>JAZKJV010001501.1:804973-1425267 GCA_037367405.1 Ottelia alismoides
TCGCCTGGAAGATCTGGCGCCACTATCTATATGGGGTGAATTTCGAGATCTTCACAGACCACAAGAGCTTGAAGTACATATTTGATCAGAAAGAGTTGAACATGAGGCAGCGCAGATGGCTCGAGCTGCTGAAGGATTATGATTGCACGATCTCTTACCATCCCGGTAAGGGAAACGTGGTGGCTGATGCACTTAGCAGGAGAGCGCATGCAGAGGGTACGGCGAACTGGCTATACACGTGGGATACACTTGCAGCTTTGAGTGATTGGCATCCTCAGGAGAGCACATCCATTTCTACCGCCGTGCCTCCACGATACAGCAGTCTTTGGGATCGTATTGTTGAGGGCCAGAAGACCGATCCTTGGATTCATGATAGATACATGCGCGCCATCAAGGACGAATTTGACGACTTTGTTGTGATGGAGTCTATTTTATGGAAGGCAGGACGGGTCGTTGTACCCAATGATGAGCAACTTCGCAGAGACATTCTCGATGAGGCACACAGTTCACGGTTATCTATCCATCCAGGCAGTACGAAGATGTACCGTGATCTGCGTCGACATTTCTGGTGGGATGGGATGAAGCGCGATGTGGCGCTACATGTTAGCAGATGCATGACCTGTCAGATTGTCAAGGCCGAGCACAGGAGACCGCCAGGATTACTGCAGTCTCTCCCCATTCCCGAGTAGAAATGGGAGAGCATTTCTATGGATTTTGTCACAGGTCTGCCGAAGACACCAGGTGGCCATGATTCTATTTGGGTCGTTGTTGATAGGTTGACCAAGTCAGCCCATTTCATACTTGTCAACACGACTTACACTCCATCCAGATTGGCCAAGCTTTATGTGCAGAACATTATCAGGTTGCATGGTATACCACGAGAAGTGGTGTCTGACAGGGATTCGAGATTTACATCTCACTATTGGCATCAGTTCATGTCAGCACTACAGACAGAGCTGAAAATGAGTTCTGCTTATCATCCGCAGACAGACGGGCAGAGTGAGCGCACCATTCAGACACTTGAGGATCTACTTCGCGCATGCACTTTGGAGTGGAAAGGGTCCTGGAAGGACCATCTGCCGTTAGTGGAATTCACGTACAACAACAGCTATCACTCCAGTATTGGCATGGCACCATTCGAAGCCCTATACGGGCGGAGATGTCTTACACCTCTCAGTTGGCGGGAGGTAGGTGACCATGCTCTCTACTCCGTAGATCTCTTGGAGGAGACTGCGAGAGCTGTTGATCTTGTGAGGCGGAGGCTTCTGACGGCACAAAGCCGCCAGAAGAGCTATGCGGATCGTCGGAGGAGAGACTTAGAGTTCCAGGTAATCTAATTATTTCTTCTTTTTCTATGACATATATATATATGTCCAAAGTAATCTCATATTAATGACACTCCTATCAATTATAGGTTGGAGATTGGGTATTTTTGCGAGTATCTCCCATGAAGGGAGTACAGAGATTCGGTGTTCGTGGCAAGTTGGCGCCGCGATATGTTGGACCTTTTGAGATTCTGGCTAGAGTGGGGAAAGTGGCATACCGAGTAGCCCTTCCTCCACATCTTTCAGCTATTCATGATGTTTTCCACATATCCAATCTGAGGAAATATGTCCACGACCCTCGGCACATCATCAGTTACGAGAATCTTGACGTAGAGCCAGATCTGACTTATGAGGAGAAGCCAGCCCAGATACTTGACCGTGCCGTGAAGAAGCTTCGCAGCAAAGAGATTTCATTGGTCAAGGTTTTGTGGCACCGACACGACGTCAAGGAAGCGACATGGGAGACTGAAGCCGACATGCGGGCACGATACCCGCAACTATTCTGATGTAATCAACAAAACAAGCTTTTGTAATTAGATACATTATCAATATATGGCTTGTTTTCCCTTTGAGGTTTTTATGGGTTCAAAACCCTTTGAGGTTTTTAGGAACATATGAAATTCAAACAAGTCACCGAATAGCCTTAACTCGAGTCTCGAGGACGAGACTCCCTTTGAGGTTTTTATATTTGTAGCATCCGGTTTCCAATCAAACCCGAAGTCGTCCGATTTTGGGTCTAATGAACCTAAAAACATTGTTGGTCAATGCCAAACAACCTAAAACGATCAATTTATTATGAATCAAAAGTCGTTCGGGCGAAATCGACCGAAAAACGGTCGCATCGTAGAGCGCGCCGCAAAAAGCCGCGACGCAAATTTGGAAATCACAAAACGAACCGACACCATCATTAGATCCGTTTCGACAAAACGAGACCAACGGAATCGACCGTTCATTAATCGGAGGTTGTTTGATATTTCTAAATCATAAAATTTAACCTTAAACAAAATCCGTATCCGAAAATTTCGGGGGTTCAAAACCCAACCGAAAGTATATCGATATGGTACTCATATTGATCGTCGTCCCGAGACGGTCAAAACAAGATATTGTGCGTCGAAATCCGAGATCCGATGCGCAATTACGGGCAAATTTAAGTTTTCTCAAATAAAGAGAATTTTGTAAAAAAAAAACATTAATAAGTTACTTATCAAATGCTAATATTCAATCAAATTATAGATATATGTTGTAGAATTGTTATTTGGATTTGTCTTATTTTATCACTCTTCTTGAGATTATCATACTTTAAAGAATGCCAGATTATAGGTGAAGAAATAGAATTATGCCTGGAATGGATGGATCTCAGTTGTCCTATGTGGTTATGCTCACACATAAATTTTTTTTCTTTGAAAACTTGAATAGAAGACCATACAGATTAAGGAAAAAGAGGGTATGGGTGGAAATACTAATTTACACAGATTGGGAGGAACATAAATTCATTCCCTGTGATGGAAATTCATTTATTGAAGTTATTTAATATTGTAGTGTCATCCGAAGGGAATGTTGTCCAACTTCTTAGATAAATGTTTCACTTGATTCTCTACAAATTAGGTTTTATTCTTTTGAAATTGTATGGGATAATTTTCGATGATCTGTATGAATTCTGGAAGGCTTCTCTAAGTAGGACCTTGGAATTTGGAAACCACTTCATACTAGGAAAATGCATATACTTAGTAAGTTCATCCTCACAAAAGGAGACACTATCCAGTTGATAAGAACAAGGGATTGATCGATAGTTGCGAAGACATTTGAGTGATTCCATCCTTATGGGGTTGGTCAATGGTTTTCCCTGGTTCTTCCTAAGTGGTTAAGGGGGACTCTGATTTTATGTTTGAGTAGTGCTATAGCTTGAATAGTGGGATGCATAACATAAGGTATACTGTTTTGGTACTATATTATCTAGTCTATACCTCTAATAGGTCATCACACCGTATGAGCGATTCTTTTCTTTAACAATACTAGTGTCCTCTTGAAGTATAAGTTAAATTTGAAATCAATAAGTCATGGTGTCAATCAGAATCTGTGACAATTGTTATTAATGCCGATCATGATGACTTCTACACATGATCGTGCGAGGGCGCGGTGACCCTCAGCTGGGCGGGAGAATAGGAAGCCCAGTTTGGGCAGCGGCCGCCAAGTGCGCGGGTCTAGGATCCCAGTCTTTTACACGGTTTTTACGCGAGCTCGCAGTGTTTTTACGCCTCGTTGGGATCCAGACTTTAGACCAGTTCCGCTGACCCTGTTTTAGGATGCCCAGGCGGGGGATCCTGGTTTTTCAGCTTTACGTACGAGCTCGGTTGCCCGTACTAGTCGGGCTGTTTTTCTAGAGCGACTTTTCTAGGGAGTCACTCTCACCCGTCTCAGTGGCGTAGTTGGAGAATAGACCTATCCCTCTATTGGACCGCGCTTCCAATTAGAGGGCGAGACGGAAGAGCCATTTGTAGGCTTCTTCACCACTTGAGTTACTTCGCCAACAGACATGGCGATTCTACATCTAGATCATCCATATCTGCATCTATACCATCTGGAGTTGTATCTGAAACATTGGAATTAAGAAGTTGAGAAGTTACGATCAACAGTTAGGGTTAGTAGGAAATGACCATTCTCTCTACCCAATGATTTAAATAAATTAATAGATCTTTCCAATCATAACTTTTCCATTATCACTCAACAACGTGATCTATGAATAGATATGTGCTTACACTCAGATACTCATGAATACTCAAGTACTATAAAATATGTCACATGTGGGAAATGCTGGGGTATGGGACAAATATTTGAGATGCTTACAAGTAGCCTGAAAAACCTTTTTCATTGCAAAGTAGAAATAAAGTTTAATTTGAGTTGTTCTTGCCTCTCTACTTGCTTTCTTTTGTAAATAATAAATGCCTGTTATTTTATATAAGTTTTTGGGAGGTACCAGCAACCGCTGACGCCTTTTCTTTCCTAATATGTTTGGCAGGCAAACAGCCTGCAGCTCAGTAGCGATACATGCTTCCTGGAGACAGAGTTTATACCCGACGGTATGAATTACTTTGTCTCAGTTTTTGTCCAGATAATGATGTAAATGTTATCTCTTTTGTATCACGTTTTGGGATATATGTTGTAACATGGAATATGCTTGTACATGTTGTAAATGGATATGAATATTAATGAAAAGAATTTTGGTGCCATATTGTCTCTTTTACTTGTGGTAATGTATTGAGAATGAATGTCATAGTCGCGAAAAAAAAAATTTTCCCTGTATTTTTACAACTTGTGCGATATAATTGTGAATGATATCTTGCGAATTGCGCGTAAACGGGTACCCGGATCCTGAGGGGTTCACAAATAATGAGAATTTGGAGAAAAGATGGAAGGGAGAAACAGGAAACGAGAGAGATGCCTCGCGCTGAATTGGAGCAGCAGCCCAGACTTCTCGGTTGGAGATAGATGAAAATCCGAGGCTCTCTCCCTCTCTCGGTTTGAAGCTATTGAAGAGATGTGGGAGAAAATTGGGATTTTGTTAGAGGGCACATATGTGTTTATATACCCAAGAGAGTGGCAGTGTTGACTGCCAGGTGTAAAAGAAATTCCAGCCAGCTGTGGTTATTATAAGCTGATCTGGATTCTGTAATTTAAGTTAGTTTTTTTTGACAATGTCTGTACACTATATAGTTACTGTACTAATTATATTTTTATTTATTATTTTTTTTCAATTGTTTAGAATGTTAAAATTGCCCGTGTGCGCAGCTCGGATCTCGGATTTTGACGCACACCATCTTGATTTGATCGTCTCAAAATGACTATCAAAATGAGTATAATATCCATATTAGTGTTGTTAAGGCGCGCGCCTAGGCGCGCGAAGGCGGTCGCCTAGGCGCCCAGGCGCCCCAAGCCGTGCGCTTAGAAAGCACGCCTTGTTTTCATAAAAAACGGCGCACGCCTTGGGTCGTCTGGGCGTCAAGGCGCGCCTGGGCGCCGCCTAGGCGGCTTTTTTTATACGTATTACACATATATCGCATTTTCAAAATGCGATATACACATCGCATTTACAAATTGCGATATACATAACGCATTTTCAAGATGTGATATACATGTCGCATATTGGAAATGCGATATACCCGTTCGACCCTGTATTACCCCACCGCATTCGACCCGACCCTCATTACTCTGTTTAGCAAACAAACCCCTTGCATCGTCCCTGTCTCCTCCGCAGCCGCCTCCCTACCTCCTCCAGCAGCTCCCTCCTCCTCCGGCGGCCTCCATCCTCCTCCGACGTCCTTTCGAGTCCCTACCTCCTCCAACGAACGCCCTCTTCCTCCAGCGGCCTCCCTCCTCCTCCAACGGCCTCCCTCCTCCTCCGGCGACCTCCCTACCTCCTCCAGTGGCCTCCCTCCTCCTCCAGCAGCCTCTCTGCGTTCTCTTGCTCTCCCATTGTAGAATGACTTCAATGGAATCCTTGGATGGGGATGTCATTCCTAATCCCACTACTACACCAACCCCATCTACTGTGCAAAGGCCTGGAGAAATTGATCCCCGCTTCACCGACAAGATGAATGATCCATGCTTGAAAGCGGCGCCGAAGGATCCCGGTTGGAAGTACTCTTTTTGGCCGAATACACTAGACAAGAATAAGGTGCAATGTGCATTTTGCGGCCACATTACTAATGGTCGAATCAAAAGGCAGAAAGAACACTTGATTGGTGGTTATCGAGATGTATCTATGTGTCCAAAAGCCACTGTGGAGATTAAAAAAGAGATGGCTGACTTCAAAAATCGTAACAAGAAGAGGAAGATAGTCGTTGATTACAGATATAGTGGAGTTGATTCAAACATTCCAGATGCAGATGATGGTGATCATGGTGAACATGTAGTCATCTTGGATGACTCACATCCTACGGCTACAACAGGTAAAAACACTTCTGGTTCATGTTCTGCAAATAGGCCACCTGTACGAAAGGATTCACACGGCAAGGGTCCTATGGACTCGTTTACTTCTGCTAGCCCATGGGAGGTTGTGGCACAAAGGAAGGCAGCAAGGGCTCGTGGTGAAGCACAACAAACTACAATTGAGTTTGCTTTAAAAAAGGATGCTACACAGGTGGCATATGATGCCATAGCTGAGCTATTCTATACAGGTGGCATTCCTTTTTATGTTGCACAACGAGAAGCTTTTGAGGTGGCAGTGGAGGCTATTGTCCAAGCTGGGAGAGGATTTGTTCCTCCATCTTACACCAATTGCGAAAGCCCCTACTTGAAAGATTATATGCAAGGACCAAAGATTTGCAGGTGAAGCATGAAAGCCATTGGAGGACATATGGATGCACAATTATGTGTGATGCATGGACTGATAAACGACAACGAAGTCTGATTAACTTCCTTGTTAATTCTCCAGAAGGGTCATTTTTTATTTATGCAAAGAATGCAACATCTGATGTACACGTCGGGGAGTATGTGTTCAAATTGATAGACGAGGCTGTGGAGATGGTGGGTGAGGAGAATGTTGTACAAGTTGTCACCGGCAATGCAAGCAATTTTGTTTTAGCAGGAAAGTTACAGATGGAGAAGAGGAAAAACCTCTTTTGGACTCCATGTGCTGCACACTGCTTGGATCTGATGCTTGAAGATATTTCCAAGTTACAGAAATTTGCAAGAGTTATCAAGAGGGCCAGAAAAGTAACAACTTATATTTACCAGCATATTCGGTTGCATGATGCGTTTCTACAATTCAGTGAGGATCACCAAGAGCTGTCTAGAAGCGGAGTTACCCGCTTTGCTACCAACTACTTGACCCTTAGTAGTTTGCTCAAGCAAAGGAAAGCTTTGGCGTCTTTGTTTATTTCTGAGGTGTGGAACACTAGTTCTTGGTCGAAGACACTGGATGGGAAATATGTCTATGAAACTGTGATGGCGAATGCTTTTTGGGAAAAATTTTGAAGATTATCTTAGAGCTGTGCAACCCATCGTTACTGTGATGCGTTTAGTGGATGCTGACGAGAAGCCGCCCATGGGATACATTGCTAGGGCTTTTGACACTGCAAAGGAAATGATTATTGAAAACTTTGGCAGGAAGGAAACGGATTGCATGCCTATTCTACAAATTATTGATTCTCGCTGGGATAATCAGATGGCTCGTCCTTTGTATGGTGCAGGATGTTTCTTGAGTCCTGCATTTTTATATAAAGTGAAGGACAACAATGAGGCATTGATGGGAAGGTATGAAGGTGATTTCATATTTTGCCTTGAGAGGATGGTTGATGATCCCGATCAACAAGACGTGATATGCTCTGAAATGGAGGTCTACAAAGGAGCTCGTGGTATGTTTGGCAGGGCAACTGCTATTAGACAAAGGGAAAAAAACCACCATGTAAGTTACATTTTATTATTTATATTGAAAGATTTAATGGCAACATGTGTTTACATTGTAGACTTATTGTGTAGTGGAATGGTGGGATATTTATGGAAGTCTCACCCCCGCTCTGAAGCGGGTGGCAAAGCGTATTTTGGGACTATGTTGCACATCTTCCTCATGTGAACGCAATTGGAGTGCGTTTTGACTTTGTATGTATCAAAAAACACTTATAAATTTACAAATATAAATGCCATCAGCGAGGCCTCGGGCCTCCTCATAAATCATGATAAATCCTCTATGGTCCCTTTCAACATTCCGCGGGATGAGGTCGCGGAGTATGAGCGGATTTTGGGCTGCTCTGTGGGCGCTCTTCCTTTGGACTATTTGGGGCTCCCTTTGACGGTGGGGCGTGCTCACATACGTGACTGGCAGACGGTGATGGAAAGGCTGGAATCTCGCTTGGCCTGGTGGCGCGCGGCCATTCTTTCGCGCGGTGGTCGCTTGATTCTTCTCAAATCTGTATTGTCTTCGATCCCAAACTATTTTTTCTCTATTAAAGGTATGCCAAAGGGGATCAGACGGAGGATGGATCCGTGCCTACGGAGATTTCTTTGGGGTAAGAAGGGGGAGGGGAGGAGGGGGGTGCATTTGGTTGGCTGGGACGAGGTTACTCGGCCGAAGCAGGAGGGGGGGCTGGCCGTGAGAAGGTTGGAGGTGGTTAATGAGGCCCTCTTGCTCAAATGGGTGGCTCGCCTTTGGGGCTGGGAGGAAAACTTTATGATGAACTTCTTGAGGGAGGCGGTGGGAGTTGACAGGTTCTTTGATCCCGGCGGCCGCCAGAGGAGCTCCTCTTCCTCTTTCACCCGTGCCATTGTCAATTCCCTTTCTTGCAACCGCTCCCTATTTGGAATTAAGCTGGGGGACGGTTCTTTGGTCCGCTTTTGGGGCGATGATTGGACCGGGAGGGGTCCTCTTCAGGAGTTATTCCCCCGTCTTTTCGCTCTGGCGGCGGATAAGGATTCCAAGGTGGCCTCTTGCTGGGATGGTGCTTCATGGGGCCCCAGATTCGTGGCTAATCTCTCTGATCGGCGGCAGGAGGATTTCTTCGCATTATTGGCTATTCTCGATGGCGCTCCCACGCCCTCGGTCGGTCGCGACCATTTGCTTTGGAAGGACGGCTCCTTCTCCACTCGTGCGGCTTACCATGCTATTCTTCCTCCTCCTGATGTGGCCGATGCTGTTCTTTATCGGGATTGTCAATTCCTTTGGAGCCTCGGGGTCCCCGAACGTATAGGTATTTTTCTGTGGCTCTTTCGGCGTGGCCGTTTGTTGACTCGTAGCCGGTGCGCCTCGATATTTCCCAACGTAAGCTCTATCTGTGGGCTTTGTGACTTGGAGGCGGAGACTATTGAACATCTATTCTTTCGATGCGGCAGAACCCATGGCATTTGGGCGGATCTGGAGTGGCTTGACGTGTCGTCTTCTTCTTCGTTCTGCGACAGCTTGGTTTCCTCTCGGGCTAGGGCGAGGACTGACCTACTTTCTGCTATTGCGCGGCTTTGGAGCATCTGGATTGGGAGGAATGATGCCCTCTTTGCACGTCAGAGATTTTATTCCGAGAACGTTCTATTTTCGGCTTCGCGTCTCACTCGTGATTGGACTGTTGTGTAGGGATTTCTTACTTTAGCGGGGGTATCTGATCTCGATACCTCCTGGTATTATCTTTGTTTGTCTCCTATCCGCGTGTCTCCTGTAAGTTCTCTTTAATTTCTTAATAAATCGGGGCGAGCACCATCGAGTGCGTCCCCCTTTTTGAGCGTCAAAAAAAATATAAATGCCAACTTTATACTTGTAAATTTACGTAATACTTGAATAAATGTGCAAATCCACACAAATAGGAGGAATAAGTTGGAGGTTGATAGGCTTTCCAAGCTTGTTTACATCCAATACAACAAGCAACTTGAGGCGAGATTCAAAAATAGGAGTCTCGGGAATTTAGCAAAAGATTTTGATCCAATTGCTCTTTCAGAGTTAGATTGGTCAAGTGAATGGATGACAGGTCTTTACGTGGAACCAGAGGTTGTACCGGGGCTTACACTGAGGGTCATTGATGAAGCATTATGTGCTTCTTAAGCATATGAAGGATCTCGTCCTAGAAGGAGTTAACCACAAGCACAACCAAGCACTTCAGCATGTGGTGGTCTTCGTGGCCGTGGTCGTCGTGGTACTCGTCGTGCACATGTGATTAGGCGACAATATGTACCTCCTCATGTTCCGGACGATGAGGAGGAAGAAGACGAGGAAGATGATTGGATGGATCTAAATGATGATGGCCAAGAGCAAGATGAAGGACATGAAGAAGAAACTAACCTGTGTGATGATGATGATTGAAGCATTGCTGTATTAGATTATTGTCTTTCAGTCTTTGAAATGTTGTGTTATGCCAAACAATTTGTCTGTATTTTTAGTACATTTTCCACCTTTTTTTGCCAAACAATTTGTCTGTATGCCAAACATAGCTTATTTAATTATCTATGTTCTGATTCCTTTATGTGTTGTGATTCTTCATTCTTGTGATTAATCACTAATGTTTGGTTAAATGATATTTAGTACTCTAACACTCTAGTTACTATGTATTTATAAATACAAAAGGTCTTGACAGAAAATAAATCCAATACTTAATGTAATTTCTCTTAAAAAAATATATTAATTTATGTCGCATCTCCAAAATGCGACATGCGCTTAAAAAAATAAAAATGATGTCTCATTTGAGACATGCGACATCCATTTGTTTTAAATAATTATATGTCGCATGTCTCAAATGCGATATAGGTCATATTTTGTTAGACGCCTAGGCGCGCCTAGGCGCCCAGGCGCCCAGGATGAACGCCTTGGCGCCTTGCCGCCTTAATAACCATGATCCATATACTTTTGATCGGGTTTTGAATACCCGAATTTCCGAGATACGGTTTCGGTTTGGGGTTAAATTTTACGATTTTAAAATACCAAACGACCTCCGATCGACGAACGGTCAATTCCGTTGGACTTCTTTCGTTGAATCGGATTTTTAGACGGTCTCGGTTCGTTTTGCAGTTTCTGAATTTGCGTCGCGGCTTTTTCGCAGCACGCATTACGATGCGACCGATTTTTGATCGATTTTACCCGAACGACTTTTAATTCACGATCAATTGATCGTTATAAGTCATCCGATGCCGACCAACAACTTTATTGGGTTATACGGACCCTAATCAGGTCGAGTTCAAGTTTAGTTGGAATCCGGATGTTACAGTTGTGCTCCTCACTCGTACTAGGGGGATGTTGTTCTTACTGCATGTTATTTGGTGAATCGTATGCCTTGATCGATTCTTGGAGAAAAGATTTTGTTCTCGATTGCATTTTTTGATAAGGATCTTTTTTCTCTCACACCTCGTGTGTTTGGTTGTGTTGCTTTTATCCATCAGATATCTCCAGGTCTTGACAAGCTCTCTCCTAGAGCAATCAAGTGTGTGTTTGATGGGCATTCCAAGACCCAAAAAGGGTATCGTTGCTTTGACCCTGCTCAGAAAAGGTATTATGTGAGTGTTGATGTTACCTTCTTTGAATCTATCATGTATTTCTCTCCAACTAGTGACAAGCTCGGTTCTTCAGAGAATAGAGAAGAGGTTTACATGCCACCTCCTCCTATCTCCTTTAATCCACCACCACCACCTCCTCCACCTTATGTTGAACCTCCATTCTTTCCTCAGGTTTATCAGCATCGTCCTTGTGCCCATGTGCATCAACCATCATCCAGTACGCCCAAGGTATATCCTGAACACTTGAGTTCCACTGAGGGCATTGGTGATTTAAGTGTGCAAGATGTTTTGGATGACACTATTTCTGAGGATACAAAGGACCTGGATGTACCTATTGCTCTACGACGGAAGTGGCGTGCGTGTAAGATGCATCCTCATTCCTATGATGTCTCTTTGGCACGGTTATCTGGGACTTTCAGAGATTCGTGGTGGCCTTATCACCGGTACAGATACCGTGATCCCATCATGAAGCGTTACAGAGTGGACCTCGGCATCTTGCTCAAGAAGAGGAGATGGCAGCTTTACGATCTCGTGGTATCTGGAGTGTCGTCTCTGCTCCCCCATGTGCTTCAATTGTTGGCAGTAAATGGGTGTTTACTATTAAACACCCTGCAGACGGTTCCATAGACAGATACAAGGCCTGGTTGGTTGCTCGTGGGTTCACTCAGACTTATGGAGTAGACTGTCAAGACACTTTCTTTCCTGTTGCGTGTCAATCTACACTACGCATGCTTGTTGTGGTAAAGGACTGGCCCCTTTTCCAATTAGATGTCAAGAATGCATTTTTATATGGCGATTTGCACGAAAAGGTATATATACAACAATCACCAGGGTTTACTGCTGAGGGGGAGTCTAGTATGGTGTGTAACTTCATAAGGCCATATATGGCCATAAGCAGAGTCTGAGGACTTGGTTTCATAAGCTCTCAGAGTTGATTGAACTACAGGGCTTTGTCAGATCGACTGCGGATCATTCTCTTTTTGTTAAGAGAATCCAGAAGGATATTGTTGTTATTTTGGTCTATGTTGATGATATTATTATTACAGGCAGTGATAATAGATGTATTCAGGCAACCAAGGTGTAAACCCCCTCGGATCTAGGTACCCGTTAACAACACTTTCACAGCATTTTATTCTTTAGAGATCACACAAGCAACTAAAAATGTGGGGAAATTTCACGTATTTCCGCCATGGCATTCACATTCAATTAAATAAACCACATAGACAAGAAGAAGAAGTGCCACCAACATTCATTTATTTCCATATAATATTACATGTAACAAAAAAATGTTTTACAATGTACATGTAGATCCAAACTATATGACTGAAGAGGAGGAAACATATTACATCATAATCTGAACCAAAAACTGAAACAAAAGAAACGTACCATCTGGTATATACACGTCACCAGATGTCATCAATAGCTACTGAACAATCGCAAAAACTTACAAAAATAAACATGCATTTAATATGTTCAAAAGCAAGCAAGTAGAAAGGCAGGAACAACTAAATTTATTTCTACTTGTGTATGTAAAAAGGTTTTCAAGTTACTTGTAAGCACCTCACATGATCACCCATTATCCCAACATTTCTCATATACAACATATTTATATTGTAATTGATTATTCATAAATGTATGTGTGTATGCATATATTCTTATTTTGTTCATATGTCATGTTTGTGGATTTTGAGGATGAGAAAGGTGAGATTTGAAAGGTTTAATGATTTATTTAATTCTTAAGTCTAGTAATAGTATGTGGTCTTGGTCAGTGTGCAACCTCACACTATGACTCTAAGGCGTGGGGAATGCCTTAGGATTGGGGTGCCTCCGTAAGCATACGGTGTTATATAATGCATCCTAACAAAGTTTGTAACACGTCCACTAGCTTATAGGGATTTCGAAACAAATTTTTATTATAGTCACTTCCCAACCAACTCAACTTTGATTGTAACTCCTCCAAATCTCAACGGCAACTGTCTTAGGTGCAAATCTAGATGACATAGAAGTAGAAATGGATGATTTGGATGTAGAATCGTCAAGTCTGCTGGCGAAAGTAACAAAACTCAAGCAGTGAGGTAGCCTACAAAAGGGCTCTTCCGTCTCGCCCTCTAATTGGAAGTGCGGTTTAATAGAGGAAAGGTCTAGTCCAAAACTACACCTCAGAGACGGGTGAGAGAGACTCTCCGAAAAAATCACTTTAGAAACCGGCCTGACTAGTACGAGCAAACGAGCTCGTACGAAAAACTAAAACCAATGATCCCTGCATGGGTATACTAAAACAGAAGGGGTCAACGGATTGGTCAAAAGTCGGGATCCCAACGAGGCGTAAAAACACTGCGAGCTCGCGTAAAAACCGTGTAAAAGACTGGGATCCTAGACCCGCATACTTGGCGGCCGCTGCCCAAACTAGGCTTCCTATATCTCGCCCAGTTGAGAGCCACCGTGCTCTTGCACGGTCAAGTGTAAGGATTACCATGACCGGCATGATGATTTCTCATCATTGATTTTTTGTCATATCTATTTATTTAATTTCTTAATTCATTCTTGATCTCTTCTATGATAACTCAACAATTCTAAGAATCTCGCGGTAATTATTATTACTATTTTCTAGTTAATAACCATTCATATTTTCTTTGACACAGCTATTTATCATCTATTCATATATGCTTTGACATAGCTATTAATCATCTACTTTTTATCCAAGTCAAAGCATAAGTACTAATCACGAACTCCAATATGAATGAACCATGAAAAAGGAAGAGATTGTTAAATTTTCCATTAATTCCTTGTTGTGTCTAAACGATGAGGACTTATTGAGAATTATGTAGAAGTTACAAAAAACGAAAAGATATTTATTGAAGACCAATAATATTAGTATAACCACTTTACCATCACGAAATTTGTAAGTATATAAAATACAATATCATGTCTCACAAAAGGACACAAAAGATATGGAAACACAAAAACTTATGATATTACTCCTCCTTGTCAACCCTACTTTGCTCAAGTCTCAATACAGTTGCAATTGTAAATATGCTCAAAACCCCTTTTTGAAAACATTACTCTCAAATATATTACTAAGACTAATGATATGAAATCCTATGGGCGTTACGAGTAAATGAAGATACATATAATTCTTTTCAAGCTACTTCTATTTATTAACCTATTTTGTTTATTATATTTTCGTGGCTTTTTGATCTATATAAAGATTAGAATATTACCTTTTTGAAAACAGTTCAAGTTATCCAACGTACATGTTTAATGCATTGATATATAAATATAAATATATATATATATAGGATTTTTATCCAATGCGCACAGGGCCCATTAACGTTTCGGTGAGCACCATTTGTAGGCCACACATGTGTATTACCAATTGTATGGTTTCCTATTTCGAAGGATATCATTCTTGGAAGGATATTAAAATGCAAAGTGATTTAACAATAAATGATATTCCAATTATATCACGTCCTAAAAAAAGGAAGACCATTTTGGAAAGAAAATGTTCGGATCAATGATTTCTTGCAGAAAATCGAGATCCAAATATTCAGGTCAGTAATATATATACAATAGTCAAGCAAATGGTTGTTGCGAGATGAGTAATATCCAAACAACGGTTAGTAATTTACATTCAATTTATTATATGATACATAATTCAGTAATATGTATACACTGGTTAAGTAAGTGCTTGTTGTGAAGTCAGTAAAACCATAACAAACGGTCAGTAACCTCCATATGTATTATTACTTTGAACAGACTTCAGTAATTTAGAGATAATACTAAACTAATATATATATACAGTTCTCAAGTAAATTTTTGTTGTGTGTTCAGTAATGTATATATCTATATCTTATATCCCATGTTCAGTAATATTTATACAATTCTCAAGTAATGGCTACTATAAAATAAATGGATAGTAAGTCACGGACATTGCTCAAGTAAGAAAGTAATATATAATCATTAACATATTCGTCTTCTATACGATTAATATGGAAATAGTACTTAGAAAAAGAAGTTGTTAAATACATGCACATAAGGAAAAACGAATTAGTGAAATAAATATAATGCTTCGTTGATAAAAAAGGAAAAATATTACATAAATGAATGCAATGTGCACCACATACACAATGGTATTACTAATCATTTGTTATGTTATTACTGACCTTGCAACACACATTTACTTGGCCATTGTATACGTATTACTAAATTCTGCACAAGGTAACTATTTGGATGTAAATTACTGATCATTGTCTTGATATTATCGATCTCATAACAAGCATTTACTTGACCGGAGTATATTTATTACTATCCCGTCGCTTGGATCTTAATCATCCGCATGGAATCATTTATTTGAATCTTTTTTTTTCCAAAACCGTCATCCCTTTTTTTAAGGACACTGTATAATTGGAAATATAGTCATAATCATTGTTAAATACGTGATAGCTTATAATTAGAAATATAGTTATGACTAATACACGTGTATGGCCCAGAATGAGTGCTCATTAAAACGCTAATGGGCACAGGGTTCATTGGATAAGCCTTCTATATATTTATATATTTTATATAACCAGGAAGATAAAATAATCTAAATATGAAGGTGTAAACTATTTGTAAACCTATTGATCGGTCTGCTCAAGAATTCTGTCATCAATGCATTTTTTTACCTCTGTTTTAATAGAAATCTTGGAGTTTCCCTTATTAATTTGGAATATAGGAAGATATCTTGGATTTAATTGAAATACGAGTGACATATTCTCTGAACAGTTTGATAACTCTATTTATCCAATCTCTGGAATTGCTCATGATCAGACATTAGTTACTAACAACACAATATCACTTGAGATAATATCTTCCTAAAATATTAGATAAAGAAAATCCACATACGATTGAAACTTCGAGATTGAGCCAAAATGTTCTGATCAAAATTATTACATCAGGCTGTGAATCCTAGGATAGTGATTATAAGAAATGTGAATTAATTTTCTCAAACTTTGTGAGCTCAATTCAGTGTACTAACTTTATATATATATATATAGAGAGAGAGAGAGAGAGAGAATTCGGATCTATGTATCATGGATGGCAACAAGAGAAAGGCAGAAATTATACAAAAGATCAAGTATGATATGCATGCATGGCAGCAAGGAAGGGGAGAGGGTTGTACATATACTCAAATCTAAGGTGCATGCATGGTAGCAAGAGAGAAAGAAGGATGGTACCTCTCTAGATCTTCAATTTGGAGGGATTAGAAGCTTGATCAGTTCTTCATGTAGCACTTTCTGCATGGAGGGAAGTTGCAGCAGAACCTCCAGTTGCTTGGACAGCAGCTGAACTAAATGGAATAAGGCCTGGAGGTGTTGAAGGAGCTTCAACCGAAGATTTGCGGGAGACAAACTCCTTTGTTTGAGAAGAAAAGGTGGAGAATGGAAAAAGGGGAGAGGAGATTGCCGTTGAAATTAAAGTAGAGGAAAAGGGGCTTCGTTGGGATTGAAAGAGGGAGGGGTAAAGGGTATATTTATATAGGGGATGAGGGGGAAATGGGGCGTTTGTGCAGCAGCAGCAGTACACGTGCTGCTGTCTGCTGCTGAAAAAAATTTATTTATATATATTTTTCATTTTTTTACAAAAAAACTCTATGCATTTAATATCCTTAAAGTTGATCGAATTTGCGCATCGGGACTCGAATTTTGACGTGTAACATCTCGAACTGATCGTCTCTGAACGATGATAGATATGAGTATAATATTGATATACTTTTGGTCGGGTTTGGATGCCCGAAATTTTCGAGATACGGCTTTTGTTTGGGTTAACTTTTGTGAATTAATATATCAAACGAACTCTGATTGATGAATGGTCGATTCCGTTGGTCTTGTTTCGTCGGATCGGATCTCATGGCAGTTTCGGTTCTTTTTGCGGTTTCCGAATTTACGTCACAGCTTTTCCGCGGCACGCATTACGCTGCGACCGATTTTTTGTCGATTTCGCCTGAACAACTTTTGATTCACGATCAATTGATCGTTTTAGGTTGTCTAATGTTTCCAGATAACTTTATTGGGTTAATCGGCCTCTAATCGGGTCGAGTTCGGGTTTGTTTGGAACCTGGATGTTACAAATATAAAAACCTCATAGGGGGTCTCGTCCTCGAGACTCGAGTCAAGGTCATTAGGTGTCTTGTTTGAATCTCACATTGTCATAAAAACCTTAAAGGGTTTTGAACCCATAAAAAACTCAAAGTAAGAACAAATCAAATTCCTTTAACAAATTTCATTACAGGAGTTTGTTTACACTTTTAATGGTCTGAGAAAAGTTGTGGGTATCTAGTCCGCATGTCTGCCTCGATTTCCCATGTCGCCTCTTTGATGTCGTATCGGTGTCACAACACCTTGACCAAAGAATCTCCTTGCTGCGAAGCTTCTTCACAGCACTGTTAAGTATCTATACCGGCCTCTCCTCATATGTCAAATCTGGCTCCATGTTAAGATTTTCGTAGTTGATGATATGTCGAGGATCGCGCACATACTTCCTCGGATTGGATATATGAAAAACGTCATGAATGTTGGAAAGATGTGGAGGAAGGGGAACCCGATAGGCCACCTTCCCCACACGAGCAAGAATCTCGAAAGGTCCAATATATCGTGGTGCCAACTTGCCACGAACACCGAATCTCTGTATTCCTTTCATGGGAGATACTCGGAGGAATAGCCAATCTCCAACCTATAATTTTTAGAAATGTCATTAGTATGAGATTCAGTTAAATTTGTAATAAAAGGAAGAGAAGAAGATTGGATACCTGAAATTCCAAATCTTTTCTCCGACAGTCTGCATAGCCTTTTTGATGGCTTTGTGCCGTCAGAAGCTTTTGCCTCACCAGATCAACAGCTCTCGTAGTCTCCTCCAGGAGATCTACAGAGTAGAGAGCATGATCACCTATCTCACGCCAACAGAGAGGTGTGAGACATCTCCGCCCGTATAGGGCTTCAAATGGTGCCATGTCGATATTGAAATCATAATTGTTGTTGTATGTGAATTCAACCAACTGTAGATGGTCCTTTCAGAACCCTTTCCACTCCAAAGTGCATGCGCGGAGCAAATCCTCTAGTGTCTGAATGGTGCGCTCACTCTGACTGTCAGTCTGTGGATGATATGTAGAACTCATCTTCAGTTCTGTTTGTAGTGTTGTCATAAACGGATGCTAATAATGTGAAGTAAACCTCGAATCCCTGTTAGACACCACTTCTCGTGGTATACCATGTAGCCTGATGATATTTTGGACATATAGCTTGGCTAACCTGAATGGAGTGTAAGTCATGTTGACAGGTATGAAATGGGCTGACTTGGTCAACCTATCAACAACACCCAAATAGAATCACGACCACCTGGTGTCTTCTGCAATCTCGTGACGAAATCCATCGAAATGTTATCCCATTTCCACTCGGAAATGGGGAGAGACTGCAGTAATCCTGGTGATCTTCGGTGTTCGGCCTTGACCATCTGATAGGCCATGCATCTGCTGACATGTTGCGCCACATCGTACTTCATTCCATCCCACCAGAAATGTCGATGCAGATCATGGTACATCTTTGTGCTGCCCGGATGGATCGATAACCGTGAATTGTGTGCCTCATCGAGAATGTCTCTACGAAGCTGCTCGTCATTGGGAACAACGACCCGTCCAGCCTTCCATAAAATAGACTCTGTCACAACAAAATCATCAACCTCATCCTTGACGGTGTACATATACCTATCTCGAATCCAAGGATCTGTCTCCTGGCCTTTGACGATGCGATCCCACAAACCGCTGAATCGTAGAGGCACAGTAGTAGAAATGGATGCGCTCTCCTGTGGATGCCAATCAGTCAAAGCTGCGAGCATATCCCACGTATATAGCCTGTTCATCGTACCTTCAGCATGAGCTCTCCTGCTAAGCGCATCTGCTACAATGTTTCCCTTATCGGGATGGTAAGAGATCATACAGTCATAATCCTTCAGTAGCTCGAGCCACCTACGTTGTCTCATGTTCAGCTCCTTCTGATCAAAAATATACTTTAGACTCTTGCGATCCGTGAAAATTTCGAAATTCACCCCATAAAGATAGTGGCCCCAGATCTTCAAGGCGAAGACAATTGCCGCCAGCTCCAAGTCGTGTGTAGGGCAGTTCCGCTCATGCGGCCTCAGCTGTAATGATGTATAAGCAATCATGTAGCCTCGTTGCATCATTACTGCTCCTAGACCTTCTCTAGATGCAACTGTGTAGACTGCATAGTTCTGAGTGCCTGAAGGAAGAGCAAGAATAGGTGTCGTAGTCAATCTCTCCTTCAGTGTACTAAAAGCCTTCTCACATGAATCGTCCCAAATTGAACGGAACTCCCTTATGCGTCAATCGTGTCAAAGGGCGAACAATGAATGAAAACCCGTTGACAAAGCATCTGTAATAACCTACTAGTCCAAGGAAGTTCTGAATTTGAGTAACTGTCTTGGGCTGCTCCCAAGACATAACTGCATCTATCTTCGCAGGATCAACTGCGATGTCTGCTCCAGAAATGACATGCCCTAGAAATGCGACCTGGGATAACCAGAACTCACACTTGCTCAATTTGACATATAGCTTGTTTTCCTGCAATGTATCTAAGACAATCCGTAGATCATTTGCATGATCCCATTCATTCCGTGAGTATATAAGCACATCATCAATGAACACCACCACAAACTTGTCCAAGTATGGACGGAAGTCTGGTTCATCATATCCATGAAAGCTGCAGGTGTGTTGGTGAGCCCAAACGGCATCACCATAAACTCGTAATGTCCATAGCGCGTCCTCAAAGCAGTCTTCGGAATATCAGATTCTTGAATACTCAGCTGATGGTAGCCTGAACGAAGAACGATCTTCGAGAAAACCGAAGATCCCTGGAGCTGGTCGAACAAATCATCGATGCGTAGCAAAGGATAACGGTTCTTCACCGTTCTCTTGTTAAACTGACAATAATCGATGCACAGTCTCATGGATTCATCCTTCTTCTTGATAAATAGAACCGGAGCACCCCAAGGTGAAGTGCTCGGCCTCACGAATCCCAAGTCAAGTAACTCTTGTAACTGCACCTTCAGCTCCCTCAACTCAGCATGTGCCATGCTGTAAGGAGCCATCGAGATCGGTTGTGTATTGGGTAGCAATGTGATCTCGATCTCTCTCTCTCTCAGGAGGTAATCCTGGTAGTTCATCAGGAAACACATCTGGGTAGTCTGATACTACTCGGATATCTTGTGCCATCTGCTCATGGTCAGATACTTCTCGAACAAATGCTAGATAGGAATCACAACCCTGATCAACAAGTCAATGAGCTCGCAATACTGAAATGTACTCCATGTTGGAGTCACGTAGCGTACCCTCAAAAGAAAACTCGGGTAAATCTGGAATACTAAAGACTACTGTCTTCCTAAAGCAATCAACAAGTTCATGATGAACAGATAACCAATCCATACCCAAAATCAAGTCAAACTCATCCAGCTGTAGGAGTAGACAATCTGCGATCTCTCATGACCGCCAATCAATACTGGCAAGTGCCTGACTATCAGGGAAATGATGAACAACTATTCACCTAGACCTCGGATGTGATATGGAGAAGAGAGAGTCCCTAAGACTCTACCTAAAGAAGCAAGTAGCCTCGAAGCAAGAAAAGAATGTCTCGCATCAGAATCAAATAGAACATGGAAAGGTCAGGCCAAGACTAAGACCATACCTTTCACCACAGTAGCTGTTGAACGTGCTCGCTCCTCGGTAACTGCATGTAACTGACCCTGCCTAGCTGGTGCAGTACTGGATCCTGCCACCCTCTGCGTCTGTCTCTACTGTTGTCGCTTGAAGTTGGAGTTCCTGCCATAAAAACTTGTTGAACGGTGTACCTGAGGTTGCGATTGTGAAGGTTGTGGCTGAGGCTCACCAGATTTCTGGCGACACTGATGCCGGTAATATCCCCACTCATGGCATAAGTAACAACGGACTGGTAAGGTAGGTGGAGTGGTCGTGTCTGTCTCCTAACCGGTCCTACTAGTGGTATGTCTGCTTGCTGCGACCCAGATGGTCGAGCGGAATCTGTGCCATGCCCAACAAGTGCTCCTCCTAAGGTAGTCGATGGAGAAGAGCGAGCACTGCCAAAGAAGGACGAACCTGTAGGTCGGAATAGTCTGGCAAACCTCTGCTGCTGAAACGGTCGACGGGTCGGCCTAAAAGATTGTTGCGGTCTAGGTGCTGCTCCAGACGAGCTCTCGAAACGTCTCTCTCTGATGTCCTCGAACTTCTCCGCTACATCAGTAGCCTCAGAGATGGAAGTGATGTGTAATCCGGCCAACTTCTCCTGTACCTCCTCTCGCATGCCTCTGATGAACTATTCCAGATTCTCCTCTGGAAATATGCCAGCTGCTGGTGCATGTCGTGACAGCTCTGTGTATCGGACAAAGTAATCTCCGGTTGTCATATGTCCCTGACGAAGCTCTGCAAAAAAACGATGTTGGGACTCCTTCCACTTCGCAGAAAAGAAGTGGGACCTGAACCTCGTCTCAAAATTGTCCCATGTAGGCTCACAGCCCAACTCAGAAACTAAGCATCCCACCATCTCTCAGCGAAATTTGTGAGTACTCCATGAAAGGTAGCCACATGTCTCGTGATGCACGAATCATCCTCAGCACCTTCATTACTCTCTTGAGCCACTGCTCAGCAACATCTGATGTACCGGTGCCCTCGAACAAGGGCACATTGGCCCGTTGGTAGGATGTGAAGACTGATTGATGTCTGTGGATCGCAGAATACTCGTGTGTACCCTCATCTGCAAAGTCTATAGGGTCCTGCTCCCTATCATAGTCTTCATCATCTGCTCCATGCTCAGGTATCTCCTCAAGTGTGTCGTCGAAATGAGGCTGTTGTACCTATACTGACTATCGTTCGTCCTAGCGTGTACCGTCGTGAGATCGACGGTAGGTGGAATGTGACAACTCCTCAAATCTGAGCTCCATATCTGTTTGTCTGTCAGCAATCTCTATCTGCTAAGCCAAAATCCGATCTTGTTGATCTCTCATAGCAGCCAGCTACTGCTGAAGATCGGTAAGAGCAGTCAGTATGCGTGCCAGTTGGTCAGTAGTTTGTTGTCCTGGTCAGGATGCCATGGCTCTTCATGAGAACCATATTTAATCATAAAAATACCATTCGTAGATACATACCATATATGCTTTTTTTTCTCTTCTTGGGATATAATATGAAAATTAATGAAATTGGTAACCTATGTGGTAATTGAATATGAATGTCATATTTCCCTTTTTGGACTCACGACAAGTCAGAAGACTGTCGCTATCCGAGAACTTAATGCGATCAGAATTGAAATACTGTGAATGTGTGTATCGGGGTACCACTGCTCTGATACCAAACTGTAAACCCCCTCGGATCCGAGTACCCGTTAACAACACTTTCACGGCATTTTATTCACTAGAGATCGCACAAACTACTAAAAATGTGGGGAAATTTCATGTGTTTCTGTCATGACATTCACATTCAATTAAATAAACCACATAGACAAGAAGAAGAAGTGCCACCAGCATTCATTCATTAACATATAGTATTACATGTAACAAAAGAATGTTTTACAATGTACATGTAGATCCAAACTATATGACTGAAGAGGAAGGAAGCATATTACATCATAAACTGAACCAAAAATTGAAACAAAAGAAACCTACTGTCTGGTATATACACGGTCACCAGATGTCATCAATAAGTATTGAGTAGCAGGCTCTTTGCCTGCCAAAATATGTTAGGAAGAAGAGACGTCAGCGGCGCTGGTACCTCCCAAAAACTTATAAAAATAAACAACTATTTAATATGTTCAAAATCAAGCAAGTAGAAATGCAGAAATAACTAAAATTTGTTTCTACTTGCATATGTAAAAAGGTTTTGAAGTTGTCTTTAAGCACCTCCCACGATCACCCATTATCCCAACATTTCTCATATACAACATATTTATATTGTAATTGATTGCTCATAAATGTATGTGTGTATGTATATATTCTCATTTTGTTCAGATATCATGTTTGTGGATTTTGATAATGGGAAAAGTGAGATTTGAAAGGTTTAATGATTTACTTAATTCTTAAGTCTATTGGATAGTCTGTGGTCTTGGTCAGTATGCAATCTCACACTATGACTCTAAGACGTGGGCAATGCCTTAGGGTTGGAGTGCCTCCGTACACATGCAGTGGTGTATAATGCATCCTAACTAAGTTCCCAATACGTCCACTATCTTATAGGGATTTCGAATCAAATTTTTATTATAGTCACTTCCCAACCAACTCAACTTTGATTGTAACTCCTCCAAACCTCAACTACAACTGTCTTAGGTGCAACTCTAGATGACTTAGATGTAGACATGAATGATTTAGATATAGAATCGCCAAGTCTGCTGGTGAGAGTAACAAAACTCAATCGGTGAGGTAGCCTGAAAAAGGGCTCTTCCGTCTCGCCCTCTAATTGGAAATGCGATCCAACAGAGGGAAAGGTCTACTCCAAAACTACACCCCTGAGACGGGTGAGAGAGACTCTCTGGAAAAGTCACTCTAGAAATCGGCCCGACTAGTATGGGCAAACGAGCTCGTACGAAAAACTAAAACCAAGGATCCCCCGCATCGGTATCCTAAAACAGAGGGGTCAGCGGATTGGTAAAAAGTCGGGATCCCAACGAGACGTAAAAACACTGTGAGCTCGCGTAAAAACTGTGTAAAACAGTGGAATCCTAGACCCACGCTCTTGGTGGCCGCCGCCCAAACAGGGCTTCCTATCTCCTGCCCACTTGAGAGTCACCGCGCTCTCGCACGGTCAGGTGTAAGGATTACCATGACCGGCATGATGATTTGTCATCACTGATTTACCGTCATATCTATTTATTTGATTTCTTAATTCATTCTTGATCTCTTCTATGGTAACTCAACAGTTCTAAGAGTCTCGCAGTGGTTATTATTATTATTATTTTCTAGTTAATAACCATTCATATTTTCTTTGACACAACTATTAATCATCTATTCATATATGATTTGACATAGCTATTAGTCATCTACTTTTTATCCAAGTCAAAGGATGCGAACTAATCACGAACTCCAAAGTGAATAAACCATGAAAAAGGAAGAGACTGTTAAATTTTCCATTAATTCCTTGCCATGTCTAAACGATGAGGACTTGTTGAGAATTACGTAGAAGTTACCAAAAACGAAAAGATATTTATTGAAGACCAATAATATTAATATAACCACTTTACCATCACGAAATTTGTAGGTGTATAAAATGCAATATCATGTCTCACAAAAGGACACAAAAGATATGGAAACACAAAAACGTCTGATATTACTCCTCCTTGTCAACCCTACCTTGCCCAAGTCTCAATACAGTTGCAATTATAAATATGCTCAAAACCCCTTTTTGAAAACATTACTGTCAAATATATTACTAAGACTAATGATATGAAATCCTATGGGCGTTACAGGTAAACGAAGACACATATAATTCTTTCCAAGCTGCTTCTATTTATTAACCCAATCTGTTTATTATATTTTCGTGACTTTTTGATCTATATAAAGATTAGAATATTACCTTTTGAAAACAGTTCAAATTATCCAACGTGCATGTTTAATGCATTGATATATATAGGGCTTATCCAGTGAGCCATGTGCCCATTTGAGTTTTGGTGAGCACCAAATGTAGGCTCTCTACGTGTACTTCTATATTAAAAGTTGCCTATTTCGAAGGAGCACGGTTTTGGAAGGATATTAATACGTTTGAGCCTTTTATATTTCGAATTATACCGAATCCTTAAAAAAAGGAAGACGGTTTTGGAAAGATACATTCAAATCATTAATTTCATACCGATCAAATAGTCATTGTACATTTGATCAGTAATGTACATAATGTACTCAAGTAATTATGTGTTGCGAGATCAGTAATACTGAAACAATTGTCAGTATTTTACATCTGTAAAATAACATTGTACAGAGATCTCAGTAATTCATGTTACTCAAGTAATACATATTCAATTCTCAAGTAATTATTATTGTCGGATTAGTAATTAAGTATGTAAATTACTAATATTTATAAGTACTGATTACAAATGTCCATTTTACTGAAGTCATTTTGATTGTTACTAATGTTATAGTTACTTAATACTCTGAGTCTTGCTGAAACACCTCTTATTTACTTATATAACCTTTTTAATTACTTATAATGCATCGAGTGTTACTGATAGCAATACATAAGTTACTGGTCACGTGGTTTTTTATACTTATTCCAACTTACTTATTTCATTATTTTATTTTACCTACAATTTATTACATGTTACTGATGCTTCTATATATCTTACTTGTTTTATTCTTTGTTTTGAATTACTATCGAATCACACCTTCTTTACTTATGTAGCCTATTTAATTACTTGTAATACGTCAAGTGTTACTAAAGGCCACACATGAATTACTTAATTATTGTTATATGGTGAACATCCAAATTTCAACTGTTGTCTTCTAGTCCATTTAGATGATGTTGTTTTGCTCTCGCTCCTCGGCATAACAGTAGCTTCTTCAAGACACCAAATTGTTGCATTGTTCTGCAAGAAACAATAAGTTAATTAACCATTTAAAAAAAAACTAAAATATCAAGAAATTGGAAAAGAATACACATTACTTACAAATTTTCAGTAACGCTTCAGAAAGATACTTGCTTCAATACTATTTTATATCCCTGAGTAGTAAGAATTGTATAAAGAAAAGTAACTCGGCAATATACTCGCTTCAGTAAGAATCATTCAATGACAAGTAACTTGTAATGAATTGTTAGTAACGTTTGTTATATGATAAATAACTTGTAACGAATTGTATTTATAATAATAATTCAATGTGAAGCATAGGTAATTTGATGAGTTACTTAAGTAACTTACTGAATTGAGATCAGAAAGATAAATTTCGGAATTCATATAAGTAAGAATTCACTCTTTCGAAAGTAAGTAGATTCATTTTTGCGAAAAAAATCAATAACTTTTAATTCTATATCAGTAACTAATTGCAAAATACAAGTAAATATTTAAGTTACTTATGTAACTTGTAGAATTTTTATTAGTAATAATGAATGTTTGGTATATCTTCAAAATAACACATTAAAAGTAACAATTCTGTTAGTAATAAATTAAGTAAATATATCAGTAACTCAGTATATCTTCAAAGTGACACATTAAAAGTAACAATTGTGTTCGCATTAGTAACATAAAATATCTTATAAGTAAATTACTTAAATACATCAGTAACTCTGTATATTTTCAAAGTAACGCATGAAAAATAACAACTGTATTTACTGTAACGTTTTATTATATGAAATCAAAATACCTTCGATAAAAAATCAATTAGGACTACAAATCGTGTATCAAAATGAATAAAAAACGATATATGAATACCACTTCTCATATTTCAATCATACTTCTCGAATAAATATTGCTTATAATAAAAAATATGCAGTACTCACAAAATAAATATTATTGAATTCATCATCTCACTCGTTTTGATCCCAAAACAAACATTGCTAAAAATAAAAATATCATTAAAATAACGAAATTATGATAGAAATAAGCGATATCATTAAAACGAATCGCATACCTCCCATCTTGTGTTGGAACGAAACAAATGCCTTGCGTTGGAATGAAACGATAGATTTTAGCAATCATATACATGTGCCTTCCATTTTCCAGAAACGTAAAGCTATTTTTAGAAATGTTTTAATTTCCGATTTTGTTTTATTTCCATACGAAAATCGGTTCCTATTTTTTTGGCATTGAATCTTGTGAATGGATGGCTACAATTGAGTGCTCATCCCAACTCAAATGGGCTTAGAGCTCATTGAATAAATTCTCTCTCTCTCTCTCTATATATATATATATATATTATAGGGATTTTATCACTTGTGCCCCTCCGAGATATCGCAATATTAGTTATGCCCCTATCTTTTTGGTAATATCAGTTGTGCCCCTCACTTGTTATTTTGTCACTTGTGCCCCTCGGGTTAGTTACCGTCCATCCACAGTGCAAACGGACGTTAACTTTAAGGACATAGGCGGAATTAATTTAAAAAAAAGGTTATGAGGTCATTTTACATCATCTTCCTGATCCTCTTCTTCTTCTTCCTCTTCCCCATCCTCTTCCTCCTCCACCTCCTCCTCCTCCCCCTCTGCCCCCGCCCCTACCCCGCGCCGCCCCGAGCTCCCCGTACCTCCTCCCAGCCCGTCGCCCCCGCCCCTTCCCCTGCCCTCTCCCCTCCTTCGATTCTGGAAATGTCTTCGATCTGTACTCTGATGCCTTCGAGAAGGACCTCAACGTGCCTCCGCTGTGGATCTTCGAGCCGGAAAGCGCTGGCGAGGAACTGGAATGGGAAGAAGATGGGGTTGATGGGGTTGTGGAAGAGGTTGTTGAGTTGGAGGAGGTTAGTTCGGATGTGGAGATGGGGTATGATGTCGAGCAATCCTTGGCCGATGCGATGAATGGAGCGTGTGCTGATGACTGGCGTGATGCCAATGAATTGGATGTGGAGGCGTGGCGCGATGCGGAGGGCGTGGAAGTGGAGGCGTTGGGCGATGGGGAGGGGGTGGAAGTGGATGCGTGGGGCGATGCAGATGGAGCCATAGTGGAGGCGTGGGACGATGCCGAAGGAGTAGAAGTGGAGGAATGGGGTGACAACGATGAAGCGGATGCTTGGGGCGATGCGGATGAAGCGGTCATAGACGTGTGGGGTGATGTAGATGAAGTGGAGGCGGAGGTGTGGGAGGTTTTGATGGGGTGAGATGGGATCGACGGCGGTCTGCTGGACTTGTTCGATGAGGAGTTTGAAGAGGCAGTTGAGAATATCATGGCGGAGGAGGCCTCGACAAGCGGGCGACCTCCAGCTGCCCAGATGGTTTTGCAGAGTCTGCCCTCGGTTGTCGTGGTCCAGGATGAAGAGGGGGAGAAGCCGGTGTGCCCTGTGTGCAAGGAGGAGGTTGCGGTCGGGGGGATTGTGAAACGGCTGCCGTGCTCGCACGGCTACCATGAAGAGTGCATTTTGCCGTGGTTGCGGATGAGGAATACCTGCCTGGTTTGCCGTTTCGAGCTCCTGACCGCAACGTCTGCTCCAGCCCCTCCCTCCCCCTCCCCCTGAACGCGCCGCCCCCTCGCCTACCCCTCCTCCGGCCCCTTCCGCCCTCCTCCTCCACCTGTGGCTGAAACTGGAGTTGAGTTTTTTTGTTAAATTTTGATAAATTTTTGACTAATTGATTCATAAAAAGTCATCCAAAATTTCAATAAAATTCATCGTTTGATCCGTAATGAGTGATATGTCCGTGGAAATGTAAAAATTTTAGAGATTCGATGGATGCATGAAGGTGTTAGTAAGAGAGAGAAATTATGAAGAGAAGGAAGAAGAGCAAATGGAGGAGAAAGAAGATGAAGAAGATGTATGGACCATAATACCCTTCTTAACCACACCATGGTTTGAATAAACCATGGTTATTTTAATTTTTTGACGGTCAATCTGACGGAAGGGCACAACTGATGACGGAGCAAGAAGTGAGGGGCACAACTGATATTACCAAAAAGATAGGGGCATAACTGATATTGCGATATCTCGGAGGGGCACAAGTGATAAAATCCCTATATTATAAACAAGAAGATATAAAATCTTCTAAATATGAAGGTATAAACTATTTCTAAACATATTGATTGGTTTGCTCAAGAATTCTGTCATCGATGCATTTTTTGACCTCTGTGTTAATAGAAATCTTGGAGTTTCCGTTATTAATTTGGAATATAGGAAGATATCCTGGATTTGATTGAAACAGGAGTGACATATTCTCTGAATAGTTTGATAACTCTATATCTCCAATCTCTGGAATTGCTAATGATCAGACATTAGTTACTAACAACACAATATCACTTGAGATAATACCTTCCTAAAAGATGAGAAAAAGAAAATACAGTGTACGATTTAAACTTCGAGATTGAGCCAAAATGTTCTCATCAGGCTGCGAATCCTAGGATAGTGATTATAAGAAATGTGAATTAATTTTCTCAAACTTTGTGAGCTCAATTCAGTGTACTAACTTTATATATAGAGAGAGAAAGAGAGAGAGAGTTCAGATCTTTGTATCATGGATGGCAACAAGAGAAAGGCAGAAATTATACAAAAGATCATGTATGATATGCATGCATGGCAGCAAGGAAGGGGAGGGATTGTACATATACTCAAATCTAAGGTGCATGCATGGCAACAAGAGAGAAAAAAGGATGGTACCTCTCTAGATCTTCAATTTGGAGGAATTAGAAGCTTGATCAGATTTTGCATGTAGCAGTTTCTGCATGGAGGGAAGTTGCAGCAGAACCTCCAGTTGTTTGGACAGCAGCTGAACTAAATGGAATAAGGCCTGGAGGTGTTGAAGGAGTTCCAACCGAAGATTTGCAGGAGGACTCCTTTGTTTGGGAAGAAAAGGTGGAGAATGGAAAAAGGGGAGGGGAGATTGCCGTCGAAATTAAAGTGGAGGAAGAGGGGCTTCGTTGGGATTGAAAGAGGGAGGGGTAAAGGGTATATTTATATAGGGGATAAGAGGGGCAAATGGGGCGTTTGTCCAGCAGCAGCAGTACATGTGTTGTTGTCTGTTGTGCTGAAAAATAATTATTTATGTTGGGAAAAATAAGCATCGTGTTTGTTCCTTAAGCTCTAGGCTCTCTTATATAGGGAGAGGCCTATGGGCAAATTACATAAGTTAAACAAACGAAAAGATAAATAGATAAAAGATACAAGAACATAAATAAACTTCTACACTCCCCCTCAAGATGGAGCATAGATATCTATCATGCTCATCTTGGACAAGCACTTCTGAAAGAGACCCCGAAGTAACGCTTTAGTAAGGATGTCTACCATTTGGTCTCCTGAGCTGACATGTGTTGTAGAAATGAAGCCCTTCGGATCATATAACGGATATAATGGTAATCCACCTCAATGTGCTTCATTCTCTCGTGAAAAGCAGGGTTGTTGGCGATGAATAATGCAGCCTGATTGTCACATTCTAGTGATATGGGAAATGAAACATATATATGTAGATCTGTCAGAACTGCACGAACCCACATCACTTCTGCACATGCTTGGGCCATAGCTCTATACTCTGATTCAGCACTGGATCTCGCAACTATTGTTTGCTTCTTGCTCACCCATGAAACAAGTGACTCCCCAATGAATATAGCAAAACCTGATGTAGATTTCCTATCCTTTGGGCACCCTGCATAGTCTGCATCTGCACATGCTAAAATAGTAATAGTGCCCTTCTTCCTAAACATCAAACCAGCGCCTGGAGATGACTTAAGATACCTTAGTATCATATGTATGGCGTCCATGTGTACTTGTCGAGGTTGCTCCATGAACTGGCTCACTTTATTTACTGCAAATGTAATATCCCGTCTAGTAATAGTAACATAAAGAAGCCTCCCTACCAGTTCTCTGTACCTTCTTTTGTCAACCTCCTCAGTGTTGTCATCATGCATCTTCATGCATGGATCCATTGGTGTAGAAGCAGGTCGACATCCAAGCATACCTGTATCACTTGGCAAGTCAGTGACATATTTCCTCTAAGTCATCACGAGTCCTTCATTTCTAGCAAACTCCAATCCAAGAAAATATCTCAGTACTCCTAGATCATTGGTAACGAATTCACAGCCCAGGAATTCTTTTGCTATTTTTATTCCCTGCATATCATCTCCTGTAATGAGTATATCGTCAACATACACCATAATGACAGTCATACCTCTGGATGTCTTCTGTAAAAAAAGTGAATGGTCTGCATTTGACCTTTTGAACCCTTGCTTCTCAAACAAATCTGAAAGCTTCTGAAACTAAGCTCTTGGGCTCTGTTTTAGGCTATAGATCGCCTTATGAAGCCTGCATACCTGTCCACACTTCCCTTAGCAGTAAACCCAAGTGGCTGCTGCATGTAAACTTCTTCCTAAAGATCACCATATAAAAATGTATTTTTGACATCTAATTGAAACAAAGGCCAATCTCGAATCACATAAACAGAGAAAAGAATCTGTAAGGTAGAGTATCGAGCAACAAGAGAAAACGTGTCAAGATAATCTACCCCATACGTTTGAGTAAAGCCCCGAGCAACCAGTCGAGCCTTGTACCTATCAATACTGCCATCGGCATTATGATTCACCGTAAACACCCACTTGCAACTCACAATAGATGCCCTAGTAGCAGCTGGAACAAGACTCCAAGTACCTCTCGACTGAAGGGTAGCCATCACTTCCTCCATAGCCAGACGCCATTTACTATCAGCTAATGCTTCTTGGTGAGTCCTTGAAATATTCACAACAGATAAACCACCTACAAATCTCGTGAAATCTCCTGACAAATGCTCAAAGGTAACATGAGAAGCAATCGGATATGACACACATGACCTCTTTTACTTCCTCAGTGCGATTAACAAATCAAGATCTGCATCAGTTGTACCAACATCCGTGTTATCCCATGCATGTTCCTGCTGAGAAATGTCATCAGTCCCTTCATTAGAAATAATGTTAACAGAACAAACCTGGGGCATGTTTAATGATTGACCATGATCATGAGCAGGGGTTGGCCGTCGACTGTAGTGGCGTGGTAGAGGAGGAACCAAAGATGTGGGAGGTAGAAGAGGTGGTAGCGCTGGTGGAGATGGTGGTGGTGATAGGGATGGCGGTGGTAGAGATGTAAGAGCTTGTTGTGGCGCATACAAGGGTGGAGGAGGAATATAGATTTCATCACTTATATCTGATGGCACCAACCTGTCATCGGTAGGAGAGAAAAACACGACAGACTCAAAAAACGTGACATCTGCACTGACATAATATTTCCGACGCAACGGATCATAGCAACGATATCCATTTTGAGTCATGGAATACCCGACAAAAACACATTTGACAGCCCTAGGAGAGAGCTTGTCAACCCCTGGAGACAACTGGTGAACGAATGCCACAGACCCAAAGATACGTGGAGTTAGGGAAAACAATTCCTTATTAGGAAAAACGAGGGAGAAAGGTATCTTCTCCCCCAACACAGACGAGGGCATGTGGTTAATGAGATAACATGCAGTAAGAACCGCATCACCCCCGAACGAGTGTGAAGCACAACTCTGGACAAGAAGCGTGCGAGCGACATCAAGAAGGTGGCGGTGTTTTCTTTCCGCAACACCATTCTATTGGGACGTATAGGGACAAGACATTTTATGAAGAATGTCATTTAATGAAAGAAACTGAGATAATGTTCGAGTACAGAATTCAAGGGCATTATCAGTTCTCACAATCTTGATAGAAACAGAAAACACATTCTGCACTTCTTTAATAAATTTCATAGTAGTGATGCCCGCTTCAGATTCATTTTTTAACAGAAAAATCCAAGACAAACGGCTGAAAGCATACACAGCAACTAAATAGAACCTGTGTCCCTGATGATTTGGAACACGAGTTGGACCCCAAATATCAATATGAAAAAACTCAAATGGAGAGCTACTGCTCCGACTCTGACGACTAAGGAAGATAGACCGATGATGCTTCCCTAACTGACAAGCTTCACAATCGAACGACGAGCAGGGTGAGATCTGAGGAAGGACTTGACGCAGTTTCTGAAACGGAAGATGACCAAAGCGCAGATGCCATAAGTAAGGAGAGACAGGTCTAGTGGAATGGGATGATGCTCCAGCGTAAGGTGTATGGACCAGTCGATACAACCCGCCTTGTTCACAGCCATGTCCAATTACGTTACCTGTGAGAATGTCCTGAAACACAAGAGATGATGGGTCAAATATCGCTCGACAAAGTAGATACTTAGTAATCTGGCTAATTGACAGTAAGTTCATTGAGAAATTAGGAGCATGGAGCACATTCTGCAACTGCATGGAAGGTGTTAAGGTGATCTGTCCCTGTCCTGTGATGGGAGAATGAGTCCCATCTGCTATGACGACGGTCCTTCCTGGGGAAACTTCCCTGTAGGATGTGAGCTGGTGTCTATCTCCACACAAATGATGTGTGGCACCTGAATATACAATCCATTCTGAGGTTCGTGAACCCTGAAAGAAAGCAGAAGTATGAGCACTACCTGAGGAACTAGCTTCTGCATTAGCAGCAACATCCAAGCTGCTCTCTGAAACTGGTGTAGGAGTACTGGCTGGTGGCATGATATCATGTAGACGAGACACTAGGTCATCATATCGTGGATCCGAAGTTGGAGTAGCACCATGATGTTGTATATGTTCTACTGCACGAGCAGATGCTGGGAAACCATGCTTAGAATAGCATGTGTCTTCTGTATGACCAATACGACGACAATAAGTGCACTGTAATCCACGACCACGGACCCTACCACGTGGTCCTCGTCCACGAAAATGAGATGAATTACCTCTTCCTCTAGAGGCTGCCATAGCAAAAGAATTTGGCACAGTAGTAGAGCTTGAGATATTGATTCAGCTCAATCGTCGAAAGGCCTCCTCCATTGGAGGAATGATAACATCTGCCAGAATCTGATAAGAAGTCGCCTCATACTGTGAATCAAGAGAGGCTAGAAAGACTCCCACCATCGTCGCATTCCGATATGTCTTCAATTGTTCTGGAGTAGCCGTGAGAGACATGAAACTGTCAAGCCTCTCAAACATTCCCCTCAATGCAGTGTAGTGAGCAGGTAGGGGTCGACCATTTTGCTTTATCATGAAGATGTCATGCTGGAGTTGTAGGATTTTTGTCTCATTCTTGGCTTGTGAATACGTGGTGGCAAGAATGTCCCACATGGCTTTGACAGTAGGTTGATGCAAGACATCATTAGCAATGTCTGGAATTAAGGTACCAGACAACCAGACCTGAGCATATGCGTCATCAACCTCCCATGAGGCATATAACCATGTTTTCTCCTCTGGCTCATCCTCGGTAAGAATATGTTTCTTACCCATCGACTTCATTAGGCTCATGAACTGCATGGCCCATAACTCATAGTTGGATCCATCCATCATCACAATAGGCGCAGGACCTTTGAAGGCGTCTGTAGTGGGGATCTCGATCTTGCTTTCTGACATTCTGACTGGAGAAAAATAGGGTTGTAGACAAGATAAGTCTTGGTCTACACTAACATGATTAGGTTTAGTTGCACGAGTAGACCTCTATGCAACCAAACCCATCAACCTGGAGGCGAGCGGAGAGCCCCTTATGAAGATGATAACCGAACCCTAGGGGCGGTGAAACCTTAGGGACAGTCGGCAACGCACATGCAGGTGGCGCACGTACAGTCGACGCACGGAAAGGCGGCGCTTGAGCTCAGCCGCACAGGCCCATGCGTGAGGCGGCGCGCAAGGGCGGGGAGCGCGTGAAGGGGCTGCGCGCGTGGGGGTAGCCCGCAAGGGAGGCAGCGCGTCGAGGGGGTGGTGTGCGGAGGCTTGAAGGTGGATGGATAGGTTTAGGGTTCGGTACAAGAGCTCTGGTCTAGGACGCTACTCTGATACCATGAAAATTAAGCATCGTGTTTACTCCTTAAGCCCTAGGCTCTCTTATATAGGGAGAGGCCTATGGGTAAATTACATAAGGTAGACAAACAAAAAGATAAATAGATCAAAGATACAAGAACATAAATAAACTTCTATAATTTATATATTTTTTTCATTTTTTTACTAAAAACTCTATTCATTTAATATCCTTAAAGTTGATCGAATTTACGCATCGGGCCTCGGATTTTGACATGTAATATCTCAAATTGATCGTCTCAGAACGACGATCGATATGAGTGTAATATTGATATACTTTTGATCAGGTTTGGATGTCCGAAATTTTTGAGATACGGCTTTTGTTTGAGGTTAAATTTTGTGAATTAAAAATATCAAACGAACTCCAATTGACGAACAGTCGATTCCGTTGGTTTTGTTTCATCGAATCGGATCTCATGGCGGTCTCGGTTCGTTTTGCGGTTTCCGAATTTACGTCACGGCTTTTCCACGGCACGCAATACGGTACGACCGATTTTTAGTCCATTTCACCCGAACGACTTTTGATTCACGATCAATTGATCGTTTTATGTTGTCTAATGTTGCCAGAACTTTATTAGGATAATCGGACCCTAATCGGGTCGGGGTTCGGGTTTGTTTGGAACCCGGATGTTACACAAGGACTTTCTTGGATAGTAGTTCGTGTCCAAGGATCTTGGTAAACTGATGTATTTTCTTGGTCTAGAATTTGCAAGAAACCAGCAGGGAATGGTAATGACGCAAAGGAAATATGTCATTGATCTCTTATCTGAAACGGGTATGACAGGATGTAGACTTGCTACTACTCCAATGGATCCCAATGCACGGCTATATATGATGACTCTGCAGAGGTAGATAAGAGACAGTACAAAGAGCTAGTAGGGAAGCTATTGTATGTCACTATCACCAGGCTAATATATCATTTGTTGTCAGCAGAGTTAGCCAATTTATGGAGCAACCTAGGAAGTCTCACATGGATGCAATCAACATGATCTTCAGGTATCTCAAGTCTTCTCCAGGTGCAAGACTCCTATTCAGGAGAGACACAACCCTGACAATATCAAGATGCGCAGATGCAGACCATGCTGGATGTCCCAAGGAAGTCTACCTCGGGCTTTACTGTGTTTGTAGGAAGCTCTTTGGTTTCTTGGAAGAGCAAGAAACAGACGGTTGTGGCCAGATCGAGTGCAAAATCAGAGTATAGGGCAATGGCCCAAGGGAGCACAGAAATGATGTGGGTCAAGTCAGTGTTGACTAAACTTGCTATAGAGATGTCACTTCCTATGCATCAACAATGTGATAATCAAGCTATGTTGTTTATAGCAAACAATCCTACCTTTCATGAAAGAACAAAGCACATTGAGGTTGACTGTTACTACACCCGTGATTTGATTCAAAAGGGGTTTATATTCATTTCTCATGTTGCTTTAAGCGATCAAATTGCTGATATGTTCACTAAAGCTATTACAAAGGGACCGTTTCATCGTTGTTGTTCCAAGCTGAGCATGATAGATATCTATGGTCCAACTTGAGGTAGAGTGTCGAGATATTTATATTTCTTTAGGTGTTATCCTATAATTTTACTTTTCTTTCGGTTATCTATGTAATTTGTCCCTAGAGCTTTTCTCCTATTTAAAAGAGCTCTAGGGCTATGATGAATAAACATGTTCTATTTTCACTTTCCACAGGGTGCATATGAAGCGGTTGTAAGGTGCACCTGGAGCGGAGTAAGGGATTCATATGGAGAGAAACGAAAACCTAGATCCCCCTGAAGATGGCGGATGATCCGCAGCTACCTGTAAGTTGTTTGTTGGATGATGCATTGCATGTGGGTACAACGTAAAGGGAACGATAAAACTTTCAGGATCCATAGTTGCTTTCTGACTCAGCCCGATCTCCGTAATTCAAACAAGATAACTGGTACTCAAACTTGAGAACAAATTTTCCAAAATCGACTTGCTATGATATGGACATAAAGATCCTCACAATAAACCCTAGAATCGACTGCTATGATACCATGTTGCAATAAATAAATACAAAATTGAATCGATAATTAGAGACAAGATAAAACATAAACATCTTGTTTCATGTGGAACCCTACTCCCTAAGAAGCGGAATGAAACCACGGGAGAAGGCTTCAAAGGGATGGATATTATGTATTGAATTTCTCATTTAGTACGGGGGGTATAGGGCTCCTTATATAGCCACACAGACAGGTTAGAGTCCCACAGATAGTAGACGTGCAGTCTATTACATACTTCAAGTTTTTTGTCTATTCTCCTCTCTTTTTTTGGTCGGTCTCTGTTAGAAAAATATGAACTCTTCCCTTTTTCCAACTCATGGCCAACTTGGGCCAATACATTCTCCCCTGCCCTTTTAATACAAAGCAGTAGGGTCAATTGGACCATGCAAAATGAAATGTGAGCCTCCTTACTTAGGGTTCCCGATGGGAAGCCCTCCTTCAAGTTGAGCACTATCCCGATGGGGCTTTCCTCCCAGATCAAGAATGTTGCCTTGAATCTCGAATGAGGTGGCAATAGGACCCTCCCAATATAGGACAAAAACCTCATCTTTGGATTGATCTGACGAGGGATGACACGGTGAATCGAAGATCCCGATCATGAATTTGACTCGACTCAAGGTGCTTCGAGGGCATAACCGGCTCAAGGATGGTGTTTTCCAGATATAGTGCTTGGGGTTGAGGGACTTATGTCTCAGGGGGGGTCGTGTACGCAGTCTGTGATGATTGGGCTCGCGTGCAAGAAGGGTGTCGCCTATAAATGATTTTTTTCTTAAAATATGGATCCTGATTCTTCATCGTTGCTAGGGTTGTTGCGCTTGAGGTTGCGTCGCCCTTTGAGATTGCATCACCCTTGAGGTTGACGGTAGTGTGCATATACAGTGGCGCAACATTGGAGATGGAATCATGGAGGTTAGGGCAGTAGGGGATGCTTCATGACGCCTAGGGCCGCTGCGTCTTGATCTGAGGAGGGATGGAGATGTGGTGCTTAGCTAAGTAGGGATTCGCCCTCTTGGAGATGTGGCTGGAGAAGCGGCCTGGATGCGTGGGTTGGAGGTTCGGGCGGCGGGGGACACGAGGCTTGGGGTCGTTGGTGGTTGCATCTTGATCTAGGGAGGGCTGGAGATGTGTCGCTTAGCTGAGTAGGACTTCGCCCTCCTAGAGATGTGGCTGGAGAAGCAGCCTGGGTGTGTAGGTTGTAGATAGCTCTCTTGAGATGCCCTTTCGATGTTTATTCATGAGGAAGCGTGTTATGGTAGATGTTGGTAAACGGTAGAGAATTTGGATTCTTTCGAAGAAACCCAACAACATGCATAAAATCTAATTGCATGATGGATAGAGACTTGGAGGAGCTGTGAAAATCTGGAGTTGTCGTAAATTAGGATTTCAGAAACCCTAGCTTCAAAAAGGAGTTATTCAAGATCAACCTTTCAAGGGGTTATTCAAGAGGACATAAAATAGGATATTTAATGGGGCCAGAGATCTGGGCAATGTAGGGTTGGGGGGATGTAATACTAAGTTTTCCCAAGTAGTGGCTAGTGCGAGACTACATCACAACTTCATTCAGTCTATCTTGGCAGTGGGATATCGCATAGAGGGTGACCGTGAGATGGGTATGGTGGCAATGGAGTATTTATGTCATGTGATTCGATGCTCACAAGGCCAGAGGTGGCATTGGATTATGAAGGGTTACCTCGAGGGAGACTTTATGCTCTCCATTAGTCAGAAGTCTACTTTCACCCAGCCTTTTTTGGGTGGAGGAGATCAGTTAGTGGTTTGGGAGTTAAACACAGATGGGGTGTCTGGACCTAACAATTTTCGGTTCTTTCTTCAAAGAATTTTGGCATGCAACTTTCATGGAACTCATGGAGGTGATGAAGGAGTTTGACACATTGTAATTGAGTAGGAAGTGGTACATCAATGCCTAGGTCAATTAGAATAGACCAGACTCACATCATCTTTGTGCTCCCTTGTGGCATAGCTCGTATTCTGATTTAACACTAGATCTGGAAACACCAGTCTGCTTATTGCTCTTTCAGGATACTAGAGAGCCACCAACAAATAAATCAAAGCTGGAAGTAGATTTCCTATCCTAGTTTGCATCTGAGCAAGCTGTAACAGTAAGAGATGCCCCAATTCTAAAAAATAATCTCGCACTTGGAAGTGAGTTCAAGTACCTTAAAATCATGTGAACTGCATCAGTATGCACATGTCTAGGTTGCTCCATAAATTGACTGACCCAACTAACAACGAATGAAATGTACTTTCTAGTGATGGTAACATAAAGGAGCTTCCCCAAAAGTTCTATGTGTCTTCTCTTGTCCACTTCTTCCGCATCATCATCGTATAGCCTCAAGCTCGGATCTATAGGAGTAGTAGCAGGCGTCGTGCTCCAGTAACCATGAACTTCAGTACAAGGTCCTCCGAGGTCCCTATGAGAGTAGCCATTGAACGAAATCTACACATGGATATTCCTACCCATCATTCTTTGTTTGACCCTTCACAGAGATGGAGTGGTCTTCCATGCGGGACGGAGTACTCCATAAAGTAGACTTAATTCAACACCGATGACTCTGATTGATGCAGATATAGAGCACACGGGCCAGTTGTCGATCCAGAGTCCTCTACGGATCGTCACTCATACTTCATCCATTTAGCTCCACCTCACCTCCATGACATGAGAAGCATTGTAGTTAGGGTCAATCGATAGAGTACATGTTGAGTTGATATTTTATGTAGCATCATGTATTCAATGAGTGAGTGCCTTGTTTTTGCTTGCCCAAGCTGAGCATTGCATGGTCTAACTTGAGGGAAAGTGTTAGAGAATGCATGTAGATGGGTAATTGGATCTCTCCATGATCTAATTACCATGCACTCATGTTTAGTCCCACATAATCTACTGGTGGGAGTTCGGTGTGTCGGTGGGGCTACGTAATGAACTCCACAACCATATACTCATTGAAAGAAACACAATAGAAAATTCAGCCTTTTGAGGTGTTCTCCCGTGGTTTCATCCACTCCTTAGGGAATAGTATTTTGTAAAATCGTAAGTATTTTACTTTATTGTTCTTGATCTGATTATCGTTTCCACTGTATAGTTTCACAATTATAAAGAACCATCATTTTCCTGCCTCTGAAAGAATCTATTGACATCCAGACAGTGGAAACTAAGGTTAATATAATATCATCACCATAAAAAATGAATGCATCATGAAGATTTCTTAGAGGGGAAACCATAACTTCACCATAATACCGAATTCAAGTGAGTTTTGTACCAATTGAAAAAGAAAGCTGAACTTCTTTGTAAGTACCAATCAGTGACTGCAGACAGGAGCATACCGTTGATTGGCATCGTCTTGATGGTTATCTAGGAGTTTTCTTTCTTCTATGAAGTCAGATACATGTCCATACACAAATGGCAATCCCGTAACACCAGTACCCTCCTGTAATTCCCTGTGATTAACCAAATGACAAAACAGAAGTCACAGTTAGAAACATATAATTACACCTAAAAGAATTACATTTTCACAAAATACCTGGAGTTAACTACATAGTTGCATAGGACCAATAAAATGAACAATAAAGACAATATAAGAAGCACCAGAGTGCCTTCTCAAAATATCTAGTAGTAGTCAACATGAGACAATCTCCCAGTCAAACAGTCTTTTGTCCATTCATGAGATGTAGGATGTTAGTTGCCATGAAACCTAGCAGCCATTCAAATTGGTAGCCATTTGACATGCTTTTGCATCTTTTGATTGTGATAAGATAAATTTCTTAATGGATAATCCTGTTACTTGTACCTTGATGTGCATGAGTTCAAACTTATAATTTGTTCCGCCTGGTCTAACAATTTTGTTAGCTAATAGGATATATTCTCCTGTTACAAGCCAGAAGAGCTTCAGATTGCTCCGAACATTGGGATCATATTTTTGTTCCCAGTAGAAAATAGGGCTAATGATTCTGTATTGAAAAAGAACCCTCCCATCTCTTATACAGTACGGACCATTGATACAGTTATAAAGAGAACCAAAACATAAAAAGAAAAAAGAAACAAGCCTTTAGGCTACAATATGATTCTCACCATTCCCCCATAACTCACGTCATCTCAGCAATGGCCGGAGTAACAGCTCTAAATTATAACTCTATAGTAGATCTAGCTGCGACAGCTTGTTATTTGCTTCGCCATGTAACAAAATTACCCCCAATAAATGCAAGTAACACATTTTCTATCCTCCGAACAACCAGCATATCCAACATCAGCATAAAGTGTGATATCAAGAGGCCTCCCTTTAAGGAAGAGAAGTCTCTTTCCCAGCGCAACATTAAGGTACTTGAGGATCATTAAGGTTACATTTGAGTGTACCTTATTAGGGGTGTGCAGGGAAGAAGGGAAATTCCTAAGTAGTACCTCGGGATTACAAAAATCCTTGATACTACAGAAAGTTTTATTTTACTTGAGTACTATAGGCATATCACATATAAGGAATGTGATATATAGAAATGTACTTTTACTTGAATACCGCAGAAGTTTCGCATCTTCAGAATGCGATATTGAATATGGATGTCACATCCCTCTTATGCGACATACAAGATAATGGAAAAGCAAATGGATGCCGCATCCCTCATATGCGATATACAAGAAACTTCCAGGAAATGTGTATGGATGTCGCATCCCTCTTATGCGATATACAAGAAACTTCCTGGAAATGCATATAGATGCCGCATCCCGTATAAGGGATATACAAGAAAGTCCCTGGAAAACATCATTTCCAGGTTTTTGATAGATGTCGCATCCGCTTAGATGTCCACTTCCTAGAAATGAATGTAGATGCCGCATGCCATTTTCAAGTCCTTGTCAAAGGATATGTAGAGTTTTTGTTGAAGTCCATCCTATATGAAATAAAAATCTAAGAAAATACACATAAAATTGACTCAAAACATTCAAACAACATTATAACTTCATTATGGTCATTAATTTAAAAAAGTTTCACTACGCATCACATAGTACTTTATGTTCAGATACTTATATCTCTACATCTTTATTTATATTTTTCAATTTTTACAGTCTATTTTATGTCCCTTAGAGATTTTCTCCTATATAAGAGAGCTCTAAACTTTGAGGAATACATCTTTTCATTCCAACCCATTCCACATGGTATCAGAGCGACGGTCCTAGATCGGAGCATGTACCCGAGTTTCCTACCACACCAAAACCCTAGCCCCTTTTCTCGTGTAGCGATCGCCACCACCCACCACCCATCGCCGGCAGTAGCAGCGACGGCGGCCACAGCCGGCCGCTGCCACCCGTGGCAGCCAACTGCTGCTGCCACCCACAAGCAGTCGTTGTCGCCTTCAGCTGGGCTCAAGTCGCAGCTATCACCAACGGCTGCCACCATCTCTTATAGGATGATGCCTTCTCTCTCTATTTCGAGTCGATCGTGAATCAAAGGTCCAAGTAGGTTCCTAGGGTTTGGTTTTTATCCTCTAAAGCTATCCTAGGCACCTAAAGAAGCCTCCTGGATGGAAGAGGGTGTAGTATGACTCTACACCCACAACCGTCTTCCTATATGTCCATGTAGACATTATTCGTCCAATTTGCAACCCCATTCTTAAGAAATTGTCGTCATCATGTTAGACAACAAAGTAGGTATTCCATCCCTAAGTGCCTTCAAAGGTCCAGCACCCATTGTGAAGATGGATGGAACGAATTATGAATTGTGGACCATGCAGTTTACAAGTCTAATGCAATGTAATGGCAAGAACCATATCATTACACGGGAGGAGCATGTTGACAAGACTGGAGTTAACGTCTCATGGGAGGCAGATGACTCTTATGCAGGTGTATGGCTTTCTGGAACAGTATCCATGGAGATAGCCAATGACATATTGAGCCATCCCACGGCAAAAGCTATGTGGGACATTCTCGTTGTTACAAATTCTCCGATAAAGAACAAGTCGAAGATTCTGCAACTTCAGCACAACAGCTTTATTTCAAAGCAGAATGGTCGTCCTCTCCATATCCTTTACACTTCTCCAAGGGGTATGTTTGAGAAGCTACATGGTTACATTCCCTTAACTGCCACATTAGAGCAGCTCAAGGCATATAGGAAATCAGTGACGACGGGAGTTTTTTCTAACAGTAGTTGATCTTGAGTATGATGCAGTTAGAGCACAGATTCTTACTGATGCCACCATACCTCCGATGGAGGAGGCATATCGCAGGTTGATTAAGCTCTCCATATCTTCTGGTGGTACTCAGTTGTCTCAAACATCCTCAGCCATGGTAGCATCCCGTGGTAGTGGGGGCCCTACACAGTTTCATGGTAGAAGTGGTCGTGGCAGGGAAGGGGGTAATCGGCCCCCTCGTCAGCCTTGTACTTACTGTCCAGGCTAGGTCACTCTGAGGAAACATGCTATTCTAAGCATGGACTCCCAGCTTCAGCACATGTAGCAGAGCAGATCCAGCAGGTTGGCAGTTCTTCACATGCATCTGATCAGAGATTTGATGAACTTGTGGTGAGTCTCCGGGAGATTATACCTACTTCTGGGCCAACCAGCTCGCCTTCAGGATCCTCATACTACCTCTGCATCAGCATCTACATCAGGTATAGCATATGCCTTTACTAGTTGTTACATGACAGATTTGTCAGAATGGATCCCATCATCTCTGTAATGACAAAGATCGTATTAGTGCTTTCATTCCAACCTAGCCCAGACGATTTGTTGTAATAGCAGATGGGAATCACTCTCCCATTATTGGTTAGGGGGAGGTGCAGTTAACTCCTTCAATGTGGCTTCAAAATGTTTTTTACGCCCTTGAGTTTTTGTTATAAAATATGAAGCGGAAGCGGAATGATAAAACAGAGCATAAGAACAAGAAACATAAACATGGAACATCAAGATTTAACGTGGAACCCTACTCCGTGAGGAGCGGGATGAAACCACGGGAGAAGCCCTCCAATAGGGCGTGTTTGTCTATTGACTTTCTCAATGAGTACAGGAGGTCTGGGGCTCCTTATATAGCATTTCCAGAGCCTCCAAGTCCCACCATTGGGCGGTATGGGACTAAACACAAGATGGGGTAAATGGATCTTCTCCAGGATCCATTTACCCTGTTACAACACAATAGGCGCACTACCATATACTCTAACACTCCCCCTCAAGCTGGAGCATGAAATGCTCAGCTTGGACAAACAAACAGAAAGAGACTCAACTCACGCTACAGGACACTACGGACAATATCAACCCAACGCGCACATTGCTGCAGTCGAGGACGTTGCTTCTCATGCCGTGCAGGTGAGGAGGACAAACGGGCTGGAGTGTGAGTCAACTGAAGACTCGGAAGCTGACCATCGAGTCTGAACTTGCGCCTGAAATCTCCTCGTCGGAGAATTGGGTCTCTCCCATCTGGCTCAGAGAATGGTACACTGCTCTGGTGTACCTATGATACCACATGAAAACCCTTGCCAACATATGGCATAAGGAATGGTCCACTGCTCTGGAATCCCTATGGCTCACATGAAAACTCTGGCCGAACAACAACAAGAATGATGGGGACCTCTGACAATGATGGCAACATATGCTCATCTGACAATGACCGCACACTTGTGCGTGTCTGAAACTGGACTCGGAAGACAATCGTCGAGTCTGAAACTGGATCTGTAGAGTCTGAACAACGTGCACTGGCCTGGAATATGAAGATCTGACATCTGGAGCATCTGAATAGACCTGTGACTCTACATATACTCCCCCTTTCTCCCATACTTGTCGGAACATGAACATCGACAAAGTTGGGAGAAGACAAGATAAATAGGGGATAAAACAAAACCCACTTAGCCGATTACACATTTGTCTGCTTTCAAAACATTCAATCCTTTTTTTTCGAAACATTTTTTTTAAGCCGTTGTTTTTTTTTCGACTTTTCATCAACATTTTTTTTCTTTTTATTTTTCCGGCTTTTGCATTTTTTTATAAGCCTCTTTTTTTGCTTTGCGTACGGCTTTTTTTTCTCGATGTACGTGCCTTCTTTTTTTTCTTTTGAAAACTCTCTCACTCTTTTTTTTAATTCTGAAACAACCCCCCTTTTTTTTATCCTCCTTTGGCTTCACCTTTCTTTTTTTTATTGTTACAACTCTTGACATACTTGGGCCGTTACAAGCAAATAACATCGCATTTTTAAAAAAAAAACAAACGCCGAATCCCATTTAGGGTTTCCCACTATGGGAAACCTCTCAAAGTACCGTCGCCTCCCCCATTGAGGGGTTCAACCCGACGCCGCCGCCTGAAGGATCGGCCCGCCTGGGCCATCACTGGAGGTTGAGCGTTGCCTGCGGGAAGGGCTTCTCGAAGGGGGGAACGTCGTGGGCTCGACACCTGGGCTCTGGAGATCTGGGGATCGCGCGCTGCCGCTGAGGAGGGGATCGCGCAAGGGGCTGCGCGCGCCAGAGGATCGCGGGAGGAGGCGCGGGGATCTGGTTGGGCTGCCGCCTGGGAGGTCGCGGCTAAAGGGAGAGAGAGGAGCACCGCGGGCGGGGAGCCAGCTGGGCGGCGCTTCCAATGGATAGAGCGCGAGAGCGCGCCGCCTGCTGCAGCCTTCGTGGGATCGACTGTAGATCTTCTGGACACCTGCGCTGCGAGGGATCGACTGAGCTCCACCTGAAGAGGCGACGCGGCTTCGGCAAGGGGGAAGCACCGCCCCTAGATGTTGGTTTGAAGATCGCGCGGCGACTTGGACTGGAGATAGGCGCCGCCGCCTAATGGCCTGTGGGAGTATCGCATGTGCAAGGTGTGCGTGGGGCTGTGCGCTGGAGCACAGGGGCACCCTGCTGTCGACGCCAGCCCGAGGTGCGACACGACCTGGTGCTGAATGCCGCAGTGCATCCTGGATCCCAGAGGTCGTGCCGTGGAAGAGAACTGCATCCTGGAGATGGCTCGTGCGAAAACTGGCGATTTAGGGTTTCACGAGAAACACCCTAGAAGTCTTTGGACAAATATGAACAGATCTTGAACCAAAACAGGAATCGAAATCAATGTAGCAAAATCTCCAAGAACAAAATTGAATCTCTAACAATAATGAAATAACTCCTCCAGAAACGAATCCGCTCTGATACCATGTTATAAAATATGAAGCGGAAGCGGAATGATAAAACAGAGCATAAGAACAAGAAACATAAACATGGAACATCAAGATTTAACGTGGAACCCTACTCCGTGAGGAGCGGGATGAAACCACGGGAGAAGCCCTCCAATAGGGCGTGTTTGTCAATTGACTTTCTCAATGAGTGCAGGAGGTCTGGGGCTCCTTATATAGCCTTCCCAGAGCCTCCAAGTCCCACCACTGGGCGGTATGGGACTAAACACAGGATGGGGTAAATGGATCTTCTCCAGGATCCATTTACCCTGTTACAACACAATAGGCGCACTACCATATACTCTAACAGTTTTCTATGAATTTACTATATATTAGTCAAATCACCAAGGATTTATACAGTCATGTCATATTTGATACATCTGCTCTTGTGTTTCAGGACATTCTTACAGGCCGGGTGATTGGATCTGGTCGTGCGCAAGGAGGTCTCTACAAACTAGTGCAATCTCCTTGTGTTGGTGCATTTTATCTTCGCACTGGGTATGTGTCTCCTTATATGTGGCATCTTCGGTTTAATCATCTTCCTATGCAATAGTTGTGTCACGTTCTTCCACAGATTTCACCACGCTCTACTTTTCAGTGCGAGGCATGTCAGCTTGGGAAGCATCATCAGTCCACTTTCTAGAGTCGTCAGGTCGGAGTAGTCATAGTATGTTTCGGTTAATTCATTTTAATATTTGGGATCCCAGTCGTGTCCCGGATCATCATGGGCATAGATTTTATCTTGTTGCAGTTGATAAGTTTTCAAGATTGTCTTGGGTTTGTCTTCTTAAAAACAAGTATGATGCTGGTCCTGTTATTTAGTCCTTTATTATTGAAATAAAGAACATTTTTTTCAACAAAAATCAAGTTTATACGTTCAGACAATACTCTAGAATTTTGCAATACCCAGCTTTCTCAGTTTCTTGCGTGTAGTGGCATTACACATCAAACGTCTTGTGTGTATACTTCCCAACAGAATGGCGTGATTGAACAAAAACATCGCCATCTTCTGGATGTTACCAGGACTCTTTTGTTTAAGAGCCATGCTCCTCGTTCGTACTTGAGGGATGCGGTTCTAACTGCTTGTTACCTGGTAAATCGTATGCCATCTTCAGTTTTGGGGGAAAAGATTCCATTCTTGATTGCGTTTCCCGAGATGGATTTTCTCACTTATGCCTCGTATCTTCAGTTCAGTGGATTTTGTTCATCAGATGTCTCCTGGTCTTGACAAGCTCTCTCCTAGAGCTGTCAAATGTGTATTTATTGGGTACTCTAAGACCCAAAAGGGATATCGTTGCATCGACCCTGTTCGACGAAGGTACTATGTTAGTACAAATGTCACCTTTTTTGAGTCTGTTATGTAATTCTCTCCTACAAGTGACAAGCTCATTCTTTCAGAGGATAGGGAAGAAGTATATATGCATCTACTGTAACATCCGGATTCAAACGAACCCGATCTCGATCCGATTAAGGTCCGATTGACCCAATAAAGTTATCTGACAACATTAGATAACTTAAAATGATCAATTTATCGTGAATCAAAAGTCGTTCGGGCGAAATCGACCGAAAATCGGTCACACCGTAACGCGCGCCGTGATTAGCCGCGACGCAAATTCGGAAACCGCAAAACGAACCGAGACCGTCATTAGATCCGGTTCGACGATACAAGACCAACGGAATCGACCGTTTGTAAATCGAAGGTCGTTTGATATTTTTAAATCGTAAAATTTAACCTTAAACAAAAACCGTATCCGAAAATTTCGGGTATTCAAAACCCGATCGAAAGTATACCAATATTGTACTCGTTTTGATCGTCGTTTTTAGACGATCAAATCGATATATTGCGCGCCAAAATCCGAGACCCGAGCTGCGCGTACATGACATTTTAATATCAAAAAAAATTATTAAATATGTAATTAGTACAGTAACTGTACTGACGTGGTTTTCCCCACCGTTTTGCTCTTGTCCACTTGTGGTTTTTACTCTTTCCACTTGGCGTATTCTTCTCCACATGTCAATCACAAGCTCTTTTGCTTCTTCTATATATCTTCTAAAAGCCCCAAATCTCCTTCACAAAATTCCGACGAGCCCTCCCCATTTTCTCCCTCAAATGCTTCCAGATTTGCAATCACAAGTCCTTTCCTCTTCCGTAGCCATTCTGCTGGAATTTTTCTTGAAGTTCTGCTGCTCATCCTTGCTTCAAGACCAGCCACTGTTGTAAGGAGCCCCTGTCGAGGCTTCATTTTAGACCTGCTATAGCCTAGAAGCATTGGAGCTGCTCCAAATCCAAGGATTTCATGCACGAGCTAATCTAATTAGGTACAACCCTCTTTTCTCCCTATATCCCTCTTTTATATCTCAAATTCAACAAAAACCCTCCTCTCTCTTTAAGTTTATCAACTCTCACATCTTCATATTGCCATTTTCCCCATTTCATCCCTAATTTCCAGCAATGTGGAACAACTTAGAACGGTTATGCTTGATCCCAGATTTCAGTCTGCATGCTTGAAAAATTTATTCCCAAATTTTGGGATTTCTAAGGTACCTCCCTATACCTCCTATTTGCTGCCATACATGTGTATATCCCTGAATCTACATCTTGCTTCCATGCATGCATAATACACTTGATCATATGTACAATCCCTTCTCCATCCTTATTGCTGGCATGCATGCTAATTTCATGTTTTTTTATATACCTTTGCTAAAGAAACATTAGAAGAAGGGGGTTTACTTTCATTCTCTGAAATTGGTTGTATAGAAAAAATGGAATAAGAATATTTATCACACTGTAAAATGAGCTATAGATAGGTTTAATCACCTATTTTCTTTTATATTGCCAGTTGTTACCCGCTTGGTGTATACCAGAAATGTTAGTAAATTTGATATAGAATTCACATACGGATTCAACAACTAGAATGCGTATATATATATAAAAGGTTTGGCAGAACATTCATTCTGAAAAATAAATGGAAATACCATTTTTTTTATAAATATATCATAAACACTAAAGTCAGGACTGTGTTTTAATATACATTAAATTATATATGGTTATACACGTTAATTTTGTAATTCTCCTTTTAATTGAATCCTTATAGATGGAGGAGATGATGACCTGGCATTACATTTCATTGAATTCCTTAGTTGTAGTGGTTGTGGTCAATTGAGATGCACTTCATAAGTTTCAAGTAATCTAATATTCATTCACATGTTTCCATCTAATATAAGATTTGAATCCAAGATTACAACTCAGGATTATTAGCATAATTATCCCACTGTTTAAAGCGACTTTATTAACGTGGATATGGTTTCTGGTTGCTGTTAGTCAATCTGATATATATCCAGGAGTAATAAATAGTAGTAGAGAAAGATACCTCTGGCAGGAAGCAAGTAGTATGAAGGAACGAACATCATAAGAATTTTATGGATAAGAAAGAAAGTACATGATCGGGTACTTATTTTATATAAGGATAGGTACTGAACGAAAGAAACATTTTTTTACAGTATGATCTTAAATACGAAAATAAAAATAGGCCATGCTAGTATGTTATGAAAAGAGAGATTGGATTTAAAACTTATGCTTTATATCTACGCACCCTTAACTGTGTTTCTATAGTTACGATCCAATAGAGACTAGAACTGGGAAGTGATATAACAAAACAAATACACTGCAAGTCAATTCTGTTAAATATTCTTATTCATTCTTATGAAAACTTGGGTTTATCTTAATTGAGAGGTTACATGAATAATTGTAAGGCATAGAGATATATATTGTGGTTACTTGTACAAATGCTTACTTCCATAAGAACTCATGAGGCCTATATACGTACAAAGGACATATTTTAGTATGTGTTTTAACCATACCAAAATTAAGTAAACATGGTCACCATTTTGGTGCAAAGTGCATAAAGTCATCACACCATACTATATCTATCAAAGAACACCTGGACTTGGATCCAATCAAGCCAAAAGTGACACAGATTGACAATAAAGAAAATCATGACCTGAACTTGTGCAATTTATTCAAACATATAGAGGTGGTAGCCTGGGAAAAATGATCCCTTAATAAATTCTCCATTACTAGGAATAGGCTGTGACAAAAAAACCTGGATCTACAAGACAATCGTGAGATATATCGAGAAAGGAGTATGAAATTAAAAACATCAATATTATGATAAATCAATGATCGGATGATTGTTAGTGCCGGTCATGGTGACCTTTGCACCTGACCGTGCGAGGGCGCGGTGACCCTCAACTGGGCGGAAGATAGGAAGCCCAGTTAGGGCAGCGGCCGCCAAGTGCGCGGGTCTAGGATCCTAATCCCTTTTCGGTTTTTACGCGAGCTCGCAGTGTTTTTACGCCTCGTTGGGATCCCGACTTTAGACCGGTTCCGCTGACCCTGTCTTTTAGGATACCCAGGCGGGGGATCCTGGTTTTTCAGTTTTACGTACGAGCTCGGTTGCCCGTTACCGGTCGGGCTGTTTTTCTAGAGTGACTTTTCCGGGAAGTCCCTCTCACCCGTCTCAGTGGCGTAGTTTGGGAGTAGACCTATCCCTCTATTGGACCGTCCTTCCAATTAGGGGGCGAGACGGAAGAGCCCTTTTGTTGGCTTCTTCACCGCTTGAGTTTTTCTTTCGCCAATAGACTTGGCGATTTTAAATCCAGATCATCCATATCTATATCTACATCATCTAAAGTTACATTTGAAACTGTTGCGCTGAGGTTTGAAGAGATTGAGTCTAGTCCAGATCATCCATCTCTATATCTACATCATCTAGAGTTACATTTGAGACAGTTGCACTTGAGGTTTTAAGGGATTACAATTAAAGATAGAACAAATAGAAAAGACTATAATCTAATTCGAAATCTCATTAAGCTAGTGGACGTGTTGGGAACTTAGTTAGGATGCATTATACTACACCGCATGCCTACGGAGGCACCCCAACCCTAAGACTTTCCCCAAGTCTTAGAGTCATAGTGCGAGGTTTCACAAGAACCAAGACCACAGACTATCCACTAGACTTAAGAATTTAATAAATCATTATATCTTCTCATCTCATCTTTCCCATCATCAAAATTCACAAATATGATCTCTAAGTAATATGAGAATAAAATATACGTACTTATGATCAATGAGTTACCGTAGACATGCTTATGTGGGAAATGTGGGGATAAGAGCTGATCATGAGATGTTCTTACTAAAAATTTGGAAACCTTTTACATTTGCAAGTAGAATTAAATTTTAATTTGAGTTGCTCATGCCTCTCTACTTGCTTTCTTTTGTAAATAATAAATGCCTGTTATTTTTATATAAACTTATGGGAAGTACCAGCACCCGCTGACGCCTTTTCTTCCTTGCACGCATGGCAGGCAAGGAGCCTTTAGCATAGTAGCGGGTTAATGATTTCAGGAGATAAATCTTATATCCAATGGTATGGTTTATTTTGTGCCAATTTTTGTTCAATTTATATTGTATTATGTTTCTTTCTCTTCAGTCAGATTTTCGGGATATACTGTATGTACTGTCAGACTTTGTACATGAGAAATATATGGAAGTTAATGAAATAAGATTTTGGTGACAATTGTTCTAATAACTTGTGGTTATGATTGTGAATGTCATGTGGAAAATTATCCGCGCGAAAAATTTCCCTATTTTTCTGTCACTTAATGCGATCTCATGTAAATGAATTATTGCGAATTGCGCGTAAACGGGTACCCGGATCCTCGAGGGTTCACAGTTTGGTATCAGAGCCGTGGTACCCCGATACGCACATTCGCGGTATTACAATTCCGATCGCATTAAGTTCTCGAATAGCGACAGTCTACCGACTTGTCGTAAGTTCAAGAAGGGAAATATGACATTCATATTCAATAACCACAGATGTCACCAAGTTCATTAATTTTCATCTTATATCCCAAGAAGAGAAAAGCATTTATGATAAATATATGTCTAGGGCATCCTTATGACTAATTATGGTTCTCATGCAGAGCCATGGCATCTCGACCAGGTCAGGATACTTCTGATCAGCTGGCACGCATACTGAGCGCACTTACCGATCTTCAGCAGCAGCAGGCTGCTATGAGAGGCCAGCAGGAGCAGATATTGGCCCAGCAGACTGAGATTGCCGACAGGCAGACGGACATGGAGATGAGATTTGAGGACCTGTCAGATTTCACGTACTATCCATCCCAGGATGGGATACGACAGGACCAGCACCAGTCCGTTGAGGTAGAGCAGCCTCATCCTGACGATCCACTAGAGGACATTCCAGAGCATGGAGCGGAGGAGGATGCAGACTTAGACAGGGAGCAGGACCCTGTTGACTTTGCTGACGAGGATGCACACGAGTATGCAGCCATTCACAGGCACCAGTCAATCTTCACTTCTTATCAGCGGGCCAACATACCCTTGTTCGAGGGCACAGGTCCACCAGATGACGCTGAGCAGTGGCTGAAAAGAGTAATGAAGGTGCTCAGGGCGATTCATGCGCCACGAAACACGTGGCTATCTTTCATAGAGTATTCACTGATAGACTTCGCCGAGCGATGGTGGGAGGCCGTAGTGTCCGAATTAGGCCGAGAGCCTACTTGGAACGATTTTGCGACAAGGTTCAGAGCCCACTTCTTTTCTGCGAAGTGGAAGGAGTCCCAGCGCCGACTGTTTGCAGAGCTTCGTCAGGGACAGATGACAGCCAGGGATTACTTTATCAGATACACAGAGTTGTCACGACATACACGAGCAGCTGGCGCATTTCCAGAAGAGAATCTGGAAAAATTCATTGGTGGCATGCGAGAGGAAGTACAGGAGAAGCTGGCTGGACTACACATCACTTCTATCTCCGAGGCTACCGATGCTGCGGAGAAGTTCGAGGACATTAGAGGGAGACGTTACGGGAGCTCGTCTGGAGCACCGCCTAGACCGCGGCGATCTTTTGGGCCGATACGTCGACCGTTTCAGCAGCAGAGGTCAGCCAGACGGTTCCGACCTACAGGTTCGACATTCTCTGGCAGTGCTCGCTCTTCTCCATCGACTACTCTAGGAGGAGCACTTGCCGGACGAGGTACAGAGTCCACTCGACCATCTGGGTCGCAGCGAGCAGATAGACCACCTGCAGGACCAGCTCGGAGCACGGACACAGCTACTCCCTCTACTCGACCAGTCCGGTGTTACCGATGTCACGAGTGGGGACATTACCGAGCACAGTGCCCACAGGCTTCTGGCGAGCCTCAGCCACAACCTTTACAGTCACAGCCTCAGACACAGCGTTCGGGGAGTTTCCGTGGCAGGAACTCCAACTTTAGGCGACAACAGCCGAGACAGACGCAGAGTGTGGCGGGATCTAGTGCTACGTCAGCCAGGCAAGGGCAGTTACACGCAGTTACTGAGGAGCAGGCACGTTCAGCCGCTACTGTAGTGAAAGGTATGGTCTCAGTCTTGGGCCGACCTTTCCATGTTTTATTCGATTCCGGCGCGACACACTCTTTTCTTGCTTCGAGGTTGCTTGCATTTTTAGGTAGAGTTGCAGAGATGCTATCGTCTCCATATCACATCCGAGGGTCAGGTGGCCAGTTATTTGTCATATCTCTGATAGTCAGGCACTTGCCCGTACTAATTGGCGGTCACGAGATGATCACAGATTGTTTACTTCTGCAGCTCGATGAGTTCGACTTGATTTTGGGCATGGATTGGCTATCTACTCATCATGCACTAGTTGATTGTTTTAGGAAGACAGTTGTCTTCAGAATTCCTGGTTTACCGGAGTTCACCTTTGAGGGTGCGATACATGACTCCACTATGGAGTACATTTCAGTGTTGCGAGCACAACGACTTGTTGATCAGGGTTGCGATTCATACCTTGCATTTGTTCGGGAGATATCTGATCAGGAGCCGATGATACAGGACATCAGAGTGGTATCTGAATATCCAGATGTGTTCCCTGATGAACTACCAGGATTACCTCCTGAGAGAGAGATCGAGTTCGAAATCACATTGTTGCCAGATACACAGCCGATCTCTATGGCACCTTATCGTATGGCACCAGCCGAGTTGAGGGAGCTGAAGGTGCAGTTGCAGGAGTTGCTTGATTTGGGATTCGTGAGACCGAGTACTTCACCTTGGGGTGCTCCAGTTCTATTTGTCAAGAAGAAGGATGGATCCATGAGGTTATGTATTGACTACAGGCAATTGAACAAGAGAACGGTGAAGAACCGTTATCCCTTGCCGCGCATTGATGATTTGTTCGACCAACTCCAGGGATCTTCGGTTTTCTCGAAGATCGATCTTCGCTCAGGCTACCATCAGCTGAGGATTCGCGAGTCGGACATTCCGAAGACAGCCTTCAGGACTCGCTATGGACACTACGAGTTTGTGGTGATGCCGTTTGGGCTCACCAATGCACCTGCGGCTTTCATGGATATGATGAACCGTATCTTCCGTCCATACTTGGACAAGTTTGTAGTGGTGTTTATCGATGATGTGCTCATCTATTCACGGAATGAAGGGGATCATGCTAATAATCTGCTGATCGTCTTAGATACATTACGGGAGCACAAGCTATATGCCAAGTTGAGCAAGTGTGAGTTCTGGTTATCCCAGGTCTCGTTTCTCAGGCATATCATTTCTGGGGCAGGTATCGCGGTTGATCCTGCAAAGATTGAGGCAGTCATGTCTTGGGAGCAACCCAAGACAGTTACACAGATTCGGAGCTTCCTCGGACTAGCGGGCTATTACAGACGCTTTGTCAACGGATTTTCCCGCATCATTCGTCCTCTAACACGACTGACGCAGAAGGGAGTTCCATTCATTTGGGACGATTCATGTGAGCAGGCCTTCCAGACACTGAAGGAGAGGTTGACCACAACGCCTATTCTTGCTCTTCCTTCAGGCACTCAGGACTATGCAGTCTACACAGACGCATCTGGAGAAGGTCTAGGAGCAGTGTTGATGCAGAGAGGACAGGTGATTGCTTACGCATCACGGCAGTTGAGACCGCACGAGCGGAACTACCCCACACATGACTTGGAGTTGGCGGCAGTTGTCTTCGCCTTGAAGATCTGGCGTCACTATCTATATGGGGTGAATTTCGAGATTTTCACAGATCACAAGAGCCTAAAGTACATCTTTGATCAGAAGGAGTTGAACATGAGACAGCGCAGATGGCTCGAGCTGCTGAAGGATTATGATTGCACGATCTCTTACCATCCTGGTAAGGGAAACGTGGTGGCTGATGCACTTAGCAGGAGAACGCATGCTGATGGTACGACGAACTGGTTATATACATGGGATATGCTTGCATCTTTGACAGATTGGCATCCTCAGGAGAGCGCATCCATTTCTACCGCTGTGCCTCCTCGATACAGCAACCTTTGGGATCGTATTATAGAAGGCCAGAAGACCGATCCTTGGATCCGAGATAGATACATGCGCGCCGTCAAGGACGAATTTGATGACTTTGTTGTGATGGAGTCTATTTTATGGAAGGCAGGACGGGTAGTTGTACCCAATGACGAGCAGCTTCGCAGAGACATTTTGGACGAGGCACACAGTTCACGGTTATCTATCCATCCAGGTAGTACGAAGATGTACCGTGATCTGCGTCGACATTTCTGGTGGGATGGAATGAAGCGCGATGTGACGCTACATGTTAGCAGATGCATGACCTGTCAGATGGTCAAGGTTGAGCACAGGAGACCACCAGGATTACTGCAGTCTCTCCCCATTCCAGAGTGGAAGTGGGAGAGCATTTCTATGGATTTTGTCACGGGATTACCGAAGACACCAGGTGGCCATGATTCCATATGGGTCGTTGTTGATAGGTTGACCAAGTCAACCCATTTCATACCTGTCAACACGACTTATACTCCATCTAGGTTGGCCAAGCTCTATGTGCAGAACATTATCAGGCTGCATGGTATACCACGAGAGGTGGTGTCTGACAGGGATTCGAGATTTACATCTCACTATTGGCATCAGTTCATGTCAGCACTACAGACAGAGCTGAAGATGAGTTCTGCTTATCATCCGCAGACAGACGGGCAGAGTGAACGCACCATTCAGACACTTGAGGATCTACTTCGCGCATGCACTTTGGAGTGGAAAGGGTCCTGGAAGGACCATTTGCCTTTGGTGGAATTCACGTACAACAACAGCTATCACTCCAGCATTGGCATGGCACCATTCGAAGCCCTATACGGGCGGAGATGCCTCACACCTCTCAGTTGGCGGGAGGTAGGTGACCATGCTCTCTACTCCGTAGATCTCTTGGAGGAGACTGCGAGAGCTGTTGATCTTGTGAGACGGAAGCTTCTGACGGCACAGAGCCGTCAGAAGAGCTATGCAGACCGTCGGAGAAGAGATTTGGAGTTCCAGGTGGGAGATTGGGTATTTCTTCGTGTATCTCTCATGAAGGGAGTATAGAGATTTGGTGTTCATGGCAAGTTGGCGCCACGATATGTTGGACCCTTTGAGATTCTGGCTCGTGTTGGGAATGTGGCCAATCAGATTGCCCTTCCTCCACACCTTTCAGCTATTCATGACATCTTCCATGTATCCAACCTGAGGAAGTATGCGCATAACCCTCGACATGTCATCAGTTACGAGAATTTAAATGTTGAGCCAGATCTGACTTATGAGGAGAAGCCGGTACGGATACTTGACAATGCTATGAAGAAGCTTCGCAGCAAAGAGATTTCATTGGTCAAGGTTTTGTGGCACCGTCACAGAGTCGAAGAGGCGACATAGGAGACTGAAGCCGACATGCGGGCACGATACCCGCAGCTTTTCTGATGTAAACGTCGAAACAAGCTTTTGTAATTAGATACATGATAAATATAGGGTTTGTTTTCTCTTTGAGGTTTTTATGGGTTCAAAACCCTTTGAGGTTTTTATGGCCACATAGAATCCAAATAAAACACCTAATGACCTTGACTCGAGTCTCGAGGACGAGACTCCCTTTGAGGTTTTTATATCTACCTCCGTTATCCACTTGTAACATCCAGATCCAAATAACTCAACCCTGGCCCGATTAAGGGTCTACATGACCAATTAATATTGAATAAACTCAAATCGTTCCATGGATCGCAGATCAAAATTTATTCGGACAAAATCGAACAAAAGTCGATCGCATCGAAATGCACGCCAAAGAAAAGTCGCGATGTGAAATCCGAACCGCAAACAAACCGAGACCACTAGAAAATCTGATTCGACAAAATAAGGCCAAGGAAATCGATCGTTCATCGATCGGATGTCATTTAATAATTTAAAATAAAAAAATTTAGTAACAAGCCAAGACCATATCTCGAAAATTTCGGGAATTAATCTTTGATCTGAAATATAAGAATATTACGCTCATTTCGATCTCTGTAGAGACTTATTTATGTTACGTTTTATTGTTCCGTAATTACTACTTATGCTTTGTAAGACTCTGTAATTTACCCAAGGGTTTTCTCCCTATATAAGAGACCAGAGGGCTCTATGGAATAACACATCAGAGTTTCGATTACTCTAACATGGTATCAGAGCCAAAACCCTAACCCTAGGGTTTTCTCTCCACCCCCCCCCCCCGCCGCCGCCGCCTCCGCCGGTTCTCCAGGCCCCTAGCCCTCTGCCGCAGGGCTCCCAGCCCTTCATCGGAGCCCTCCCTCCGCTGCGGTCAGGCCCCCAGGCACCCAGCCCTCTGCCGCCAGGTCTCCAGCACCCCGCCGCAGGGCTTCCAGCCCTCACGCGACGCCGCCAGCCCTTCCCCGGCGCCATCTGCTTACTGTAGAGCTCCTCCCAGCCGCCCGTGGTGCAGCCAGTCCTCCGTCGGGCACCTCCCAGCCCAGCGGTGCCCAGCCCAGACGCCGTGTACCCCTAGTTGCAGCCTCTCTCTTCCGCCAAGGCTTCCACAGCTTCTTCGGTCGGTTCCGGAAGGATAATGGATTCAAGTGCATAACGTCTACATGTGCACTTGAATCCATACATGTCATGGTAGACACCAGTTACTTGGTATATTGTTCCTAGTTGTTCTTCTTCGGCAGTATGTCAGATCAAAAGGTCGATATACCCGCCATCGGTGCCTTCAAAGAGTCAGCACCTATCGTCAAAATGGACGGGACGAACTACAAAATGTGGGCAATGCAGTTCCTCAGTCTCATGAAGTCGTGTGGTAAGAAGCATATTCTTACCGAAGATGAACCGCCGGAGAAGACAGGAATCTATGCCTCATGGGAGGCTGATGACGCGTACGCCAAAGTCTGGCTGTCAGGTACGCTCACAACAAAGATAGCAAATGATGTCCTTCATCAACCCACCGCCAAGGCGATGTGGGATATTCTGGCCACGACGTACTCCCAGGTACGGAACGAGACCAAGATGCTGCAGTTGCAGCATGATATCTTTACCACGAAGCAAAATGGGAGGCCTCTTCATTCTCTGTACACTTCTCTTCGTGGAATGTTCGAGAAACTTTATAGCACAATTCCACTCACAGCCACGCCGGAACAACAGAAGACGTTCCGCAACGCTACTATGGTTGGCGTCTTACTTGCTGCCCTTGATCCTGAATATGAGGCAGCACGCTCTCAGATCCTTGCTGATGCCACCATTCTACCAATGGAAGAAGTCTACAGACGGCTCAGTCGTGTCCCTGTTCCATCGAACACCACGACTACACCTCCCTCGGCAATGGCTGTCTCCAGAGGACGAGGTAGTTTCTCCTCATTTCGTGGTAGAGGAAGTGGTGGACGTGGACGTGGAGGTTGCATACGTTCTACATGCTCATTCTGTCGTCGTACTGGTCATTCGGAGGATACATGCTATTCCAAGCATGGCTTCCCTCCTTCTGCACGTGTCGCTGATCACGTTCAGGGTCCACCAGCATCTACTCCAGATCACAGGTTCGAGGAGCTAGTGGCACGGCTTCGTGATATCATGCCACAATCATCATCAGAGGGTGCTGATGCGTCTGATGTTGCGGCGTCGGCATCAGCGAGTACATCTGCCTCAGCCAGCGCCTCAGGTAGTCCCTTCGGCTCATATCATAACCATGATCTCACAGGATGGATTGTTGATTCTGGAGCCACCCATCATCTCTGTCGTGAGAAAGAGATTCTGCAGTCATATAGAGCTGTCCAGCCTGGTCGTTCTGTACTCATTGCTGATGGCACTCATTCCCCTATCATCGGTCAGGGGGAGACGGCTTTGCTGCCATCTATGCACTTACAGAATGTTTTACATGCACCAGAATTCTCTATAAATCTTTTATCCATTAGTCAGATTACACAAGATTTGCACTGTCGTGCTATTTTTGACCCATCGTCTGTTATTTTTCAGGACATACTAACGGGCAAGGTGATTGGCTGTGGTTCTGAGCACAATGGCCTCTATCGTCTTGTACGGAACTCTTATGCTGGCGTCTCTCTACATTCCCAGGGCTCCGTGTCTCCGTATACCTGGCATCTTCGGTTCGGTCACCTGCCACTACAGAAAATGCGTCACCTTCTGCCTCAGATTTCTCCGAGTTCATCCTTTCGTTGTGAAGCTTGTCAGTTAGGGAAGCATCATCGGTCCAGCTTCTCCAATCGTCAGAGTCGGAGCAGTCGCTCCCCTTTTGAGTTATTTCACATAGATATATGGGGTCCCAGTCGTGTCCCGGATCATCAGGGACACAGGTTCTATTTAGTTGTGGTCGATGATTTTTCTAGAGTGTCCTGGACTTTTCTTCTCAAAAATAAATCCGAAGCAGGAAGTGTTATTCAAAATCTTATCAATGAAGTTCAAAATGTTTTTTCGTCTACTATTAAGTATGTGCGTACTGACAATGCATTGGAGTTCTGCACTCGTTCACTTGCTAGTTTTCTTTCTTCTAAAGGCATTATCCACCAAACAACATGTGCATACACATCTCAACAAAATGGGGTTGCAGAACGGAAACATCGCCATTTCTTTGATATTGCTCGCACATTACTTATTCAGAGTTGTGCCCCATTATCTTTTTGGGGGGATGCTATTCTTACAGAATGCTATCTGGTCAACCGCATGCCTACGACTGTTCTTGGGGAACAGTCTCCTATATCTGTTCTCTTTCCTGACAGAGATTTGTTTACTCTTACACCTCGGGTTTTTGGCACTGTTGCCTTTGTCCACCGCTTGTCTCCAGGACTTGATAAGCTTGCTCCTAGGGCTATCAAGTGTGTTTTTGTGGGCTACTCCAGCACACAGAAAGGATATCGTTGCTATGACCCCGTTCATAACAAGTACTATGGAAGCGCTGATGTTACATTTTTCGAACCCGTCATGTACTTCTCTCCTACAGGTGACAGATTGGTCTCCTCCACATCCACATATTCTAGTGTCTATGTACCTCCACCTCCAAGCCTGGGTCAATCCTCTACTCCACCACCACCACCACCACCTCCGATTGAGCCTTTTCCTAAGTTCTATACAAGGCGTACAGGGCCAGCTCAAGCTACATGTCAACCGTCCAACACGCCTCAGGTATGTTCTGATGTTATCACTAATGACGGGTTAGAAAATGCACCAGTGCAGGAGCCTCTACAGCAGGACGAGGATCATCCGGTCGACACAATAATAGATGATCTGGATCGGCCCATTGCTCAAAGGAAGCAGCGAAGACAATGTGTCTCATTTCATCGTCTCAATGGGGACTTCCAGAAGTTTGTCGCTGCTGTCTCATCTGTTGAGATTCCACAGACCTATCAAGATGCCATGAAGATTGATTGCTGGCGTCTAGCCATGGAAGAAGAGATGCGTGCTCTGCAGTCTCGAGGGACTTGGTCTCTTGTTCCCATTCCTCCAGGTGCCTCCGTGGTGAGTTGCAAGTGGATCTTTACGGTAAAATATCATGCAGATGGACGTCTTGATAGACACAAGGCAAGACTTGTAGCACGGGGATTTACCCAGACGTATGGGGCAGATTATTTGGATACTTTTTCACCGGTGGCTAGACACTCCACTCTTCGCATCCTCCTATCTGTTGCTGTGGTACGTAACTGGACCATTTTTCAGCTTGACGTCAAGAATGCTTTCTTGTATGGAGACCTGCAGGAGGAAGTCTACATGCAGCAGCCACCAGGATTTGCTGCTGAGGGGGAGACTCAGATGGTGTGCAGACTTCATAAGGCTATCTATGGCCTCAAACAAAGTCCCCGAGCATGGTTCCAAAAGCTTTCTCAGCTAGTTGAACAACAGGGGTTCAGGAGATCAAATGCGGACCATTCATTGTTCATCCAGAAGACTCCTAGAGGTACTGTTGTTGTTATGATATATGTTGATGACATCTTGGTCACAGGAGATGATGCTCAGGGAATTGAGATAACCAAGTCCCTGTTGGGGAACCAGTTCATTACGAAGGATCTGGGCACGATACGATATTTTCTGGGGATAGAATTTGCACGAAATGCACAAGGAATGGTGATGACTCAAAGAAAATATGTCACGGACTTGCTAGCTGAAGCAGGAATGACTGGATGCAGAGCCTTCAAGTACACCTATGGACCCAAGCATGAAGCTGTACGATGATGATACCGAGGAGGTGGACAAAAGAAGGTACAGAGAGATGGTGGGTAAGCTCTCATATATTACTATAACTCGACCGGATATTGCCCTTGCAGTAAACCGGGTGAGTCAATTTGTGGAGCAGCCAAGGCAAGTTCATATGGATGCCTTGTATATGATATTGAGATATCTGAAGTCTTCCCCAGGCACAGGGTTGCTATTTAGGAAAGATACGGATCTGTCTATTTCAGCTTGTGCAGACGCAGATTATGCAGGGTGTCCAAGGGATCGTAAATCCACTTCTGGATTTGCTATCTTCATAGGAAGCTCCCTAGTTTCTTGGAAAAGCAAGAAACAGACTGTTGTGGCGAGGTCCAGTAAGGAATCCGAGTACAGAGCCATGGCACAAGCAACTGCAGAAATGATGTGGGTTAGAGCAGTCTTAGTAGATTTGACTACAGATGTCCCCTTGCCTATGAATCTCCAATGTGACAATCAGGCAGCATTCTTTATTGCCAATAATCCGGCTTTTCACGAGAGAACAAAGCACATCGAGGTGGATTGTCATTTTACTAGAGACATGATTCAGAAGGGCTTCATTTCCACCTCTCATGTCAGTTCAGAGGATCAAACTGCTGACATATTTACCAAGCCACTGCTCAGAGGACCTTTCCATAGATGTTCTTCCAAGCTGAGTATGATAGATATCTATGCTCCATCTTGAGGGGGAGTGTAGAGACTTATTTATGTTACGTTTTATTGTTCCGTAATTACTACTTATGCTTTGTAAGATTGTAATTTACCCAAGGGTTTTCTCCTTATATAAGAGACCCGAGGGCTCTATGGAATAACACATCAGAGTTTCGATTACTCTAACAATCTCCACTCAGAGACAGTCAAAATGAGCTATTGTACATCGAAATCTAACACCCGAGGTGCGAATGCGGGCGACTTTGGTTTTTTTAGAAGAAGAAAGGAGAGAGAAAAAGATTAAAAAAATAAAAAATTCAAAAACAGTTGTTGTAGCTGCTTGTTATCTTGTTGCTTTCCATGTCGCCAAAACCTCTACATGTCAACAACTTAGACTCTTCTCTTAGTTTGTATAAACCCATACTTCTCCTTATAAAACCCCCAAAATTCCCAATTATAACTCCACCGAGAAGTCTCTCCTTTCTCTCTTAATTTCCTGCCAAGGAGCTCTTCTTTCTCCCCTAATTCTTACTGTAAATTGAAGCTGATGGGTTGCAAGTTGGATCTCCAAATTGGAGATATCCAAAGCCAGTGTTCATGAAAGCGGTTCGTGTGACCGCATATGCCTGATCGGTCTCCTCAACTCGCCGATTACATGAAGCCCCCCTTGATATGCCCTTTGCGCATATGGGGGCCGCATATATGCTCCATGCACCTGCTTAAGCTCCAATTGGGTAATAAGACCCGGATCTTAAGATCCGGATAAGAAAGGAGTTATAATAAGCCAGGCCCCTTACTTTTCTTTAAGAAAATATCTGCGATGATTTTTTATTAATGAGGTTTGAGGAATATTTATTTCATTTATTACCGATGTCTCAATTTCAATTGCTTTCAATTTCAGTTTCTTGATCTGAATAGGTTTGAATTTCAATTTGTACTGTATGATTTACTACTTTGATTATTTTTGTTTTATACCTTCAAGGTTTAAATTGTTTGTACTAAGTTTAGTTTTATTTAATTTTTCTTTGATTTTGAATTTCAATTGTATTATTTTGATTTTATATACTAAATCAAATCATGAAATATAGATGATTTTGATATTTAGTTATATTATTTTGAGCTCAATATGAAAATCATTTTTCTAGATATTTTATTGGACCACATTAATTCATAAATTTAGTTTAACTGTAATCATTTATGTAGATATTTATTTTAAATAAAAAATAGAAAAGAGCGTATAACCACATATACCTCGCATATGCCCCCGCATACCGCTTAATCGCTATTCAGTGACTTGTCTAAACGCATACGTGATGAAACCCAGTTTCATGCTCTTAATTCGCAAAAGTTAACCCCTTTGTTTAGACTAAGTGTTAATAAGAACCGGATTAATCCTTGCAAATATCTAACAGCTTGAATAAATTAAAATACAAAAAATGGCAAAATAAAAATTCATAGTGTTTTTACCCTTAAAACGCTCACAAAAATATTTCTCAGTTTGTTTGACCTCTACTCCATTTTTGGTCAACAAGAAACTTGTAGATCTCGTCGAGATCTACAACTTTCATGTTTTGAGTTTTTCCAAAATCGGTCTCCTCCCTCTTATTTCACTTTTTCTCTATGAATAATCGGATTGGGCCACGTGGCACCTTCTGGTTGCGCCACGCGGCCCGGTCCCTTGCACGCCACGCGCCCCTTTCTATACGTCGTTCAATTGCTCTCTCTCTCCCTTCAGATCTCCACCATTCTTCCCGCCTCTGATATCAGCCACTCGACCATCCTTCAGAAGCCATCTAAACCGTCCATGAGCGCCTTCTCCTCCTTCAGCCACGTGTCGCTTCGTCTGCCGACCAATTGATCTCCTGGCGCCTTCATCGTCGTCGCACGTTACCACTCTATCTTCGACCCTTCGATTAACGCCCAGGTCGCATCTCACCCGTTCATCAGTACCCTCCTATCGTTACGACATGTAGCGCTCTCTGCGCCCTTCGTTCCATCCTCCATCGATCTAATCCTGTCCGCTCCTTAGTGCCCATTTCTCAATCGTTGGATCGCACGATCCAACAACGGAGGCTTCATCGTCATCCTCCGACACCCTCGCCCACGTCGCCCCACCTAGCAAAACCTCCGCCCCCTTCCTATTTTCCCGATCGCAACCCCCACCTTCCCCACTTACTAGTTGCTCCCGGACCAACCCCACCCGTCCACAATCCTCGCGGGAGACCATGTTCGCCACGACACCTCCCCTCTCACTCCATATCTCCCGGTCAAACCATTCCTTCTGCCATCATAACTGTCGCTTCGCTCCGATTAAATACGTCGCTCTGTCCTGCATACACCTCGCCCACCTTTACGAGGGGAGAGGCCCAGCCCTCCTCCACCACCCCGTGATAGGGGGAGGTGCGATTGATTGAGCGACGACGACTTCTTTCCAACGATGAGACCCGCCGCCTTCACGGCTGTGTTGCGGCGGCTCCGCCCTGCTCGAGCTCCGAGGACCGACAACCCTCGACATGCGAAGACCTCGAGCTTCTCCAAGAAGTTCAAGCCCAGACCCCTCGTCCGCCATATCCCCAAGTAAGCCTACGATTCTCTTATGTATTTTTCCTTTAGTTTCTTTTAATTAATTAGGACTCCACATGTTCGATCATCCTCCCTTAATCATCGTCTGAGTTTCACCAGGCCACTACCACCTTCGTGCACCCCTCTGACGGTCATACCTCCTTCTCCATGCCCTGTTCATTTCCACCCTCTCTCTTCCCCACTTCGCCGGAGAAGATGACCTGGGTCCTCCGCTTCATCACCCCGCACGACCTCCATTTCACTCCATCTCGCGCACATAATGTGTTAGTACGCTTCGGCTATAGATGTAACCTTGCAGGTGCTCGAATATTCAATGATCGGACCTCTCACTAGAGCTATCTTCGTGAACTTCATCTCCGACGACCATATGTCGTGGGACTCTTCCAGGAGCTCCAAATGCTACGCCGATTTTCAGCGACGCTATGCCTTCAAGAGCTGCTGGGAACTTTCATCGAGCTAGACATCAGGTGGTGGAGCTTGAGTAGCCTCGTCAGAGACCCAACAACGCCGCCAGCCCCCGCGACGGAGAGGATGAGCTCGAAGCACAGTTACCGTCCGATATTTGAGATCGGATGGCCATCAGAGAGCCACGTCTTTTCCCCGACGTCATTCAGCCACCGTCAGATAATGAAGATCGGGTGATCAGAAGCCAGCCACATCGCCTTCTCCGCAAGTTGCAGTTGTCGTTCGATCGTCGTAATCGGATGGACTTCAGGCATCCATGTGTCATAGCCCGAGCCTCAGCACCAGTTCTACAGGCTCAGAACCCTCGAGCCGTCCGAGACTATTCTGAGCCAGAGCCTTGACTGAAGCAAGATCGAGCCTGCTCTTCCCCCGAGCCAAGTGTCCACGTGCTTGTCACGTGCACGCTGGGTATTTTGCATGGAGGCCCTGCCGACTTCTCCATATTGCAACCAAGTCTAATACTCATGTGCAGACCACAAGCGCCTGGGGTATTTTGCACTCCAACCCTCGAGGGTTCTAATAATTGCAAAAATACCCCCGCGTGGGGGTTATTTACAGGGAAGGCCTCCCACAAATTCTTATTTACATTTTAGTCCCTCCCAAAGACCTGCTTGCTAGTTATCTTTTATATTTTCTTGCATTTATGCCATTGGCTTCTTTTATGCATATCTTGAGCATCCTAGCTCTGTTAGAGTCGATTTTAGTTTCGTTTCGAAGCTTGTTTGATTCTCTTTCTAATGGCATAGATTTTGGTTTGTGTTGGACACGTGGACTGTGTTGATTAATTCTAATGAAATAGTGTCACTTGTTAATTGATTTTGATGCCATTATCATTTATCGCTTCATAAATGAAACTGAAACTGATGATCTTGTATTGGTCATGTATTTAATCTAATTATGGCATATTCTCATTGCATTTTCATCGCATCTTCTTGCATGTTAAAAGTTAAATAAAAAAATGCATGGTTCATGTTTATTTATGAATTGTGTGTTCATGCATTCTTTGGCCTACGATTCTTGATATAAATAATAAGAGTCTAAATGAGATTAAAGAGGCTCGTGTCCCTGAGTTCGACCTTGGGCTTGCCCAAGTAAAAAATAAATAAATCGACCGCTTTGACCTTTAATTCATACATTGTTTCGAAGCGGTTTTTGACGTACTTGATTTTACCGGGCTGCAACGAACACTGCTAATTATATATAATTAGAAGGGTAAATTTCGGGTTCGACAAATGGCGTCGTTGTCGGGGACATGGCTCGTCTTTTGTCTTGTTTAGATATTTATTTATTTAATTAATTTCTTATTTTTAATTCGTAGGTCGTGTTGTTCATGTTCTCTTGCATCATTAAAAAGTTTTTGAATGATATCTAATATTTGCTTTTGTGGCAGGGCCCTTGATGTTCAAGGAGGTGAGGAGCAAGTGTTTTCCCCGCTGCGAGGAGCCGCAGAAGCAATTTTGGAGAGAAATCGAAGAGAAAAAATGGCTTGCATTTTAATCCATTTCATATGCATGTAATAATCGTCTTTATAGCGGTCTTTGATCGAAGACTCGTGCGTGTAAAAGAACGAGTTATATGTGGTTGTATGGAGATCGCCCCACTTGAGTGTCGACCTAGGACCAGGCACGCATCTCTTCGAGCTTGTTTCACATTCGTTATTTTACGTATTTGATCATAGGTAGGATACACTATAATTAAAGACGCACATAAACATCGCTTCACTTAGCCAAATTAAAAGATATTCTTCCCCGCTAAAAGAAGCATGTTAGGTACGGTTTTTATCGACTTGCATACATATGGATTTGGTTTTAGTTCAGTCTAAGTTTTTCACGAATTTTGCTCAAGGCGCTGCATGTTTTCTCGCTTAGTCTAGATCATGATTTTTGTCGACTACATGGCTTTTTCTCGACCTCCCTTCCTGGCTTGATCACCTAGGTCAATGGAAAAAGGGAATGAGTGGTATACGATGATTGCTTGATTTATGTTCGCCTTTAATCAATGATAACCTTAAGCAAATAAATTGGACTGATAATTGCAAGTAAACCTAAAATGGAGTAAAACATTGTTTTGGGAGAGCAACACCGTTGTTTACGTAGGATGCTTTTATTCGATATTTTCTTGATTCCCACGTAAACTAAAATATTTTTAATCACCAATAAAAACGACAAGATAATTAACCAACATATGTTGGTCTCACGTGTGAGTTGGTGAAATCAAAGGGTATTGCATGCTTGTTTGAGCCATGATTGCGCTGAAACCCTCCCCTAGTCCTTAAGTACTCCATTAATCTCCGAAGATTCATCTGTTCATTTGTATATCCATCTTTCTTCTTCGTTCACCTCAGTTCTCCCTAACATCAACTCTCCATCTTTATACTTAGGCTACTCTCAGCCTAAGTATAAGGGGCCTGAGTCCCTGTGTTTTTCTTACTCATCTTTCCTTGCCCAGACACTTAGGTTATTTCTAACCTAAGTATATGGTGAGTCCACCTCAGTTCTCCAATATTTTTCTATACTTAAATGGACCTATGGCTTTGTATCATCTAGTGCTATGAGGATATAACAAAGTTTAAGTATAGGAGGGTATACCGTATATACCGTATTTGTATTTTAGCTATATTGTGAAAATTTGAAAAAATTAAAACTTTTTGGGCTAAAGTACAGTCTTTTGAACTAAGTGGACAAAATTATTTTCAAGGATATTCTATATTATGTTACACTATTTTTAAAGAAAATATTTTTGAAAATGATTAGAAAAATGAGTTTCTCTTGTAAATATATATTTCCTACTTATGTATCTTTTTGTTATTTTCCTTTCCCATTGGACTCTTTATGTAATTTACCCATAGGCTACTCTCCTATATAAGAGAGCCTAGGGCTTATGGAATAAATACGTTCTCTGATTTTCCCAACAAGGTATCAGAGCGACGGTCTAAGACCGGTGTTCTTGAGCCAAAACCCTAACCCTAACCTACCCTCAAGCCTTTGCGCCTCCACGCACGTCGCGCGACTCCGCGCATCCGCCTGCGCATCGTCGCGCATCACCTGCGCATCGTCGCGCATCGTCGCGCATCGCCGTGCATCGCCTGCATATCGTCGTGCTTCCGCGCACCTGTGCACGACTGCGCACCGTCAGCGCACCTGCAGCAGCGCCGCGCGCCTCTGCGCACGCCTACGCACCATCAACGCGCCTCCGAGTACGCCTGTGCATCTATGCACGCATATGCGCACGCCTGCGCGCCTGTGTGCGCCTCCGCGTGCGCCTGTGCGCCTCTGTGTGCGCCTGTGCGCAGCATCCTAAGTTAAGCACGCACAACTCCAACATAATGGATTTGGTTGCTTGAAGTCTACACATGCATCTAAACCCTCTTATGTCCATGTAGACAATCGTATCTTTAGTCTACCACTCCAGTCTTCTGTTATCAGTATGTCAGAAAGCAAAGCAGAGATTCCATCTATAGACGCCTTTCGAGGTCCAGCACCGATTGTGAAGATGGATGGTTCGAACTATGAACTGTGGGCTATGCAGTTCATGAGTATGATGAAATCAACCGGTAAGAAACACATTCTTACTGAAGAAGAGCCTGTTGAGAAGACTGGAGTTAATGCCTCATGGGAGGCAGATGATGCATACGCCAAAGTATGGCTATCTGGAACCCTGGTAATAGAGATTGCCAATGATATTCTTCATCAGCCCACAGCCAAAGCAATGTAGGATATTCTAGCAGCTACATATTCTCAAGCGAAGAATGAGACAAAGATTCTGCAACTCCAGCATGGCATATTTACTATCAAGCAGAATGGACGTCCTCTACATTCACTATACACATCTCTACGAGGAATGTTTGAGAAGCTTTATAGCTTCATGCCCCTGACAGCCACACCAGAGCAACAGAAGACCTACCGAAATGCTACTATGGTAGGAGTTTTCCTCGTTGCCCTTGATCCTGAGTATGAGGCAACACGGTCCCAGATCTTGGCAGACTCTACTATTCCTCCTATGGAGGAAGCCTTTCACAGACTGAGTCGCATCACTGTTCCTTCTACGACTACGAATCAGACTACTTCAGCCATGGCTGCCAATCGAGGTCGTGGAGGTCACCATTATCAGGCTCGTAGTCGTGGCCCTCGTGGCAGAGGAGGTCGTGTTCGGCCAACGTGCATCTACTGCCATCGCACTGGACATACCGAAGATACATGCTACTCTAAGCATGGATTTCCTGCATCTACATGAGTCGCTGAGCAGATAAAGCCTCTATCTGCTGCTTCTTTGGATCAGCGCTTTGATGATCTGGTTGCCCGTCTAAGGGGCATTATTCCTCCATCTGGACCAGCATCCACTACTGAGAACCAGTCTGATGTTGCCGCACCCGCCTTTGCATCTACAAGTACATCAGGTAGTACATATGCATTTACTAATAGTGGATCAGATACTTTAGCATGGATTATGGACTCTGGCGCCACACATCATATATGTGGCGATCAAAGTCTACTTACAGGGTACAGACAAATCCCTCCAGATCGAACAATGGTCATCGCTAATGGTACACATTCCCCAATTACTGGTCAGGGGGAGATTAGACTGACGTCATCTATGCAGCTCAAGAATGTGTTACACGCACCTGATTTTTCAATGAATCTGTTCGCCTCAGTAAGACTCCTTTTACTGGAACCTCATCTCTACCTGCTGGACCCGTCTCTCCTCTGCTATGGCACATGCGCTTTGGACATTTACCGCTTTAAAAACTGCGTCGTATGTTACCACAGGTTTCGCCTCACACGTCTATTCAATGTGAGGCTTGTCAGTTGGGAAAGCATCATCGCTCAACCCTTCCCAGTCGTCAGTGTCGGAATAGTACCTCTAAGTTTGAGTTATTTCACGTCGATATATGGGGTCTGAGTCGTGTTCCTGATCATCAGGGACTCAGGTTTTATATAGTTATTGTGGACGATTTCTCTCGTGTGTCATGTGTATTTTTGTTAGAGAATAAATCTGAAGCAGGGAATATTATCATCAATTTTCTTAAAGAGATTCGTAATGTTTTTCTGCATCTATTAAAATTGTGAGAAGTGATAATGCCCTGGAATTGTGCACTCATGTCCTGTCCAGTTATTTCTCATCCCAAGGAATCACCCACCAGACATCCTGTGCCAATACCTCCCAACAGAATGGGGTCGTTGAAAGGAAACATCGCCATTTATTGGATGTAACCAGGTCGCTTCTTATACAGAGTCATGCTCCTCATTCTTTCTGGGGTGACGCTATCCTTACAGCATGTTATCTAATCAATCGTATGCCTTCATCTGTTCTAGGTGAGAAGATTCCTTTCTCTCTCATCTTTCCTAGAAAAGATTTATTTTCCCTTACTCCTCATGTGTTCGGTTCGGTTGCGTTTGTCCACCAGTTGTCTCCCGGGACTGACAAGCTCTCTCCTAGAGTTGTCAAGCGTGTCTTCGTTAGGTACTCCAGAACTCAGAAAGGGTACAAGTGTTATAATCCATTGCGCAGGCGGTATCTTGTCAGTGCAGATGTTACATTTTTTGAATCTATTATGTATTTCTCAGCCTCAGGTGATCAGTTGATACCCCCCGTAATACTGATGCCATTTACATGTCACCATCACCACCACCACCATCATCAATACCACCACCAGAACCGTTACCAACTTCTATACCTCATATCACTATACCCGTTTCACCATTACCATTTCATTATACCCGTAGGCCAGCTTCTGCTCATGGTCATTGCTCATCACCTAGCTCGCCTAAGGTATGTTCTGAGGATATTACTATTAATGGATCTGATGATTTCTCTAAGCAGGATGTGTTACAGAGACCAGACGAGGACACAGATGATTTAGATGTTCTCATTGCTATACAGAAGTCGAAGCGGAGCTGCGCCTCATATCCTTTAGCAGCTTCTGTGTCATTTGATCGACTAACTGGAGACTTAAGGAATTTCGTCGTCGCATTGTCAGCAGTAGATATTCCCCGAAATTACCAAGATGCACTGAAGGACAACCGATGGCGTTTAGCAATGGAGGAAGAAATGAAAGCTCTTTAGTCTAGAGGAACTTAAAGCCTGGTTCATGTACCCGTTGATGTGTCACCGGTGAGCTGCAAGTGGGTATTTACAGTCAAGCAGAATGCAGATGCCAGTATTGACAGATACAAGGCTCGTCTTGTTGCTCGTGGTTTTACACAGACATACGGGGTGGATTATCTTGACACATTCTCGCCAGTGGCTCGCCATTCCACTCTACGGATCTTGCTGTCTATTGCAGTCACTCGTGAGTGGACGCTATACCAATTGGATGTGAAGAATGCCTTTTTATATGATGACTTACAGGAGGAAGTCTACATGCAACAGCCACCTAATTTTGCTGTTGAGGGGGAGTGTCCTAAGGTGTGCAGACTTCATAAGGCTATCTATGGCCTTAAGCAGAGCCCCAGAGCATGGTTCCAGAAGCTCTCAGATCTCTTTGAGAAACAGGGATACAAACGTTCTAATGCTGATCATTCTTTGTTTGTACAAAAGACTTCTAGAGGTATTATTGCAATCATGGTCTATGTAGACGGCATACTGATTACAAGTGATGATGAACAGGGAATAAAGGAGGCGAAAGAAATGCTGGGTCGTGAATTCGTTACCAAGGACCTTGGAGTTCTGAGATATTTTCTGGGACTAGAGTTTGCCAGAAATCCTAATGGGTTGGTAATGTCTCAGAGGAAATATGTCACTGACCTATTTAGGGAAACATGAATGCTTGGCTGCCGACCTGCTACTACACCTATGGACCCTAGTATGAAGCTATATGACGGTGATACAGAGGAGGTGGATAGGAGAAGATACAAAGAATTGGTGGGCAAACTTCTTTATGTTTCTATTACTAGACCCGATATAGCCTTTGCTGTGAATCGAGTGAGCCAGTTCATGGAGCAACCACGTCAGGTACACATGGATGCCATACATATGATACTCAGGTATCTCAATTCATCTCCAGGTGCGGGTTTGTTGTTCAAGAAAGGCAAAGTGATTACTATATTAGCCTGTGCAGATGCAGATTACGCAGGGTGCCCCAAGGACAAGATGCCCACCTCTGGGTTTGCTGTATATGTTGGAGATTCTCTAGTCTCATGGAGGAGCAAGAAACAAACTGTGGTGGCAAGGTCTAGTGTTGAATCTGAATATAGGGCTATGGCCCAGGTGAGTACAGAAATGATGTGGGTAAAGGTTGTGCTTACAGATTTACATATAGAAGTCGGCATCCTATGACGTTGGAATGTGACAATCAGGCGGCCTCGTTCATAAAAAATAATCTAGCATTCCATGAACGAACCAAGCACATTGAAGTTGACTGTCACTTTATACGCGACATGATTCAGAAGGGATTCATTGCTACATCCCATGTCAGCTCGGAGAATCAAACAGCAGATACTTTTACCAAGGCATTACTGCGAGGCCCGTTTCAAAAGTGTGCGTCCAAGCTGAGCATGATTGATATCTATGCTCCATCTTGAGGGGGAGTATAAATATATATTTCCTACTTATGTATCTTTTTGTTATTTTTCTTTCCTGTTGGACTCTTTATGTAATTTAACCATAGGTTACTCTCCTATATAAGAGAGCCTAGGGCTTATGGAATAAATACGTTCTCTGATTTCCCCAACATCTATTATTTTGAAAAATCTTTTGAAAAATGTTTGGAAAAGCTTTATTTGTGTGACATGGTTTCGAAAATTATTTTGATTTCAAGGAAGATGAGTCTAACCTGTATTCTAACCTTATTCAAAAATCCATACAAAAATCGAAAATCCTTTAAGAGTCAAAAGTGACTACTAAACCCAAATAAGTAGCTGCGTTCAGTGAGGGTTCGCCTTTAGCAGAGTAGGTGATTTAGAGGACATCGTGTAAGGCTCCGTCCTCAAGCAACGGGCTCCGGCCTGTACTTACACCTATACTGGCTGAATGCAGATGCATCTACTTATTTGAGTTTAGGCAGTCATCATGTCTTTTAAAGTCTTCATAAAAAAATTTCAAAAAAATTGAAGGAGTTGGATTAAATCCATTTTTCACTTCCACTCATGATCGGAAATGTTTGAGAACAATCGGTTTATGAGGTCTTGAGATTTTAGGTTAAACAACCTTAGCCATCAGGGCCTTAAACTTAATCATCCACATTTCCCTAGGTTTCTATATTTGTGTGCTATGTCGCATGCTTAGTCTCCTACCTTAAGAATATTATCAGTACATCACATGCACGACTTCGGTTTCGATGAGATGAGTTGAAATTTCACTTGAGGGACTGCGATGAGGGATTCAAGTCTGGATTTGATCTAATGATACTCGAGGATGGGAAAAAATCATTGAAGGCTTCATGAAACCTGAGTGGTAGCATTTTTTGCCAGTATGAGAACTTGATTCTTGTACTAATCTCTTGATATTAACCAAAGTGCTAGGGTGTGAAATAAATAAAAAAAATTATTGATAAGTGTACGCCAACTCTTGGTAAAAGCAGTGGAGCTATCCAACAATATTGCAAATCAAAGAGATATCATTTTGAAATAAAAGCACTCATTGTACAAAGTCAAATATCAAAGAGCTTCCACCAAAGGAGAGCGCTCCCAACCTTTTCAAAGTGTCCACTTGGACCACCGCTATTAAGGTCAGGAGTCGGGCTTGCACCAAAAAAGGACTTTATATCGTAAATGCTACAAGTCTGGGTGTAGAAGGTACGATAGGTACTCAAAAAAGACACACCCTGTTGTACCCCCAAGAAAACAAGTACATACGACTTCAACTTCTCTTGACGGACGCACTGATCAATACCAAAAAAAATTGCGTTGAGTAATAAGGCACTAGAGAGAATCCTTGTTCCAATGAGAGGGAGAGAAGAAATGACACAATCCCAAATCCTCCATCAAACTGGTCTGCCACCTACACTTCTAAGTTTGACAACTAAAGAGACGGTGGATTGAACGCAATATCGGGTGTATTCCCTAGAATTGAGGATTGGGTCCTTAGGAGAGTTTCTTGGACCGGGACCTTGGGTGACGTTTTGATTCTACTCTCGTGAACGCAGTCAACACTTAAGTTCATATCCTTAGTTTATATGTATCAAAGAGAGAGTTTGGAAATCAGAGGAATTGAATGCCTCTTGATTAAGGTTGGGTTGAACTTTGAAATTTTGGATCTCTAAAACTGAGAGGACTTGAATAGATCAGATCATGTACGCACATTCACAAGGGGGTTAATCCAGCTCATTCATTTCTTTTGTGATGCTTGGGGACGAGCATAGTTTAAGTATAGGGGGTTGATGAAACCCAGTTTCATGCTCTTAATTCGCGGAAATTAACCCCCTAGTTTAGACTGTGTTAATAAGAACCAGATTAATCCTTGCAATTATCTAACCCCTTGAATAAATAAAATCACAAAAAATGGCAAAATTAAAATTCTTAGTGTTTTTACCCATAAAAATGATCACAAAAATATTTCTCACTTTGTTTGACCTCATCTCCGTTTTTGGTCAACATGAAACTTGTAGATCTCATCGAGATCTACAACTTTCAAGTTTTGAGTTTTTCCAAAATTGACCTCCTTCTCCCTCTTATTTCACTCTCTCTCTCTCTGAATAATCTGAATGGGCCACGTGGCGCCTTCTGGTTGCGCCACGCGGCCCGATCCCTTGCGTACCACGTGCCCCTCTCTATCTGTCATTCGATTGCTCTCTCTCCCTTCAGATCTCTACCGTTCTTCCCACCTCTAAGATCAACCACCCGATCATCCTTCAGAAGCCATCTGAACCGTTCATGAGCGCCTTCTCCTACTTCAGCCGTGTGTCACTTCGTCTGCCGACCGATTGATCTCTTGGGCATTCATCACCGCCGCACATTACCGCTCTATCTTCGACCATTCGATCGACACCCAGGTCGCATCTCACCCGTTTGTCAACGCCCTCCTATCGCTACGACATGTGGCGCTCTCTGTGCCCTTCGTTCCATCCTTCATCGATCAAATCATGTTCGCTCCTTAACGCCCATTTCTCAGCTGTTGGATCGCGTGATCCAACTGTGGAGGCTTCGTCGTCAACCTCCGACACCCTCGCCCACGTCGCCCCACCTCGCAAAACCTCCGCCCCCTTCCTATTTTCCCGATCGCAACCTCCACCTTCCCCGCTCACTGGCTGCTCCCGGACCAACCCCACTCGTCCACGATCCTCGCGGGAGTCCATGTTCGCCACGACACCTCCCCTCTCACTCCATATCTCCCGGTCAAACCACTCCTGCCATCATAATCGAAGCTTCGCTCCGATTAAATACGTCAACTCCGCCCCGCATACACCTCGTCCACCTTTACGAGGGTGAGGCCCAGTCCTACTCCACCTCCCCGTGATAGGGGGAGGTGCGATTGATTGAGCGACGATGACTTCTTGCCCCCGGTGAGATCCGTCGCCTTCACGACTGCGTTGCGGCAGCTCCGCCCCACTCGAGCTCCGAGGACCAGCCGCACTTGACGTGCGAAGACCCCGAGCTTCTCCAAGAAGTTCAAGCCCATGCCCCTCGTCCGCCATATCCCCAGGTAAGCCTATGATTCTCTTGTGTGTTTTTCCTTTAGTTTCTCTTAATTAATTAGGACTCCACACGCTCGATCATCCTCCATTAATCATCGCCTGAGTTTCACCAGGCCACATCCACCTTTGTGCATCCCTCCGACGGACATGCCTCATTCGTGAGCTTCATCTCCGGCGACCAGATGTCGTGGGACTCTTCCAGGAGCTCCAGATGCTACGCTGACTTTCAGCGACGCCATCTATGCCTTCAGGAGTTGTTGGGACCTTTCACCGAGCTAGACATCAGGTGGCGAAGCATGGGTAGCCTCGTCGGAGACCTAACAACACCGCTTGCCCCCACGACGGAGTGGATGAGCTCGAAACACAGTTACCGTTCGATCTTTGAGATCAGACGACCATCAGAGAGCCACGTCTTTTCCCTGACGTCATTCAGCCACCGTCAGATGATGAAGATCGGGCGGTCAGAAGCCAACCATGTCACCTTCTCCGCAAGCTGTAGTCGTTGTTCGATCGTCGTGATCGGATGGACTTCAGGCGTCCACGTGTCATGGCCCAAGCCCCGGCACCAGATCTACATGCTCGAAACCCTCGAGCCGCCCGAGCCTCTTCCGAGCCAGAGCCTTGACCGAAGCAAGATCGAGCCTCCTCTGAGCCTGCTCTTCCCCCGAGCCTAGTGTCCACGTGCTTGTCACGTACACGCTGGGTATTTTGCATCGAGGCCCCGCCGACTTCTCCATATTGGTGGGGGCTGAGGAGCAGCATGGGGTTCATATGGAGGAGACGGAGGTGGAGGAACAACAACATCCTCTCCAGTAGTAGCATTGGATAACTTGTCACCAGTATGAGAGAAATACATAACCGACTCAAAGAAAGTAACATCAGCACTCGCATAATATCTATGTCCTACAGGATCAAATCGTATATACACTTTTTGGGTACGAGAATCACCAACAAAGATGCATTTGACAGCTCTAGGTGAGAGCTTGTCACGACCAGGAGTGAAGTTATGGACAAAGGCCACAGATACAAACACTTTGGGAGTGAGGAAGAAAAGTTCCTTCTCGGGAAATGCGATCAAGAAGGGAACTGTCTCTCCAAGAATAGTTGACGGCATACGATTTACTAAGTAGCAAGCAGTGAGAACGGCGTCTCCCCAGAAAGAATGAGGGGTACGACTCCGAATCAATAATGTTCTTGTAACATCAAGAAGGTAATGAAGTTTAAGTTCAACCACGCCATTCTGCTGAGAAGTATAATTGCAAGAAGTCTGATGAACTATACCAAGGGACCTGAGAAATTCAGATAAGAATAATGTAGAAAACTCCAAAGCATTGTCAGTGCGTAACATTAGCAGAGAATATATTTTTAACTTCAAGAAGAAAGGTTTTAACGATAGCACCAGCTTCAGACTTGTGTTTTAACAGGAAAACCCAAGAAAGTCTAGAAAAAGCATCCACATCAACCATATAAAACGATGTCCCTGATGATCAGGGACACGACTCGGACCCCAAATATCAAAATGAAACAACTCAAAGGACTGATTACTGTGATGACTTGGACGACTCGGGAAAGAGGAGCGATAGTGCTTCCTAAGTTGACAGGCTTCACAATCCAATGTAGTATGAGGAGATATATGTGGTAGCACATGACACATCTTCCGTAATGGAAGGTGGCCAAATCGAATATGCCACATGAAGGGGGAAACATATCCTGAAGGTAGAGTAGCGACGCCGGCACAAGGTGGTATGGCAATCTTATACAAACCTCGCTGCTCACAGCCATGACCAATCACCCTGCCAATTAATATGTCCTGAAACACAAAAGAAAAGGGATCAAAGATGGCACGACAATGTAAATCTTTTGTAAGTTGACTAATGGACAAAAGATTCATCTGGAAGTCTGGAGCATCTAAGACATTCTGAAGATTCATTGAGGGAGCTAGAACAATCTCCCCCTGACCAACAATAAGTAGATGAACTCCGTTGGCAATAACCACGAATCTGTCAGGTGGGATCAATCTGTATGTACAGAACTACTTCCGACCTCCGCACATATGATGCGAGCTCCAGAGTCCATAATCCAGTCAGGCAAATCTGAATTGCTACTACTTGTAAACACAGAAGAAGTACCTGATTAACTAGAAGATGCTCTGGCAGAGGTTGCGGCATCTGTGGCACCTGAAGTCGGAGTCGTAAGAGTGGTCATCATGTTTCGAAGTATGGAGACAATATCATCGAAACATGGATCCGAAGTAGGCAAGCTAGAATGCTCAGTCTGCTCTGCAACACGTGCAGACGCTGGATAACCATGCTTCTGAAAGCATGTCTCCTCAGAGTGACCAAGACGATGGCAATGGGAATAAGGACAACACTGTCGGCCTCCTCCTCGACCTCGAGGTCCACAGCCACAAAACTGAGACGACCCCCCCCCCCCCGCCACGAGTGGTTGCCATAGCAGAGGGAGTCGACTGGACCGTAGTAGTGGATGTGGTAGTGATCCTGCTCAATTGCTTCTAGACCTCTTCCATCGGTAGTATCGGTTCTCCAGTCAGAAGTTGAGTACGAGCGGCATTGTACTCGGAGTCAAGAGAGGACAAGAAAACTCATGTCATGGTGGCATTCTGATATGATTGTTGTTCAATGCTAGTGGTAATAGGCATAAAGCTATGTAATCGCTCAAAGATGTCCCTCGGATGAGAGAAGTGTGCATGGAGCGGTCGACCATTCTGCTTGGTCGAGAAAATGTCGAACTGCAACTGAAGAATCTTGCTCTTATTCTTTGCTTGCCGGTATGTATCTGCCAATATGTCCCACATAACCTTCGTTGTTGGTTGATTGACAATATCATTAGTGATCTCTGTGGTAAGTGTCCCAGAAAGCCAGATACAAGCATAGGCATCGTCTTGCTTCCATGATGCATTTGCCCCACTCTTATCGGCCGGCTCCAAATCAGTCAAAATATGGTCCTTATTGTGACACTACATTAGGGTACGAAATTGCATGGACCATAACTCATAGTTGGTCCCGTCCATCTTCACGATTGGTGTCGGGCCCTTGAAGGCACCGGAAGAGGAGAAAACATCACCCTTGCTTTCCGACATTTACCAAGAAGCCAAGACGCGGAACAACTGAGTATTATATCACAGAGATAAAATATCGTCTACAGAATCATAAGAGGGAATACTTGTATCTGTAGACTCATACAACCATCCCTAGGTCTTCGTGCGAGTTCTAGACCCACAAAGCATGAGAGAAATCAGCCCTTGGTGGTGCGGGACAGCCCATAGATGCGTGTGGGTGTGCCTGAAATCAGCCCCTAGATGCGTCTGGAGGCGCTCAATGGTGCGGGACAACGCCTGGCGGCGTGTGACAGCGCCTGGCGATGCGTGGGTGATGCCTGGAGGTACGACACGAGCACCTGGCGACGGGACCATGGAGGCGTTGCGCGAGCGCCGGTCGGCAGGAGGGGAGGGTGCTGGGGCCCTTGCGGTGAGAGGGGAGGGTGCTTGAGGCCCTTGCGGCGTGAGGGAGGGCGCTTAGGGCCCTTGCGTCGGCGAGCTTGAGCGGGGGGCGCGTGTAGGGTTAGGGTTTAGGGTGGGATATGGGAACCCCGATCTAGGACCGTTGCCTGGTATTATGTTGGGAGAAAATGAAAACCATGTTATTAGAATAAACCAAGGGCTCTCTTATATAGCAGAAAAGCCCTTGGGTTAATTACATGATAAATACATAAAGAAACATAAAACATAAAATAGACCAAGAGATATATTTATCTTAACAGGAATAGTAGCGACTCCATGTGACACCCGAGATCCGCATAAACCCAAACCCGACCCGATTAGGGTTCAATTAACCTAATAAAGTTATCTGACGACATTAGACAACGTAAAATGATCAATTGATCATGAATCAAAAGTCGTTAGGGTGAAATGTCCAAAAATCGGTCGCATCGTAATGCGTGTCGCGAAAAAGCCACGACGCAAATTCGGAAGCCGCGAAACAAACCAAGACCGTCATTAGATCCGATTCGACAAAACAAGACCAACGGATTCGACCGTTCGTCAATCGAAGGTCGTTTGGTATTTTAAATTCGCAAAATTTAACCATAAACCGAAACCGTACCTCGAAAATTTCGGGCATCCAAACCCGATCAAAAGTATAGCAATATTATACTCATATTGACCGTCATTTTGAGACAATCAAAACAAGATATTTCACGTCAAAATCCGAGTCTTGAGGCGCATATGCGGTCAACTTTAAGTTGGTTAAACAAATAGAGTTAAAAAAATAATATAATAATAATAATATATATTTATTAAAGTTCTGAAATAGACACAGTCCAGCCATTGGAAAATTTTGTTTTTTTTTGTTTTTTTACACTTGTCTTGACTCCTAATTCCACTCGGCATCAACCAAGAATATTCTCTTCTTATTTATATCTCCTTTGCCCTCATGTTTATCCCAAAATCCTCACATTTCCACCGAGAGAGAGACTCCAGCCCCCTTTCTCTTCTCCTTCAGCTTAAAGTACAGCTGCAAGCCTTCTTCCTCCTCCTCCTACTGCTGTTCTGCTGCAAATTAAAGCAATTGCATGCCATTTTGACCCAATTGGTACAAACCCCAGCCCCTCTCTTTGCTGCCATACATGCGGTTTATACATTTTTATTCCAAGATTGATGTCATTTGTTGCTTTCATCTTCAGTGGTTACGTTTCTAATGATATAAGGATCTGGAAATTTATTATCTTTGTTGGATTTGATGAAAAAGACTCTCCTTTTTGTGTATTTTACCAGCTAATTGGGATTGTATAATGACTTCCTTCGTTTTTTTTTCCAATGTGATTGCGTTTGTTTTTCAGCCATCCGAATGGGTTAAAATTTCACCCTCAAATTAGGTGTCTTCTTCTTGGTAAATTGGTTGGAAATTTTGGCACTTCTGTTGAAAGAATTGGAAGTCTGATATTATAACGATACAAGCTACGTATATGTGTGTAAGAATAGGTGTGTTTTGGAAATCGGGTTTCAAATAAAAAATGATTTTTTTTACCACCGTTTAATTTTTTTTCCAAAATGCAGAACTGATGCTTAATAAGGGGACTTCTATTAGATGGTCATGTCTGAATTGAATACATATATATTTGGTGTTAGCATCTGATCGGATTGTAAAACTTCTTCTGTCAGTTTTAATTCGAAGATTTTTAGGTTTGTTGTCAGTTTTCTCTATGCATGCCTCTTTACTTTTTCATTGTAGAATAATTGGGTAGGGTGAATAATCATACTAGACGTGTCCATTGATTTTCAGGCTTGTCAGATTTCAGTCTTTATGGTTAACAGGTTTTGATATGGGATATTTTTTCTTCTACTGTGACTTTCCTGAAGGTGTATCCATTAGGGGTAACTTTATTTGCTTGTTTACATTTCACAGTATGTGAAAAATTTATACATTTGTTTTCTATATACTTTGTTCCTATTGGACCACGCGAAGAAATAAGAAGATTGTTTTACCCCTTTCAAGTCTGACTTTGATATTCCAGTTAAGAGTTATGCTTGTAACATCCCATAAAGCCCATCAATATCCTATGTTAGGAGAATAGAATACTACCATATCAAAACAAAGTGTATTCACAACTCATACACAAGAATAGACCTGATGTAAGAACGCACGGGTTATGTATAAATTTCATACAAAAGAACCCGTAAAGAAAAGGAGAAATTAAAATACATTTACTTCCAAGCCATCATCTGATTGAACAATTGAACTTCAAAATCATTTTTCCTTCATAAGAGGATATTCCGCACATTTATGACTGTTAGAAAATAAACATGCGGAAGCGAACATGGAAAAAGATAAAGAACAAGGAAGAACGTGGGATTTAACTTGGAACCCTACTCCGTGAAGAGCGGGATGAAACCACGGAAGAAACCCTCAAAGGGGCATGCTATGCATTGCTTTTTCTCGATGGATACAGGAGGTCTGGGGCTCCTTATATAGCCTCTCCAGAGCCTACAAGTCCCACCACTAGGCGGTATGGGACTAAACATTGGATGGGGTAAATGGATCTTCTCCAGGATCCATTTACCCTGTTACAACTCAATAGGCGCACCACCAAATACTCTAACACTCCCCCTCAAGCAGGAGCATGCAATGCTCAGCTTGGACAAACAGAAAGAAACTCAACTCAGCGCTACATGACACTACGGACAATATCAACCCAACGCGCACATTGCTGCAGTCGAGGACGTTGCTTCTCATGCCGTGCAGGTGAGGAGGACGAACGGGATGGAGTGTGAGTCTGTTGAATCTCCTCGTCGGAGAGCATGCGCTCTGAACTGCACATGTCAGAGTCACTGCAACTGGAAATGAGTCTCCCCGTCGGAGTACTCTAGCCCGCCACAATAATGTGGACAACTGCTCCATCTCTGAAAAGGGTCGAACTGAATAAGGGACGTGGTTGTGCAATCCTCGTCGGAGTCCACGGTCGCTGGAGAATGGAGTCTGAAAATAGTCTCCTCTTCGGAGAACTGGGTCTCTCCCATCTAGCTCCGAGAATGGTGCACTGCTCTGGTGTACCTATGATACCACAAGAAAACCCTCGCCAACATGGCATAGGGAATGGTCCTCTTCTCTGGAGTCCCTATGGCTCACATGAAAACTTTGGCCGAAAACATAAGAAAAGATGGGGACCTCTACAAAAGATGGCATACATGTGCTCATCTGAAAATGACCGCATACTCGTGCGTGTCTGAAATTGAGTCTCTCTATGGAGAACTCAAAAATGGGCCACTCAACCATGGAGTGCCTCGAACTTGGACTCCGACCAATCTGTTGAGTCTGACCAACTGCGCATCACACCTGTGGACTCGGAATCTGAACGTCGAGTCTGAAATTGCGTATGGAAAATCTTCATTTGAAAACTGTAGAGTCTGAAAATTCTGAACTGGTCTGACGAATCTGATATCCCTGAAATCTGGAGAAGACCTGTGACTCTACATAATACTCCCCCTTTCTCCCATACTTGTCTGAAAATGATGGACGTCGACCAAGTTGGGAGAAGACAAGAGAAATAGGGGGTAAATACAACATGAATATCCTCGAAACATTTCTTACGGCTTTTCGATTTTTTTTAATAAGCCGTCACATTTTTTTGTAAGCCGTTCCAATCTTTTTACGGCTTTCTTTTTTTTGAAATTTGTGCGTACGACTTTTTCTTTTTTTATTGTACGCGCTCTTTTTTTCGAAACAATGGGCCCTCCAAAACTTTTGGACCTTTTCCCCCACTTGGGCTTTTCAATAGCATTTGCAAATAAAAGCCTCCTTCTCCTTTTTTTATAAAACCTCTCTTCCCTTTTTTTATCACCCTTTTTTTCCTAAACAACCATAGCCCACTTGGGCCCTTCATAACTGCCCCCATTTTTTTTGGAATTAGGGCCTGCCGCAACCTTACTTAGGGTGCGTTTGGTTGGAGGGTTACCCCCCACTTTGGGTGGGTAACCCCCCAAAACCCACACTTTTAACCCACTAGTGGGGTCCACTCCCTTTCCATCAAAAAAATATATATTATACCATCGTATCATTTAAAAATCATAAAATACTCAACTTCTACTCACTATTCCAAACTTCAATACAATCACATCACAACAACCACCCACTTTTTCAAATTTCAATATAAACATATCATAATAACTATCAACTTTTTCAAATTCCAATGCAATCACATCACACAAACCCTCCCAACCCTTAACCCACCAATCAAACACACAAACATAAGACCAGGTTATCCTCCCCTGGATAACCCACGAACCAAACGCACCCTTAGGGTTCCATACACGGGAATCCTCCTGTACGCCAACGCCGTATGCAAGGGGGAGAAGTGTGGCGCCGCCTAGGGCTCAACGTGAGCCTCGGCCCAGATGCTTGTGCGGGATTCGCCAGCAGATCGCGCAAGGATGCACGTGATGGGGCTTCTCAACTCGAGTAAGGGCGCATGCGCGATCAAGAGAGAGGGGAGGGGGAGGTCGGGAAGGAATGCTGCTTAGTCGCCGCTGCTAGCAGGACAACGCAGATGCGGCCTGGAGTCGAGGGGAGCCGCCTGTGCGGGGAGCGCCGCCTGTGCGGGTATGGAGGGGTTGCCTGGAAGGAGGCGTTGGGCTTCGCCAAAGCCTGGAGATGCACTGCTAAGGGCCGCGAGGCCCGCGAGGGCCGCGAGGCACGATCGGGAGAGCTCGCCTGGCTTGATGGAGGGACAGCCGCTGCCCCGGAGAAGCGGCTCTTGCTGCTAGGAGAAGGATGCCGCAGAACAGGGCTTCGAAGCCCTCTGGTCATCGTGGTCATTGCGCCTGGAGAAGTTACCGCCTACGACACGCAAAATAGCGCAGGGCGTTGGAGCTTCGATTGAATCACACGCCGCTGAGGGGCGCCGTTGGGAGGAGCGCCTGGAACTCGCGCTGCAGGGGCATGCGCCTGTAGTCTGGAAATGCTCAAACCTGGATGCTGCCTTATGCGCAGATCTGATGCGCAAACTCTGAATACTTTTTCGCTATCTGGGGACTCTTGAGATGCGAGCAGAAATTAGATTTTCATTTTGAAAACCTGGAACTTGAAAGAACAACATCAGATCTGGAACTTGATGATTTTAATAATACTTCTCCAACTTTAATCAAACAATCGCAGAATTGAATAATCGAATCTCGAAAAGAATACACAGAAAGAACTTGAAATCCTCGAGAATCGACCCGGTCTGATACCATGTTAAAAAATAAACATGCGGAAGCGAACATGGAAAAAGATAAAGAACAAGGAAGAACGCGGGATTTAACGTGGAACCCTACAACGTGAGGAGCGGGATGAAACCACAGGAGAAGCCCTCAAAGGGGCATGCTATGCATTGCTCTTTCTCGATGGATACAGGAGGTCTGGGGCTCCTTATATAACCTCTCCAGAGCCTCCAAGTCCCACCACTAGACGGTATGGGACTAAACACTGGATGGGGTAAATGGATCTTCTCCATGATCCATTTACCCTGCTACAACTTAATAGGCGCACCACCAAATACTCTAACAATGACCATATTGTTTTTGAAAAGAAAAGATTGGGAGATTTGTGTTGAACTAAACATTTGATTTAGATCCAAGAAATGACTCCTAATACCATGATTTTTAAGATAATTTGTGATCATCAATTAAAAATCTTTGTGATCAATCCTTCAAGTGAATACTAAAATATGGACTACTATTGTTGACTAGATGTCTAGATGCCTAGGCCTATAAAGTAATCTACATCAAATATCAGGAAAGGTTGAGGAATTTAGTAAGTGTCGCTAGCATATAAATTAGATTGACAGTCATGGTGACCCTTACACCTGACTGTGCGAGAGCGCGGTGACTCTCAACTGGGCGGAAGATAGGAAGCCCAGTTAGGGCAGCGGCCGCCAAGTGCGCGGGTCTAGGATCCCAGTCCTTTCACAGTTTTTACGCGAGCTCACAGTGTTTTTACGCCTCGTTGGGATCCCGACTTTGACCCGTTCCGCTGACCCTCTATTTTAGGATACCCAGGCGGGGGATCCTCGATTTTAGTTTTTCGTACGAGCTCGGTTGCCCATTACCGGTTGGGTTGTTATTCTAGAGTGACCTTTCTGGGATGTCTCTCTCACCCGTCTCAGTGACGTAGTTTTGGAGTAGAGTTATCCCTCTATTGGACCGCACTTTCAATTAGGGGCGAGACGGAAGAGCCCTTTTGTTGGCTACTTTACCGCTTGAGTTTCTACTTTCGCCGACAGACTTGGTGATTCTACATCCAGATCATCCATATCTATATCTGCATCATCTAGTGTTACATCTGAGACAGTTGCACTTGAGGTTTGAAGGGATTACAATTAAAGTTGAGTAAATGGAAGTGACTATAATCTGATTCGAAATCTCATTAAGCTAGTGGATGTGTTGGGAACTTAGTTAGGATGCATTATACTACACCGCATGCCTACAGAGGCACCCCAACCCTAAGATATTCCCCAAGTCTTAGAGTCATAGTGTGAGGTTTCACACTAACTAAGACCACAAACTATCCGCTAGACTTGAGAATTTAAATAAATCAAGAAACCATTCCAATCTCAAACTTTTCCATCATCACTCACGAACATGATCTCTGACGAAAATGATGATATATACTTATACTCATACATTCATGAATATTCATGTATTAAATATATGTCATATATGAGAAGTGTTGGGTTAATGGACGATAATTAGAGATGCTTGCACACAACCTGAAAACCATTTTTACTTGAGCAAGTAGATGTAAATTGTACTTGTTCCACCTTTCCACTTGTTACTTTTGAACATGATAAATGCTTGTTTATGTTTATAAGTTTTTGGGAGATACCAGCGCCCGCTGACGCATTTTCTTTCCTAACATGTTTTGGCAGGCAAACAGCCTGCTATTCAGTAGTTGTTCATGCTTCCAGGAGACAGGTGTTTACACCAGATGGTATGATTTATTTTGTTTCAGTTTTTGGTTCGGTTGATAATGTAAAATGCTTCTCTTCTGTTCAGCCAGATTTTTTGGAATATTGTATGTATTATCAGACACTGTACATGTTGTAAATATATGGAAGTTAATGAAAGGAATTTTGGTGGCATTTATCTCTATTAGCTTTGTGCTTATGAATGTAAATGTGAATGTCAGATGTAGCTTCAAGCGCGAGAAATTTCCCATAAATTATGCTTTTAATGCGATGTCAATAAATAGAATATTGCGAAATGTGTCGTAAACAGGCACCCGGATCCTTAGGGGTTCACACTCCAGCACAAAGTGGTATGGAAAGCTTGTACAATCATCTCTGCTCACAGCCACATCCAATCACCCTGCCTGTTAGTATGTCCTGAAATACAAGAGAAGAGGGATCAAATATGGCACGATAGTGTAAATCCTTTGAAAGTTGACTAATTGGCAAAAGATTCATCTGAAAGTCAGGAGCATATAAAACATTCTGCAGATGCATAGAAGGAGTTAGAACAATCTCCCTTCATCAACAACAAGAAGATGTACTCCATTAGTAATAACCACGAATCTACCATGTGGGATGGACCTGTAAGAACTAAATTGTGCTCGATCTCCACACATTTGATGTGATGCGTCCAAATCCATAATCCAGTCAATCAAATCCGAATAGCTACAATTGATAACTGCATAAGTAATACCTAATGAGCTACACGAAGCTCGGGCAATAATTACGGCATTTGAAGAACTTGCTGCTGGAATAACAGTTGCAGATATCATCTCTTGAAGTCTGGAAACAATATTATCCAGGAGTGCATGTTGTGTAGGAGTAGAAGTAGGCTCAGTTTACTCAGCAACCCTCGCAGACGCAGGATATCCATGCTTTTGAAAGAATGTCTCCTCAGAATGACTAGGACGATGACAATGAGAACATGGGCCACGCTGACATCCTCCTCCTCAACCACAAGGTCCACACCCTCGAAACTGGGAAGTCCCCCCTCTGTCATGAGACACTGCCATGGTTGCGGGAGTCTAGGCTACAATAGTAGATGGAGTAGTAATCATGCTCAATCGCTTGTACACCTCTTCCATCGGGGGTATCGTCTCTTTAGTCAGGAGTTGAGTACGAGTTGCATCGTATTCGGAGTCAAGAGATGATAAAAAAACTCCTATCATAATGGCATTCCGATATTGTTGTTGTTGCTCAGTACTGGTAGTAGGCATGAAGCTATGCAATCGCTCAAATATGCCTCTAAAATGAGAGAAGTGTGCATGGAGTGGTCGACCATTCTGTCTGGTTGAGAAAATGTCAAACTGCAACTGAAGAATCTTGTTGCCATTCTTCGTCTGTCGTATGTGGCTGTTAAGATGTCCCGCAAGGCCTTTGTCGTAGGTTGGTTGACGATATCGTTGGCAATCTCCGTGGTGAGTGTCCCAGAGAGCCAAATGTGCGAGCATAGGCAGCATCTTGCTTCCAAGAAGCATTAGCCTCAGTCTTGTCCACCGATTATTTCAGAATGTGCTCCTGGTTGGCGGCAGTGGCGTGTAGGAGGGGGGGAGGGGTTGGGCGTGTAGGGTTAGGGTGGGATACAGGAACCTCGGTCTATGACCATTGCCCCGATATCATGTTGGGAGAAACAAAATTCATATCATAGATGAGACCCCATGGTCACTTATATAAGAGAAAAACCCTGGGTTAATTACAGAGAAGTACAAAAAGGAAACATAAATAAGAAAAACAAGACTAGAGATACAATTATCTCAACAGTTTTAATAAGTTTCGGGATTTACCAGCTCTCGTTGACGTCTCTTGTTACTTTCATGTGTGGCAGGCAAGGAGCCTGTACTACAGTCGTGGTTGATGATACCAGACAACCGCTACTATTCCAGATGGTATAGTTACTTTTGTTACGATTGTTGTTCATTTATGATGTATCATGCCTTCTTTTCTCTTTTGAATATTTTGGGATACTTGTATATACGGTTAGCTTTTTTGTACAAATTATATATTTATATGGAAACTAATGAAATGAAATGTTGGTGGCACTTGTTGTTGTTGGTTCTGTGGTTGTTACTTGAATTACGAATGTCATTTGCAGAAACGTAAAAAATTTCCCCTTATTTTCACGTGACTTATGCGATCTTTAATGAATAAAATACCACGAATGCCGCGTAAACAGGTGCCCGAATTCGAGGAGGTTCACAGCATGACTCTGTATCAACAACGTTCTGATCACATCAAGTGACGGTGTTTACGCTCGCCAACACCGTTCTACTGGGATGTATAAGCACATGAGGTCTGGTGAACAATGCCAAGAGATCTAAAAAAGTCAGAATTTTGTAAGGTGCAGAACTCTAGGCATTATCAGAACAAAAGAAGCTTGTGATGTAAGAATGAATGGCCTAACAGGAAAGATTTGATAAAATCATATATGTTTAGGGCATTCCACGTTTAAGACGGTAAAGTCTACTTGGAATCACATGCCCTCAACAATCACAATAATGCCCTAAGTGTGCTTTTAGGCCTCTTAGATGAACGATCATCAATCTGAAGGATCATTCTGGACTTGTTAAGAGAACCTAACTTGAGTTTCTTACAATTAGACCCATGTAATTATGCTATATTTAGATGATAAACTTGCCTAAATTAAAAAGTATATGAATAGCATATTAATAATTAATTAACGCTCAACAATATGATATTTTTATTCGATTTTTATGATGTGTCGGATTCATTAAATTTATATTGGAATGAGTCGTCATATTTTACCCAGATTACTCTTAAAATTCATACATCCCATAATTATTCTTTTGCAAAAAATCAAAGTACCATGGTATCTACATTAAAATATCAATTTGGAATAGTTCTATTTGCAAAAATACTAAATCATTGATTCGTTAAAATTAATATGCTTAAAATTGCTATGTTCATTCAAAAATTCATAAAAAAAATATTTTATTCAAAAATTACAAAAAAAATATAGTAGGTGCACTTCAGCTAGTTTTTGTTATCTTTCCAAGTTTCATTAATTTTGCATTCTATTGGCTTTAAATTTTACGCAAAACCTAAAAAGATCAAACATTTTAGCGCATTCGTATTAACTCCTAAAAATACCAAAAATGCATTTCATATGGTTTTCAATATATCTTGTCAGGAAAATTACTAATTTTTCAAAATTACATCGTCATGTATTTTTTAGATATTTAGGAAGTTAAATGTATTCATCTCACCTTGTTTTGATTCTACGTTTTTATTCACCTTAAATATTGACCATCAAAACATCAAAAAATAAGAAAATTAAATTTATTTTAACTCCAAAAAATATTTTTATCATGTTCTGAAATTGTATTTTGAACCATAGATATGATTTGTGAAAATACCTCTTATAGGTATTATTCCTTGGTTTCAAATCACATCCCATCTACATTTCATATTCACATTCATTTTGCATCTCATATTGCATTTGCTTTTCACATAAAAACTATCTCCTTGGGAACCTTAATTTCTTGTTTGTCTTGATTGAAACCGAGCTAAATCTTGCCTCCGTGTATAGGACATTGAACTTGCTCAAGTAAAAAATAAAATAGACAACATTGCATTGAATTCACATTGGTTTTGTGTTGTCTTTGAATTGTCACCTATAATCTCGTGATACAACAATCCAATAAAATTAATCAAGGGATTTTAGTGCTTTTCAGTTGCCGACACATATGAACCCAATTATAAGCAATGGTAAGGCCTTTAGAATTTGGAAGGCAAGTTGAACGGGTGACACTTCTCCTAGGGAGAAATTCTTGGACCTCTTTGCACTCGTTGAGGATCATAATATCGATGTTAGGGCATATTGAATTCCTGGGTGGATGCATAATTGATGCTCTGTTTATCCCTGCCTACTACATGAGCAGCGTTGGGGAGTTCTTGTAGATGTCAAAATTGCTTGCTAGCCATCCGGGTCCTTCTGAGGGCCAAGATCACTAGATTTGGCACGATGGACTTTTCTTGGTAAAGAAGGCTTATATAGTGTTAACAACCAACTTGGTGTTCGATCCAGGCATCAGAGAAAGAGATTATAGCTTAACTTGGACCCTGAAGATCAATATCTTCTTCTGGATCCACATACTCAAACATGTGCATATCAAAGTCAGAAGGTCCACTTTTGTACCAAGAGATCACATATCATACTCTTTTTATGGCAACGAAAGTGAGGACATAGACCATCTCTTCTTCTCATGTACATGTATGTGTGAGATCAAGCACGCTTCGCATTAGGTGGACCTTTCGTTACACCTTAACTTATGGATTCCTCTGGTAGTCAGTTAGTTGACCCATAATGGAGACCTTATGTCATGTTGCTATGATCTGGTTTAGCTGGCTTTCATGGAATGGGGTCTATTTCAGATCAGGCAGGTTCTATGTTGATAATATAACTCGCCTCGCTAGATATCTCCTAGAAATCGGGTTGTTGTAGCATTTTACTTAACTTTTTGATTAGTATACTTTGGGATGGATACCTCCAAAGTGTTCCCCCTTTTTGACTCAAAAAAAAACTGTGAATATAATGTTTCTGGGTGGGCAACTTCTCGAAGCGTGACCATTTTTTCTTTAACATGAAGAATATAGTTGTATAAGGTTGTTGATTCTCAATAATTACATCAAAGCACCGTGTTGTAGTTAACCAAGCACCAATGTGCAATCACACAAACAAACAATATCATAATTTTTACCTATATTTCAAAACATCCGTAGGAAGGGATGACCTTTTTTCACTGTCGAAGGAAAGAAGACAATATAAAGGATTGCATGTGGCATGAAAGCCAACACCCTTACCATAGGGAGTTTATATACGCACTCCAAATACGAACGGATCCCAAGAAAATTCCAATCCAAAAAAATAATTGGATAAAAAGAGAGTACAACGAGACCTCCTTTACCGAAAGAGGTCTTTTCCCCTTCTTCTGATGAAGGAAATCAGACATCTTTACAACTAAAAGGCTAAGATTCAAGGTACTTTAACACATGGAAAAAAGAAGCATGCATGGAACAAAGAAGAAATTCAAATAGACGAGCAATAGACAAGCAAGGCAGGTTGTGGTTGGGAGAGTTATTGGGGTGGAGAGGTTGGTTTCTAACTACAGTTGTGGCAGCAGATTTTGTGAAGTCACAGTTGATAAGATTGTGGCTGCTGCAGTGGTGATGGCAATAAAAGCCTAAAAATCTAGACATATATAGTAAAAGGTGCGAATTGCTTTGATGAATAGAATCCACCTACTTGAATAAAGACTTTAATGAACAATATATACATGGAGGAATGTCACTGCAACTCATGATAATATCAAACAAGGGATGAATATGAGTAGACAAACTTGTAGAGGTCATATTCGCTTTTCACCGCTGATTCTTTGTTGTCTTCTATTTTTGCAAATTTCACGGCCACCTTTTAATGTCCAACAAAGGCAAGAGTTAGCCGATGTTGCAGTAATGGAAGAAAAATATCTAATGATCTTTATATATTTTATGAATATATTTTCCTAATATTTAAAAGAAATGGTCTTTCTAAGACAAAAGCAAGTATTGTTAACACAGCGATAGTATTAAGTGATAGCCGAAGGGACAAGATCTATGGTAACAAGCTACAGAATGGGATTACCTCTAGATTTCCGTACTTGCTAGAGTAGACTTGTCCATAGCCTCCCCTACCAAGCATTTCACATATTTCCAAAACTTCTCCTTTGAAAATTATCTGACAAAACAATACAAAATCAGTTTCTCCAACCGTTTTGAAATACCACAAAAAAAGATTAAAAATGAAACTTCAAAGGGAAGCCTTGATGCAATGAATACAATCAAACGTTCATGACGTTAAGCCAAAATTATTTCTTGTAAAACTACTGAGAGACGTGGACCTTATAAACATGATTTTCATTTTCACGAAATTTCGATTTCGATGGTTCGGGGATATCGAAACTCCCCCCTCTATTAGTTTCTTGGATTTCGATCGAGATGGATCGAAATATCGACAATATTTTTTACCCAATATCCTTAAGATGCCCTGACTAAGGGGACCTTTGCATATCGAAAAAATTTTAACTTAGGTGAACATGTTAATTGTTTAAATCAAGAATACGGAAGCATAATATTAGAGAAATATAATAAAACATGAAGAACACTGGGATTTTTATGTGGAACCCTACTTCGTAAGGAGCAGGATGAAACCACGGGAAAACACTTCGAATGGTTGATTCTTATATTGAAGTTTCTCATCTGATGCAAGTGGTGTGGGACTTCTTATATAGCCCCAACTGAGTCTCCAAGTCCCATAAATAGTAGATGTGGGACTAAACCACTGGATGAGGCCATCTATGAATGATGCATATACTCCAACGCTCCCCCTCAAGATGGAGTGTGCAATGCTCAGCTTGGACAAATATATAGAAATCTTAAACTCATAATACAAGACACTACAGATAATATCAACTCAACGCATATTCTATTGTCGCTTACTGTCAAGGATGTTGCTTCTCATGTCGTGCAGGTAAGAAGGAACAAAGGGATGGAATGTGAGTTGAACAGAGTCTCCTCGTCAAAGAACATGTGCTCTATACCGCATATGTCAAAGTCACTGAAACTGCAATGAGTATCAATTTCGGAGTAATCCGTCACATGTAGAAGATTGTGCATCATGTGGACAACTGCTCCATCTCTGAAGGGTCGAACTGAAAAGGCCGTGGAAGCATCCTCATCGGAGTCCACAGTCACTGGAAAATGGAGTCTGAAAGTCCTCATCATCAGAGAATTGTCTCTCCCATGCTGGCTCAAAGAATGTGATCACTACTGTGGAGTCCCTATGAGATCACATGAAAGCCCCATCCCACAATGGCATAGAATGTGATGTCTACTCTGGAGTCCATATGGAGCATATGAAAACTCTGAGACCAAAAACAAAGATGGGAACCACACAAATAATGATCACAAACACGTGTGCAACATACTGAAGACTCAGAACCAATCTGAACGTCGAGTATGAATCTAAAAATACGTAGCGTTTGAATATGAGCCACAGAACTCCACACAATAATCTCCAGTTCTCCCATATTGGTCGGAAAAACTGACATCGACCAAGTTCGGAGAAGACGAGAAAATGGGGAGAACAAAAACCAATAAACCATCATAATTTTTCGGCTTTTCTTCTTCCTTTTTTTAAATCATTTTTTTCGTATATTCTCCTTCTTTATTAGCCGTGACATTTTTTCCGCGTACTATTTTTTTGTACAGACCTTTTCCAAAACAAATCTTCTCTTTTTTCGTGAAACATGACCTAACTTGGGCCCAAAAATGCTACCCCCCCCCACCTTTTAACTTACGGACTAGGCTCCTCCTCTCTCCCTTTTTTAAAGGGCCGCTGTCGGAGAAAAAACAAAAGGGGGAGCCATATTTTAGGCCCGCTATGGGAACCCAAACTTCCAACGCCGCATCCACTGTCTGATCTGAAGGTCGGAGATTCATCGACTCCTCTTCTTCGTCGACCGATCATGCATAAGATATGGGGGTAGCGTCGTCTAGAAGAACACGAATGAGGAGTGCACCGCATGGAAGCACGCAAAGGAGAAGAAGATGCAATCACTGCCAAGAGATGTGATTAACCCGTTAAATATATGCATATATATATATTCGAAATAGAATGGCGTAATGGGTGGCGCCACCACCTATGATCTCATGGCCCCAACACTTGGATTTCTGACGCCTGAGATCTTCTGGAGCCACCGCTTGGAGCATGGAGGCGGTAGACCAATTGAAGTGTGCCGCTAAGAGAATCTAATTGATCAAACGGAGTCGAGGAAGAGGGTGGCGGCGCTACCTGGAGGTATTTTGTGAGGAGGAGCACCGCCATTGGCACCTGGAGCATCGCGCGGAAGGGAGTCTCGTGTGAGGAGATGCGCAGATGCAGATTATGCAGGATGCCTTAAGGACATAAAATCTACTTTAGACTCCATGGTATTCGTTGGTGGTTCTCTAGTGTCCTGGAAGAGAAAGAAACAAACATTTGTTGCCAAATCTAGTGTTGAATTACAATATAGAGCTATGGCACAAGGGAGCAACCACATAGATGACGTGGGTCAAGTCTGTTCTAGTTGACCTAGGCATTGATGTATCACTTCTTATGTAATTACAATGTGACAATCAGACAGCTTTATTCATTGCTAATACTCATACTTTTTACGAGAGAACAAAGCACATTGAGGTGGATTGTCAATGTACATGTGACATGATCCAGAAAGGCTTCATTTCCACTTCCCATGTAAATTCAAGGAAACAGACTGCAGATATCCCCACCAAAGCGTTAACTAGATGACCCTTTCAGAAGTGTTCTTCAATCTTTGGGCAGGAGGGAGTGCATACGATGGTTCTTGATATGGAAGGGAGTACATACAATGGTTCTTCAAACTAGGTCGGATGGTCAGGATTCAAGCCATATTAATAGCAGCCTTTGGGCAAAGGCTTTTTCCACCTCCTCCGCACGCCCTCCAATGGACAGACTACCCAGCTCAAAACCTCTTCTAGCTAAAGTTGCCATCTAAGCATTCATCAGCGGAAAGAAGTGACATGGCAATATCCCAAAAGTTGCGTAGTTCGTAACCACTCCACTCCCTGACACCACCACCCCGCCTCGCCAAAAATAGACCTGAAATCCACATGCCCACCTCTCAATCGCTCGGTTCCCAAGGTAGAATGACAAAACCCATTGAACTTATTTACAGCCTGCTTTGATATCCTAATGCCCCGATTAAGTGTTTGATAAGTTGTAGGGAAAGCCTGTCAAGAGAATGAAATATCAAAGAAATGTTGCAAGGATGATAGGACTGTCTGATGTAAGCCTGATCATTCTGCAATAAAATCCCAAATCAAAATTGTTTGGAGGCTAGCCGCAACGAAAATGTCAAAGGTCTCCGTTGTTATTCTCAATTATCAACAAGTCTTCGTTCATTAGAAACTTATGCTACTGACTTAAACCTCTCTCAATTAGCCAAATCAAGAAGCTATCCAACATCTACGACGCAAGGGCGAGTTGCTGCTTGACAGCTTCACTGATTTTCGACCACTGCATCTATAAGCATTGTCAGCTGAGTATATAAACAGCGCGGGGTCATGAACTGAGGAATAGTCCCCATCCTGTTTCTTCCCTATTCTGAACATATTAACTCCATCAGCCCAATTATCGTATTATTTCAGTTGCAATTAATACTTAATACCGATAGGACATCTTTCTCTCACAGACCCATCATGCATCAGTATATGTTTATAGTTTAGTGCCTGATTAAAATATCAAAAGAAGTAGAAATATACTTCTTGTAAATGAAGGTGGGAGTTACCGAGAAATCCTCGAGTGGAGGCTCTTTATCTCCCTTAACCTGAGGAATGCTCTCCGGATGCTCCGTTGAATGTTCATCGTCATCTGCTTCGTGTGGCCATCTCATCCAATTCAATTCATCCCTGCCATCGGTGGAGAAGGACACATCCGAATCGGAGAAGGACACATCCGAATCCATGGACTTGAAGAGGAGGGTGGAGAAGCGCGAGGGGTATTGGTCGTGAGAGTGCGGAGACCATATGAAGAGAGAGCAACGAAGAGGGGCGAGATCCGAAGGATGATGTGTTGACCTTCTATCACTTCACTTGGTAAACGCTTTTTCTTTGCCCACGGTTTGAATCCACGTGCTAAAGGCCCTACTGGAATAAAGATAATAAAGATGAGTTATCTCAAAGTCGTCACGTTGTTAACATGACTGGTACATTACCCGCGCTTCACAGTGAAGTGATTTTTTATTGAGCCGATACGAAATAAAAGGTTAATTCCGTAGTTTTTAAAATATATATATATATAAAAACATCTATAAAAAAAATTGATTTTATACGTAAAGAATTAGTTTAACTTTGAGATCGTTAGAAATATTTTTATGATGTGGAATCCATTTCAATTAATAAATACATATTGTAATACCCACAATATTATTGTATGCAACAGTATATAGGCAAATTTTTAAATATAATATTTAAGAGATAATGCATAAGACTGTTTTTTGTTGATCATTTCGTTGAACTTATCATGTCGCACCCACCTCTCTTCACAGCGATAGGCCTCTGTCCTCAAGCGTACCTCTAGGAGATAATGCCCACACTTCGTTGTGGATATCTACTTATTTATAAAAATTTACATCTAAAACTATACTTTTTACTATCATATCGTGCTAGATAACATCAGTAAATATACTATTTTCATACACTATTTATTAGTGTAAAAAGTGACCAATAATAATATCATCTACATACAGAACTTCTCTCTTCATTCTTGTTTATCATCACTAATATATATACTCATACACAACTTCTTCCATGCATATATTTGAATTCACACACGAATTTATAAAAGAATTTAATATGAATATTATATAATCACACTCATATATACAACTTACTACATCAAACTTGAATATGTGGAAATTTTATTATATATAATAAAAAAATCTAAGTTAAAATTTATCAAATTTTATGATATATATAATTTATATGTATATCATAAAACTATTTTATGGCTAACAGCAATCTTGAAATTCACTTAATGTTATATTATATGTACTTTACTTGCAAGGATCATAACACACTAAGTGAATATATGTTGAAGTGAATATGTGATATGTTCATATGAATATTTATTAAATCTTTTCAACCATAATATATCATATATTATACCAAAAATTATACTATACATAATATAATCAAATTTTTTTATGATATGATTATTTATACTTGTTAATAAATATTAGATTCGATAAGTATTATATCATCTATAGACATATAAATCTTCTATATATTATATGTTATGGTTCATATCATTTTAAATATTATGTTAGTGCATCCATACTAAAAATATGAAATATACCATAAAATTAGTACAAAAGAAATATATCGTATTTTTGGTAAGTTTATCACAAATTTCACGAAGTTACTAAACATTAATATACTATATTAGTTGACATAGGGAAACATTGAGGGTAATGGTGCAAAAAGTCCAGGTTGACATGACTTCACGTGAAGACTAATCATGTAGGACCTATACGGGAATATCAAGAATATTTTGAGGTATGGTATAATTATCCTAAGTGCAGCTCACATAATTCGCTTAATCGACCGGTGATTGTGAATGAGCGGTTCACCGTATCTCGATCGTAGATGATGTGTTCAATTTATCTGATCAAATGGTATCTATACATTTGGATTCAACCCCTTGTTCTTCCCCGATAACGAAAATTCCAGGTGACGAAGCTCAATACTGCTTCAGGAGGTATTGGTTATGCCATACTCCTTGAACCTTCTTTCCAGGTGGTGGTTAAAAGCTCGATCATCCTGGCAGTGGTTCAGATCTCTAAGAGCTACGATGAACTCGATCTCTAATGGACTCCAATATAAACTCGAGGGCGTGTTCGCGGTGCAAGGGGGAGAACTCATCTAGAGGGCACGACACACAAAAGACATGAAGGTTGTTATCGCAGTGGTTGCACCAATATCTCGTGGAGGACACTGACGTGCAACAGGAGCTATAGTATGTCTTCTAGCTCCGATTGGAGTTTGGCCTTCTTAAAAAATGGTCGGATCTCAATGGTGGAAATAGGACTTATCGGTGGTTCAAGGTCAATGGTGGAGGATGCTTGGTGGTCCGATGTTGGGCAGAGGGAGTTGTTGGGGCACAGACCTCCGGCGGTTGAAGCTCGTATGCGAAGATGCTTCGTCGGATGGGAAAAAAACATCTGATAAAGAAGAAATTAATGCTCGCCATGTGGCAGAACAAAAGAAAGTTACGTCCAGAAGATGGGCACTAAAAATGGGAAAAGCATGGATGGTGAAATGACCAAGCGAAGCGGGAGACGCCAAGACCTCCCATGATGCCATGTGTCAAACAATGTTATGAAAAACCTAGCATCATCATGCGATGTATTTGTTACATTTTTGCTTGGAATATATTTTCCTGGCAGTAACTCTAATTTTGATAAAAACCCATCGCTATGTCCCTATGGAAACTTATCTAAGTGATTCCGCCTAGTTATCTAATTTTGAATCTTGTTGCAATACAGGTCAATACAGAAACAATAATATGGGTTTTTCCAAGAGGTCAGTGACATGGATAATGGATTTTGTACCTCTATGTGCATCCAATGTGGTTCATGCATTGGCTGGGACATTCCATATCAGTACTGATTTCTTCCTTTCAAAAAAATCAATCTTTCTATGAACATGTCTTCAGTCTTCCTCGTCACTTTTGGCAGGTTCGCATTCCAACTTTCACACGTACATAACATGGAATCCAGTGTTTTCTTTGGGCATGCCCAACCCTCCTTAGTCTGTCATCTAATTAACGATGATGAATTATTAAATTGAAATTGGATTAAAAATGCTCTAGTTCATTAAATTGAAAGAACTAATTATACACCATGTATGATACGGTCTATGAGTGTGCAATTCCCTAATCAAATTTAATATCCTAAGTAGTAATAAATGAAAAATATAACTATTTAATTGCTTTAGGAATTTCAATTGTCTTGATTACAATTAGTTTTGAAATTATGGATACGGATGTTTCACTCCAAGGTAAGGGAAGGTAAAGAGAAATCCAAAATAGAACAAGCTAAGGATCTATTTGTCAAAGTACGGAGGTGCATACCTAGCAGCTTCCATCACCCTTTCCTTGATTTCATTCTCTCTCTGTTATATTCTTGTTTATATTAAAATAGATGACTTCAGAGGAATTCGATGGGAAAGAACATCATGATTTTGAATACGGACTTACTTTTTCAGAGAAATTTGATGGGAGAGAACACCATATATTTTAAACTTGTTTCTTGGGAATCAATTATAGGCATTTAGTTGACAAATGTTAGTATTTTAGAAGCTTGAGTGTAAGCCTATTAGGACAACAACAAAGCCTTTTCCCACAATTAAGTAGGGTCGGCTACATGGATTCTTCGCCTCCATTCAGATCTATCTTGGATCAATCTTGGACTTATATCTAAAAAACTAAGATCCCTTCGTATAGTCTCTTTCCAACACTTCTTGGGTCGTCCTCACCCTCTCTTAGCCAACTCAACATCCCAACACTCGCATCTCCTAACTAATGCATCAGCTGACCTTCTTTGCAAATGATTAGACCATTTTTAGCGGTTTTCTCGCATCTTATCCTCGAACGGAGCTACATCAACTTTCTTTCTTATTGCATCATTCTGAATCCAATCTTTACGTGTGTGTGTGTGTGTCCACACAGCCGCCTTAGCATTTTTATTTCTGTTACATCCATTCTCTGCACATGTCTATGGTTCACAGGATAACATTCAGATCCATAGAGCATAACGGATCTCACGGCTGCTTTGTGAAACTTTCTTTTAATTTTTAAAAGAAATTTTCTTATCACAGAGAACAACAGAGGCTCCTCTCCACTTTAGGCAGCCTGCATTTATTCTATTAGTAACATCTCCATCAATTTCCCCACCATGTTGCAAAATAGATCCCAGATATCTAAAAGAATCTCTCTTCTGAATGTTATCGTCACCAATATTCACCTCGATTCCTTCATTATTACTTCCATCAAATGTGCACTCCATATATTCCATCTTAGCCCTACTTATACTAAATCCTTTAGCCCCCAATGCATGTCTCCATACCTCAAGCTTCTCATTTACTCCATCTCTAGCCTCGTCAATCTAACACAATATCATCAGCAAATAACATACACCAAGGTAACTCATCCTAAATGTGATTTTTAACTCGTTCATAATCAAAGTAAAAAGAAATGGACTTAAAGCTGAACCTTGATGTAAACCAATGATGATGTCAAAATAGTAAGTCTTCCCAAATGGGGTCCTTACACAAGATAAAGTCCTATCATACGTATCCTTTATGAGGTTAATGTATAGGAAAATTACTTGTCTCTTCTCAAAAACTCTCCACAATATCTCTCATGGGACAGAATCATAAACCTTCTTCAAATCAATAAAGATCAAATGAAGGTTCTTCCTTTTAGCTCTATAAATCTCCATTGTTCTCCTCACCAAATGAATGGCTTCAATAGTTGAGTGACCTAACATGAATCCGAGTTGATTTTCTTTTACTTTGGATACTCGCCTTAACCTTCTTTCGATCATACTTTCTCCTATTTTCATAGTGTAACTCATCATCTTAATATCTCTGTAATTTGAACAATTTTGAATGTCTCCTTTATTCTTATAAAGAGGCACCATGGTACTCATCTTCCAATCTTTAGGCATTTTCTCGCTTCGCCAAATAACATTGAATAGAACCGTAAGCTAAGTCAAACCACACTCACCTAAAACTCTCCGTAATTCTACAGGAATGTCATCTGTTCCTACACCTTTCATAGGTCTCATAACCTGTAAAGCCTCCTTCAAGTGATTATTAAAGAACCATAGCACCAACAAATCTGGCAGGCATCGAGTCAACATTGTGTACAACAATGCAATTGCATATTATGTAGCAGCAGCTACACTTGTGCAAGCCAACAAGCAGATCAGCATTTGAATCCAAATAAAAAAGGAATATTGCTGTTCAGTCTAATTCAGTTCCTTCAAACCTTGACAACCCAGAACCTGAACCATCAGTGTCCAGAATTGCTAGACTCAGATTCACCATCTCTAAAGAATTTTGTAATAACTACCGTGCAAGATAAATGCATTGAATATCAATATCAAGCTTTCTCTTGAACACAACCAGCACCAGCACTTAGAACTATCATATCAGATCAAGATCGTTGAAATTGGTACCAAGCCTTTGCATTCGTGGTACTCCTAGATTATTTCTGTTTGGATACTTTTTATCTTTGCCTAATTACATGTATTTTTATTTTATGTAACCCTTAAACTGCCTTCACACAATGCCTCCTCCCTCAATGGGATTGTCGTCCGTGCCCCTCGTACATGGACTTCAACACAGTGTGCCCTCCCTCCTCACGACTTGCCTCCCACCTTGCACTCCGGATCCTCACACTCCGACTTCTCACGCTACGCACCCTCCCTCCTCACAATGGAACTCCTCCAGAAGGAGTATGGCTATGTGGTGCTCAACCTTATCCTCTGCAGTCTACAACCTCCTCAACTTATGGATGGAGATTGGAGATGCAAGTCGGCCAAGCCTGTTGGAAGTGAGTTGAATTCCACTCGTGTTCATCTCGAAATCCCTATATCTCGCATGGGTTTATCTCATAATCACATCTTCCCCCTTGAGTTCATCTCAAAAAATCCCATCCCCCCATTGCAGGTACAAGGTGATCTATCTGACCATGTATGCAAAATCTCCTCAACTGCATCCAAGTGAGGCCCCCTCGACGATCTTCCAGTCCTAACTCAAGTTGAGTCCATCAAAAGATCCAATCTTGATGTTTTCGTGAACCTGTTGGTAGGAGGGTTGAGGTGCTCCTTGATTGATGCCAGTGTTCTCAGAGGGAGCTATGCGATCTTGAGGTTGTACTACCACTCCATGGGTGATCCTAAGAAAAGATTTGGAGGGCTTGTGTATGCTTATCTCTTCTCTTTTTTCTCTTGATAATTGTCTGGTTTAATTTTTGTTTTGTGCGTGTTTTTATTGGATTAAGTTTGATTTGTTTGTATTGTTTGTTGAATGATGTTTGTGTGTGATGTAGATGTCACTACTGGAAGTATAGCTCACACTGCACCATTGTATTCCTCGTGATACTTACATTGTGGATCAATGATGAGGCAAGTTATTTAAATAAGGAAGGACCAAGTTATTTGAATAACAATGTGTTTGTATGTTACCGGTTGATTTTTAAGTTTCAATATTTTCATTTTTTGTATTTCATATCTGATAAGTTTCCTGGATATTATAAGTGCATCTGGAAATGATATTTCAGTGTTTAACGGATCCTAAGAATTCCTTATTTTAAAACATTCAATTTTGATGTTTATTAATCCATGTATTCATCGAGCAATCACATCTGAGTTTGTTGGAAAGTAGTCATGAGTTAAATCGGATCTGTCAAACTTATGTTGTCTACTAAATCTGATTATAATGAAACTGATTCAAATGTATATGGGGGTATTTGTTATCATGCAGTCATTATTCAATAAGTATCAAGTGGTTATTTTACTTCAACAAGAATTGTACATGTTCTCTAGGGTAACTTGGTGGGTTAGTGGTCACACATTCTGAAGAGAGATGATATGTTAACTTGAATGAATGAATGGTAACATAGTTTGAACAATGGGCATATAATATACTGGATTGACACAAGAGTATAATATTTGCCACCAAAAAATAGAGATGGTGCTGCTCCAAATGAGATTAGATTCAGATCCGAATGTCGATTATAGACCTACATCATTCTTGCCATTTTGAGAGGTAAAACGGTTACACGCCGCCCATTCTCTCTCCTCTCTCGGATTTACACCGCTGCCAGGAGCTCCGATCAGCCCTCCTGCGGCTGCTCCAGCACCGCCGCCAGGCTGTCCCTCGGCCCTCCAACGCCGCCGCAGTGGCTAGGGCACCACCCAGCAGTCGCTAGCGGTGCCTTGGGCATCCCAGCGGTGACCTGCGGCCTTTAGCTGCCGCGTAAGGGGATCCCAGCAGTGAAAAACAGTCTGCTTGCTGCGTTGTGCGGCGTCTGGCGATCTCTCCTCATACTATGGTGTGCCTTAACGTGGGATTAGGGCTCTTTAATCGCTCATGCTCGTTCCAGTGCCGAAGGTCTGATTTTGGGGATCACAACAGTGAATTCAGACCGCAAAATTCGTGTATGCCCCTGGTCAGAAGTTTTTTTCGTCGTATATGGTGGGGAAATTTTTTTTTGTTAAGTACCGTATGTAAGCCGCATCTTGAATAAGCAGCTTCTGCCAAAGGAAGCCGCCTTTTTAAGATGCGGCTTCATATGAAAGCCGCATCCTTAAAAGGCGGCTTCCATGGGAGTAGCCAGAAAACAGCAAGCCACAGTCTGTGGCTTGCTGTTTTGCAAGCCACAGACTGTGGCTTGCTGTTTTCCAGCAAAATATATGCTCAACATCAACATTGATCGTATGCCCCTGGTCGGAAATCTTCCGTGTCATTCAACATCAACATAAACGAAGATTTGAATTCCAAGCCTTTAACAGAAGTCAGAAGTGGAACATTCAACATAAATGCTTAACAGTTAATGAAGTTTAAAAGTTACATTGTTTACATGAATATGAAACAAGAACTATTCTACAGTACAACTCATATAACATCACATGTGTCGCCTCCTTCGTGTGTAATGACGATGTAATGGGGCTTCTTGAGGAAGTGTTGTAGTTGGCTCAACTGAGAACGAAGACAATAGATTAGCACGATCAATGTGCTCAATTTGTGAGATTTCTTCGTCAACCATTACATCATAGTCCAATTGAGGTAATGGGGAATGGCGATGTGATGGTCCAGCCTCGCTATGTGGCCTATCTCTCATCGGTGCAGGTGGAGTGTGTTGTATTCCTTCGGTCTCGCGTTCAACAGCTGGAGTTTGATATTCCACCCCCGAAGCTTGTACGTCCTCGACATGGGGGTGTGTTCGTCCTCCTTGAGTTATGCGTACACGTCAATGTCGTCTACCACGTCCTTGTTGCTGTGAAGATGTGCCATCTGTCGCTAGTCCCTCCTCATCCTCTTCATCTTCATGGACTCCATCCCTGAATTGTCGCTGGATAGAGTCATCGAGAAGGCGACGAGTGTCTGTCACCAATCGGATCACATCCTCATTAGGTCCCACAAGGTGAACAATCTCATTTAGTCGTGTCGCCTGCAAAAGGAAAAATAAAGTCAATATATTCACTATAGAAAAATTTTATCAACGAAAATGATGCTAACATACCACCAAATCGAGCACGCATCCATGTCTCCCTATAAATCGTGGTGTGATGCGATTGTACCACGCCATATAATCCGCAGATACTGCTTGACCTCCATGGCCAATTGGTGTCGTTGCCAACACGTAGTCACGTCGATTGTTCCACATCTGCACATAGTTTGCATGGAATTGCACCCAATCGATGGATGTCTTCCCTCGGAGATCAATGCTGTGAAGATGTGTAGATGCGTCACACTGTACCAGGATCTCGTGGACCGAACCAAATTGGCGTAGGACTCTATCTGGCACGTACAACTCCACGATACAGAAATGAATGAGAGGTACCCTGGCAGTGTATAGATCATGCCCTTCTAGGCAATATGCAGGGAGAGATCTGATGATCTCAGTGGTATATGGTTCCCATATAACCTGTTACATAAAGGTTACATAAGTAGTGTCATAGAAAAAATTAAATAAGATAGAAAGTTCTAGTTATTTTGGTACCTGATCCGGAGTCTGGAGATCAAATGCATCCCTGTAAGGTCGTACAACATGGGTAGGCTCTGATGTGACGTCAAACTCTGCTCTCCAGCGACAACCTACTGGAGTACCGCGCCACAACGGACGTCTATGTACCACCGGCGCGATGTGAGGAAATCGTTCCCATGCCCATAGCTGCAGGAGGATGAGCGAGCCACCAATCTCTATTTCGTCGTCCTCGAAGCCACACACATGTGTCTGTAAAGGTAGGCTAAACAAGCAAATCCCCAACTATAATCTCCACACGCTGATAAGTCCTCCAAAAGTGGTAAGTAAATCAAGGACACCTCTTTCCCTGACTTGTCAGGAAAAATAACACCTCCAATCAACTGCAAAATGTAAGCACGTGCGTGTCTGATGATCATATCTGCATCTGCACCTGCATGGAGCTCAGAAAAATGGTCCCGAAGCCATGTCATCCGTAGGCGAAATCCATCAATATCCGGTCAATATAAAGGTCATCCCGTTCTTCAACTCATCTGCAAGACTAAGTCCCTCTCCAGCATCGTAGTCACCCTCGTCATTTCTTATGTGGCCATCACCACCACGGACATTATAGAATGGTATATCAGACACAATGTGTTCCTCAGATTCCTCATCGTTCTCCATTTCATCTTCGGTATCATTCGCAGCCACGTCTTCATCAGTTCTCACGCGATCAATTTCCTGAGTAATTGTGTCATTCATATCAAAGGTAACAACTCCGTGACCTCGAGTTATAGGTGAAGATGCACGGGTGACAGGCGAAGATGCTCGGGTGACAATCGGGGAAGACTCATCTGGATGGGTTGCATAGAAAATTGGACGGTACGATGAATCCATCATTCCTGCATACTCAAAGACATCTTGTATGTCATCATCAAACTCAACATTCCGCAAATAACTACTGCCATTCCCCTCCATTTTGTGAAGCAATTTCAAAGTAGCAAAGTGTGTACGTTCGATCCGGAATAACGAGACAATCTTCTCCAACAGGGTATCAAACTTCATGTTCGGAACTAGCTTCAACGGTTTCATACGTCCACCTTGATAAGTACCCAAATTCGTAATCGTTCCTCCGTAGTGACAGAAGCACAAAATATCCGTAGACATCCTATACGTATCGATACACGCACACATCACATAAAATTTCATACTAGGGTTACTAAAAGGGATGAGGAGCTCACCTTAGGTCAATGTCGGACAACCCGATGGTGAGGATGCCCTAGGTAGCAATGGAGTGAACGGAGTAGTCTTCGACGGACGGGGGAGTTGACGACGCCGGAGGGGGCGCCTGGGGCGGGAGGGGCGGCGTCGGGCTTTGGACAGGGAGGTCGCAGGTCGTTGGAGTCGGGGCAGGGACAGTGCGCGTGGGGGTCGGCCGATGCTCTGATTTTGTCTATATTCTAGCGGAAGCCGCCTTTGCGGAATGCGGCTTTGGCCTACTTTCGTAAGGTAAAAGCCGCCTCTTCAAGAGGCGGCTTCCTTACTATACTTAACAAAAAAATAATCATCGTCGTATAGAGCGAATAGGATTCCTAATTGGCTGCCTAAGTGAATTTTTCTCAATTCAGACCCCTAAATCCTCGTTTGCGCTAGACCAGGACAAAAGTTCGCGGGAGGTTATGGAATGTCTGTCCATAGCCAATCCACGAATGATTGTGTGGACATCCGCAGATCTGTCCACAAGTCCGGTCATGTTTAATTCTTGGATTTTTCTTTTTTTCCATTATATCATAAATCAATGGTGACATTTTTTCTCGCGCGGTGCTTTCGAGAGCTCGACAACCATCGTGAGGATGGATGTGACCAACTATGAGTTATGTTCCATGTAATTTATGACCCTGATGTAGTGCAATAATAAGGAGCATATCTGATACAACCATGTAATTTATGACCCTGATGTAGGAGGTGGGTCGCAATGTAATTATGGTCCATGTAATTTATGGCCATGATGTGGGAGGTGGGTCGCAATGGGGAGAGAGGAGTGCCATGTGGCGCGTAGAGGAGGTGGTCGTGGCGGGAAAAAATCAAAAAATCAAAAAATATATTATATCTATAAATAAGTAAATAAATAAACAATTAAAATAAAAATAAAATAATAATGATTAAATTAATAACGAAAAAAGTAAAGATAAGTAAAATAAAATAAAATTATGAAAATAAAATAAAATAAAATGTGGTGACACATGGCGGGACCTAGAGCTGCCATGTATCGCTTCGAGAAAAATAAAAAATTAATTCCAAAGAAAAATAAAAAAGAGATAATAAAAAAATCAAATCAAAAAGTAGTCAACATGAAAGTTGCTCATCTCGACATTACAACTTTCAAGAAGGTTCCAAATCAAAATGAATCATTTATACAAAAAGAATTTTAGGTGGTATCCTATAAATATAAAATATCCTATTTTTGTATTTTGTCATTTTTTTATTTTTAAATAAGATAAATCAATAAATAAGCTACAATAAAATACAAAATAAATATTTACAACTTAATATTTGTTTTTTGGATTTTAAAAAAATAAAAATATAAAAATGAATAAAATAAAGGGGCATTTGTACAATATATAATGAGGGGCCCAAGACCTAATTTTCACATATGAAGTCTAATTCTTTTGAATTTGATCCTTTTTTAAGGTAATTGAACATACATTAATTCAAAAGTGAGCAGAATCCATATAAAATTGTATGAGAGAGATATTCATGTTTCTACCGGTTGATGAATATGTGATTCATTACTCTAAAAGTTGAAAATAGAACTTCGTTTCCAATTAATTAGATGCATTTCATCAATTATTCTACATTTTTACCATTCATGCATTTAGAATTAATATCTGCATTTTAGTATGCATTTTTGCATTAAATAAGAAGTCAAATTTCCTTGTAAATATCACATATATATTACCACATTTCCCCATTTTTTATCTATTTTTCACTAACTAAGAATTGAACAACTCTATAGTGTATATATTACTAACACTATTAAATGAAAAATACCAAAAATATCAACTTGTAAAATTGACTAAAAAAACACAAACCCTACTTTGATTGCTAGAAAACTTTACGTTAAAAAGAAAATGCTCATTTGAATGCTGATCTATTCAACATTATGAATGTGGCTCGATGGCAACAAGGGGAGCTGGCGACAGAGAGGAAGTCAACCAGCTGGCGGCTCAGCGGAAAGGCAACAACTACCGCTTGCTGAGAGAAGGGGTGGCAACAACGCCTGAAGGAGAGAGAAAGGGACGATGGGTTAGGGTTAGGGTACAGAGCTCCGGTCTAGGGATGTCGCTCTGATACCATGTTGGGAAATATAAAGAGTTGTTTATTCCTGGAAACCCTAGGCTCTCTTATATAGAGGAGGGACCAATGGATAAACTACATAAGATGGACAAAAAGAAAGAAAAAGATATAGAGAACATAAATATATCTCTACACGTGTTCCATCATTATAGGTGGAGCCACAATCAGAGATACCAAGGTTTTAAAGGTTTGATCTTCTTAAGCATCAGATATAAAGTTTTTATAGAAGTTGGAAAGGGACTTTTTAGAGGAAATTTCTCTCGATAATCTTACCAGATTGAAGTCACTAGCCAGAAGAAGTGATGGAGGAAATGCTTTCCAAGTGATTTTCGAAAGTCTATAAAGTTCTTCTCCTCTGGAGTCTTGTCCAGCTCTGGCCTTATTACCCGAGGGTCCATACTAGGAACATCAAATTCCATCCCAACGATTCAATTAGCCATTCATCGATGAGTATTTTGGAATACCTACTATATTGCCATAGTTACCATCCATTGCACTTAACTTCAACGAGTATTTCATAGGACAAACACACATATATACATAAAAGGAAGGGTTTAGATTTTACAAAAAAAAAAGTTTACATTCTTTTTAAGGCCAAAAAGATGTGTCATCTACATTTTTAACAAAAGCTACAAAATAAGAAACTTGACTACCTTGACAGTTGCTCACTGGTCCATGTAGTCACTCACAGTTGGCTCCTACATAACCTTTTTATCTTGGTCACAAATTTTAAACTATGAGCAAAGTTTCCCAATATAATCATTATAATAATAAGCCGATACAAGCTCAAAGGGTGTAATGAGTGGAGCAAATCAATAAATCATATATTACCAATGTAAGATTATATCGAACTTTAATCACTGAGTGTCATGCTTTAGAGACTTTCATATTTAATCCAATAACAACAATATGTGATTATCTCATATACAATTTTCATGGAAGCAATCACATGACATAATAATCATAAAATACAACTACTAACAAACTCAAATGCATTCACAATAATTATTTACGATCATTTTTAATGTATATTCACTGAGAAATTAAACACAATATATTGGTCTTGCAATTCATCCTTGGTATGAAGTTGATTATGGGATCATAATCCCACTTATCTCCTTAGCTAAAGGAGCTAAATAGGTTATTATCACATTTCAATATTCATGGATAAAGTACCATATACAAAGATAGGAACCTCCTTTTCACAGTAATCCTTCCTGCACTTCCCTAGCAATCCATCGAGAACAATCTTAAATACATGCGATCCAACCATCAATAGATACTTCATCTCAAGGCTCTTGGAATTCATGACTCTCCTTGAGCTGCGTTTTAGTAACAGTATAGTATCCACCACTATTCTTCCTTCTATCATGCTTGTGAAACTTAATCTTAACATCTCTTCTTTCTCGTATAAGCACATTTAGCACCAAGTAATACGAGCAAATGGCATGCTATTTCAATTGACATGCATCTCAATAAAAAACATATTTAGTTATTATAATATCATTTACTTAAAGTACATGCAGAGTTTGGTCTTTACATATATAGCACATTAGCTAACAACTCGTTCCATTTTCAATCAGATATGCAATAGCTCACAATATCACAATCATATTTTATTTATAAAAGAGGAATAGTTCACAATCATTCCTAGTTTATCTAAAGATTCTGATTTTTTTCCATTCATTCATTAAATATAGTATGTACAATTATTGCATTCATTCAAACATGAATATTGTGTCAGTTTCAGCAAGCAAAGTGTGGCATGCACAGTCGTTGTATATGAATATAATTTATTTAACTCAGACCATCTAATCATTTGACATTTTCAGTTCATACAGTTCACAAAATTTATATAGAAGCTCATATCATTTAATCATTTGGACATAAATTACATTTTTTATTCATACCGTTCACATAATACAATTCATAGGATTTACCTAAAAAGTCAGATCATTTAATCATTTAAATTTTAACGGAATGTTCAATTCAAACATTACACTTATGGACATGATTTTACATAAAACTCATGTATATAACATGCTTTTTAGTTAAATGAATAATTACGAAAATTTAAGGAAAAGAGCTATAGGTCAGCTGTCAAATCGTGGCGCATTCAATTTTTATGTTATTAAAGTCAAATGGCTCAAGAAATGTGGATTAAACCATACCTCTTTTACCCTTGGATTCACTGCAAGTTACATTTAGTGATCCTTAAGTTGCATTAGAATCTCATATCTGAAATAAAACCAACATGCAACATGCATCTCTTAAAACAAATATCCTTAAGTTTCAACACGCTCATTCATGCATCTAATCTTTATATAAACTATGTTACAATCAGAATGAGTATCTAAAGATATCATACCTGTTGAAAGAGGCGCCGGTTGGCTCTTGGCTACTCCATTTCTAGCAATCCAACCAAAATTGGAAGCAGATTTTGAAGTTCCCAGACACTGTTTGATGAAAAATAAAGGGGAAATGTTGGAGCTGTAAAGAGGCTTCAATATAGAGAGAATGAGGGCCTCAATGTCTAGCACTACTTGTAAAGGCCCTTAGATTCCTCTAGAATTACAAGTAGTACTACCGCTATTTCTTTTGGGTTAATTCTCTGCTAACTCACATTTTATCTTAATAAATAAACTTTTCTTATTCTTTGTATTCTTTGATGATGGTAATTTGCATCACCTACACTACTCTATCCAATATTCATCTACTTGGTTAGAGTTTTTCTGAAAGATCTCACTCCAATCCACTCTTTACCATAACACTTATTTAATTAGGATCTTGAGGTCCATAATATTAAGGATATTACAATATAATAATCTTAAAGGAAGTTTATAAATCTCTTTAAGATAACTATCTTAAAGAGACATAAAGCATCATCCAAAAGATAACAATCTTAAAGAGAATCAATATAAGGTTGACGAAAACTACCTTAAAACAATTCTGGATACCACTCATGCATATAATATTCTTTCTCCCACATAGTCTCTTCAAATGCTTAGTTATACCACAAAAGTTATATCATATGAAGATGTGTGTTTCTCAGCCGCTTGACATTTTGATCCAAGATTTGTATTAGATGCTCCTCGAATGTCAGGTCAGAGTACACTTTTAGTCCTTCAAAGTTGATGATGTGTCATGGCTCAAAGATGTACCTCCTTAAATTTCATACATGAAAGATGTCGTGTATCCCAGATGCATCAAATGTCAAGAGACTTTCAAAAATACAAAGTCCACGATTTGAGATTCTAAAGGTCTATGTCGCTGATCAACATAACTCTTTTGTTGGTAGTGTGTCGTTCATATCTGCCTTTGAACTATTTGGTTATCTCTGCTGATTTTTCAAGATCCTTGGTATTGTACGAAACATCTTCTTTGGCCTCAATTTAGCACGAAAGAGTCGAGCATTTCCTCTCATATAGAGCTTCAAATGTGTCACGTTGATACTGGAATGAGAGCTATTGTTATAAGTGAATTCAATTAAGTTAAGATGATCTTTCCAAGATCTTTCCATTCCAATATACACAACCTAAGAAAATCTTCAAGTGTCTGAATCGTCCTCTCACTTCGCCCATCTGTTTGGGGTGATATGAGGTACTAACATTTAATGTTGTCACAAACCCTTATGCATTGTTTACCGAAAATTGCTTGTGAATTGTGATCCTCGCTAGGAAACTATGTCCTTTGATTTGCCATGAAGTCTCATGATCTCTCTCAGATAGAGATCTACCAATTAAGAAGCAGTGAACTTTACTTTGACAATCAAGAAATGTGTTGACTTGATCAGTCCATCTATGAATACCAAATTGAATGATAACTGTCTTAATTTCGTGGCAATACATCCACAAAATCCATCGCAATACTCTCTCGTTTCCTCGGGGAATGGGAAGAGGCTCTAAAATTCCATATGGATGTCTATGTTCGGCTTTAACTTGTTGACACAAAGACACCTTTTCACAATGTCCACGATTTCATACTTCATTCCTGGCCACCAGTAATTTTGTCGCATGTCTCTATACATCTTTGTGTTATCGGGGTGAACCGTGTACCTTGTGTGATGTGCATCATGCATCAACTACTCAAATTCTCGTCCTCAGGAACACAAAATCTTTCATGATTCTGTAGAATTCCATCTCTGAGTCTGAATCCCTCGAGTTCGCCTTGAACAGCATGATCGTTGTAATGGTGCAATAATTTGTATGTCACATGACCCCTTATGACATGTACCAACTCAGGTACATCCATGCTCGAAGCTGTCATAAATCTCAACTCTACCTCAAAGGGTCTCCAGTCACAGAATCCTCCATCAGTTTCCAACAGTTTATATGTGACTTCATTTCCACAGTAATAGATGATCAGCTTAATGCATTGCCTACAACATGAGCCTTTCTTGGATGATAAATAATCTTGCAATCATAATCCTTCAGGAGTTCCAACCATCTACTATGTTGCAAGTTCAACTAGTAGGACAATTCTTCTCATGAACCTTCAGCTAACGGGAAACATACGCGATATCATGCCCCTTTTGCATCAAGACACATCGCAAACCTTTGTGGGGTGCATCACTTTATACAACAAATCCTCCTTTGTCATAAGGAATTGCAGGTATCAGAGCTGTCGTAGGTCTTTCCTTGAGTTTTTGAAAACTCTTTTTCACAATCAACTGATCAAATCCATGGTACATCCTTTTGTGTTAAATTTGATCAAATGAAATGCGAGTCTATGGTAGTATCCTGCTAGGCCTAGGAAAACCATCTTAAATCTCACAACTGATATTACAAAAAAAAAGGCATAACTGATATTACAGCAGTCAAGGACACAAGTGATAAAAATCCCGAAAAGTTCACAAATTTACGTCAAACTAGCCATCAATTTCAAGATGGAGACAATCCCCACACAGAGAGAGCAATGCAATCTGTTCAAAGGAAGGACACAAGTGGAGATGCAAACCAACACCATGCACAAACATAACCGAACCACCCAACTGAGCTACAGTTGATTTCCACCTCTGCTGCTCACTCAATCAGGGAACCAAAATAAAATACCAATCTAATCCTAATTGATCCTTCTTAAAAACAAAATCTAGAAATATGATTTTGATTAATTATCCTTTGAAAATAAAACTTCACAGATACTACACAGTAAGAACTCTTTCAACATCAGGTTTCGCCCCAATCGCCATGGAGTTCACCGCTCGATGATAATTATTTCCTTAGAGTAATTCTCTCTTGTTCACACGCTGAACTACAAAATATGTAAACAAAAATCTGCTATTTTACAAGGAACAAAACGGAGCGGCATAAATAAGAGAGGAGAAAACTTTGCTGGTCATCTCAAACAGCATGGATTGCATTTCCATTTTTCAAGTTCAGATCAGCAGCAGCAGCAGCCGGATTCACATGAAATGCAGATTGTCTTGATGACGACGGTCCCAGAAGTTTGGATGAGAGAGCAGACGGCTCGATACGGTTTGCAGCAGAGTCACCTATACTGAGCTTGGACAGCCCCGTGAGTTCCTCAGCATGAACGAAATCTTTAGCAAGAACTGGAGTTGGTTTCAGCACCTCATGAGCCTCTCGAGCAGTGTCATCTTCTTTCAAAGACATTGGGGGCATAGAAGACCAAAAGGGATAAGGTACAGGGAAGTAAGCTGGATAGAATGTTGGCACCATGGGCGGTAATAAATCAGCATTCTGGACATCATTAGGTTCATGTGCTGATACATCAAATGCCTGATCAGTAGATGCAGGTTCCAGCTCCAAAGTTAGATCCAAAGATGGCAGCGAGTTCGTGAAATTTGGTTCAGAGGCAGAACGGTGCATAAATGACCCAGGGGTCAGATCACCAGGCTGACAGGCAAAAGGCAAACATGAGTACATATCAAAAATGTAAATCGCATCTTGAATTAGTTTTATTCATTTATTTATAAATTAAAGCAACTAGTGTTGATGATTAGCTCTTTAATTAACAAAAAATAATTCTGCAGATCAAGTTTGTACAGGACAGAATTAAGGGCATGTGCCGCTAGAACTTACAGGAAGTGTGCCGGATCTAAACATTGTGATTGAACCAAAGCACTAACTATAAATAAACAATACTAATTTGACTAAATTGCAGTATCATATGCGATATACATCTTGTTTACTAAAACGCGCAGTTCCTTCAGGAGAAACATAAGCCTGCTCATCTTTAATGACACCTATATGTGGTAATAGCATGCTGGTTTCAAATCATCACTGCAAAGATATGGTCATTAATTTCGACATACATAAAAATAAACATTAAAAAGCATCATGATTTCTTATACTTGTCTATAAGCTACTTTCACAAGCCCTTCCAAATAATGATGCAAGAAACGGAGGCAAACCATATCGTTGACCATGTCAAAAAGGCTAGATCTTCTCTTTCTTTTTGTAGTATTTGACTGTCGAATGAAGTACTTTTGTGCATGACTGGCAACTTGAGTAGGTGTTCTAGAAACCACATAATTGCGGGCAATCCCACGCCAGTCACCTTTTCCTAGCTTCTGCAAGCCAACAAGGAACATCCTATGCTCCTCTTCTGTCCACGGGGTTCCTACACATTGGGGGAAGATGTTGAAACAATCCATAGCATTTCCAAATTGAAAACTTAAAAATGTTGCAAAAAATAAAACTTAGAAGAAAAAAAGGCACTCCAAAAAGGTGAATCCATGCTGAACTAGCACATTCATATATCAACTAAACAGTAAAAACAATCCGCTTAGCATAGGAATAACACTTAAATGAGAGGCACAAGTAACATGCAAAAATATGCAACCCAAAAGTGTATCAACGTAGGAGATGTTTAACTTCAATATAAACTCATCATCAACAATATCTCGTAGGTGTACATTTTCAATGCCAACTCTGCCTGAATGTAAAATGTCCAACACAGCAGTAAAGGAAAGCACTAGAATCTAAATAGTCGTAAAGTGTAAGTATAGGGCCAAAGTTGCCTCCCCTCATAAGGGCAATGGTACCATAGTGACTTGAAATTTGATTAAAAAAAAGCAAAAGACCTAAATCTTTTGGATTTTAAAACTCTATCGCAAGATTCAAAGTTCCATGTCAAGACTGACAGGGGAAGGATTTTAGTCATGGTCAAATTGATGGAAGGGTTAAGATGCGCACAAGTCCTGACAGACCTGAACATATCAAATATTCTAGGTCATGTTAGCTATGCCTAATGATCAAATTTTCAACTAGGATGACGAATATTGGCATTGATCAAAAACTGACAAGTTGTCGCTTAGCAAGCCTTTTCTCACATCAAGTTAGCCACACTACACGTATTTGCCACATTCATATTTATCTGCTTGAAACACAAGAAACTTAGAAACAAACAGGCAACATAAAGTTTAATAAGACTCATTATCAGACTTATCACACATTCAGACCAAGGCACACATTGGCCTCTTCTTGCATAGCATACAAGCATTCCATGTGTTTAATTGTGTTCAAATAGACCTACAATTTTTACAATTTCAAGGCATTCCACAGTTGTTCAAAGTTCCCTATAGACTCCTGCATCTGCTTAACTCATCAAAGACCAAGAGGGAAATTTTTAATAATAAAAACCAAATGGTTATGTAATTTCATACGTTTGCAACTATGATTCTGTAATTAGAAGTAACCATGAACATTCGTGAATGTAGAAAAAAATTTAAGGTCAAGATCAATGAGGAGTTAGCTGTCTTAGACTCTTACATAGAAAATGGACTTTTCTTGCTAATAACCAGAGTCTAGACTCTGAATTATAGAATGAGCTACCGAACGGAACTCCATAAAAGCCACAGCTCATTATACTTTTTTATAACACCAGCAAAAAGAAATTAAAATCGGTTTTGCTTGAACTGTGTGAGGAGAAAACTTCTTGTATATTTCTACGGGCATTATTTATCTAATCACCCCAACGAGCCATCTATCAAATCATAGCAATTAACGTTTAATCCTAAAGAGAGGGAACAGGTCTTCCAAAAGTGAGTTTTCACGATCCGACAAAGAATCGAACTTATAAAAACGCTCCTTTTATTTTTTATATTTCCATGTAAAGGGCGCTCAATCTACAAAAATGGTCGCATCATTAGTGCTACCCACAACTCTTTGCTTTCATGTTCCCCTCCCAAGATTTCAACATTGCTTATGGTAGAGATATATTTATGTTATTTATTTTCTGTTTTCCGTACTATTTCTTAATTTCCTATACTTGTGAATGTCTTATGCATGGGCTACTTTCCTATATAAGAGAGCCTAGGGTTCATGGAATAAAAACTTTCTATTTTCCCAACATGGTATCAGAGCGGTGGTCATAGACCGGAGCTTCCGTACCGAAACCCCCTTGATGAGATTGGTTGCATAAGTCTACATATGCAACCAAATCTCCCTATGACAGTGTACATTTGTCAAGTCTTCATCCCTAGTCATCTCGAGCAATCATGTCAAAAAGCAAGGTCGAGGTTCCCTCTATATGCGCCTTCAGAGGTCGTGCGCCTATAGTAAAGATGAATGGGTCAAATTATGAACTGTGGGCTACGCAGTTCATGAGTATGATGAAGTCTACAAGTAAGAAACACATTCTTACCGAGGAAGAACCGACCGAGAAGACTGGAGTTAACGCCTCATGTGAGGCGAAAGATGCTTAGGCCAAGGTTTGGCTCTCAGGAACCTTGGCATTAGAGATTTTCAATGATGTACAACCCACAGCCAAGGCAATGTGGGATATTCTTGGTGTCACGTATTCAGAGGCAAAGAATGAGATGAAGACTCTACAACTCTAGCATGATATCTTTACTATCAAGCAGAATGGCCGTCATCTCCACTCATTGTACACATCCTTACGTGAAATGTTTAAGAAGCTCCATAGCTTCATGCCTCTAACATCCAAACATTTTTTTTGAAATCCAGAAACAAGGGGGAAGCACTCGAAGGGGCACGCCCCAGAAAATTTATTCAAGTAGAGAAAGAGAAAAGCAAAAAAGGAAAGACAACATCCACGCTCCGAAGCCAATACAATGCCCGACCCCCCACCCCTACATCGCCCACTCCACAACCAGGTGGTTAGCAAAAAACATCACATTCTCCCGGTAAAACCTCTGCCCCGAGAACACAAGATCATTTCTTCCCCGCCAAATCGCCCACAGAATGGCGATAGGAAGGAGCAGGTCCCTCACCGGCCTCCCCTTATTTTCCTGAAGCGGCCTCCAGAAAGATGATATATCGCTCGCGTTGCACCACTCTAAACTAAACAACTGCCCAGCAGAAGACTTATCAGAATGCCACCATGGTTGGTGTGTTCCTCACATGGCCGGAGGAGATCCCAGTTCTTGCTTGAGATATGATGGTAAGTATATCTCTTACTTTGAAAGTGATTAAGGGAATAAACTTTCAAGGTTGACAGAGCAAGAACATTTTGATTTAAAATGCCTTAATCAAATATCATAAATATGAATATATGACTATATGTTCTAATATAGTGCATTCTTAATTTCAGAAAACGAAGTCCTTGAACCCACTAAGTAGGCTTCTTAAGGTCAATCAGTTGACCGGTCCAAATTAGTCGGATTGGATCCGTAATTTGGATCTTGTTCTCTCTGTTGAGCGCATAAGTTATGTGCTCTTCGAGGACAAGCATGAAAGCCCTAAATCCAAGGAAGAAAAGGCATACAATGACAACTATGATGAAGATCATGTCTTGGCTAGATGCTATAACCTGGGTTCTCTCTCCAATGTTCTTCAGAAGCAACATGTGGAGATGAGCACATGCTAGGAGATAATGCAGAATCTAAAAGATATGTTTGGTGACATTAACCGCACCTAGTGTTACAATATTATCAAAGAGCTCGTTCGCTGCAAGATGTAGGAAGGAACTTCGGTTCGAGAGCATGTACTCAAAATGTTTGGGTACTTGTCTGAACTGGAGACTCTTGGGACAAATATGGATGCAGACATGCAAACTGACTTCATTCTGCTGTCTTTGCCTAAGTCTTTCAATAATTTTGTGGTTTCATTCCACATGAACAAGTTGGACTTGTTGAACACTGGTTTTCTTGCTGCATTAAAGTCTGCAGAAGACGTAATGAAGAAAGATGGTCCCGCTGGCAGTGCAATGGTTGCACAGGTCAGAGGGAAGCGCGGTCGGAAGTAAGGTTCTCGGAAGGGCCCGACCCAGAAGAGAAAGTCGAAGAGTCAAGGCATTGACTCATCTTCTAATGCATCCACACTGATAGCGTCGAAGAAATCTGACGTCTGTCACCACTGCAAAAAGCCGGGGCACTAGAGGCGTAATTGCCCGGAATACCTGAAGTCGTCAGACAAGGGTAAAGCTCCAACAGGTATGAAATCTACTTTCATCATTAAAACTAGCTTTATCGTCAGACGAGAAGGAAGTTGGGTTGTAGACTCTAGTGCTTCTGTTCATGTATGCAATTTGTTGCATTTGTTTCAGTAAACTAGAAGTCTTGAGGAAGGGGAGATAGTCATCCAGATGGGCTCTGATACAAGTGTTGCAGCAGTCGCCGTCGGGACTTGTCGACTATCATTATCTAGTGGTAGAGTCCTAGTACTTAAAGAATATCTTTATGTACCTGAAGTTAGAAGGAATTTAATATCTGTATCCAAGCTAGTTAGAAATGGATAGTCATTCCTATTCTGTAATAAATTAGTCATAAATCATTATGATAAATATATTGCAGAGGGCATTTTAACTTCTGGTGGTCTCTATGAATTGTGCATTGATGAGCATGTCATAAATGTTACAACTACTAATAAAAACCCTAAAAGATCCAGGGAAAATCTTTCGAATGAGATTTGGCATCAAAGGCTTGGTCATTTATCTGTTGATAGGATCAATAGATTGATAAAGGGTGGACCTTTAGATTTTCTACAGGTTCAATTTTTGCCTACCTGTGAACATTGTATTCGAGGTAAAATGACTAGGATGCCTTTCCGTAACAAGGTTACAAGATGCGAAGGAATTATTGACCTAATACATACAAATGTATGTGGTTCCTTCAGTACCGCGACTCGAAATGGATATCGATATTATTTGACGTTTATTGATGACCATTCGCGATACGGGTTTGTCTTCCTATTACGTCATAAATCTGAAACCTTTGAAAAGTTCAAAGAGTTCAAGGCTTTGGTTGAGAACCAAACTGATAGGAAGATTAAACGGATTCGATCTGATCGAGGCAGCGAGTACCTCTCAGATAAATTCAAGGAATATCTTAAGGAGAATGGAATTGTCTCCAATCTCACTACTCCTAGAATTCCCCAACTTAATGGTGTTGCTGAAAGACGCAACATGACCATCATGGATATGGTCCGTTCAATGATGAGCAAAGCACATTTACCTCTTAGTTTCTGGGGATACGCAGTAGAGACTGCAATATATATCCTGAATAAGATTCCTAGCAAATCTGTGCCTAAGACTCCTCATGAGCTATGGTATGGAAGCAAACCTAGTGTTAATCATTTGAGGGTTTGGGGTTGCTTGGTCGATGCAAAGAATGTACTCCAGGACACAGAAAGGATACATGTGTTATAATCTAATGCGCAGGAAGTATTACGTTAGCGCCGATGTCACCTTTTTCGAGTCTGTAATGTATTTTTCTCCTACAGGTGATCAGTTGACGTCTTCAGAAAATGATGATGACATATATATATGCCACCACCACCACCATTACCTCCCACATCTCCACCACCACCCCTTTCACCACCACCATCACCACTTCCTATGCCACCTCCACTTCCTATAACAGTTCCAGTTCCACCATCGCCACACCACTATACATGTCGGCCTGCCTCTGCTCATGGTCACCGCTTATCATTTAGCATGCATGAGGTGTGTACTGATAACATATTTTCTAATGATGGGTCTAATGGTCTACCTGAGCAGGATTCTTTATAGGAGACAAATGTAGAGACTGCAGATTTGGACCTACCTATTGCACTTCGGAAGCAGAAGCGTAGTTGTGTGTCATATCCTATAACATCTATGGTCTCCTTTGATCGCTTGACTGGCGATTTTTCAAGAATTTTGCAATTGCTTTATCGGTCATGGCCATTCCGCGGAATTATAGAGAGGCTTTGAAGGACAATCGATGGTGTTTGGCTATGGAAGAAGAGATGGCTACTCTCCAGTCGAGGAGCCTCGTCTCAGCTCCTATTAGAGTGTCTATAATAAGCTTTAAATGGGTGTTTACAGTTAAGCACAACGCAGATGGTAGCATCGACAGATACAAGGCACGCCTGGTTGCACGAGGGTTCACTCAGACATACGGAGTGGATTATCTTGACACACTCTCACCAGTTACTTGTTATTCCACCTTACAGATTCTTCTCTCAGTTGCCGTAATTCGAGATTGGTCGTTGTTTCAGTTAGATGTCAAGAATGCATTTCTACAAGGCGACCTTCAGGAGGAAGTCAACATGCAACAACCACCTGGTTTTACTGTTGAGGGGGAGTGTTCACAAGTGTGCAGACTTCATAAGGCAATCTATGGCCTTAAGCAGATTCCTAGAGCATAGTTCCAGAAGCTTTTAGAAGTGTTCGACAAATAGGGGTACAAATGTTCAAATGCATATCATTCCCTTTTTATACAGAAAAAATCCAGAGGTATGACTGATGTAAGGGTGTATGTTGATGATATTTTTATTACATGAGATGACATACAAGGAATCAAGAGGGGGAAAGAACTTATGGGTCGTGAATTTGTCACCAAAGATCATGGAGCTCTTAGATACTTTCTGGGAGTGGAGTTTGCCAGAAATCAACAAGGACTTGTGATGACTCGGAGGAAATATGTGACTGATTTGTTAAGTGATACGGGAACGCTTGGATGTCGACCTGCCACCACACCCATGGATCCAAGCATGAAATTATATGACGATGATACGGATGAGATTGATAGGAGGATATACAGATAACCGGTAAGAAAGCTCCTTTATATTACCATTACCAGACCCAATATCTCCTTTGTTGTTAGTCGGGTGAACCGGTTCATGGAGCAACCACGTCAGATCTATATGGATGCTATACAGATGATACTCGGGTATCTCAAATCATCTCCAGGTGCAGGTCTACTGTTTAGGAAAGGCAAGGAGATCGCCATCTCAGCATGCGTAGATGCAGATTAAGCAAGGTATCCAAAGGATAGGAAGTCCACCACTAGATTTGGTGTATATGTTGGAGATTCTCGTCTCATGGAGGAGTAAGAAGCAAACTGTTGTAGCCAGATCTAGTGTTGCATCTGAATATATGGCTATGGCCCAGGTTAGTATAGAAATGATGTAGGTTCGAGATGTTCTTACATATTTATATATAGAGGTTCCCATTCCTATGGTACCGAAATGTGACAATCAGGATGTTATATTTATTGCAAATAATCCAGCATTTCATGAACGCACCAAGCACATCGAAGTTGATTTTCATTATATACGAGATATGATTCAGAAGGATTTGATTTCCACATCTCATGTCAGCTCAGAGGGGTCCAGACTGCAGATATCTTTACCAAGGCCTTACTTAAAGGACCTTTTCAGAAGTGCTCGTCCAAGCTGAGAATGATCGACATCTATACTCCATCTTAAGGGGGAGTGTAGATATATATATATATATGTTATTTATTTCATGTTTCCCGTACTATTTCTTAATTGTACTATTTCGGTCGTTTTTTGTACTAGGACCCCCATATTTCGGTCATTTCGGTCGTTTCGGTAGAATTTCGATTTCGACTGGATATCGATATTCGAAAGAAATTCGACCGAATTTCGCTGAAATTTGAGGCCATGGCCCCTGCTCCTATTTTTGCGCAAATTTTTTTATTTTTTTGCAAAATATCATCATGTGTATTCAACTATATATCCCTCCTATATGTCATTCGAATTTCGTCAAAAACGAAGACTCTTATGCCCTCCATCTAGAACAGATAATTTAAACGATCTAAACATTGTTGTAATCGACCTGTTCTAGATGGAGGGTATAGGAGTTTCTGTTTCTGATGAAATTCGAATGATACATAGGAGGGATATATAGATGAATATACATGGTGATATTTTGTAAAAAAAAATTGCGTGAAAATGAGGCAAGGGCAGCCCCGTTGCAACATTCTTAATTCCTTGTACTTATAAATGTCTTGTGTAATTTACCCATAGACTACTCTCCTATATAAGAGAGCCTAGGGTTCATGGAATAACCAAATCTTTCTATTTTCCCAACACTTACCATTTCCTGATTTCGGATGTTTCCCTAAATTAAAACAAATAAGGGGACCTATGAATGGTAAGTGATCCAAGGATGTGTAAACTAGTACAACCTGCGAAAATACCTAGTCCTGATTGTGTTGAGAGAAATATATCTCACCATTCATTTAGCCTGTCATTTTGAGATGTTAGGCTCATCCATCAAATTAACATATGAGAACCATATCTCACGATTCATTTAGCCTGTCATTTTGGGATGTTAGGCTCATCCATCAAATTAACATATGAGAACTATATCTCACGATTCATTTAGCCTGTCATTTTGGGATGTTAGGCTCATCCATCAAATTAACATATGAGAAATATATCCCACGATACATTTAGCCTGTCATTTTGGGATGTTAGGCTCATCCATAGAATTAACATATGAAGTGAATCTGTTTCAAGAATGCTAAAGAAATGAGAACGTCAAGAAGTATGTAAGCAGCAGTCAGAGAAATGCCAATAAAGAGCACAAACTCATTGACTGAAAAATAACGAACACAAATTTGATATAATAAACATATAAGAAAGTCGAACGCCTCGACCTCAATAATCCAAGAGGGTGGTCTTTAAAACGGAATGTTCAAAGAGTGGTCAGGGGGTGTGCGTTTATGTCCAGTTTCATGTGATGAAGGTGATTCACATCCAGGGGATATGGTGTGTAGTACGGAGTATGTCTTCTTGAAGCATAAAGGAACAATAAAGGCGGGAGAAGTAAGAGGGGCACAGGAGAATGTGTGCTGACTGTTGAGAGATATAATTGTTTTTGCTTATTTGTTGTGTATTTTTTATCTCTTTCATTTCTATTATGTAATTTTCCCTATAAGGTTTCTGTTAGAGTAATTGAAACTCTGATGTGTTATTCCATAGAGCCCTCGGGTCTCTTATATAGAGAGAAAACCCTTGGGTAAATTACATAGACGCACGTTATATAAATAGGAAATACAGAACAGTCCCTCATAACATAATATACTCTCTACACTCCCCCTCAAGATGGAGCATAGATATCTATCATGCTCAGCTTGGAAGAACATCTCTGGAAAGGTCCTCTGAGCAATGGCTTGGTGAATATATCAGCAGTCTGGTCCTCTGAACTGACATGAGAAGTAGAAATGAAGCCCTTCTGAATCATGTCTCTAGTATAATGACAATCCACCTCGATGTGCTTTGTAATCTCATGGAAGGCCGGATTATTGGCAATAAACAATGCTGCCTTATTGTCATATTGGAGATTCATAGGCAAGGAGACATCTACATTCAAACTTCTAAGACTGCTTTAACCCACATCATCTCTGCGCTCGCTTGTGCCATGGCTCTATACTCGGATTCAGCACTGGATCTTGCCACAACAGTCTGTTTCTTGCTTTTCCAAGAAACTAAAGAGCTTCCTATGAAGATAGCAAATCCAGAAGTAGATTTACGATCTCTTGGACATCCTGCATAGTCTGCATCTGCACAAGCTGAAATAGACAGATCTGTATCTTTCCTGAATAGCAATCCTGTGTATGGGGAGGACTTCAAATATCTCAATATCATGTACACGGCATCCATATGAACTTGCCTAGGCTGCTCCACAAATTGACTCACCCGGTTTACTGCAAATGCAATATCCGGTCGAGTTATAGTAATGTATAGGAGCTTACCCACCATTCTTTTGTCCACCTCTTCGGTATCATCATCGTACAGCTTCATGCTTGGGTCCATAGGTGTGCTTGACGGTCTGCATCCAGTCATTCCAGTTTCACCTAGCAAGTCTGTGACATATTTTCTTTGAGCCATTACCATCCCTTGTGCATTTCTTGCAAATTCTATCCCCAGAAAATATCGTATCGTGCCCAGATCCTTCGTAATAAACTGGCTTCCCAACAGGGATTTGATTATCTCAATTCCCTGAGCATCATCTCCTGTAACTAAGATGTCATCAACATATATCATGACAACAACTGTACCTCTAGGGGTCTTCTGGATGAACAGTGAATGGTCCGCATTTGATCTTCTGAACCCCTGTCGTTCAATTAGCTGGGAAAGCTTCTGGAACCAGGCTCGGGGACTCTGCTTGAGGCCATAGATAGCCTTATGAAGTCTGCATACCATCTGAGTCTCCCCCTCAGCAGCAAACCCTGGTGGCTGCTGCATGTAGACTTCCTCCTGTAGGTCACCATACAAGAAAGCATTCTTGACATCAAGCTGAAAAATGGGCCAGTTACGTACCACAGCAACCGATAGTAGGATACGAAGAGTAGAGTGTCGAGCCACCGGTGAAAACGTATCCATATAATCTACCCCATAAGTTTGGGTAAATCCACGTGCAACAAGTTTGGCCTTGTATCTGTCAAGACGTCCATCGGCATGAAATTTCACTGTAACCACCCACTTGCAGCTCACCACGGATGCACCAGTAGGAATGGGTACTAGAGACCAAGTCCCTCTAGACTGTAAGGCACGCATCTCCTCCTCCATAGCTAGTCGCCAGCAATCAATCTTCATGGCTTCTTGATAGGTCCGTGAAATGTCAACGGATGAGACAGCAGCTGCAAACTTCTGGAAATCCCCATTGAGACGATGAAATGAGACCTGGGAGGCAAGAGGATATGAGGCACAATTTCTTCTCTGCTTTCGCTGAGCAATAGGCCGATCAAGATCATCTATCAGTGTGGTGATCGGCGGCTCCGTCTCCTGTAGTAAAGACTCCTGCATCGGTGCATTATCTAAACCCATCATTAGTGATAACATCAGTACATACCTGAGGCGTGCTGGATGGTTGGCATGTAGATTGAGCAGGGCATGTCCGCCTCATATAGAACTTAGGAAATGGTACAATTGGAGGTGGTGGAGGTGGTGGTGGTGGTGGTAGTGTATTGGATTGACCCAGGCTTGGAGGTGGAGGGACATAGACATTAGAATCCGTGGGTGAAGAGGAGACCAATCTGTCACCTGCAGGGGAGAAGTACATGACCGGTTCAAAAAATGTAACATCAGCACTCACATAGTACTTGTCATGAACGGGGTCATAGCAACGGTACCCTTTTTGTGTCATGGAGTAGCCTACAAAAACACACTTGATAGCCCTAGGAGAGAGCTTATCAAGCCCTGGAGATAACCGGTGGACAAATGCAACAATGCCAAAGACTCGAGGTGTAAGAGTAAACAAGTCTTTGTCAGGAAAGAGAACAGAGATAGGAGACTTTTCCCCAAGAATAGTAGCAGGCATGCAATTAACCAGATAGCATGCTGTTAGTATAGCATCACCCCAAAAGGCTAATGGGGCACAACTCTGAATAAGCAATGTGCGAGCAATATCAAGAAAGTGTCGATGCTTCCGTTCGGCAACACCATTTTGTTGAGATGTGTATGCACATGTGGTTTGGTGGATAATGCCTTTAGAAGAAAGAAAGTGAGTAAGGGAACGAGTGCAGAATTCCAAAGCATTGCCAGTACGCACATACTTAACGGTTGTTGAAAAGACATTTTGAACTTCATTGATAAGATTTTGAATAACACTTCCTGCTTCGGATTTATTTTTAAGAAGAAAAGTCCAGGACACTCTGGAGAAATCATCAACCACAACTAAATAGAACCTGTGTCCCTGATGATCTGGGACACGACTGGGACCCCAAATATCTATGTGAAATAACTCAAAAGGGGAGCGACTGCTCCGACTCTGACGACTGGGGAAGCTGGACCGATGGTGCTTCCCTAACTGACATGCTTCACAACGAAATGACGAACTCGGAGAGATCTGAGGCAGGAGGTGACGCATTTTCTGTAGCGGCAGGTGACCAAACCGAAGATGCCAGGTATAAGGAGATACAGAGCCCTGGGAATGCAGTGAGACGCCAGCATAGGAGTTTCGTACGAGACGATAGAGGCCATTGTGCTCAGAACCACAGCCAATCACCCTGCCCGTTAGTATGTCCTGAAAAATAACAGACGATGGGTCAAAAATAGCACGACAGTGCAAATCTCGTGTAATCTGACTAATGGACAAGAGATTCATAGAGAATTCTGGTGCATGCAGCACACTCTGTAAGTGCATAGAAGGCAGCAAAGCCGTCTCCCCCTGACCGATGATAGGGAATGAGTGCCATCAGCAATGAGTACAGAGCGACCAGGCTGAACAGCTCTATAGGACTGCAGAATATCTCTCTCACGACAGAGATGATGGGTGGCTCCAGAATCAACAATCCATCCTGTGAGATCATGATTATGATATGAGACTGAAGGACTACCTGAGGCACTGGCTGAAGCAGATGTACTAGCTGAAGCCGAAGCCGCAACATCAGAAGCATCAGCACCCTCTGACGATGATTGTGGCATGATATCACGAAGTCGTGCCACTAGTTCCTCGAACCTGTGATCTGTAGTAGATGTTGGTGGACCCTGAACATGATCAACGACACGTGCAGAAGGAGGGAAACCATACTTGGAATAGCATGTATCCTCCGAATGACCAGTACGACGACAGAATGAGCACGTAGAGCGTATGCGACCTCCGCGGCCACGTCCACCACTTCCTCTGCCACGAAATGAGGACGAACTACCTCGTCCTCTGGAATCTGCCATTGCCGAGGGAGGTGGAGTCGCTACATTCGATGGAACTGGTACACGACTGAGCCTTCTGTAGACTTCTTCCATCGGTGGAATGGTGGCATCGGCAAGGATCTGTGAGCGTGCTGCCTCGTACTCCGGGTCAAGGGCAGCAAGTAATACTCCAACCATAGTGGCGTTGCGGAACGTCTTCTGCTGTTCCGGCGTGGCTGTGAGTGGGATGGTGCTATAGAGTTTCTCGAACATTCCACGAAGAGACGTGTACAGTGAATGAAGAGGCCTCCCATTTTGCTTCGTGGTAAAAATATCATGCTGCAACTGCAGCATCTTCGTCTCGTTCCGCACCTGAGAGTATGTCGTGGCCAGAATATCCCACATCACCTTGGCGGTGGGCTGATGGAGGACATCATTTGTTATCTCCGTCGTGAGCGTTCCTGACAGCCAAACTTTGGCATACGCGTCATCGGCCTCCCATGAGGCATATATCCCCTTTTTCTCCGGCGGTTCATCTTCGGTAAGAATATGCTTCTTGCCACATGACTGCATAAGACTAAGGAACTGCATAGCCCACAGTTCGTAGTTCGTCCCGTCCATTTTGACAATTGGTGCCGAACCTTTAAAGGCACCTATGGCGGGCATATCGCCCTTTTGTTCTGACATATTGCCGGAGAAGAACAACTAGGGATGATAGACAAAAGAACCGGTGTCTACCAAGACCTTTCTGGATTCAAGTGCATATGTAGACGTTATGCACTTGAACTCATCATCTATCCGAGACCGACCGGAGGAGAGGTACCCCGGTGACGAGTAGAGGCTGTAGAAGCCTCGGCGGTAGAGATAGCCAGCGGCTAGGGGAACTCAGCAGCGGGGCTGGGCACTGCTGGCGGCGCCGGGGACGGCTGGGAGGGGCCCGGCGGAGGGCTGGGCACTGCTGGCGGTGCCGGGGACGGCTGGGAGGGGCCCGGCGGAGGAGCCCGGCTGGGTTGGCGAGAGCCCCGCTGGAGGGCTGGCGGAACCGGCTGGAGCGGCTGGAGGTGCCGGATGGGCTGGCGGCGGCGGCGGAAGGCGTAGGGGAGGGGGGGCGGCGGGTGGAGAAAAACCCTAGGGTTAGGGTTTTGGCTCTGATACCATGTTAGAGTAATTGAAACTCTGATGTGTTATTCCATAGAGCCCTCGGGTCTCTTATATAGAGAGAAAACCCTTGCGTAAATTACATAGACGCACGTTATATAAATAGGAAATACAGAACAGTCCCTCATAACATAATATACTCTCTACAGTTTCCCATCTATATACATGAGAGCCCTATGTCTCCTTTCATAGTCAAGTCATTTTTCTCTTCACATGGTATCATAGCGGTCCTAGATTGGAGCTCTACGACCCTCGCACCCCCTCCACACCCGTCAGCCCCTTCCCTTTCTCGCGCATGCGACTGCCACGCTGTCGGGGTTCCTTCTCACCACCTCCTGGGCACTTCTCATCGCCGCCAGCTCCTGTGGTTGTCCACTTGTCGCAGACACACCACAGGTGGAGCCCTACCAGCCCCTAGCGGTGGTGGGCGCCGCCTACGCCCCTTCGGCACCGTTCTAGCAGCATCTAGGGGGTGCTGCTACCGCCCTGGCGGCAGCCTTTTGCTGCTCAGCGCTCCAGTTGTCCCCGAGGGTCCTCCATTTGCCGCTGTGAGGGCCTACCAAGTTTTCTAGGTGTTGCTGCTTCAACGTTGTCCTTTTCAAAATCATCGAATTGTCTGATTTAGGACCCGTTTACGGTGAAATCAGACCTCTAATTCATCTGTGTGCCCTAGAGCGTCGATAGGATTGATGAGAATGGCTGCACACTGCCACACACAATCAATTGCTTGTATGGTTGTATAGACACATTTACATCAGTCTATGATGAATCCCCATTCATCACTCTTTATTCCTTTATTTTAGCTAGAAACCTTAGCAAAATGCCTTGTAAATACCTGTAAATATCATAAATTACCAACATGCATTCATCATGTAATTACTCATAATTAGCATGTTTTTGTGTAAAAATAAAGGAATAAAGAAATAAAAGAAAAAGAGGGAAATATTTAGAATAAATATTGAGTGACCTAATCCCAAGGGAGGGCTCAGCATGGGTCTGACCGCAAAAGAAACCAAGTAGAGAGAGATAAGGTCAATCATGGTGTACATAACCCTATGTATATAAAAAATTTTATTTTCCTCAAAATAAAAATAAAAAGTGTTCCTCATATTTTGTACATATTTATAAATATAAAATAAAAATCAGAAAAAAAAAAGAAAAATAATAAAATTCATTTTTCACCTTGTATATATACTATGTACATATGTATATAGATCTATTTATTTAACTATTGTAAATAAATCATAAAAATAAAATAAAAATACCTTATTATTCCAAATTTTATGTTGTAAATAAATAAAATATAAAATAAGAATAATTGTACAAAAATAAAACGATAAAAATAAAAAATCAAAAATACATATGTACATATACCTGTATATAATAATAATATATTGTAAATACGTTGTTTTTTTCAAAAAAATAAATAAAAATCACTAAAAAATACTTTGAAAATAAATAAACATTTTTCATTTTGAAATTTTTTCAAAATAAAATCATTTGCTATTTTTAAATGAATTTCTAAATAATTAATAAAAGGAATTTTCCCATTGGTCCACGGGGGATTGTTGACCCCCGGTCAACTCTCCCCCGCGAACCCCTTTCTCGCGAATCGGGTTTCTGACCCGACTTCTCCTAAATTTCCCAATTCGATCCGACCTCTATTTTTCCAAACCTCGAGCCCCGATTACAGCTCCCATATCCATGATTCACGCCCGAGCATATTTTTAGGGATCCGTGCATCGATCCGCGTTCCCCACTCCCATCTTCTCGGACCTGCACATGTATATAACCTCAGCTCCGCCGCGCTTTCACTCCATCTTTGGCCATTCCCTTCGGTTCCCAGGACCTCTCCTCTTTGAGTGACAGCAAGCGAGAGGGAGCGATTGCAGCGAGGACCGAGGTCGATAGCCTCTGATCCGGTGGTTTCGCCGCCGTGCGAGCTCGAGCCTCTGGCCCCGACGAGCCATCCAGGCAACGACCCCCGGAGGTCCAGCATCTCCAACCCAGTCAATTGCAACCATCAGGTAACCAGTTCATCCATTAGGTCAGCGTAATTTCCGATTTGACCCATTTGCGCCGCCAGCCTTCGCCGGTCGATTCCCCTCATCCGACCATCCGTTCATTGATCCGACCCGACCATCATCTTCACGCGACTCCTCTCCATCTTCTACGCCCCTCCAATCACCTTGGTTCGCCCCGAAACCAAGAAGTGGGCCTCCATCGTCGTCGCCTCGCCGGAGACCTCCGCTCCGCCTCACCAGACCACCTCCTTCGCACATAACCGGGTCGAGGCACTTTGCCCTCGACCCAGTGTTCTTCCTGTGCAGGTAGCGTCGAAGAAGGACCCCGTCTGGGGGTCTAACAGTTGAAGAACAGGAGCTCCGTGCCGCCTTCGTCGCCGGAGCTCTCCAGAGCTCCTTGGTCCCATCGGAGCCACCCATTCGTTGCGGACGACCGTGACCTTCATTTCCCAGCATAGAGCAGCTCCTGAGGAGGTCCTGCGCGTACGGATTGGGCCGGCGAACCTCGCCGGCGAAGAGTTCTTGGAGGACTTCCAGCTACCATCCGATCAGCCCCCTTCGTCCAGATTAGATCGTGACCGTCCATCAGCGAGAGATAGCTACCGTCCGATCCATCAGGGGTTGTATCCAGACCGTCCATCGACGAAGGGGTAGCCACGCATATCAACCGTTGGATCTCCACGTGGCGACCCCTCGTCCATCAGATCGTAATAATAGGGGTAATTTCACTTAGGCCCCTCTTTTTATCGCATTTATAGCTTAGTCCTGTAAATATTTAGTGTAGTTGTGTTTATTTCAGATAAGTTGCACTTTGGACCCTATGTTTACTTTATTTGCATTTTAGTCCCTGTCTACGTGGAACACGTGCATTGTCACGTGATATTTTGGACATTTTGCATAGTGAGGGCCTGGGTTTTATGCTATGTTATGGAATGAAATTTAGTTTCAGATATTTGCATTTATACTTATGTGCGTGCCTTTAATTGAACATGTGCGGATTGTATGTGATTTTTGCGCTTTAAACCCTAAGGTTTTTGCACATGTTATTATTTAGCCCTCCGAACTATCTTTTATTACATTTAGGTCCCTGTGTGCTGTAGCGCTTTTATTGATTCAATAAAATAGCAAATAAAATCCAAATTCAGTGAAATTTGGACACGTGGCTCCTGCCACTGTGTAAAAATTTCACTATTTTTTGGGACATTTTTATTGCTTTTTGTTATTTTAAAAATTCAAAAAACATGTATTTTTGCTACTTTCTGGAATAGAAAATCAAATAAAAATAAAAAAACTTTTCTAAGAAATTCTAAAAAAATTAGGGATAGTTTTTTTGTGGTTTTCTAGCTTCTGTTAAATTTTTGGCTTATTTGGATTTACAAAACCCATAAAAATTGAAAAACCCTAAAAATATTAAAAAATCATTAAAAATTCTATAAAATTCAAAAAAATGCAAACTCTTTATCTGTAGTTTAGTTTTTGTATATATTTTTCATAAAAATTGTCTCCAGATTTTATAGGACAATTACATATTTTTAATTGGCCTTTCAAGTCTGCCTGCACATTAACCCACTGTTTTCCTCTTTCTCCATTTTTATAAAATCAAATAAAAATTGAAAAATTCCCATAAAATTACCAAAAACACTAAAAACATAAAAAACATAAAAATAATTTTATTTGAATTTTTTGTGCATTTTTTAGTATTTAGATAAATTGTGGTTGTTGCTCTTTTATACATTTTGTTATATTTTCCTTATTATTAAAAATACAAAAAAATTAAAAACATTTAAAATCCACCAAAAACATTTTCTTCATTATTTTATCTTTTTAACTACTTCGTAGGCCGTCTCGGCCAACCCGTGCTCCTTGAGCTCGACCCTGGTAGCTATACCACGTAAAATAAAATAGCGAGACCGCTATTTGTTTGACTTGTGTGATTTTTATATTTGGTGGTCTTGATTTTTCTTGATTGATCGAGCCTTGCTATTCGGGTCGCAACGACTCTGATTTTTCTTACCTTATCCCGATAGTGAGGATTTTTCGGTCGTCAGTCTACAACCCCAGTCATGTCCTTTCCCGGGCTCTTCACCATCATGTTAAAGAACAAAGTCGATCTATCATCTTCAGCACCTTCAAAGATTTGATGCCCGTCATCAAGATGGATGGGACCAATTACGAGTTATGGGTCATGCAATTCATGAGCCTTACGCAATGCAATGGGAAGAAGCGCATCCAGATACACTCTGAGCTGACCGACAAGATTGTGGTTAGCCCCTCTTGGGAGCAAGATGACTCGTATACGCATGTATGGCTATCTAGTACTCTTACAACGAAGATAGCCTATAATAACAAGCATCAGCCGACTACCAAAGAAATGTAGGACATCCTCGCCACCACCGATTCTCAGGCGAGGAATGGGACGAAGGTACTACAACTCCAGTATGACATCTTCATGACCAACAGAATGATCATCATTTTCATACTTTCTATTCATCTCTTAGGATCTTGTTTGAGAAGCTTCACAACTTCTTACCTCATCCAACATCTCCAGAGCAACAGAAGGTGTACAGAAATGCCACCAAAGTTAGAGTATTACTGACGGCTCTTGACCTTGCATATGATGCCATACGGACTTAGTTACTCGCAGGTGCTTCCATATCTCCCATGGAGGAAGCCTACAATAGACTCAGCATGATTACAGTCCCTTCTTCGCCTCCACTCAGACCTCCTCTGCTATGGTGGTATCTTGCGACAGAGAAAGCCATTCTCAGTTCATAGGAGGTGGTGTTCGTGGCAGACGTAGTGGACGCCCACGTAACCTTGCACTTATTGTCACTGTTCTGGTAACTCTAAAGGTACATGCTATCAGAAGCATGGTTCTCTAGTATCCGTATGTGTCGCAAAGCGGTTGAGACTCCTGCTACTCATGTCGCTTTCGTTGAGCAAAAGTTCAACGATGTAGTCTCCCATATGAGGGCGATCATGATTCTTGTTATCGAACCCTCTAGTGCTTCTTCAGGTTCGTCTGGCATCAGTGCCTCGACCTTTGTTAGTACTTAAGGTATAACATACACAGCATGCTCTTACTAATTGTCGCAAGATAGACATCTCTGAGTGGATCATGGATCCAAGTGCCTCTCATCACCTCGGGAAAAGTTCGATTCTCTTCCAACAAATCAGTTCACCCTTGCAGATCAGGTGTTATTGCAATTGGCACGCATTCTCTCATTCGAGGACAAGGGAAAATTTGGTTGACACCTTCAGTTATAGAATGTGCTTCATGCACTTAATTTTTCCATGAACTTAGTATATGTTAGTTAATCACCAAAGATTTAACCCTTCTTGTGTATTTCAGAATATACTCGCATGCATGGTGATTGGATGTCGCCATAAGGTGTGAGCAATGGAGTCTCTACAGATTGGTCAAGTCTCCATATATTGGAGCTTCTTTCATTCCCACTGGATCAGTCTCTTCGGACATGTGGCATCTTCGGCTTGTACACCTTTGCCTGCAGAGGTTGTGTAGAGTCCTCCTTAAATTTCATCTTAGTCCACTATTCAATGTGAGGCTTGCCAACTTGGGAAGTGTATCCAATCTAATTTTCACGGTCGCTGGAGTCATAGTTGCAGTACTTTATTTGAGTCGGTCCATGTTGGACTATTTTGATATTTGGGGTCCAAGTCAGAGTTCCTATCCAAGGATAACTTCGCCACCGCAAACCCCCAACCCCGCACCATCGCCATGTACGAGGGCTCCTCCTCTCGCATGGGTGCTTTGATTTCTCAAGTAGACAACGCGCCTACTTCGCGTGCAGCACCAGGACCCCACACGTAGTCCTAGGTTCCTAGCGCAACCCCCCACCAGCACCCATCTTACAAGAGGGTGCTAATACCTATGTGCTATGGCCTCGGGCATTCAAAGTGTTCGTATATCCTCATTAAGGAACCTCTGGAGGAAACAAACAAAGACTATGAGTCCCAACTTACAGACAACTATCATGTCATGATATGGATTATCAATAATGTCGAGTCCCACATCGCTGCCAATCTCTTGTACAAGAACACTGCAAAGGACATGTAGGATGAACTAAAACAAACATGTTAGCAGTGGACTACCAAGTCATGACTTACAGATATCTACATACGGAATTGGATTGCTTCTTAGGATGAGTTTACTCTTGTGTACTACCAATAGCCAAGGTTCGAAGTATCGATATCGTATCAGTCCCAGGCCGCAACAGGATATATGGACAATGTCAGCGGAACCCATCCATTATTTTTAAAAAAAACACCTCGAAGCGATGAGGCATGTACGCCTCGAGGCATTTTCAAGGGAAAACGCATCGATGATATAGTCTCATGCAGCCTCAGTAAGGCGTGCGCCTCGAGGCGTATGCCTCATGTATGAGTTGATTTTTTTCTACAATATTTTTCTTTTCTTTTTGATTGTGAGCTTTTCATCTTTCTTAGACAAGTATTTTCAAGTCCTTAAGCTCATGATTCACTGAAATGCATTTTTTTGTTTATTAACATATTAAGCTTACAAACCCTACTTAATTGCGGGAAAAGGCCTTGTTGTATTAACATATTAAGCTTAATGGTCTAGTGGTAGTACAGTGTGTCTACCACACAAAAGTCCAGGGTTCAAATCCCACTCTTGCAGGGGTTACATTAGGTAGTCGACGGCCAGCATAAAAAATAACCGAATCTTCCAACATGGATTTGAGCAAGAATCCATGTAACCGACCCTACTTATAGTGGAGAAGGCTTAGTACATTAACATATTAAGCTTGTTTTTACTTTATTATGCATGTTCTTTATAAATCAAGACGATTGAGTCTTGAGTCCTTAAATCCAATACCTCTACTCTTTAGTATGAATCAAACATAAATGCTTTCTTTATAAAAATGTTTGGATGCAAGTCCTTTACTTTGACCTAAATTTAGAAAAGTATATTTTTGTGAACATGTCTCATTTTCTTCTATTCAATCAGGACTAAATTAATACACATCCAAGCATGCATGAACAAAGAAAATCGTAACATGTAATACTCAAGTATTTTATCCCCCAATCCTTATGCTAAAGTAAAAAGTGATCATTGATTCACTGCTTACTCTCTTATCCTTCTCAACTAAAGGATACACATATTTCACCTAATTTTGAAAATGTGTTACATCTAGTCCCTTTAGTTAGATTTTATTCAAAATTTTAAATTTTGCGGAGAGTTGCTTGTTATTGTGCTTTTATATCCATATTTACTTGACTCCTCATAAATGTATAATCCGAAAAAAGAGAGTTATATAACAACTTGGATGTTTAAACCATGATGTTAGCCTTGAAATGTCATGGAGTTACGTATTTAATCATAACTATTTAACTTATAGAACTTGAAAATTGTAATTACGATTGATTATTATGTTTTATGAAAAAACTCTTTCACGAGTGAGGCTTACGCCTCGATACGCCTCGAGGATGGGAAAACGCCTCGATACGCCTCACTTTTTAAAACCTTGAGTACACCAATACACATTATTTTGCATGTATCGCTTGTTGTTACTACTTATTGTTCGCTCTTGAGTACTGACTGTTGAGAGATATTAGAAAGGAATTGATGACATTCAAACAATCATTACAAAGATAAGGAAAATGTATTTCGCATATTATATTCATATTACATTACATATTATGCATTTACAAAAGGTTGAGCTATATCGAAAATCAAATAAACAAGCAAATGAGCATAATAAGTGTTGGGATATTTGTATCTCTTATTATCTATTTCTCATTTCTATTTTTCTTATGTACCTCTCATATAATTAACCCAGGACTTTCTCCTATATAAAAGAGCCCTATAGTCTCTTCTAATTCACTTCTTTTCTTCCAACATGGTATCGGAGCAACGATTCTAAACCGAGATTTATGTATCCCACCAACCCTAACCCTACACCCCCCCATGTGCGGCAGCCCCCACAGCACCCCCTCCCGCCTCGCGCAGCCCACCCGTCGGGGGCCTCCCATCGCCGCTCAATGGCTGCCGAACAACAGCCCCCGCCCAGTGGCAGCCGTCGTTGCTGAACCGGCCCCTCCCGGCTCCGGTTTGCCCCCCCCCTTGAGGTCTAGTTGCAATTTGGTCGTTTTCTTCAGGCGATATGGTCTGATTTTGTTCGAATTTCGTGATTTTCAAGCTACAAATCACGTCTTCCGACTGTAGACTACAACAAGTGATGAGGATGGTAGTATGAGTATACAGATATAACCAATCCTCCATATGATTGTGCAGTCTCACTCCATATGCCTTTATTGTGGGGTGCAAATGGATCTTTATGGTGAAGCAACGGGCAGATGGTAGTGTGGATAGCTACAAGGCAAGACTTGTAGCACGTGGGTTGACCCAAACTAATGGGGTGGCCTATCAAGATACCTTCTCTCCAGTGGCCAGACATTCAATACTTGACATTCTTCTATCAATTGTTGTTTCACGAGATTGGTCTCTTTACCAACTTGATGTGAAGAATGCATTTCTATATGGCAATCTACAGGAGGAGGTATATATGCAGCAACCATAAGGGTTTGCTACTGAGGGAGAGTCTCAGAAGGCCTGTACGCTCCATAAGGCGATTTACGGCCTGAACCAGAGTTTGAGAAATTGGTACCATAAGCTATCAAAGTTGATAACGCAACGAGGGTTTCTGCGGTCTACTACGGAACTCACTTTTTGTTCAGAGTACACAGAGAGGTATTGTTGCTATTCTTGTCTATGTTGATTATATTATTGTCACGGGGGATGATGAGCAGGGCATTCAGGCTGCCAAGGAGTACCTAGGTCAGCAGTTTGTGACTAAGGACCTTGGCAATCTTCGATACCTCCTTGGATTAGAGTTTGCCAGGAACCAACGTGGTCTTGTTATGACCCAGAGGAAGTTTGTGACGGATCTTTTTCTAGAGACATGTATGACAGGGTGGCAAGCCTGCTACTACTCCTATGAATGCGAGTATGCGATTATATGATGATGACACTGTGGAGGTAGATAAGAAGAGATATAGAAAGCGTGTTGGGAAACTCCTATATGCTACCGTCACCAGGCTAGATGATGCAAACGGTGATTCGACGTCGACAAAAATGATAATTAAAATAATTGGTAGAATTTTCGGTGGAAGAATTAGGGAAGGGTTGAGAAGAAGAAAACTCGTCGGTAACGAGGGGTTGAAGAAGAAGAACCGTGAAGACCACGTGGGGAAAGAGGTGGAGAGAAGATAGAAAGGGAGATAAAATCTCAATTTTAATTAATACTTGACTGACTAATACATTGGACCCTCATCCCTTTATATAGGAGGGATAATCTTACAAAAATAGCAAATTAATTTAAATTGACAACCAATTTATCCTAATTGGACTCTAACTAATTAACCGACCGAATTTAAAATTAAATCTACAAATAAACGTTGGAGATCACAGGCGATCTCAATTATTTAATTAGAGATACGATAATTTAAATAACGTAAATAAAATTAACTACTAATTTTCGACGACTCAATTAAACGTAACTAAAAAATGTGGACCTAATTTTCTGGTCCACGCTGCATCGCTAGACATATCTTTTGATGTAAGATTAGTCAGTTTATGGAGCAGCCCAGGAAGGTTCATATGGATGCAGTCTATATGATTTTGAGATATTTGAAGACTCCACCTGGCTTTGGTCTTATACTCAATAGAGGTACACCTCTTAAGGTGACAGCTTGTGCAAATGCAAATTATGCAGGTTGCCCTAGAGATAGGAAGTCTACTTCTGGCTTCGATATTTTCATCGGGAGCTCTCTTGTATCATGGAAAAAGAAGCAGACAATGGTTACTAGATCTAGTGCAGAATCTGAGGCCATGGCACAAGGAAGCACAAAGAAGATGTGGGTTAGATATGTCTTCATTGACCTTGTTGTTGAGGTTCCTATTCCCATGCAGCTTTTATGTGACAATCAAGCGGATCTACTTATTGCCAATATTCCTGCATTTCATGAACGACCAAGCATACAGAGGTGCATTTTAGACGTGTTGTTCCAAGCTGAGCATGATAGACATATATGCTCCAAATTGAGAGGGAATGCTGAGATATTTGTATATCTTATTATCTATTTCTTATTTCTATTTTCTTTATGTACTTATTAACCCAGGGCTTTTCACCTATATAAGAGAGCCCTAGAGTCTCTTCTAATAAATTCACTTCATTTCTTCCAACAATAAGATATAGTTTTTAAAGAATATAAACCATATTTTTAAATGAAAAATAAATTAAAATTGATTGAAAATAATCTCTAATCGAACTAGTGTTGTCATAGGTGCTCAAGGCGTTCGCCTATGCACTAAGACGAGGCAAGGCAAGGCCTAGGCGCCTCGCCTTGCTTTAGGCGAGGTGTTTTGCATCAGGTGTGGTTTACGCGAACGCTTGGCCTAAGGTGTCAGGCGCTCGAAGTGAGCGCCTGAAGCAAAAGAGAGGCTTTTGCTGAATGTTTTGCATTTGTATTCTTTTTAGATTTAAAGATGGATAAATATTAGTTCTAAGTAGGATAAATATTAGAGTGGTGACGATCATGGGATCAAATTTTGTTGAAATTCGATCGAAGTTCGATTTCAGTGGGTGATCGAAATTCGGCCGAAATGGTCTATATCGACCGAAATTTGGGTCCCTAGTTCAAAAAACGATCGAAATAACCGAAATTTCGGACGAATTATGATGAATTTCGTTTCGATCAGTCACCGAAACGAAATCAAAATCCGACATTTATGGCCTTAGTGACGACAAGGAGAAGGAGATCTCATAATGAGGGGGCTATGGGTTCTTGTTAGGACTTCAACGCTCTTCCTTATCGGATTTGTAAACTAGTGATCAGAGATGCGAGCATGGTAAGCCATATCGCGATATATCAATGATATATTGGTATCGACAGGGCATAGATATATCGCTGATATGGCTGATATATGCCCTTCCAAGGACATTTCCTTCACAAAATCAGGCAAAAATCGATGATATGGTGTTGATATATCGTCGATATCAACGATATATCGTACGACACGATATCGATGTCGATATTGATATAACCTACCTTGGATGCGAGGTTGGAAGGAGGCATAAGCTTCTCAGATAGGTTCTTCAAGTGAAGTGACAAGGGGCATCAATCAACGTCCTATTGTAATGCGATGAGATGTTTCCCATGTGGAGGATTTGGATACCATCATAGATGGTGTCATATATGTGGGCGATGCAAGAATAGTGATCACTCCAAGGACGACACCTCCTGACCTTCACAGCCAAGGCATGGATACCAGAGAATCAAATCTGGATGGAGTACTGGTGGGTGTATGTTCAAGATGCCTTGATTGTCCCATGAGGCGATTGAAGACATCGGCCGCAAAGTTGAACCGTACTTCAGTAGAGATGTTGTCAAGAAAGGTAATTCACTTGTGTGCGCAAGGGGTCTGGCAACAAACGAGGTTCAGAAACTCTTGCAAGCATGAAGAACAGATGCAGAAGGTGAGTTGGTCCAATGGCATAGGCCAACATTGAGAGATGGCACCCTAAGATCTTTCATATAGAACTTTTCGTCTCAAAGGTGTCCCTTTTCGAGCAATGGACTTTCAAACCCTCTTCAAGTTGATGGACGAGCATGGCAACATTATTTCAATTCTATCCGATGGACTCTTTAAGGGATAAGAACTACATGTCTTGATTGAAATGGTGCTTAGAGGTGTTTTCGTGCCAATAGAGGTGAAGTTTCGAATTGGCAAGGCATGCTTCCAGATCGAGGTGGAGGAGATTTGTTCCTTGAATTCAAATAGGTTTGATCCTTGGGTGACCACTCAGACTTGGTTGTTCTCGAAACCCTTGATCCCCTTGAAGGCACCCCTTTCACCCTCAATTTCTTTATTCTCTGATGGGAGATCCACTCCTCCACCTCCGGCAACGAGTCCAAAGCTAGTGGGTTTCGACGACAAGGCTCCCAAACTTGTAGAAAGGAAACGAGATCCAGCTGGGGCTTAAGGGGCATAGGATACCTGGTTGTCGGGGGATCTTGGGGATGTCGAAGCACCTATGAATACTCTTTTGACATGTCGCTCTCCTCATCCTTCGGTCTCGCACCCCTTTGGAATTAGTTACTCCAGAATCTCCAATAAAGAACGAAGAAGAAGGCTTTATTTAGCATGGTAGAAACTCTAATTCAATCAAGATGGTTGAGTCAGGGGAAACTCTCGAACACAACCTCCCGTGGGAAGTAGATGAGCCTCGGTAGAATCCTCGCAGGGAAGCTAAATGAGGGCAACAAAGACAGAGAGCAGGTGGTTGGGCCGAGGGTTTATTCCATCGTGTGAGACTAAAATCGTTTCCTCATAAACATCGTAACCTAAAATGTTCGTGGCCTCAGTATGCCAGAGAAGAGAGCAGAAGAACGAAGGAAGCCAAGGCAGACATTGTATTTCTACCAGAAACAAAACTTTAGCAAGCTTTAGATGCGGTTTGGAACTCTGTCAGAGGTGCGCGGATCAGTGGTTGCACTGCTTCAAACTCTGTTGGAACCTTGGAATAGTATTGTACTTGGCTGGAATATGGACAAATTTGACCTAGTCGATGAAGGTGTGGCCGATAGACGATGGGGGTTATACCACCGTGTAAGATTAAAACAGTTTCCTCAGTATCATCTTAACCTAGAATGTTCGTGGCCTCGATAGGGCAGAGAAGGGATCAGCAATACGAAGGATCTTAGGGGAAGTTAAGGCAGACGTATTTCTGCAACAAAAATTCAGCAAGGTTTAGATGCGGTTTGGAACTCGGTCGAAGTTGCACAGATCAGTGGTATATTGCTTCAAACTCTGTTGGAAACTCGGGTGGCATCGTACTTGGCTAGAATATGGACAAATTTGACCTAGTCAAAAAAGGTGTGATAGATAGACGATCAATTTCAATACTCTACATTAGAAACTTGATGATATGAACACTTGGTTACTAATGCAGATGGTCTGCCGAATGGAGATATTTTTTCGAAGCTGCATGATGGTCTTCATCTGATTAGAGAAAGATATCCCTATCATGCATGCAATCTTGGAAGAGATTTTAATACATCAATCTGCCCTAGTGATAGACCGCATGGGAGGGGTGGGCAGACAACTGTTTTGAAGCACAGTCAATTGTTGTCATTGATTATGGCCTGCAGGATGTTGATGCTAGGGGTTGCAGTTTTACTTGGAGAAACTCAAGATCAAGGTCATGTATAGATCGTTTCCCGGTCTCTAACTAGGTCATGACCGCCTTTCCCTCGACCCATGCTCGGGCTCTCCCACGCGCAAATTCAGATCACACTCCTCTCGTGTGGGCATCTGGTGAGGAAGTGAGATCGACATATTTTTTCAAATTTGAGCGATCATGGCTGCTAGAAGATGGTTTCAAGGACTTGGTAAGAGACTTTTGGAGGGATTCTTAGGTGGTCGGTTCGGCTACGACCCAATTTGCTGACAAATTATTAGCATTGAGAAGACACTTAATTGATTTTCAAAAGGATGTTAACAATCAACAAAGCAGAAGGGACACAACTCAGGTGGCGATTGATTGACTATATGGGGTGGGAAATGAACATGAATTGACGGCAGAGGAGTTTGAGGAGAGGCAATCTTACTTACATGATATCTGGCTGGAAGATAAGGAGGAGGTAGGATGGTGGCAGATCGAGACAAAGGTGGTTGAAGGAGGGAGATGCCAACATGCGCTTCTTTCACTCCATGGACAGTGGGAGAAGACGTAGGAACCTTATTCATAGACATATGGTTGATGGTGTGCAGGTGCATGGTAATCATGAGGTGGCAAGGTAGGTAAGGCTTTATGCACCTACTTTTACTCTTTCACAAGAAGGGCCATTCGCACGGGCTAGGGATGGTGCGGGAAGGGGGTCATGAGGATTTCTCCCTCGCGGGTAGATACTCTTTTGGCCCCTTTCACGAAGACTGAGGTTAAAAAGCGATGATGCAGCAGAAAGCAGACAGGGCACCAGGACAAGGCCTCAAAATTCGATTTCGATCACCATTTCAGTGACCGACCGATACGAAACTTCGATCGAAATTTCAGTCATTTCGATCGGTTTTTGAACTAGGGCCCCCGAATTTCGGTCGATATAGGACATTTCAGCCGAATTTCTGTCACCTACCAAAATCAAAATTCGACCAAAATTCGACTGAATTCGCCGAAATTTGATCCCATGCACCTGATCCAGATGGTTTCTCGATTATCTTCTACCGTGAGTGTTGGGAGGTGGTCAAAAAAATGAGGCATTACAGGAATTTCGATAAAAATTCAAAAAAAAAAGTTCAATTCGAAACCAAATCAACTGAATTTGAATTTAACTTGCGGATTCGATTCCCAAATGAATTGAATCTGAATTAACCCAAATTTGTTCGATAAAAATTCGATTCGTTTCGATATTTATATGTACATATATGTATATATGTACTACATATTTTTATTCATATACATAGTACAGGCATGTATACATGCATCTAATACAAACATATTTACAAGCATACATGTAATAACCCCACTCTGAGTCTATTAGGATCTTTTCCTAATATTCTTGTGCAAGGGATTACAGCATAATTACATCAAAAGATTGACACGCATTTAGTCGAATTCATTTGTAACTAAATAGATGTAGAAAATAATATATGGATATGTACTAAAAAAGTTACGACATTTAATTTACATTGAAAGATTTAGCATTTGCATTATATCTCTAAGCATAACATGTGCAGACATCTAAGGATACTCTAAAACCAACTTACTACAGTTATTAAGTAGTTACTTTTAAGCTTATAATCATATCCATGCTCCATTGATATGATTTATCATGCCCAGACTTCACCGCTATGATTTTCATACTCCCACAATTGAAACTCAAAATGAATTGAATATAAATTTAACTTAGCAAATTCGTCTAAATTTGAATTAGAGTTCGGATTCAGAACTATTATAATGAACTGAATCAGAATATTGGTGGATTCAAAATTATCTATTCGATTAGCACCCCTATCAACAAGGCTTTCTTTTTTTGCTACCGAAGGAGGCAGCTACTAAGGTGGACTTCAGACCCATTGCTTTATCAAACGAAGTATATCTCATTATCACCAAAGTTCTTGCGAATCGACTACGAAGTGTGATGGGTGACATTATCTCACAGGAGCATACGACTTTCATTCCTTGTAGACAATTGGTTGACGCATGGGTGCTTGCGTCAGAAATGATACTTGATTGAAAGAGAACTCAAAGGAAAGGAACATTGTGGAAAGTTGACTTCCCCAAAGCGTACGATTCCGTGGACTGGCGCTTCATCTGGTCACCACTACAACGAAGAGGATTCCCAAAGACGTCTGAGTTGTCCTTTGCGCCCCCCCCCCCCCACACGCACACACACTTTTTTGTGATTGTCGCAAATGCCCCGACAGTTATGATGGAATTTAGCTAAGGATAGTGGGTCGTGTCTAGGCTACTGTAAAAAAGACATATCTATCCCCACCCTTCAATATGCATATGACATGGTTGTTTTTCTGGATAATGGGATGGAACATGCAAGGCAGGCATCTTCTATCTTGACATCTTTGGCTACATCTTGAGATTGCATATTAACATTAACAATGACAAATCCACATTTACCATGTATGGTCTCTCAGATACAGAGAATCAAGAGGTGGGCTTGGCATTGGGATGTGAGAAGGGAACCCTCCCCATAACTTATTTGGGGCTCACCTTGGTGGCAGGTCATTTGTATGTGTGTGACTAGAGACATTCTGGACAAAATAGAGAATAAATTGGGTGATTGGAAGGCGTAGATCTTGTCAAAGGGGGAAAACGGGTTTTGTTAAAGCATGTCTTGTCGATTATCCCTATCTTCTTCTATTCAACCAAGCTTCTTCCAAAAGGTGCGCAGTGAGGCGCTTCTTCCGGGCAGACGGTAGACAGGTAAAGGGAGGGGTGCACCACGTAAGCTGGGACAAAGTAACTAGAGCCAAGAAGAATGATGGTTGGGGGTTCTAAGACTCGAGCATGTGAATAAAGCATTGCTTACCAAATGGATCCTTCGACTTTGGGGTGACTCTGAAGATTTAGTATAACGCCTATTGAGAAGCCTTTACGACACGAGTGGCTCTTTGAGTGGAAAGAATATAGAACTTTCGTCATCTCTTTGACAAGGAATATGTCAAATCATCCCAGATATGGGGGATCTTCTACACCCTGTCGTTAGAAACGGTGAAACTTCCAGATCAGGAAGGACAACTAGATGGGTATTTGTAAGTTGGAGGAGTCGTATCCTCGCCTTTTTGTCTTGGCAGAGGACAAGCACCTCCTGGTTCATCAGGCTTGGACAAACGGCTCATGGACAACCAGCTTCTTGTCTGACTTTTCGGACCAAAGACTTAATGACTATCTAGCTCATTTAAATGATCTTTCGGATGTTAGGGGGTTGCACAAGGAAGAGATCATTTTTGTTGGACAAATGGTCGTTTCACAATTAAAAAAGTTTATCAAATATTCGCTAAAGATACTACTTTGACTCAAGAGAATCTCAATCAAAACTGTCGCATTTTTTTGGAGTAGCAAAATACCGCAGCGTGTAAAAATTTTTGTGTCTCGCTTAATGACCAAGGTTCGAAGGAACATGATCTTCACTGTGGGTGACGTTTCATGCCCGAGATGTATGGGAGAAGATGAAGATGTGGATCACATTTTTTCGATTGCAACTCCTCTCGCCAGGTCTGGATGGAGGCAAACATCCCATGGATCATGACTAGTAACTTCCTATCTTTCTGGAGTGTGGTACGAATGGTGGGTGGCAACTCACATGATGATGTTATTCCTGACCGCATATACTTTATTATGGGATATCAGGTGCGCTGGAAATGATTGTATATTCCGTGAGCAACGATTTTGTGTGGAGAGTGTCTTAAGTCATCATAGGGTCATTGTCTCCTCTTAGACCCACATCTAATTTTGGTGTGATATCTCTTCATTGTTAATATAGCATCTTACGGTGGAGTCCATCTTGGAATTCCACCCTCTTCTCTTTCAAAAAAAATTTATATATGTATATATACACATACTAATACATGCATTAATTATACATACAATAGCAATACCCGTACGTATGCATATCAGCTCTAAACTCTACATATACACTTATACTGATACACATACATTTTCGCATGCATAAAAATGTACTAAGCCTTCTCCCACTATAAGTAGGGTCGGCAACATGGATTATTGATCAAATCCATGTGGAAAGATTCGAGTATTTTTTATGCTGGCCGTCGATTACCTAACACAACTCATGCAAGAGTAGGATTTGAACCCTGATCTTTTGTGTGGTAGATACATTGCACTACCACTAAACCATTAAGTGGGTACACATTTTCACATGCATATTAATTCTAAGTACTATAATTACAAACATAATATATACATACAAACACATATATGTAAATATAGACATATACACGTAAACATATGTATATGCATGCATATCCATGCATACACATATCACATGTACATGTATACACATGTACATGTATACACGTGTACAAATATTTACATGTACTACACATGTATACATGTAATGGACATTTACTTATAAATGTTTGTGCATAAACACATACATGTTAGTATTTGGCCAATTTCTATTTCGGCATATAGGGTAAATATATCAATATTACTTTTTTATAAAGACTTCGTTTTTTTGAACCCGCTTCTTCATATCTTCCGCCAAATTATTTCGATATATTTAATTTGAGATAACTCCAATGGTAGAAAATTCATTTATGACACAAGTTATAATTGTATAAATATTGTCAATTTGGTATTTTCTTAACAAAAACTGCATACTTTATTTAATTATTACAAGCTAAGTATAAAACCTTACAATTTAAATTATTTATCCCCAAAATCAAAATAATTTTATACATGCATTTATACATAAATATTAGTTCAAATCCGAGTTCTAGTTACACATTTACATTACAGGTACATATTAGTTTAAGTACTATAATTTCAAACATAATATATATGTATATATAAATATATACGCATACACATACATATATATACACTTACACGCATATATATGTATATATAAATGTATACGCATACACGTACATATATATTGGATCGATATTAGATTGTCAACTAGGTGTATGTATGTGTATACCATTTTTTAAAAAAGATATATAGATGTGTATATAGATACATATATACATTTATGCATAGATATAAGATTATACTTACATAAATGTATGCAATAGATATAGCGCCTTGTTTTTCTCAGGCTAACGCCTAATCGAGCGCTTAGCGCCTCAGGCGATTTGGAACCATTGGCGTCTTGGAGTGCCTTGCAGTTTTAACAACATTGAACCGAACTGAAGAAACTAAACACCGATTTAAGCATGTCATAAGTATGTGTTTCTGAATCACTATATTACTAGTAGCTACTGATACCGTATATTCCGAATATGTGATTCTAACTTGATCAGCTTTGGAGTTGTTTATTGAACGTGAACATGTATTTAACGAACTTATGTTCGTTTCGTTAATCTATCAAACTAAAATTTGAAGTTCATATTCAGTTCAATAGGCAATGAACAAAGATTTCGAACTATTATTGAACGAACTCTAATCTAGCATGAACACGTTTAGTTCTATCAGCAACCCTAGTCTCATGTGGGTGGTGGATTTTTTGAAGGCATGTGACTGTGTTGACTAGCATTTCTTGTGGATATCTTTGCATCTTAGGGGATTCCCAATTAAGTGGATTGTCTTTATGAAGAGATGCATATCGACTGTGTCCTATGTGGTGCTGATGAATGGTAAATATTAGGGTGGTTTATTTCAACCTCAGTGCAAAGAAAAGAATGCATGTTGATATCGTTACTTTTTGCAGTGGTGGCAAATGCTCTAGTCCAGGATGATGTTGTGGGCCGAGGTAGCTAGCCTCCAGGCAGGCTTACGCACATGTAGGATCTCGCTTCCCATTCTTCAATACATAAACGATACTATCAAGGTTGCAAAAGTTCGTACTCGGTCGATACAGGGTGACTGACCAAGGATATTTAATCGACAGTTGGGAGAGTAATCGGATTTAGGCAAGCATTAGTCAGTTTTGAAATTTTTTAATTATTTTAAATATATAAATAAATTTATAATAATATTCTCCCATATATATGAATATATTTAGCTGTTTTCATATTTATAAGAGCCTAAAAAAGAAACATTTATAGCAAAAGAAGAAAAATGAAGCAAGTTAAGAATAAAAAGGTTGCTAGATAGCACAAGTTAGTGTTCAAAACCAAATACATGTTTACACAAAATAATTCAAGGAGCAAGTGATACAAGTCATTCATCCTCATCAATGTCATCATCTAATTCAAGTTCTTATTCTTCATCTTCATCAATGTCTTCTTCTTCTATGTCATCAAGATGTAATACATCCTCCTCATTCATCAGCACAACATTTGAGCTCAAAGATAAAGCTCTCCTACCACGTTCACCTCGTTGGCTCCTTCTCGATTCCAAATTCTCTTAGGCATCACTAGCATGTGCTACAGTACTCCAAGTCAGTCTGGAACCTAGAAAAAACTCCTTATCCTGAGCATTGACATCTCCGAGACGAAAGAGGGTCTCTTTCTTTCTCAACTCGGCATTCCTGCATATTGGAATTGAAACGAGTGTATACAAGATAATTCAGCCTCTTCGTCTCCAATTTTTTTCTCTTCTTGAGATGGATCTGAAGGCCAAAATACATGTAAAATTGCAAAGTTATATCAATTATTGTTTTATATTTTACTATTAGTAATCCAATTGGGTGGGTCAGTAGAATCATTACCAAGTCAAATGTACTCTAGTTGCACTCATATCCAGAGGATGAAGACGTCAAGCTCAAGATTTTAACAGTCATGGCTTTCAAATGAGGCATATCATCTCCATGATTATACCACTAATTAGCTATTAAAATAGAAAAATGGTTAAGTTAATAAAATAAAAGATGAATCGAATGACATGAACTGAAAATAATGACTGATATACCTAGATCGTAATTGCCATCATTTGTCATCCTTAGTCTCACAGCAAATAGCTTGCCAAAATCTCTACGACCAAGTCTGTATGCCGAAAGCTCATCCCCGATGATTGCATCTTGTATATCCAAATATAGATTTAATATTTTCATGCACTCCTTAAAATCTCTTCTCACCACGAGACTCTTTATAGAAGAAGAATGGGTTCAAATAATAATGATGGATGCAATGAAGTATCGAGCCTTCCTGCAATCTTGACGGTAACAGCATCCACAAAAAATTTATGAGACGAGTCCACGCCATTGGAAGATGCAATTATCTCCTATTTAATATGGATAGGATCAGATGGGTAGAGGAAGCCATGACGACTAATAGCTCCGATGCAACCCATGGTTGAAGCAGCCATGCCACAACTGTGCTCGGCCATACAAGCTTCCCAACGTTGTTGCTCGGGTGTGAAGGGAAGACCAGGCGCTTTAAGCATCGCTCCCAAGCCACCTCCTCCATTCCGGTGACCTGGTAAAAATCCGGGCAGGTCTAGTGTAGTTGTTCCTTGATTTTTGCTCACCTATATGTACATATTCACCCTCTTTCTATCAATGTTTCATCCTTTCCGATGATCATTGATCCCCGCGAGAAACTCTCTGTTCTCTGTAACCCTAGTTCTATCACAACCTTTTCACTTCGACTCAGGATCTCATCCTCTTCTCTAATCTGGAGAAAGACTCACCAGGTCCTCATCTTCCTCATTCATCCCGGGCCTTCACTCTACTCACGTTCACAATAAGAATGCATTCACTTCCAATTGCTTCGGCTATTCTTCTTCTAGCATCTGCAGGTGTCGAACCATTCAATGGTCGGAATTCTTTAAGGGGTTCCGATCTGGACTTTTTTTCCCAACGGATCTTCATCGTCACCATCTTTCAGCTGCTCGAAGACCTTCATTGACCACGCTTCATCTTCACAGACCTTCCATGGACGACCATTGACAATCATAGGAGCTTCAAGACGACGGAGGAGCAAGGGGGCTTTCTCCGAAGCCTCATCTTGTCGTCATCGCGGGTAGGAGGTGGTGGTGGAGCATCGGCCTACAGAAGCCGTCAAATCAGCCCAATTGGGCGTGTGATCTAACGGTACAATTTCATCCACGATGACGAGCCCAAACCTGCAGCCTTGGATGATCCCAATTGTCCGCCGAAGCAACGCATCTCTCCCCGTGGCCCGAGCCACGAGCCGTCCACCAAGCCTAATACCATAACATGCTATGCGCGTGCATTCTTGGGCGAATTGCATCACCGCCCTAGTCAATCTACATTATTTCAGAAATACCCCGGCCAGGGGTATTCGGTAAATTTGTCGCAAGTTTTCAATATTTCAAAAATACCCCTAGACTCAAACTTGAATATCTTGAATATCGTTTACATCCAATTGAGATGATTTCAGTGACATTTTGTCGCTCATTTAACTATCTTTCATATAATTAAGTTTATTCTCTGATTTAACTTCTATTGTCTGATTACTTAATTAGAGAAGAAGAAGATACTTTTATTCATATTAAAATGAAACTTGGCTTTGAATTCTTTGCTCATTTGGATTTTAGGGCATATTAATGTGTATATTTGCATGAGTTAAATGTACACCAATCTGTTCATTATGCCACAGTTTGTAACAAGCATTAAAATGTTTTGAAGTACATTCTGTTTCTGTTGGAAGAAATGATAGAATTGTTTATTCCAAAGAACCCTAGGCTCTCTTATATAGAGAAGGCCTATGGGTAAATTACATAAGACGGAAGAAAGAAAAAAAATATAACAGAAGAGAACATAAAGTCTAGAAATATCTCTACACCCACCCTCAAGATGGAGCATATATGTCAATCATGCTCAGCATAGAAGAATGCTTCTGGAATGGCCCTCTGAACAATGGTTTGATAAAGATGTCTGCAGTCTGCTCTCCTAAACTGATATGAGAAGTAGAAATCAACCCCTTTTGAATCATATCACTAGTGTAGTGGCAATAAACCTCGATACGCTTTGTCCTCTCTTGAAATGCAGGATTATTAGCAATGAATAGTGATGCTTAATTGTTACACTGTAGCTGTATGGGTAGACGTACCTCTATATGCAGATCTTCTAACATAGCTCGAACCCACATCATCACTGTACTTGCTTGTGCCATGGCCATGTATTCAGATTCAGCACTAGATCTAGCCACCATTGTTTGTTTCTTGCTTTTCCAAGAAACCAAAGAACTGCCAACAAATACAGCAAAAGCTGAAGTAGACTTCCAATCGAGGGTAAACAAATTCCTATTATCGGTCGAGGGTGCGGAGTCCTTCCCCTTTTTACGAGGGTGGGCTTTGCCGCACGCGCATTCTGATCACACGTCGATTCTTTGGTCCTCAGGGGAGGAGGCGAGGAGCAGTTTTACTTTCCGGTTCGAGCGATGCTGGTTACTTGAGGAAGGCTTCCGTGAGGACGTGATGGCCTGCTGGAGGGAGTGGGATCCGGCGGGTTCGGCGATCGCCCGCATCTCAGCAAAATTGTCTCTTCTGAAGGCGCAACTTACTCGATATGGTAGGGAGACGAAATGGCGGTGTAAGCAAAGGAGAGTGGAGGCGCAGGCTGTCGTGACCTGCCTGGACGAGCTGGACGAAACGAGAGGCCTCAACCCGAAGGAGTTGGATGAGAGGATGGTTCTACTGGATGAGATCATGGTGGAGGACCGTAAAGAAGTTGAATGGAGGCAAAAATCAAGGCAGAGATGGTTGCGCGAGGGTGATGCCAACATACGCTACTTCCACAACATGGCGTCAGGGAGGAGGAGAAAAAACTATATTCACACTCTATTCGGGGGGGGAAGTCAGGGGAGGCTAGGTTGGGCACCACGATCTGTGATCACTTTGTGGCTAGCTCGAGGCGAAGGAGGCATAGCGGCTGGAGGTGATTGGGAAGAGGAGTCAGGCGACTAAATGAATCTCAAGTGGTTGCGCTGCAGGAGCCATTCTCGGAAGCGAAATTGAAATGGGCGGTTTGGGGGTTGAATGCGGACGGGGCTCCGGGCCCAGATAGCTTCCCGGTGATGTTCTACAAGGAGTTCTGGGAGCTGTTTAAAGGCGAAGTTATGGACGTCTTGACCGACTTTGCGGAGGGAAACGGTGGCTTCGATAGAATTAACAGGGCGTTATTATTTTTGCTTCCAAAGAAAGAAAATCCGGAGAGAATAGACGACTATCGGCCAATCACTCTATCTAATGTGATCTATCTTGTTGTCGCTAAAACTCTTGCCAATCGGCTTAAGGTAGTTCTTGACTCGGTGATCACGCAGAGGCGGTCTGCCTTTATTCCGGGAAGGTAAATGGCTGATGGTTTGGTAGCAGCATCGGAGATATGCCTCCAATGGAAGAGGTCGAAGGCGAAGGCCGTGTTGTGGAAGCTTGACTTCCCCAAAGCTTATGATTGTGTCGATTGGCGCTTCTTGTGGGCATTGCTAAGGCAGAGGGGCTTCCCAGAGTTGTGGATCGGTTGGATGGAAAGATGTATTACGACCTCATCTTATTCAGTCCTTGTTAATGGTAACCCGGAGGGCGGTTTCTTTCAACCGCAGCGGGGGGTGCGCCAGAGGTGCCCATTGGCACTGATGCTCTTCATCAGTGTGGCTGATGCTCTGGCGGTTTTGCTTAACCATGCAGTGGAGGGAGGCTTGTGCAAGGGATTTCGGCTGGAGGATATCTCCATTCCTATTTTGCAGTATGCGGACGACACGTTCATGCTGGGTGGGTCGGAAGAGCAAACAGCGAATGCGGTAATGCTGGTTGATATATTTGGTGAGCTATCGGGTCTGTTGTCTAATAGTGCCAAGCCCGCCGTTATCACTTTTGGGCTGCTTGACAGCGAGCGTGAGAGGGTCGCGAGTATCACCGGTAGCCCCCTCAGAATGCTACCGGTGATGTACCTGGGCTTGCCGTTGGTGGACGGAAGGTTGAAGAAAGCGGACTGGAATGTTGTGCCTAATAAGATGGAATAAAAATTGGCGGGTTGGAAAGCTATCACCCTATCCAGAGGTGGTAAACTCATTCTGTTAAAGCACGTGTTATCGACGATACTGTTATTCTTCTACTCTACTCGCATTCTTCCGGTTGGGGTTCGTAGAAAGATTGAATCGCTCATGAAGTCCTTCTGGTCGTATGGGAGACAACAGAGCTCGGGGATGCATCTTGTTAGGTGGAAGGAGGTGACGAAGGATGTAAGCGATGGCAACCTTGGCATCCGGGACGTGGAGTGCATGAACAAAGCGCTGCTTGCGAAGTGGGTGGCTCGGATCTGGGGCCCCTCCTCCTCTCTTGTGCTCAGGTTGATCCGTAGGGTCTATGGTATTGGGCGTGAGCTGGTGGCAGACAAGGTTATTCGCTCTTGCCGCCTCGCGGGATGTCTTACTCTGGCAGGCCTCAGTATCTGGCGCGTGGGCATCGGAGTTCTTTTGTGATTTTCCTAGACCAAAGGCTGGATGATTTTCTCAGAATGCAATCGGATTTGTCGGATGTAGATGATGTTTTTCCAACGTACCCTGCGGAGCAGGATGACCACTTCGCATGGCTGGATGGGAAATTCTCAACGAGAAAGGCGTACTCTGGCAGCTGCGGGATCCGGAGGAGGGACAGGATGTAGAATTACTGCGGAACTTGGAGTTGATTTGGGCAGCCAAGATCCCTTGTAGGGTCAAGGTCTTTCTGTGGTGCTTGAGGAGAGACTGCCTATGTGACAAGGTTAGGAGGGCTCGCCTCTTCGGGGCGCAGGATACGATGTGTGACAGATGTCAATGTCAACAGGAGGATGCAGCTCATATCTTCTTCAAATGCCCCCTCTCGTCTGTGGTCTGGAGAGAACTGGGTTTGACATGGCTCGAACATAACGATGCTGCGGTTTTTTGGTTATCGATCCGAAGGGTGGGGCGCGGATCCTTTGATGACGTGTCTTTGGCCTTCACGGCATCGTGGGCTTTGTGGTTGGGAAGAAATGATGTTATTTTCAAGAACCAGATATTCTATTGGGAGAATGCTCTTTTGCACTGTAAAGCCCTTTATAAGTTTTGGGCTTCTCGTTAATGTACCTATTTCTTAACCTTTACTATTAAATATATCAGTGTGATATCTCCTAACTTGGGAAACTACCCAAAGCTTCTCGATCAAAAAAAAGAGATTTCCGATCCTTAGGGCATCTTGTATAATCCGTATCAGCACATGCAGAAACCAAGATGCTTGTTACTTTCCTGAACAGTAGTCCTGCACCTGGAAACGACTTTAGATATCTCAATATCATGTATATGGCATCCATGTGTACCTGTCTAGGTTGTTCCATGAACTGACTCACCCAACTCACTACAAAAGCGATGTCAAGCCTGGTGATAGTTATATAGGGAAGTTTTCCCACCATCTCTATATATCTTCTCCTGTTAACCTCATCTGTATCATCATCAGATAACTTCATGCTAGGATCCATGGGAGTAGTCGAGGGTCGACAGCCAATCATACATGTCTCAACAAGCATGTCTGTGGCAGAACGCCGATAGCTCTCCTTCAATATGTCCTGATAATTCCATGGTATTTCCACGGTAGATAAGGCCACATCAAACTGCTGAAAATCTCCAGTGAGGCGATGGAAAGAAACATGTGAAGCAAGTGGATAAGATGCACATGTACGCTTCTGCTTCCGTAAGGCAATAGGTACATTCAAATCATCAACAATCATACTTGTCGGTATGCTATTCTCATGTAGAGATCCCTGCACATGCGCATCATCAGACCCATCGTTAATAATGTTACCTGGACAATCCTGAGGCGTGGTGGATGATTGATGAGTTCCATGAGCAGGGACATGATGTCAGGTATAGAATCGTGGTAAAGGTGGCACAGATGGATGTGGAGGTGGTGGTGGTGGTGATGGTTGTGGTGGAACAATAGGAACTGGTATGGGAACGGACGAACGCATAGGAGGAGGTGGCACATAAATCTCATCATCAGTAGTGGAGAAAGTCAACATGTCACCTGTAGGGGAGAAATACATCATAGACTCAAAGAATGTGACATCGGCACTGACATAATATTTTCTGTTCAAAGGATCATAGCAGCGGTAACCCTTCTGCGTACGAGAGTACCCAACAAATACACACTTGACAGCCCTAGGTGAGCTTGTCAAGTCTTGGAGAGAGCAGATGGACAAAAGCCATCGAACCAAAGACACGAGGAGTAAGCGTGAATAATTCCGTATCAGGGAAAACAAGCGAAAGAGGAACCTTCTCACCTAAGATAGAGGATGGCATACGATTCACCAGATAACATGCCATAAGCACAGCATCACCCCAATAGGAAATGGGTGCACAACTTTGAATAAGAAGGGTCCGAGTGATATCAAGGAGATGGCGATGCTTTCTTTCTGCAACGCCATTTTGTTGGGACGTGTAAGCACAGGTTATTTGATTGATAATGCCTTAGACAAGAAAAAATGAGAAAGAGCACGGGTACAAAATTCCAAAGCATTATCCGTACACACAACTTTCACAGTAGACGAAAATACATTCTGCACTTCATTTATGAGATTTTTGATAACATCCCCTCCTTCAGATTTATTTTTCAACAAAAACACTCAAGACAAACGAGAGAAATCAACCACAACTAGATAAAACATGTGTCCCTGATGATCAGGGACACGACTCGGACCCCAAATGTCAACATGAAAAAAATCAAGCGGGGAGCTACTGCTCCGAGACTACGACTAGGGAAAGTAGATCTGTGATGCTTTCCCAACTGACACGCATCACACTGGAAGGAAGAACCTAGTGGAATCTGGGACAAGATATGACGCATCTTCTGAATAAGGAGATGACCAAATCTTAGATGCCATGCGAATGGAGAAACTAGACCACTTGACTAAGACGAGACACCAACATAGGGAGTTCGGACCAAACGATAGAAATCATCCTGCTCACGGCCACAGCCAATCACTTCGCTCATAAGAATGTCCTGAAAAACAAGAGACGATGGGTCAAAAATAGCTCGACAGTACAAATCCTTCGTAACCTGACTGATAGATAATAAATTCATCGAAAAATCTGGAGCATGCAAGACTTTCTGGAGACGCATAGAGGGTGTAAGATTGATCTCCCCATGTCCAACTATAGGCGAATGGGTCCCATCTGCTATGACTACAGATCGCCCCGGTGGAACCTCTTTGTAGGATGTAAGCTTATCTTTGTCTCGACAAAGATGGTGTATCGCGTCGGAGCCCATAATTCATTCTTAAACATCAAATCCATGACATCAAGTAAGGACATAATCACTACCTGAGGCGCTAGCAGTGGCCGATGTACTAGCAGATGCTGAAGCAGCTACATCCGAGGAGCCTACCGAAGAATCAGTAGAGGCAGGAGGCATGATATCTCGCAGCCTGGCAACAAGATCCTCAAATCGTTGGCCTGAAGTAGATGGTTGTGGAGATGCAATATGCTCGGCTACCTGCGCCGATGTAGGAAACCCATGCTTAGAATAGCATATCTCCTCTGTATGTCATGGGCGATGACAGAATGTGCAGGGTTCATGAATGCGACCACCTCGACCACGAGGTCCACAGCCACGAAAGGAAGAAGAGGCTCCTCTACCTCTGGAAGTTGCCATCACCGAAGGAGGCTAAGTAGTAGCAGAAGACGGGACTATAATTATGTTGAGCCTGCAGTACACTTCCTCTACTGGAGGAATAGTAGCATCTGCAAGAATCTGTGAGCGGGCAGCATCATATTCAGGGTCAAACGCCGCTAATAAGACCCCCACCATGGTAGCATTCTGAAACATCTTCTGCTGCTCGGGAGACGCCGTAAGGGGAATGATACTATAGAGCTTCTCAAACATCCCTCGCAAGGATGAATGCAGGGGTCGACCATTCTGCTTCACCGTAAAGATGTCATGCTGGAGTTGAAGAATCTTGGTCTCCTTTCGCATATGCAAGTATGTCGCTGCAAGGATGTCCCACATCACCTTAGCAGTGGACTGATGGAGTACATCATTAGCAATCTCCATCGACAGTTTACCAGAAAATCAAACTTTGGCATACGAATCATCGACCTCCCATGAGGCATAAACCCCAGTTTTCTCTGCCGACTCATCTTCGGTAAGAATGTGCTTCTTACCATTTGAATTCATGAGACTCATGAACCGCATAGCCCAGAGCTCGTAGTTCGTCCCATCCATCTTGACAATTGGCGTTGGACCTTTAAACGTGCTTATAGAAGGCATGTCGACCTTGTTTTCTGACATGGTTGCCGAGTAAGAAGAACTAGGGTTTGTAGACGAAGAATCAAGTGTCTACATAAACATCCGAGGATTTGAGTGCATATGTAGACTTATGCACTCAAATCCATAGAAGGAGAGGAGGGAGGTGGCGGCGAGAAGGCGGGGGCGGTTGAGAGAGAGGAGATTGGTGGGGGAGGTCAGTGTCGACGGTGGAGAAAGGAGAGAGGTGTGGGACCGACGGCAGGAGGTGGGAGGGGGTGCGGCGGTAGGAGGTGGAGAAAAGGAGGAAAGGGGCCGGCGGCAGGAGGTGGAGAGAGAGGGGCGGCTAGGGTTTTGGTGGTGGCTCTGATACTATGTTTGAAGAAATGAGAGAATTGTTTATTCTAAAGAACCCTAGGCTCTCATATATAGAGAAGGCTTATGAGTAAATTACATAAGACGGAAGAATAAAATAAAACATAATAAAAGAGTACATAAAGTCTAGAAATATCTCAACGGTTTCATTTATGCATAAATTTGTGATGTGCATGTTATCTTGCATTGCTTGTGTACATTGATTTGTCTCTCTGTGTTGACCTAGATTATTAATCGATCGCTTAACTTAAATATTCTGAATAATCGTATCATGGCTCGTGTCCTTGTGTTCAACCCTAGACTTCCTAGCTTAAAATTTAAAGCTGAATCCTCCTCGCGGAGATCATTCATTCGGTTTTGTATGACATGCTAAGTGCATGTGCTACAACGGATCCAAATTATCTCTTATGCATTTAGCAATTCATCAAATGGTGTCGTAGCCGGGGACACGGTTTCATTAATATAAATATTTTGATTTTATATTTTTGGTTAAGTTGATTCTTATTTTATCTAGGTCAATCTTGTGATGTGATGTTTTACGCACTATTTATGTGTTGATAATCTTTAAAATATCTAATTTCATCTGTTTGTGGTAGGTTTCATTCATCGAGGACCCTCGTGTAGAATGGAGGCAGGAAGCTCTGATTTGAGTACATGCCGAGAAGAACTGCAGAAGATGCCATCAAGTTTTTCGAAGATTATTTTGTTGATATTTTTGATGTAATAATTTTGGACTATGGACTCTATTATTTGTTTGGTGTGTTGAGTTTGTTTCACCCATGTTGGGTAAGACTCAACTTGAGTGCTTGATCAAGGATCTAGGCACACAGCTCATAGAGCTACTTTCGACATATTATTCTTGATGCTTGATCCGTAAGTTAGGACACACTAACTTCATCTTATGAGATTCACTCATCTCTAAGATTCATGAGACGCGTGTAATCTACGTTTAACTTAGACCAACTAAATTGAATCACTTCCTGCTAATAGAATTTATGATTAGGTGCGGATTTTTATCGACTTGCATACATTTAGATAATATTTGATATTCAGTCTTGTATATGCATGAAAAAGAGCAAGAACCATTGTAAGTACTTCTCTTGAGGCATCACGATTTTACATCTGTATTGTTTTTTCCGTTTCATGATTTGTCACTTAGGATAATATGGAAATTGGACTGGACGTTAGACGATGATTTGTGTGTTTAGAGATTTAATACAAGTGATAATCTAATTTCTAAAAATGGTACTGTTAATACAAGTTGAAAATGGAGTTAAAACTTACCTTGTTTTGGGAGAGAAAACGTTGCATTATTTGCAGCAGCTATTTGTGCATTGATTGAAAAGTGAGGGCGTATCCATAGGATAGAGCTCAGACCCTAAATCAGCATGCTCTTAATGAAATATCTTTTGTATTATCACCAATAAAAACGACAAGATAATTGGACCATATTTATGGTATTCATTGTGTAGGTTGGTCTAGTGGTCTAGTGGTAGTACAGTGTGTCTACCGCACAAAAGACCAGGGTTCAAATCCCACTCTTGCAGTGGTTGCGATAGGTAGTCGACGGCCAGCGTAAAAATAGTCGAATCTTTCAACATGGATTTGAGCAAGAATCCATGTAGTCGACCCTACTTATAGTGGGAGAAGGCTTAGTACATTATAATATTGTGTAGGTTGGTGAAATAATCGTATTTGTTCGATATTGTTTGACTCTCCAGCCTTCCAAAACACTAGGCTTCGTTATTATCCCCTAAGATTCACATCTAGAGATTCAGCTAACACTGGTCCCTTCTTCGCTTAGCTTCCTATTCTTTATACTTAGGCTTATTTTTAGAATAAGTATAGGGGGGATCCAATGTCGTTCTGGTTGTTCCCCTCGGGTTACCTAGTTTTAAATTAATATATTTATACTTAAGTTATTTCTCAGCTTAAGTATAGGAGGATCTGAGTCCACGTTTTCCTTTAACTGATTCTTTTTACCCATAATACATATATGATTCTATCATCAGTTTTAATATATTCTTTTATATTTAGCATGAGCTATGGCTTCATATCACTTTGTGCTATGAGGACATAGCAAAAGCTAAGTATATGGGGGTCTACCGAATATTTACATATATACTTTAGCCATAGCTCATATTTTTTATTTTTTTTCAAACTATTGGGGTTATGGGTATAGTATTACATTTTTGAACTTACTTGTATAAAAATATTTTGAAAATGATTTTTGAAAATTATATACATATTTGACATGGTTTTAAAGTGTTTTATATGGTTTGCGAAAATATGGTTTGACATGTTTGGGAAGTCATTTGTAAAATATTTTGAAAACCTACATATTTATGTGACATTGTTTGGAAAAATGTTTTACTGAGGTTTGAAAAATGGGGTTTTACTTGTTTTGAAAATCTTTGTAAAATGTTTGAAAATTTTCTATTTATATGTGACAATGTATGTAAAAAGTTTCGAAAAATCTTTTCAAAGCTAAGGGTGTAATTGAGTATAATCAATTGTTTAACTCTCTAACTTAATTCAATATAAAAAATAAAATCACAAAAAGATTGACTTATTAGTTGGTGTCTTATCCTTCATTTTCATTTTGCGCTCAAAGCTTGAGATGATCTTTTACACTTGGTTTAAAGAGTCCATAAACTTAGAGTAAACTTGTCTTATCATTAGGGTCTTGGACTTAAAAATTCGCATTTCCCTAGTTAAACGATATGCATGCTATATTGCTCGCCTAATCTCATTTAAAAAGAACTTGACTATCGGTCACATGCACGACTACATGCATGATTGAGATGAGTTAAGGTATCACTAAGGAGATTGGGATTTGAAGCTTGAGTTTGGACTTGATCTTTATGATGCTCGATGATAAGATCAGATTAATGACGACTTCATGAAATCTAAGTGTCAGCATCTTATAGCTAGTATGGGACATGTTCTCATACTATCTCTTGACTTTGACCTAAAGTGTCAGGGTGTGATGACATTAATTTAATAAGTTGATCAGTGTGTGCCAATCCTTGGTAAAAGCAGTGGAGCTAGCCAAAAAGAAGGGAAGTTCCCTCAGATAAAAAAAGTGAAATGAAAAAAAAACTTGTCACATTACAAAGCTACATTACATGAGCTATATTCAAGGCGAGCGCTCCCCACCTTTAAGTGCCTGCTTGGACCAAATCATTAAGCTTTTATGAGTCAGGATAGTACCTCAAAAAGGATTCTGCATCGTTAGCGCTACAAGTCTAGGTACATGTATATTAGAAACCTTAAAAAGACGCGCCCCAGCATACTCTCAGGAAAACGAGTACATACGACTCAAATTTCTTTTTGACGGATACACTGATTGATAAAATAAAATTCAAAAATGCGTTGAGTATTGGCACTTGAGAGAATCATGTTCCAATGAGAGGAAGTGAAAATAAGTACACACTCCTATATTCTCTAATCATTTCGCATTTCATATATACATTTGAAGTCTAACAAACTAAAGAAACAGTGGATTGAAACAAGACTATATTTATTCCCTAGTGTTGAGGGTTGGGTCCTTAGGAGAGCTTTTGAGATTGGAAGTGATATCGAGAATCTACTCTCATGAGTGCAATCTACACTAAGTCATACTTCTTATATATATGTGTATGTATATGTATATGTATACACTGAGAGTCTGACAATTAGAGGAGTTGAATTCCTTTTGATTAATACCTGGATCAACTTAGTTTTAGGATTTCTAAAATCTAGTGTTCTAGATAAAATCGAGCCTTGTATATTCACTTACACGTGTTAAGGAGCTCATTAACTAAACTAATTCTCTAATTAATTCTTTATTTATTAGCTCTAGGACTAGCTTAGCTTAAGTATAAAGAGGTGATAAATCCCATATTTATCAGCATTAATCGTCATTATTATCTCTCTTGCTTAAGTAATTCAACAATATTCATTGACAATTAACATTGGGATTGGGGAGCCTACACCCATGTGTAGGTAACTTTCCTACACCCACCTCTTGTTCTCCAAATTTTTTTGATTATTTGAAATGGATCTTTAGGGGATTTACTTAGAATATTAAATGAAATATGTCTTTCAAATTTCATGTAAAACAGACATTCCTAACAGCTCCATCGGAAAGGGCCGATTTCAGCAAATCTTAGACCGTTAAAATTTGACTGTCATGATGGATAAGTTAGAAGTCTCGGAATAAGCTGAAATTTTAATGACAACAAGGTGATATATTGTGATCTAAATTCCCCCCGGAATTATCTCCAAAAAATAAAAATGTTGAGGGAAAAAGAAGTGGGTGTAGGAAAGTTACCTACACATGGGTGTCGGCTCCCTTTTCCCATTAACATTAATTGACAAATTGTGTGTTGTATACAATTGACAGTAATTACATTATATTAATGTAACCTTATTATGGTGTAATATTTTATGTATTTATTTCTCCTTAAAAATCAAATAAAAATTAGTATAATGTTGCACATAAATAAATTAACATAAAACAAAATAAAAATACAAAAAATAAACAAAAGAAAATTACTCTATATTGTTTTAATATATATATTTTTTATCGATGTACAAATGACCTCTGATCTCTTTGATTCTACATGAAAGTTATAGATCTCGAAGTTTACAACTTTCATGTTTACAACTTTTCCTAATTTCCATCCTAACTAATTCTTTTAGAATTATCTTTGAATTTCTGAATTATCTTCATTCTGATTGGGCCACGTGGCGCTCCCAGAATGCTCAACGTGGCCCTTTCCTGTTAGGACATCCGCCTTTAATCCTGGTCGTGTGATTCGTTTGATCGGCCAAATCTTTACTGTACGTAGGCATCCAAGCCTTGATTGTCTGATGGCCATCATTTGATCAGATCCTCACCATCCATGAGCGCCCAAATTTGGACCGTTGGATTCATAGATCCAACGGTCTACAAGTCACCTTCCACCTCCAGTCGTTGCCCTCCATTGTGTCAACCCCTTTCTTCTCCCCATTATCCTGCTAACATTAACTACAACCTCCACCAACCTCCATCACAAAACCCTTCTTCTAACTTTCATCCCCTCCGCACTAACCTCCATAACCTCTGAGAACCACCTATGCAAACTTGGGTGGCGGTTGAAACTACCACCTAGCAAAGCCTTGGTCGTCGCCCTCTTCTTCAAATACCCCTCAACCGACCACCGTAGGGAATCGTCCAACCTTACGAGAGCTTTGGCCCAGCCCTTCTCTGCCTTGTCGAGACAGGATCAGGTGGATAGAGGAAGCCATGGCAACCAATAGCTCCGTTGCGACCCATGGTTGAAGCAATCATGCCACGGTCGTGCCCGGTCGTACAAGCTTCCCAACGTTGCTGCCCAGGTGTGAAGTGAAGACCATGCGCTTTAAGCACCACCCCCAAGCCAACTCCTCCATCCCAGTGACCTCGTAAAAATCCGAGCAAGCGGGTCTAGTGTAGTTGTTCCTTGATTTTTGCTCAGATGTATGTACATATTCACCCTCTTTCTATCAATGTTTCGTCCTCTTCGATGATTACTGATCCTCGCGAGAAACTTTGTTCTCTGTAATCCTAGTTCTATCACAACCTTTTCTCTTCGACTCATCCTCTTCTCCAATCTAAAGAAAGACCCACCAGGTCCTCATCTTCCTCCTTCATCCCGGACCTTCACTCCACTCACGTTTACAATAAGCATGCATTCACTTCCAATTGCTTTGGTTATTCTTCTTCTAAGATCTGCAGGTGTCGAGCCCTTCAATGGCCGGAATTCTTGAAGGGGCTCCGATCTGGAGCTTTGTTCCTGACAGGTCTTCATCGTCACCATCGTTCGGCTGCTCGAGGACCTTCACCGACCACGCTTCATCTTCGCAGACCCTCCGTGGACGATCATTGACCATCATTTTGTCCCTCATTTAGTTATCTTTCATACAATTAAGTTTATTCTCCTATTTGACTTTTATTGTTTGATTAATTAATTAGAGAAGAAAAAATAGTTTTATTCATATTAAAATGAAACTTGGCTTTGATTTTTTTTGCTCATTTGGAGCATGTACGATAAATCATTTTAGGGCATATTAATGTGTATATTTGCATGAGTTAAATGTATACCAATCTGTTCATTATGTCATAATTTCTAACATGCATTAAATGTTTTGAAGCACATTCTGTTTCATTTATGCATAAATTTGTGATGAGCATGCTATCTTGCATTGCTTGTGTGCATTGATTTTTCTCTCTGTTTTGACCTAGATTATTTATCAATCGCTTAACTTAAATATTCCCAAATAATCATATTATGGCTCGTGTTCTTGTGTTTGATCCTGGACTTCCCAAGTTAAAATTTAAAGCTGGATCCTCCTCGTGGAGATCATTTATTCGATTTTGTATGACACGCTAAGTGCTTGTGCTGCAACGAATCCAAATTATTTTATGCATTTAGCGATACATCGAATATCAGTAGCTTTCTGACTATTCTTCTTAGCAATGTCATCAAAATACGTGATGATCTTATTCCCTATCTCCTCGTCCACCTTAGGACATGCAAATATATTGCCTCTTCAGTGTGTTAGATGTTGCTTGAACATGTACATACCTCACTTGACAATCTTCTTGCACAGCTTGCAAGTAACCATCTTCAGATCCGTACACTTAAAGATAACCATATTGCCATGCAGGATCACTTGATCCTAACGGCACATAAAAAGGTGAGTCGTTATCAAAAGAAATGTTTGCTAGAGGTGTATCCATTAACATAGTCAGAAACTCACAAGTTACTTATTAACAAATACAAAGCTAACCAAACTAGCGTGTTACTAATCATTGTAATCAACAAATGCGAAGCTAATCAAAAATCACAAAAGATAAATAAAAGATGTAATAACTAACTAACCTTATAGTTATTAACATGAATTTGGTGTACCACATTTAGCATAATAAACACGAAGGTAACCTTATATAACCTAACCAACATGCAAATCAATCAACAAGAATAACAAGTTTTCGCTCCTAAAAAAATTCCCCAACAAGCTTCGGATATGGATAAAAAAATATCATCTGTCGACAACCACTATCTTGTGGTATGTCAGAAATCAACGAACCACTATATTGATGTAGCCTCTGCATCATACATGTTGCCCATACCACGGCATGCACAAAAACGTGTTCCAATGGACACCCCAGCCTATCCAGCCCTAGCTCGGTATCCTCCTATGCGCACTATGAATGTGGGGGTCATGTACCACGGCCCAGCATTCATAAATCATTGCTATTGCAAACCTGCGAGGCCTTAGAATTCCACGACCACCCAGATTTGCAGCCCGAAGCCCCTCTGTTCCCATATTTAGTAACACTTGCATGCACACATCGACGGGTGGATAGTGTTCTCCATTCAACAATGTCCTCGTTGCCAGCCATCACAGCACCACCAAAAAGTCACAGATCGGTTTCACATGCGCATTGTGAAAGGAGACCACATGCGCTCACCGCAACACCATCAACACTTGAATAACGAGACCTTGCATAACTGTCCAAACTCAACCCTTAAGTGATGCAGCATGATTCCACATCCACCCTTTTAGTAGACATTTTTATTTTAAGTTTTATTTAATCATGTAAAAAGGCTCATTATAAAAGGCCTTTAGTTTTTTTTCTTTTCTGCATGATTTCTTTGCTTTATTTTTATTTCCAAAATGTGGTTGCTATTTTAGGGGGATTAGCCTCTATAAAAGGCCCCCTTTGTATTAGGATTAATTAAGTTGAAATTGAAGTTATTTTTTTCCCATCCCTAATTCTCTCTCTCTCTCTCGGTCCCGCACCATCCCTCTTCCCCGCTCCCCTTCTCTCCCCGTAACCCTAACCCTCCCTCGACCGCCGCCTCTCTCCCCTCTCCTCCCTCTCCCTCTCGCCGCCTCCCCCAGGCCCTCCTCCTTCTCCTTCCACGCCTGCGGCCCTCGCCCACCATCGCCCCCACGCCGCCCTCTCTTCCCCTGCCTCCACCCTCACCGCTCGGCCCCGTCAACTCGTGTCGCCCCCACGCCGCCTCCTCCCAGCCCCGGTATCCCTCTCCGCCACGCCGCACCGCCCTCCTCTCCTCCTACCCCCACCGCTTGGCCACCCAACGCCGCCTCCCGCCCTCTCTCACCGGCCCGAGCCGCCGCGCCCTCCGGGCGGCTTCCACCCTCCTTGTGGCATCGCCAGCGACCCCCCCCCCCCCCCAGTGACCGTTACCCCTCCCGTGAAGCCAGCACTACCTCCAGCCGAGCTCGGCGTGACCGCCGACCTGTGGCCCTGTCGAAAGCTTCGAGAATACGTCGACCAGATCTGAAGCGCGCCTAACGAACCCCTTGCCGGTTGTGGTATGAGCGTATTTTTCCACATATTATTCCGCTGTATACATTTAGCATTGTGGCATGCGATATTGTTGTTCGATTTGGTGATTTATTAAGATTCTAGACTGCAACATCGTTACATATTTCCATTAGTCGTTAACTAATTGTTTTGCCCTAAAGTTGTGGAATAATCGGTGCTAAAGTTCGAGTATCTTGCATCCATTGTTGCTGATTTTTGCATATCGCACATCATTTTGTTCGTCATCGTCATTTAATTCCTTCGTTCAATTGGTAGGAACACCATTTAGTCCATTGCTCATGTAAGTTGCATCATTAAGCATAAAGGTTGTCATCATCGAAAAATGGGAGTTATCAAAAGGTGAAAGTAGGGAAGGATATAGAGAGAGAGAGAGGCTGCTTTAAGTAAAGGGGTGGAAATATTGAAATTTTATCCCCCTCTTAAAAATAATTACAAATAAATGTGGAAAAATGAGAATGTGGACAGCAACCTTCTCCAATTAGAATTAGGAGTTTCAGACCCTATAATATTAGACAATATGGCCAAGGACATTACTCACATCTCCATCACCATAATCTTGTGGCTTTCACACTCCATGATCTCTCGTAACTTTATAACACATTGTTAAGGATGTCACACCAATTCTTCAACCACGAGCCTCCTCAAGTAGATGACAACCCAATGAAGACCTCAACAATGGCATGGACCCTGTCATATACGTCACTTTTGTTTTTCAACCCTGGATTCGAAGGCACCAACACAAAGCACCTACGTACTGAGTTTGAAGATCAACCAAGTCATCAAGAGTTGAGTTTTGAAGCGACAAAGAATCGATACATCGTGAAACTGGGAATTAAGTTAAAATTAGGGTTTGACGTCCATTTATTCCTGTCCAATTAAAATCTCTGGTTGAAAATTAAGGTTTGTCACCCAATTTGAGACCATCAATTTATGTTATATTTAAAAAACTGAGATCACATGTGATCATTAATTAGTTATTAGGTTGTCATTTTATAGATTGTCATTTTATGGGTTGACTGAGGTTTGTTACATATTTAGTTTATTTTCTTTTTTATTTTATTTTGTAATTCCACTTCTTTATATATAAAGGGGTTAATAGGCATTGTTTAAGGAACATTTCATATTATATTAAAAAAAGGAATTTCTCCATCATCTCTTCTCCTTTTGTGTTCCGCTCTATACACCCATCTCCATGCTTTCTCCCCCAAAACCCCATGCAACCAAGGCATATTCGTCTCCCTCCTCCCTTCCCCAAACTTCCCGCCCTCGGGATATTTCTATCTATGTCACTGTCTCAGTAAACTCATTCTTTATAAATCAAACAAACTATTTTGATAAGAAAACCCTTTTGAAAGTCAAAGGAAAGTATTACAAAGCAGTCGTGAGACATGTTATACTCTATGGATCATAGTGTCAGCTTGTGAACCATAGACATGTGCAAAGAATGATAGTAGTAGAAATAAAAACGCTAACATTGAATGAGTGATCATACACGGAAAGATCATATTCAAAATGATGAGATCAGAAGGAAAGTTGGTGTAGCTCCCATAGAGGATAAGATGAGAGAAAATCGCTTAAGATGATTTGAACATTTACAAAGGAGGTCAGTTGGTGCACATGTTAGAAGATGTGAGATTTGGGATGTTCATCTGGTTAAGAGAGAGCGGGGAAGGCCCAAGAGGTGTTGGAATGAGACTATCCGAAGGTATCTTAGTTATTTAAATTTAAGTCCGAGAATGACCCAAAATACATATGAATGGAGGCAAAAAAATACATATAGTTGATCGTACTTAATTGTGGGAAAAATATGTGTTTTTGTTGTTGTCATCTTCGTTTGATTTATGGTATTGTTACCTTGAGCTATCATTTCATTTGGTGTGAAAGAAAGACTGTCTTGTTTAATAATGAGCATTCTCAATTTTGAATAATATGTAATATCTTACTTATTAAACGAATTGAAATCATGTAGTTTGTATTATATGATTTGACCATTTGTAAAGGAAAGTTGGTGTAGTTCCCGTAAAGGATAAGATGAAAGAAAATCGCTTAAGATGATTTGACCAAGGAGATCGGTTGGTGCACATGTTAGAAGATGCAAGATTCGGGCTATTCAGACGGTTAAGAGAGGGCGATGAGGGCCCAAGAAGTATAGGAATGAGATTATCCGAAGGGATCTTAGTTATTTGGATTTAAGTCCGACAATGACCCAAAATATATATGAATAGAGGCAAAAAAATCCATGTAGTCGACCCTACTTAATTGTGGGAAAAGTCTATCTTTTTGTTGTTGTTGTATTTAAACAACCTAAAATATATGTTAAATTCTTTACTTCCCAGAACCTTTCCCATTTCCTTACTATGATGCACTTGCACATTATAGTTACTTTTCTAGCCACAAAACGCTTGTTCAGAAAGGTATAATCTCCAAAGAGAAGTTATTAAGGTTGTATTCAACCATTTTATTTTGAAAAGAATGTCAACCAATATTATTCCTTTAGGTCATATGGTAATATAACAACCACCAAACTTTCCCTCGTAAGTGGGGCCAATTACAAGCATTGTCGCTTTCAAATATGATCGCCATATCAATTCATTTAATTAGTAAGAGATTACATATTATACAAATTTGAGAATGCAAACTATTAAACAAGACAAAGTCTTTCTTTCACACCAAGTGAAATGATAAAAAAAACAAAATCATAAATCAGAAGAAGATGACGACAACAAAGCTTTCTCACATTAAGTAAGGTCAATGACATGGATTCTTTGCCTCTATTCATATCGTGAAATCAAAAGACAAACAATAAAAATATGTCCTTAATACTCACTTCTATAAACAAACTATTAAATCATCATCGATATAGCAACCATCTAGCTATATTTTTTCAAAACGATAAATGCATAGGCACGATCATGAGAAAATAAGTTAAGGTATCAAAGATGCAACCCACGCAAGCAGACATTTTTTTACTTGATGGGATTCCAACAAAGGCCCATCCAAGAGTCATCCTAGGATTCTATCCGCGGTCTCCCTTGTGGTAGACACCCATCGCCTACCAACATATCATGTATCGTGTTGTCAAAAGCGGACAGACTAAAAAGGAGAAAAGTGACAATTTTTATGGTAAATCGCGGATTAATCAATTAAAAGCATAAAAGTTATGTATGGAAATTAAATTCTCACATTTTTAAAAAAGGTATTTGTAAAGCTAGACTAATAGCAGAATAGCATAGTGCTACAGCATATATTCCACTCAATTTACAGCTGTCTGCTCAAACAATTACTCCAAAAGCAAAAAAATTACTTACCATTCCATAACTTTCTTATTGTCCTATGCACTGTTGCACTGTTGCCTAAGCAACGCGATGTCCATACAGCAGGGATGTATTCGTGATGTAAAAATGATGAGCTGACCAAACTTTCGTGTGTGCATGTGTAACATACTACCTTGTATTTTATATTGTCATGATAAATAAGATAATTCCAAGGCAGGGAAACATTTACTACATGATAGATTTCTTAACACCCCATCCGCAGTCCCACAAGGAAGACTCGCAAAATGTAATAGCGAATAATTAGAGGCAAGGATTATTACTTGATATGTTGGCCAAAAAAATAAGAGAGAACTCTTGGACTACTTTTCTTTTGGTTCTAGACTACAAATTTCATTTCTTTATCATGATAATATCATTTCATGTATAAGTGCATTGCTTCAAAAAATAATTTAAGTATTCATTACCTCATAAGCCACTGTACAATCCTGTACAAAATTGTGCATGTTGGAATTTGCAACATGGTATGCACGCATATACTACTTTATGTGCTATAGGATCTCATAAGTGTGACATAAGGTTTAATACCACACAGAGGAAAATATTTTGTACACGACCATTTTCTTTTGTATGGCCATATCGAACTTTCGCATATTGTGCAATATTTTATGTATCAGAATGATTTATATATTATTTCTTGAATTTGTATAAATGAGCACCATGTCAAGCCTTGAAAACATGAGTGCACCCCACGCTTTGGATGGTCCCTTGTTAAAACTTATGGACATCCATCCTCCACCAGTTTCTGCACATTCACAACCCTGACAGGAACATATTTGATAACTTTCTCTGAAACTTATAAAGTTAAAAGCCTGAAGACATGGGGGCTTGCTCACTAGCGAAATCTCAATCGTAACTCTCCCATGAAATTCCTTGTCAAGAAAAATAAAGCCAGCTTCCAATCAGCGACCCATACGTATTAACCACTCGGTATCAATATGCAGAAACACGTGAGAGTCACGCAAATTTCAATAAGAAAAAAAGAAGCCCAAAAACAACGCAATCCGTTGATGCAGAACCAAACCGGTCACCACGCACGTGCACATACCACAAAACAAGAATTCGACACCGAAACACAATCTCGAGTGCGTAAGAAAAAACTCCAAGACACAAACTTTAACATTTTGGATATACAAGAAACACCAACAGCCCAATCCAACGAAACAATAAAACAACAACAACATCCATTCATTCGTTCGTTCGTTGGTCTGATTTGGAGGGGAAGAGAGAAAAGGAGATGAGATATGACGCACCTCTCTTGCGCTCCCCGCGGCGGTTAACGGAGCAGGATGCGTGATCGGGATCGTCTGACGCGTAGCCTTCCTCGGCGGGGGCGTCCACGGCGACAACGTCGGACGATGGGGAGGCACGGGCGGAGGCTCCGAGGCTCGCGTACTGCGAGAGGCAGCCCATGCTCGCGCTTTTTTTCAAGATTCCACCAACGCCGCCCTCTCCGCCCTCCGAGATCCTCACTCCGAAGAGCTTGACCCCTCCACCAGCACGCGATGGGCACGTGCGGGAGTTGTGCCCATTGTTGCAGCAATGCGAGCACCGCCTCGTCATTGGCGATGGCGGCGTCGAGGACGGGCGGTGGATTTGGGTCGGGGATATGATAAAATAATACTGCTTTTTAGATGGGCGAAGGGATGCCTTTGTTTCGCCTCCTTGGACGGTGATTGCGTTTGGCTTTTTTTTGTTCTCACTTTGTCCGAAAGAAAGGGGTGGGGAATGCGCGTGGTGGGACCCTTCTTCGAATGGGGGTTGCAAGTTCACAGAAATTATAGGGGGATATGACCAAGAACGATTTTTCAAAGGTCATGTTGGTTCATGGGAGCCTTATCCCAAAAACTCACCCTTTCCTACACTTTAATTAATCGCATCACAATAAATATTTTTCCAAGCTTCAATACAATCACATCACAGCAAACCCTTCCAACCCAAAACCCTCTATCCAAACACCAAAACACAAAAACGGGTTACCCCCACCTGTTTATCATCGGGTAACCTGGCAACCAAACGCACCCTATGGATTTTTTCACCATAACTACTGTAAAATTGCCAATTACACCATAATTCTTGACTTCTTATTTACCTCATGTACAATCTTACTAACTCCTACACCACGGTCCATCCACTTAACTGCTAAATTGAACGATATCCATCAAAAAAACTAACTTATCTGCACTTGATATATATCGAACTTACAGAACAGAACCCTCATCCTCTAAACTTCTCCTTTCAAACAAGATATATCCAGCAAAAGAACCCATCCCATCCCTTGCCCATGTCCATGTCGACATAACACATCTCATTGCTCTGCATCTCAACCCTATTTGAGCATCTTCTCCTCCCCCCTAGACTATACCTCTCTCTACTCCCATCTCTCCCTGCAGGAAGCAAATCTCTAGGAGTTAATGCCATGCACCATCCCCCTCCCATGCATCAGTTCTTGATATTCATCCTCTCCTCTCTACCATATTCACTCAGCAGTAGCATCGTGAGCTCGAGAAAGAAACCCTCGCAACATTAAAGTTCAACCTCCATGACCCCCTAGACGGTCTCTCCACTTAGGACTCCAATGCCCCCTACTCGTGGTGTAGCATCTTCTGATCGTCCTCCCATCCCTACTCAAGCGTCGAATTCTGCATCCCCCACCTCTATCTTTCTAGTGCATCTCCCCTTCCCTTTCCTCCCTCTACCACCTTTAGAAGCTCTCCATACACTCCAGACTCTCCCTTTGGCCTCACCGCATACCCCTTCTCTGACTTTCATGCATTCTTCCTACGGTACAACTCCCTCTCCGACCACTTCCCCGTCCAATTCAATCTCTCTTCCTTGTATGCCCTTAGCCTTCCTAGCAACCTCCTCTATGTCCCCTCCCCTTTATCCATCCCTCCCCCACCCCCTCCTCATCCCCCCTCTAATACATTTTGTAAGGTGGTTTATCACCCGAGGATATTGCACGTGTGAGTCTATTTAATACAATCGATTAATTGTCTTTGTTTTTCCTCCTTCTATGTGAATCTGGTGAGCTGAAGGTTTGTCGTGTTTAATTATCTTTGTTTTTTCTCTTTCTTGTGTTATCATCTCTCTTATGGTTTCATTATTTTTTGCATCCCCCCTCCAACCCTTTTTTGTTCTTTATTTCTGTTGAGATGGGAGTTCAAATATCCTTTATTTCATCTTTTATATGTCCATAGGACACAAGACAACTCTTGTGATTTGCGAGAGAATAATATATTTGATTCATATCATTTCTCAATTTTTGCTAAGCATGCTCTTTCTAGTCCTTTGGATGGCTTTTATCTAATTTTGAGAGAGAATCCTAATTTTGAGATACACATCTTCCTTTATTCCTCGAGTCAAACTGGTGATTCCACTCTACTCCCTGAGGGTTATCTGCGTTAGGAAGACGCTTGTTCCTTGTACTATATTTCACTTTTTGGGAGTTCATCTCATGTATTAGATGTCAAAGTAGGGTTTCTAACTTTTCTCTCCTTGATGACTTAGTCAAGATTTTTACGTGTGTTAAAAAGTTATTTTTAGTGTCATGGTGTGCACATGCGAACACCGAAAGATTTTGGATAAAATCTCAACAACTACAAGATAAGATATATTAAAATAAGCAAAGGGCATGTAGAGGATAGATTTAGGGGGACTCGGATAGAATACATAAAATTTTATTATATTTAAAAATATTTTACTTTATTATTTCAAATTAAATATTTTTTATATCAAGGACCCTAAAATGTGTTGAAACTTAAGTAATTAGATTCTAAACATCATTACATTGGTGCGTGGAATTTTTCAAATTTTTCTACTTTTTTTGGTGAATTTTTGAAGTGTACGGGGCATTTGTGTAAGTTTCTAGAATATTTTGGACTAGAAAGTTAACATAACTAAAAACAAAGGTAAAATTCCAATTGCAAAGGTACCTTGACAAAAAAGTAGATTTTAATTTAAAAGATATTTAATTGGTAATTACATATGAAAAGAAATAACTTTAAGATATTACAAAAACGTCCCTTAATGGCTAAATTGTAATTAAATAGAACTTAAATAAAAGAAAGGCAAATATCATATAATAGAAATTACAAAATTGGAGAAATTAGGAATGATAATAAAACATTTTCAAAGAATTGCATAAAGGCCCAAAATGCTTTAAAAAAACTAAAAGAAAGTTAAAATTGCTAAGGGTTCCTAAGACCCTTCTTCTTGCTGGTGATGATAGTGTATCATGCTTGGTCACCAACGGCGGAGCACGGCTGGAGGAGGGCTCGAGGTAGCGAGGGATGCGATGGGTAGCAACTCACCGTGGCAAATAGGGAGGCGTGGCAGTGAATGGAGGAGACGGAGGTGCGATGGAGGAGGTTGGAGCCAAAGTTCCCCAAATGGGTCCGAAACCAAAGTTGGGTTCTTCTCATCGATCGGCCCCTAGTTGTGTCCTCGAGCTTGACGGTGGTATTGTGGTAGCCAAGAGCATACGTAGGAGGAAATGGTGCAGCAAGGTTAGAGGGGGAGGAGGGAATAGGCTTAATGATGGGTCTAGGGCTCAAGGCCCTTGATAGGGTCCATTTCGAGGTCCCCCTCCTTCCCCTTTTGTAGCCAACGTCGAGGGGAGGGGAGGGGTGGTGGTGATGTAACAACGGAGGAAGAGGGGGCATCGCTGGCAGTTGATGTGAGGGAGGAGGAGAAGGGTTGCAAGCCCCTTTCATATATATATATATATATATGTATGTATGTATGTATATATATATATATATATATGTATGTATATATATATATATATATATGGGAAGAAGTTGATGATGTTAATAGCTGGTCTGTTGGCGTCGTCAATTTTATCTTTTTCTTAGTTTTTTTCTTTTTTTCTCCAAAGTTTGTTCTCTTGAGGAGCAAGGTTGGGACTTTGTCCCGATATTTGAAAAAAATCAAAATATTAATATAAATTAGTTTTGATTCAATAGAAGAATGCATCATTATGTTATAACAATCTTGAAATATGAGTGTACAATACTTTGAATCAAAACATCATACAGAGGTAATTTTTAACGACTAATGTTGTGCATTTTTAAGGTTATTTTATATTTTTTAATGCAATTTGTGTGGAGAGATGCATGATAAAAATGAACAGAATGAGAAGTAGATTGTCAAGATCTAGGACAATTTTTTTCACAAATAGATAGTGTTAGTTTGATACGTATGTGATTCATCTCACCCCATACTTAAATCTTATTGATCCCGAGAAAGACAATGATATGCAAAGAAAAGTAGAAAATAATTAGCAGAATGTACAACGGGGGTTTGTAGCAGATACACCCACAAAGTCCTAAGAATTTAAGCCAAGTTTGAACAAACAACAAACATAGACGGAGTCATCCTTTAGATTAATTATGTATTCAGGCTCCTCTTAGAATCGAGTATTTAATTCAATAGCCCTCGACTTCTATCAACTTTAGTCAGTTCCATCCTTAGGTCAAGTCTTATCATCATGATCAACATATATACTCTTTAAGCTTAAGTTGATTTTGAAATGTATGTGAAGATTATAGCTCATCCCAAATTACTTCACAAGTACACCACACAACCTTAAGCAAGATACCAGGAGATTCACAAAATCCAAAGGCCTTTATTCTCTCTAAGTATGGGCTTATTCTCATTTACCTGAAGTTGTCAACAAAGAATATGGGTGCAAATTGTAGAGAACTTAGATTTCCTGGGGTTTCATGTAGATCGCTTTGATCCATTGCTCTCATTTTTTCTTTTTGCAGAGCATATCCATGTGCCTCTTTGACCTATTTTAAATTAGTAGCAATATTGGTCTACTACTCGGCCTATTTGGTAGAGCTGGGTTATTAGAGTAGAACTTTTTGTAGCAGATCTTTGATTTGCATTTGTATTTTTTTAATAGGTATCCCTTATTGTGCCTTCTTTTTGATGGGATTCTGTGGCATTGAGTATAAAGAGTGTACATGTATAAAATATGATTTTTTATACACTATACAAAGGCAAGTTTTGCTGATAAACCTAGACTTACGATGAATAAGTGGTTCATGAACTTAGAACATTGAATTTTACTTAAACCGAGGTTCGAAGTCACTTACTTCCCTTAGTAGAGTTTGAAATGGTCCCTTGTACAAGAAAACTAAGTTGATATAAGGTATAAGGTGCATTTTTCTCAATAAATCAACTAAGAGTAAAAAGAGTGTTATAATTATCAAGATGATATATTAAGACACAAATTTTTATCACCGCATAAAATTAGCAGAGCTCGAGAAATTAAGTCTAAAATAGACTTGAAGAACCATAATACTTAAAACCTAATGAAGTCCCCTACGGAAATTAAGTGGATTAAGGTCTTTGTAATCCGGTATTTATAATCCAAGTCTATAATTTATAAAAAAAACAGACTCCTAATCCCAAAAGTTAGGAGAAAATATGAAAAAAGATTTATATTCGATTTTTTAAAAAAAATATTTGTGTTTTTTGAATAAAAAGTTTTTGAGAAATTTCCAAACTTTCATGAGATTTTGGGTACATGTATTTTTTGATATTTTTGAAAAATATGAAAAATGATGCATTCTTTGAAAAATATAAAAAAATGAATTTTTGGGATTTTTGAAAAATGGATCAATGAAAAAACATTTTTAGATTTTTTTTAAAATAAAATATATGTGAAAAATAATGGACCACGTGAAATGAAACTGGTTTTTTTAATATGATAAAATAAAAACAAAATGCATGAGATGTGATGCACCTCCCATTCTTAGCATGAGGCATGCCCTCGTGATGATAAAGATCCTGAGAAAATAGAACGCAGGACAACAGAAGTGGAGAGAATGAAAGATGCAAGTGATCAAAGATGCTTCTTTTTGTTATTTTTCAAATGATTTTTCCTTTTTTATGTGGGATGACCCCATGTTTATCTTGAAATAAAAATGAGAGCGAGAAAAATGCAAGAGAAATACCTGAAAAGATAACTACGGGAGGAATCCCACAATGTGTATTGGTTTTAACGTCCTCAATTGGGCTCCAGGGTTAGGAATACCCTATGTCTTGAGTAGGCACGGCATCCATGTTTAGAAAACCACGATGGTGTACAAAGCCTAGCTTAAGGGGTTCGAAGGTGGAGAGGTCAATCATGTGAAGATCAAGGTGGGTAAGTGATATCAGTAGGACGATGCGGATAGTGAATGACGGTATCAAAATGATGAAAGATAAAACCAATCCAAGTGATGAAGTTAGTAAGAAAGTATTGAATCGATTTCGAAAGTGATATATGTGATGGCTAGATGGGAGAGTGATATGGAGAATGAGACTGGAGACTAGTGAATTATCGATGGAGGAGTGGTATAAAAAAACATTGGTGTGCTCTAATGGTCAAAAATTAGACTATTATTTGAGGAATAGAGATGATCATTGTTAAAAGCATACTTCTCAAATATATTCGACAAATTCAATTTATTTCCACCTGTTGAATTATCATGATCAACCATAAAACAAAGATTGGTTCATGCATCTTTTCGTGAAAATCAAAGTGTGGGTGGGTGGGTTCATGTTTGACCAGATTTAGTGGCTTCTCATGCTCATGACTAAGATGTGTATCCTCAATCAAATTCGAAGCAATGATTTCTTTTTCCGATGCCTTAATTTCAATCGACCAAGAAGAAAGTTCCCGTCGTTGCAGAATCAATCCTTGAGGAGCTTCATTTTCAACCTAAATATTATCAAGAGACAAAGTGTCATCCTGATTGAAAATCAAGGTAATATCTCGGGATACACTTAGAGAGTGAAAGGTCAAACAAGATTCGTCATCTCATTATAGGTCATGGGATTGGAGTGGGAAATAATGTGATCATCTATGAGAGAGTCATTAGGGAGGACTTTTGATAACTAGCCAGGGTGAGTGAGAGAACAAGTTGTGGCATCTAAATCTTAATTTTTATCTCTTGATAAAAACTTGCATTAATTTTAGTCTCATCCTTGTCCTCAAATTCAACTTTCAGTTTTTATCTCAAATTTGTAATCAACATCATCCTCAAATTCTTTCTCAGATTGGAAATTATCCTCAAATTCATGATCAACCTCATCAATAGATCAGTCCTCAATGTCAGTTTTGATTTCATTATCAGATTCTTCTAAAGAATCATCATCATCATTAGAATCAATGGGAATTTCATGATCAGAATCAAAATCATCATTATCCTTAAATTCATCATCACATGAGTTGTCGTATAAGTGGTGATCTTCTTGGTTTTTTATTGCACTACAAATCAAGCACGCATAAGTATTATATAAAAGAGCCTAACCATGAAAATTGTCTGACTCAAATTTTTATGGCTAGTTGTATCTACTTTCAGCCAATACGGGTGTAAGTATGGACTGTAAAATGTCTACTCATTTTACTTCAAGATGGTGCCTTATGCATAGGGTGGAGTATGGGCCGGTCTCAGGCCGGGCCCAACCTAGCCTAGCCCAGATCCATTTAGGAAACCGGTCCCACGGGCCGAGCCCGCTCTTTTGTCAATAGCTGGGACCAAGCCCGAGCCCAGCCCGACTCATGATGGGTCAGGCCGGCCCATGAGTCCCGCTGAAGTCGGGTCTGTTCGTTTGTGGGAAGGGAGTCAGCGAGGGAGGGAGGTTGAAGCCTGTTAGGGAGGGAGACTGAAGTCGCGTCTGTGGGAGGGAAGGGAGTCGGGCATGGGCTGTGGGTCGAGGGAGGAAGTGAGGGAGACACAGAGGCCGGAATAGGTGGGGACGGCCGGACGAGAGTCTGGGAGGTGGTGGCGATGGCAGGCAGTCGGGGAGGGATGACTGGAGCAATTGAGGGTTGGGTTCGAGGAGCTTTGCGCAAGGTGAATACTAGAGAGCGGAGGAAGAACTAGGCGACGACACTTGGGACCTCGGGTCGATCGTGCGACACTTAGAATTAGGGGGGAGGGGCCACTCTAGTAGGGTTTCCAAACTATGGATGGGGTGTGGGTGGGTGCGCGGGCCGGGTTGGGCAGGTGTGCGGGCCGAGCTGGGTGGGTGTGCGGGTTGGGATCGAAGGGTGGGTGGGTCGGGCTTAACGGGTGGGCAAGCCTGGCCTTGATGTGAGATGTAAATTGGGTTGGCCCGTGGCTTGCGGATATGGGCACGTGTGAGCCCGAGCCCGACCCGATTTGGTAGATGAGCCGAAATGGCGGCCCAGGCACGTCCATTTAGACAATGGGCTTGGGCTTGGGTCGGGCTTGAGCGAGCCGGGAAGCGGGCTGGGTCAGGCCGGCCCTGGCCCATGCTCCACCCTACTTACGCATTGTCCTTTACCCACCCAATATACCAAGGGTGATCATAGTTCCCTGAGTGAGAAGTAGTTAGTCATTTTAAATTTCACTAGTCAAAATTTTAACAAAGATTTGGGCTTTGACATAGGATTCAGTTTGTGTATGTGAGACTATGTTTAATGTGCAACGCACAAACACTTCAGGTCACTTTCGTTCGAGCCACACGATGACTTTTCAGAACTTATGTGATTAGACGAGCAACTCAATTACAATCTTGTTTAATTAGTGGGTAGAGGGGGAGAAACCACATAGATGAATGTAGTAGATGAACTCAATTTTATGTTTTTTAGAATTTAAAAAAACACACAAATGCAATCACCTTGGATGTCTAAGTTTTTGAAATGATCTTACAATGATTTTCGATTGTGATCCCAAATATTCTAAAAAATATATTCACGAAGCCTTTAAATAATGATATTGAGGGGGGAGAGAGCATTCTTCTTTTTTGTATAATTTTTCACCTAAAATAAAAACAAATACAAATTAATTTACAAAACATAAAAATGGTAGAAATAAAATACGTAAGTTGTCGAGTCCCCGATAATGGTTCCAAACTGATACTGCAATTTTAGGTGTTAAAAATGATTTTTAATGTCATTCTGCGCACATGCAAAAACTAAAATCTTTCATATAAAATTTCTACAACTATAAGATAAGAGATATTAAATAAGTAAAGGGCAAGTAGCGGATCGATCCACAGGGACTCGGACAGAATACGCAAATTTTTATTCTATTTACAAAGATGTTTTTTACTTTATCATTTTAAAACACATATTATTTTCCTTTTTATTTCTGATCCCCTGAAGTGTGTTGAATTCTATGTAATTAGATTATAAACATCATTGTGACAGGGACATGGATTTTATGAGAAAATTTCATATTTTCTACTATTTTTGGTGAAGTTTTGAAGTGTCAGGGGCATTTGTGTAAGTTTTGAAGTGTCATTCTCATGCGACGATAGCTCTAGGGCTCAAGGCCCTCGATGGAGGCCATTTCGAAATCCCCTCATTCTCATTTGTAGCTGGCATCGAGGGGAGGGGAAGGGGCAGTGGTGACGTAATGGCGGTGGAAGAGGGGACATCATTGGCGGTTGATGTGTGGGAGGAGGAGAAGGGTTGCAAGCCCCCTTCTGTTACATGTTTGGGAAGAATTACGATGATGTCAGCAGTTGGTCTGTTGACATCATCAATTTCGTATTTTATTTCTTCTTTTTTTCCTTTTTTAAAGCTTGTTCTCTTCATGATCTAGGTTGGGACTTCGTCACAATATTTTACAAAAAAAATCAAAATGTTAATATGAATTAGTTTTGATTCAATAGACAAAAATCATCATTATGTTTTAACAATATTGAAATATGAGTGTACAATGGTTTGAATCAAACATCATAAAAAGGTGAATTTTTAACGACTCAATGTTGTGCATTTAGTTTATTTTTGTATATTTTTAATGTAAATTGTGTGGAGAGTGCATGATAAAAAATGCACAATGAGAGGTAGATTGTCAAGAATTATGCTAAGTTTTTCCCAAATAGATAGTGTTATTTTGGTAGATATGTGATTCATCAATGACCTCGCACGAAAGATCATTCGATGATGTTTTTGATTTTGCATTCTTATTGAAATCAGATAGTAGGTTTCCTTTTGAGTCTCTTCATTTTCTCTCTAAGTATCATTCATATACTATAACTAAAGTAGACGATTCACTATCTACTTTCTCCACATCTGACTTTTTCACTTTAATCATTCACCTCATCTTTATATTGAGCAGGAAATTCTACTTGGGCTACTAGCTATTGGTTTAGTTTTTGTCTCTGTACTTCCAATAGTAAACACCCACTTTACTGTTGATTCAGGTGTTTCAACTTCTATCTCTATTTTTGGATTTCGATGTTGTTCTCCTATTGTTGCATGTAGCGAGTCTATTGAATTCACCTCATGAATGTCGTATGAAACTTGAATACTTCCTTATCCTAACCTTTGCGCTTGGTTGGGGTGTAAATCTAATGCTTGTTGAGAGGCACCTCAACATCATATGATTCTTCTTATTTTTAGTTTTGTTTATGTTCCTTCTTTATTCCATTTTTATTGCCATTCACAGTGATATTCATCTTGCTTTATTTATTTGGTTATACTTAGATGATCATATCCTAAGTATAAGAGGGTGATTGACCCGAGTTTTTCAATTTTCCTTATCGTTTGGTTACTCTTGCTACATTGCATATATTTAGGGTATCTTCACCCTAAGTATAGGGGTGAGTCATTCTTGTTCATATTCATCTTCTTTCCATTTCATATATTTCCTCAATCGACCGCGATTTGTGGGCTCTATTCTTTATACTAAGGATATATCATCGTAAGTATATGGGGACAATTGATTTCTTGATTTTACTCTTTGCACATTCGTATTATTTTTCCCTCGAACGTCTCATTTTTTCCTTCTCTTATACTTATGAAGACTTTATCCTAAGCACAAGAGTGGTCAATTTCTCGTTCTTTCATTCATTCTTTCTTTTCACACTTGTACGCCCAACCGAATTATTTCTTCCTTTTCTCGCATGTACGATGAGGACATAGAACAAGTTAAGCACGTGAGGGTGTTGTATATATATCATGTTAGTAACTTAGATTTTTCAAATGACTTAGTTGCATATTTGTTTTGTAGATCAACTTTTCAGGTAGAAGCTCATAGAAGCCCTTTGATAAGAAGTGTGGAAAAGTTAGAAGCTGACTCAAAGCCTGAAAGTGATTTCATAAGACTCTACTTGAAGGTTCAATATTCAGAATCATATTAATGAAAGAATCAAATAAAGACTCTTTTCCAAATGCTCAAGTTGCCGAAACCATCAATTTCACAAATTTTATTTTCAAACAAATGATCAATCACCTTGACACCTCTAATCGATCACCTACAGTCAATCATATTGTCATGATCAACAACCATTCTTTTGACTATGATCGAACGCTTTTTGAATTCCAAAACAACAGTCAAATATATGTTGGACATCGGTACCCAAGAAGAGTCATTATGCAATAAAAGTCATAACAAATCACTCCTTAATTTGTAATGTATAATGACTAATTTGCATAATAGCCCCCTTCATACAACTCGGATTATGTACCATGGGCATCTCGACATCATACATTTGATCAAAATGTTGGATCATGGAGACAGGTGTAGGGTTGAATATCTAAAGGGTTAGATTGAGGACTCAAACGTGTCGTCAAGTAACTATCAAGAAAGGATCTCCAACCTAAGAATGGGATGATAATCCGTACTCTAAATGCTGACATCCGACCGATCTCTTGATGCAAGTCCTCTGCATAGGAATAGAGGCTCATATGTGTTGGATGAGTTAGGTTGAGTTGAATTAGCGAGATCGAGATAACCAAGGCCTATAATGTATGTTGTCACAATACATGCATGCATCGTTTGATATGAGACATATGCATCATTATATGTATGAGTATTTACATTTGGCAGACAATTAGGTTGACAACCTAACCATGGTCTATACACCAGCGCGTTGGTGTGCATATACGAGTATCTGAGCATTATGATCTCTCAAAGAGATCATACAAGTTCACTACTGAACCAGAAAACATGAACTCACTCTTGAGATAATGGGATAAACCAAATTCCAATAACTATCCTCTTGTTTTGGAAACAAGACAGGAATTGTAGGTATGATATGTGGTTTTTGGAAAGCATATGTCATCACCAACTTCCAATGATTAAATGAGAAACTTATCGATAAAATCAATCCAAAATGGGACCAGAACATCGATTTTAATCATAATCTTCTAGTACGCAGGATGTAGGGGTATTAGGAATACTCGATGGTGACGTGATCTTAAAAAATTGTATACCATGACACTTCCATTCTGAGGGAGTGATGAAACATGTTCGGATTTTTGCGACTCTGCACAGTGAACTAGTTATCCAATCTTAGTTGATATAATAAAAATTGATATGAATTGAATTCAGAGATATTAAAAAGATTGGGCACTTTGTTTTATATGATTAAACATCTCTGAGAGGTCCTCTAGATCCGGATATGAGATCAGATCTCATTATCCAATCAAGTATACATGGATATACAATCACCTTGACACTATCTCCATGTATGTGTAGAGAAGGCACGCTGTCCTCAAAGATGTTCGAGGAATGTTCCTAAATAGGTAAATAAAAGAATTGAAACTATTCAGTGATATTTGAATCATTGAGTGAAGATAAGAACTTAGGATGATTATCTTAGATCCAACTTAGATGGTGTTATCCACAATCACCCTCGAATAATGTGGATAAGATTCACATTATTTTTTGATATGCGCATAGAGGATTTTAAAAAGATTGATGTGGATAGTGTTATTCACAATAATCATGGATTGTGTGGATAAGGTCCACAATATCCAATCCATACTTGATTGTGAATATGATTTACTAATTAATGTTAATACAAATTGGATTCACATCATATATTAATATATGTAAATAGGATTTATTTTTAATTTTGGACCTATGAATATGATTCATATTTTTGGAAGGCTTATTTACAATTATCACAGATAATTTGAAAATATTTAGCGATGATCAATTTGTAAGGTTTGTTAACAAATTAGAAATATTTGTTGTTAAAAATACAATAAAATAAAAAAAAGGAAAAAAGGAAAATACATTTAAAAGAGTGTGAGTATGTCCATGGTGGGACCCACCATGACGGACATCTACACCTCATGTATTATCTATTTTTCCTATTTTTTATTGTCTACTTGTTGTTAAGTTTGTTTGATTATTCAATTTTCTAAGACCAGTCAACAAGAAAGAGACAGTGTTGTTGTAATTTTTAGGAAATTGTTATTTGATCAAATAAGTTGATAATTTGTTTTCAACTTTATCCTCAAGTTGTTGGGGGACCAATTAATCTTGGTCATCCATTCAACTACTAGGATTGTAATCCTAACGGTTTGAAAATGTATATAAGGAGAGGTAAATCATGCCTTCCAAATTACAACAATTCCAGGAGAAACAAGTCCCCCCCACCCCACCCCAAGGATGTCCCCTCATAGGGACAATGCCTTTTATGTTGGATATTCCCCCTTGTAGGGATAATACCTTTAATGGTAGATGACCTTGTTGTTATGTACCAGATCTATTTGATCGATCTCGTGTGGAGTTTCTTCATCTTTAATTTTTCGACATCATGATGAAGAAGGATGATTTCATATGAACAAATCAGAAGCAAGGAGTCTCAGATCATCTCGTTGGATTGTGGGAAGTACGCGGTTCATCCCCACGCCCGTGAGTGTTGTCTCCGTCGAATCGGACTTCAAACATGAGGTATCTTGCTATAGAGATCTAAGGATTACATTCACGCTTCGAGAGGTAATTTTAAACTCGTGTGATATTGATGGAAAAGGTTGGGAATGATTACCAATCCATATGGTTTCATCAAATATTTTTCCGTTGCTATCACGACTTGTATGACAAGTCTATTTTTCGATCGGATATATGATCTGATCCGCACGCTTTTGTGATGCATGAGGCCTTAAAAACCTCCCTTCAATATGATCTACCACTTTTATGACACGATTGATCACCCACGATCGATCACCTTGTTTCTATGATCGACCATTTCATGGATTTTAGTAATCAAAATGTTGGACTTTCCATTTTTTGGACACCAACGACTCTTTTGAGGTCAACCATATATAAGGGACCTTATTGAGACACATAACGAAGAGAAATATCATCTACTCTAAAAAATGAAAGAGTAATCATTTTATGCATTATTCGAGCTCTTACAACATTTTTTGCCCTCTCGAGCTCTCTTCAATCAAAAGCTTTTTACCACTTTAGTTGTTTGTGCTCTTTCTGTTCTACTATGATCTTCATCATCATTCTTGAGTATATTATGCATTGAAATCCTGTAAGCTTGTGAATTCAAGTTCCATTGCTTAACTATTTTCTGCTTATAATTTTTGTATAGGTGTCTGAGTTGTGGGTTCCTTTCTCTAAGTGAGAGAGATAGAATCTTCCTTTGTGAGTTGTGAAAGGAAGGATACAACTTGTACGGGAGGTTGTCTTACCCTCGGTTTAAAGTAACACTAGAATAATGAAAAAAAGCTTCGCCAAGAGAGCGAAAGGGAAATCCTACAATATGGTTATAGGCCGTGATTTTCACCTACTTGGGTTTCCATCTAAAAATCAGTGTGCAATTCGTGGTTTGTTATTGTTCTTTCAACGATGTATGAATAATTGTTCTAATTGGATATTGTTATTGCGATAATTGTATATTGTACAATCTCCCCCACTCTTGTGCACAACTCACATATTTCATATATACTTTAGTCACATCTCACTATTTATCATACTTTCTATATGCATAAAATCATAAAATAAAAAACTTTTCAATGAGCTAAAATCCATTCGTATCTATATATCAAAATCATTTTATTTTCTTTTTAAGTGTTGTAGAGTCCTTGTTCAAAAGTTCAAAAAATTTGAGATAAAATTCTTTTGTAAAATATGCATATAAAATTCTGGTTAATAATCTATTAAAAGTTTTATAGGTAAAATCTTTAAAAAGCTTTATAAATTATGTATAAATTTGTATACACTTGTATAAATCTTATATATTAAAACTTTTTTATAAATTCAATAAAATATGTAAAACATGCGTATTCAATCCATTGAACTTGTTTATGAAATCCATAAAAATTGGTAGATACTCAAAAATAAAAAAAATTGCATAATACATAACAGAGACATAAAATTTTGTAAAATACAGAAAAAGTCATAAAATGTGCAAATTTTGTAAAATACACCTGAAAAGTTTACTAAAAATATACTTCAAAAAGCATTCTTTCATTGCATTAGCATTTTTCAAAATAAGTTTGAAGACTTGTAAAATATATAGAGAATGGAGCTTTGTCATGGCATTGATTCACTTAAATTCACAGGAACTTGATTGCGAACTGGAAATTAGATACTTTAGGTCGTGCAATTTAATGTGTTGGGTTCCATGAGACTACGTTTGCGAAACAGCTTATATGTCTAACAAGATCACCTCAAGTCATTTGTAATACTTTAAAGTCGTTACCAAACTAACTCTTGAACTTTGCACTTAGTTCAACTTAAATAGGGTGTTTGAAGGATCATCTCGCTCCATGCTTGAGCAAGATAATCAACAACATAGATGGATAAGTAAGTACTTTTCCAACATCTTCTACATCTATCTAACTAAGTGAGATTAATACTTGTAAGAGCTAAAGACACCTAATTCGAGTAGAAGAAAAAAATTCTACATATGTTTAACATAGCATATATGTTACAGATTTAGCTCAAGGCATTCACATTAATCAAAGCTAAAATATCCACGAAGAATCCACATTACATAACAAAGTGATTTATAAACTCACAACTTTCGACACAAAGGTAACAATTGGAGGCCTTTTTATGGCCCCGTTTTTAAAGCATCTCATGAGTGAGGATTTTTTTCTTTGAAAAAGCCAAGTAAGTAGCTGACTCTAGATGATATTTCATGTTGTCACGTTATTGAGTATGTTATGCCATTGATGCCCAACCAAAGAGAGGAGTCGATATCAATCCTTGACATTGAATAATGGTTTATCAAGGAAAAGAAAAATGACTTCTTTCTAAATAATTAACAAGGAAAAGAAAGAATGAGGTTTAGTATCTAGCTTTATCCTTAAGTAGGTTTTAAAAAAATCAATTGCTTGTGTCAGGTCAACACTTGATATCCTTGTTCTGAGTGCATTTGCCTAATTGAATCTACTTTTCAAAGCATCCTTAACAAAGATGCCCTTATTTTTTTCTAACTCAAAAGCAAGAATGGATCATTTGGATAATTCAATATCGACAACATTCTTAGTGTGCAAAACGACAACTCCTTCATGTTACCTAGCCTTATAGACAGTCCATGGGAGATATAGTCCACATATTTAACAAAGATGTAGCTTGTTAGAATTTTTAAAGACCTTCCATAATAAAATTTTACTGATGTGATCAAAATCGTGGATTACATACTTAGGAATAGTTGTAAGACCGCAGTGATACACCATTAAAGGTGTAAATGACATGTTTGGGAGGATATTTCTTTTATGACAAGGGAAGTAAGTTTGCTTAAGAGATTCAATTTTCTTGTAAAACTTTATCAAAAATCCACCCCCAGAAACATTTCCAATGCATCTTTACGTGGATCTTATGGCCCAGATACATAGTCGACCAACATCTTTGTAAAAGACCCAAGGAAGTCAAAGAGGCCACATGGGCATAGTCCACACTTGCACACAAGATCGTTAATTTTAGTAGCTTAGCTCTAGGCCTAACACTTTCAAGAAGATCTCGAGGATAAGGAAGATGTTACATAAACTCTAGTCTGAGTTCTCAGAGAAAATCCAAACATCATCAACATAAATAATGTATGGGAATGACAATTGTATTACCACTGTCACAGTAAGTTTTAATTATGCTCTTCACATGGGCATTAAGTAAAAGATGATGAAGAATAAATGTAGCAGTGTTAAAGAGAAGCAAAGGGGTCACTTTGTCTAAGTCCTCCGATTGGGTAGAGTTTTAGAATCTTTATTAACCACTCTCATAGAGAGTTTGGTTGTGGATAAGATCATATTGACCCAACCGATAAAATGTGGACCCAACCAATTCATACATTTAAGTAGGAATTTTGAATCAAGGGATTCAAAGGCCTTTACGAAGTCAATTTTCATGACAATCCCATCTACTTTTTTTTATCTCCTTTATGCTATCTTTTCAATAGTTATTGCATACAATCTTTAGTAGAGCGGCCCGGTAAAAAAACACACATATTTTTAGCCAGGCACTTATTTAGGGTTCTTATACATCTATTCGTCAATTTCTTTTAAATAATTTGCTGGATATGCGAGCCCACGGAGAGTCATTATGCAATAAATATTATTGCAAAATTCATTCCCTGCTTTGAAATGAAGAATAACTAATTTGCATTATAGGTCCCTTAATATAATCAGGGTTATGTACCATGGTGATGACATGCCTTGTAACTTGGGTTAGGAAGAAAGTAAATAACCAAGGGTCATTGTGACCCGGATCACAAGGAGAAATCAGCAAGAAGAAGAAAACCACTCAGGACAAGAGATAAAATAATCAAGCGTACAAAATGTAAGCGGTCTCGCTATTTATTTTTACATGGTATAGCAACCAGGATCAAACACAAGGAGCACGAATAAACCTACGAAGTAGTCAAAATTCAAAAATAGAGAGCATATTTTTTGTGAATTTAATTTTACAACTTTTTATATTTGTAATAAAGGGATAAAATCATCAAATAAAGAAGTAAGGCACATACAAATCTTTTTGTATTTTTCTTTATAGTCAATAACACTCAGAAAATTAAGATAAAAATATTTTATGTTCTAAATATTTTAAAATATTTTTGATAATTTTCTAAGATTTTGTAAATATCTTTATGATTTTATAAAAATCAAACAGTAATGCACAACCATGACTAAATTGCAAATTAAAATTACTTAAATTCCTTAAAGTCTTGAGGAGCAATTTTATGTCAAATCAAAAATGAAAAGCTACAAACAGGAACTGAAATGATATTTTTTTTATTTTTCATATTTTTTTTGTGTTTTTTAGAAGTTTCTGGGTCTTCGCAATTTTTAGGGTTTTTACAAGGGTTTTTCAAATGAAATTGTAGTTATTAGGGTTTTTAGGATTTTGATTAACTTCGAGCTCTTTCGAATTAATTTTCAATCTTTGAATCTAGAATATGATTTTATGAAATAAAATTTAATTTAATTTCTCATTCATTTAGAATCAAAAGTAGAATCATTAATATCCATCTAATTTCATCATTCACTCAGAACGGAAGCGCTATGGCATGCAAACTATTACAATCGTGACGACTTTGAATATTCCTAGTTACTCATGCATCTACTATACTTGAAGATTTTGAATAAACTAGAGGTTCAATCTCATATTTAATTATCTCCTTTACGGATTTTATCAATATATTTCTTAATCGATTAGCAATACTTTTCAAAAGCATAGTATTCTTCTCTTATTTTATAAACAATATTAACATTGTTAAAAGACCTTTCTATTTTTGAGGCTACAGATGTTAGGTCTCTGGTTTCTGCGACGCTGCCTCGGTAATCAAAGAGGGCAACGGCGACCATCGCCCAAGTAGCAGCGCTTCCGGATTGCCCTCGCTCCCCGTGGATGGCGTCCGTCTCCATCGCGAAGAGGCGGAAGGTCGAAAGCCGAGGGTGATACTTTCTCTCCTTTCACTACGAATTGTACTCTGTGTTGTTTTACCTACTACGCTCTTGACGGGGACGATATGTAGCTCCCAGATCTATTCGGAAATAGCTAATGGGTGGTGCTGAAGTCTCCTGTTGGTGTTGTTTTGCTTTCGAGATTATGGAATTTGTATGAGGTGAAATGGCACTGCTTTCGCGTGGGAAGGAGCTAGGAACGTTGATGGGTTAATTCGCATCTTCAGGATTTTCTTTTCTTTTGTTTGAAATGTCCATCAAATATCCATCGACCGATTAGGGATTGGAACTTCCTGTCAGATCCCTAAATATATGATTATCATCACTTTACTTCCTACATAATCTCTGTTCTGTGAAATGAATCACGTTGGCCTTGTTATGAATCGTCACTAGTCAATATTATAACAAGATGTTTTATTGGATGCTCACACATTGTTTCCTGCAGGAGTTCTTGCATGGCATCCGATACCCGCACCGACGTTTTGCGTTCTTCCACTGATTTGCCGGTAATTCTGATACCGCTTACGATCTTTGATTGCTTGGTACTTTCGAAAATCTCCTTACTTTTGTCGAATTTCTTTGACTCGGAACTTTTTTTTTGTCGAATTTATAGATGCAGGGAGATATGGCAAACATGCACGGTGTGGATTACAGGACCAAAAAGTTTGCCGTTGCACAAGCACAACAAGAGGGATGCCTTGGTAACTACAGAAGCTTTGATTCTCCTCACGGGAATTACCTAGTGCCTGTAATTCCAGCACATTTTGATCTCTTTAGATCCTAGTTTTTATTCCTAGCTACAGGCCAGTATGAAAATATGGAAGATCAAGTTTGCTATTTATAGTTATAGTTTTTTCATTTTTTTGTTTCCAAGCGTATGATTTGTGTCATATCTAGACTTGACCCAAAAAGGGCATATTCTTTCTATTTGTCTCCTTCTAACATTCCTTTGATCATCATCCCCTCCTACACGGTTCCATTACTAACTTATATTGACCTTAGCACATGTTTACAACACCATAAATAAGTTCTCTTATTTTTATCTTCTATTGATGTCAAATCAACTTTTAATCTGAGTGTTTGGAATTTCACCCTTTCTCTGACCTCGCATCAACACCATGTTCATCTGATTGTGGGACATTCCTGAAGCTTTGTAGATCCTAGTAAAACTTAATCATATGCAGATAACACTCAAAGTTTCTATAACATCTTGGGCCTAATCGAGTTGTTATCGAGGGAAAATAACCTTGACAACTTTTTAGATTCAAACTAAATCATTGTATTTCTTTGTAAGGGTGCTTCCATGTATCAAGTAGAAAATTTCCATTATCAAAGAAAACTTTCTCCACTACATTTTGTAATACCTTAGGCCAAAATCTTAATCGATATCGAGAAAAATTGACTTTTACAATTTATTGGATTCGTTTCCAAATGTGGTTGAGTCCTACCATGCAAACTTGTTAAACCTAAGGTCAAGTTGTAACCCTGAAGGTTCCCTTGAAGAGATACTAATTAAAATTGTTACGATAAAGATCCTTTGGAGACACCACAAGTGCAATGAAGTAATGTGGGAGCTGGAGATGTGAGCTGAACACGAAGAGTTTTTTCGGTAAGATCTTAATATATGAAAATCTAAAATTATTTAAAAGGGTAGGTTGTAAAATCCCAACTTTATTCTATTTTCTCTTTTTGGTAAGTAATGAGTAACTTGTACATTCCATCAAAAAAGAGTATAAACAAAAAAAAATGAGGCTACCAAGTAGTCGTAAGTGTAACATCAAAATAGTTCAAAGAAGGTGAAAGGAACTAAAGGAACAGGTTCCATCAATTCTTCTTAGTGGAGCTGGCGATACGAGCAATGTTGTCGATGATAGATGCGGCTGAGAGGGGACTCGATGAGGTCCATCTCCGGTTTCTCTTGGCCGAAATAGACCGGACCACTACTGCAATAACGGTCGACGCGGTATTGCGGGATCTCGAATACACTATGCCAACAATCCAGGAGAGCATTTCTGGAAGAGGGGTTGGCGGTGCAGGCAATCCTAATCTCGCACAAGCACCGAATCAGATGTCAATCGAGAATGGGCAGTTGAATAGAAGATGCGCGTGAGATTCGAGCACCACAACGTAGATGAAGCAAGCGGAGGGGACAGTCGGTTGTGGTTGGTAATCTCTCCAGGATGGCACGATATAACACGCATGAGAATCGGGGGGGGGGGGGGGGGGGCTACGAGCCCAGATAATAGGGGCCCAGAAGGGAGGCGTGGCCTTAGGATGAAGTAGGTCATATGCGTCTGTGAACGAGAACCCCTTTGGTGAGTGCACCCAAACATAGGGTGGGGCATCACCGCAGATAGCAGAATAGATAACACATCTTTTCCCCAAAATGATCCGCCACACACTTGAAGCTAAAGGAGTGGGCTGAGCCTCCTAGAATGACTCAGAAAAAAGGTACTTTTTGCGCATAAACACAACCTAAATGGAGGAGTCCGCAAAAATAAGCATCCAAGACCATGAAGCAACCATAATCTCACGAAGCGAGTTTAAAGACTTCAACCCCAGACCTCCTTCATGCGTGGGAAGGCACACTGTCTCCCAAGCGATGTCATGACGATGCTGCCCCCAGAGAAAGTTGACGCAAAGCGAATTTAGCTAATGAACCACTTTAAGGGGGAGAAGGGTGCCCTCAATCCATTATAAGAATACACCACGCACAACAGAGTTGACGAGTTGAGCACGACTTGCCATTGAGAGAACTTTGGAATTCCAACCCTGAATAAGCAATCTGATGCGGTCTTCTAGGCCCCTAGAGTCACAACTTCTCCCACATGATGAGAGTGGGAGTCCCAGGTAAATGGAAGGCAATGATTACCTCAAGATACCCAGCTGCATGGTAGAAGTAAAATCCTGAGGGTACCATTCAGGACTAAACAACTTACTCTTCCTTGGATTGAGTTTCTGCCCAGAAACAGATTCAAATGAGCGGAGGATATCTTTGATTGCCATGAGGGAGCGAAGAGAGCCCCTACAAAAGAAGAGGAGGTCATCTGCATAGATAAGATGGGATGGTGCATTATTCCGTCCACGCCCCATTGGGAAGAAGCGACCATTTGAGATAGCCTTCTCCACCATGCAGGAGAGCGTTTCCATCCCAATAGTGAAAAGCAAGGGGCTGAGAGGGTCACCCTGTCGCAAAACACATGTTCCCTTGAAAAACCTGTGAGGGGCTCCATTTACCAAAATAGAGAAGGACGTGGTGGAGATACATGTCTGAATCCAATTAATCCATTTGCTACAGAACCCCACAACTCGTAGAGCATCGAGGATGAAATAATGTTCTATGGTATCAAAGGCTTTTGAGAGATCAATCTTCAAGCATTCCTTGTTTTGACTTGCTTTCCTGTCAAAGCTCCCCTGTCGCGAGCCTGCTACTATTACTTATGGAGCACCCCTTAATAAAGGCAGATTGGTTAAGCGAGATAAGGTGGGGGAGAACAGTGCCCAGTCTAGAAGCCAACAACCTCGTAAATTTTTTGTAGATGACCATGCATCCGGATATGGGACGGAAATCACTAAGGCCCGAAGGAGTCACAGTCTTAGGAGTAAGCGTAAGGAAGGTGTGGTTCACCTGCCTTACCATATTCCCACCCTTGTGAAGAAAATCCATGGCGGTGCGGATAACATCTTTGATCATGTTGCATTGTTTTTTTAAACCAACATTAAACACGTCCATCCCATGCTCCTTAGACGAGCCAATGGAGCAAATTGCATTGCAGATTTCCTCTTCTCCAACGGCCGAACCAACCAAGACCTGGCTTGGTCCGTTAGACAACACATCGGTGCTGATGGGGCGACCCTGGGAGGGCGTGGATGTGCAGGGCCCAACAACGACGAGAAGTGCTTCAAGACATCACGAGCAACTTCCGAGGGGCTGTCTACGATCTGGCATTCCTCGTCCAGTAGTTGATGGATATAGTTTCTAGTGAATCTTGCCTTGGTGAAGAGATGGAAGAACTTCATGTTGCGATCCCCAAGGTTCAACCAGTCATCCTTGCTCTTTTTCTTCCAAGCCGATTCAAGGTCACAATCAAGGTTATCAATATGACATTTCACATTCGATTCCAATTGGGAAAGGAAGGGGTCAAAGGGCTCCTCCGCGTGAGCCCCACTGATTGTCGTTAAAAAAGCCTCCGCGTTCTTTGTCTCCGTGAAGGTATTCGCCTCCTTCGAGGCCCAGTCCTTTAGGGCGTCTTTAACATTCTTAAGCTTGCGGATAAGGCAGAAAAGTGGGTTCCCTTGCATCGTGGATTCCCACCGCATCATGGTACCCTTGCGTAGAGGACTAGTAGTCAAAGAACCAAAAAAGGGATCCGCCTGTTTGCCTTGGAGCCAAGCACCAACGTAAGGAGGAGGTGATCTGTCGTGGGAAGTGGGGAATAACAGAGCTTAGCCAGAGGCATGATTGTAAATAGAGCATCATTGACCAAGGCACGGTCAAGCCTTGCAGCAATTCTGTGGGGATCCACCGAAAGAGTTAGGCCACGACCAGTGATTCCTCGTCGCCTCCATACCAAAGAGGGCACAATCACCGATATACTTGTTGAATTCATCTAGGGGTGCCCTGGCGGGGGCACACCCTCCCGACTTCTCATTTGCATAACGAACGGCATTAAAGTCGTTAATCACCAACCAAGGGCGATGGATAGCACCATGAATCGATGCTAAGTGAGCCTAAAGCTCTCTACGTTGCACAGGGCAATTCTCCCCATATACTACCGAGAGATGGAGAGTGAAACCACCATGATTAACACATGCATACATGCATACATCCATACATACATACATGCATACATCCTTGCATACATACATGCATACATGCATCCATCCATACATGCATCCATCCATACATGCATACATGCATACATGCATACATGCATCCATACATGCATACATACATGCATACATGCATACATACATACATCCATATATACATGCATACATACATGCATACATGCATACATACATGCATACATCCATGCATACATGCATCCATACATATATGCATCCATACATACATGCATCCATACATCCATGCATACATACATGCATACATGCATCCATACGTGCATATATCCATGCATACATACATGCATACATACATGCATACATGCATGCGTGCATGCATACATGCATACATACATGCATACATGCATCATACATGCATGCATACATACATGCATGCATACATCATCCATGCATGCATCCATACATGCATCCATGCATACATACATACATACATACATGGATACATGCATTCATGCAGACATACATACATGCATACATGTATCCACGTACACACACACGCACACATGCACACACGCACTCACACACACATATACAACACATACACATACACAACACACATACATCCACACACACAGATACATACATCCATACATACCTGCATACATGCATGCATCCAATTATTCCTCTGACCCTCATAATTTTGCACTCCGACCCTCGTAATTTTTGTATTTAAATATTCAAACTCAATCTTTCCTCTGTTCTTTTTATTCTGTAATATTTGCACGTTAGCCCCCAAGGTTTTGGTTATTTGCTTTTTGCTTGTCTACGTCACCTTACGTGCTAGGCGCACGTGAGGCGTGGGAATTTTGCGCCAGGACCCTCGCTTCTTTTGTAATTTACAATTAGTCTAGAAATATTTTAATTTAGTGTAATATTTTTGATAATTTTGTAGTTTATCCCTCGGTTTCTGAAATATTGCGATTTAGTCCCTGTCAGGCGCGCGTGTCAACGCACGTGGGCTTGGCATTTTTGCAGAGATATGCCTGGAATTTTGGTAATTTATGCTTGGTCCAGAAATATTTTCATTGCCTTATATCTTTCTGGTAAATTTTCAACGTGTCCCTGGACTTTTGCTTATTTACAATAATGCCCCAACCGGTAGTGTAGTTTCTCTTTGTTGATTGCATTTATTTCATGCATCTATAAAATTCTAAAAAATCCCAGAAAAATAGCATAAGTGCATGTTGCATTGCTCTATTACGCAATATTTTTATTTAGCATATTTGACTCATTTTAATATTTATAAAAATTCAAAATCACGTATTTTCTTCACTGTTTGCATTAGAAAATACATAAACATTATAAAATGTTTTTGAAAAATTCTAAAAAAAATGTATTTTGTGTGTTTTTGCATCTTTTACCTTCAGACCAAAAATCACTAAAAAATATTAAATAAAACTCTCATGAAATGTCATGAGAAATTTTTGGAGGATGACATTTCTAGATTGATCAAGAATCCATGTATGAAAGTGGATCATAGATTTTGCAGATTGAATTTTGAAAACCTAGAAGACACTGGATTGACCACACGTCACTTTCCCTCCAAACCAGAGTATGTACATTCTCCTTCACATATCAAAAAGATCAAAAATTTGAAAAAACCTGAAAACGTCATAAAAATTAAAAATGGAAAAGACTAAAAAAAATGGACCTTGTAGTTAGCGAAGCAATTGGTAGAGAGTTGATTTTTGAGTTTTCCTTAATAATGACCATTGAGCATTTTCCCGATCTCAAAAGATTTGTGAGGAGTAAATTGATGATTAAAAGGTCAGGAAATAAGAGGACAAGGGCCGAGAGACACATAGTATCTATGGCCACCTCTTTCTTGATAAGGAGAAAAATCAAGAGCCGCAGAGTGAAGCGGTTGCTTAGGATCGATTGTAGAACCAAAGACACTACCTTCACCCATGCAGGAATCGATGATAACTCACGGATAAATATCCTCCCGGCCTCCGTATTTGCCAAGCTCAAACTCGGATCAATTAGGAAGATGAGAGAGATCGTTCAGCTAGCTAATCGACTTATAAAATAGTCAAGAGGAATCATTTCAATCATCATAGCTTTTCATGGTGCTCTACTGTGTGTAGACTTCATGATCATTGACATTGAGTACCGAGGAGAGTTCACCTAGTCTCCAATCATTCTCGGGAAGCCGTTCTTAGCCTTGGCTAAGGCAACTATAAATTGCGAGACTCGAGAGATCGATTTCACTACATTGGGAGCACTCCGAACTCACCCAATCTTTGAGGACACGCGATATTCTAAGGTAACCCGTAAAGTCGCAGACAACCATGACCTCCGAGAGACAGACGAGTCCCGTCTCTCTACTACACCTGAGATACTGACTGTCCAGATGATCATAGGTTCAGAGACTCCCTATACCTCCACATCACCCACTGCTTGCACCACCACCACATTGATAGCTTCTAGAGAGAACTCACAACCAGAAGTTGCCCCTGAGTCAGACACGATCATTTTTTATTTCCTTGACCATTTAGATGATCCGATGCATGAGCCGACCAATGCCAAGCCAATTGAGAACACTATGTCATACTAGAGACATGTGTTGACCCTACAGGAGTATTACAATGCATATGGTGACTCATCTGATGATGAACCTCTGGTAAGAACCTCATACACACTACCTTCATGACCTTCACCAAAAAAGACAACCGGGACCAAATTGACTAGACTCGATAAATTGGTTGCTCCATCCTCTAGTCGGTCATCTGGTAAGAAGGAAAATAATAGTGATTCCTCAAGGTGTTCCCTTGAACTCCTCAAGATTTATTACTCTCCTCTTCCTCTTAATGCTTCGGGTTCTAGAAAACGGGCTAAGAAAGTTGCCTTCGACACACATGAGAAGGAATTTTCTGAGGAGTCCTCATCAGGTCCGGATGAGGTGGTCTACATGAGTGAGCTCAGTTCGGCTGTTCTTAATCCATATTTGAGCAAGCATTCGTGTGTCGACCCTCGTTTGACGTTCCTAACTCATCACTACTTGGATGATTCTGACAGCGACACATATGTATACTACCCACCTCCTTACTCCCACAAGAAGGTCCGCCACAAACCTTCTTGATCCTTATACATTCTCGATCCATATTGTATAGTCTTCTTCGTTCCAAACTCACCATTCTCTGTATATTCTCCATATCTCATTGATTCTCACACTTATTTCTTTCCTAGACTTAAGCTGACCAGAGCCTAAGTATAAGGGGGATCGATGCCCGCCATGTGTATATGCTCATCCATTTCTCCTCCTGACCTCGTACGTCCCATTTTTGCTCTTCTTCTACAACTACGCTGACCATAGCCTAAGTATATGGGGCAGATCGACTTCTATACTTTTTGTTATTTTAACTCTCCTATGCTTAACACGATCTATGTCTTTTCCTCGCTTCTCGTGCTTTGAGGACATAACACATGCTAAGTGTAAGGGGCATGCATATATTACATATAGACTTTACCCCTAGCTCGTACTTTCGTGTATTTTTATATATATTATGCAATTAACTTCCATGTATTTTTGTATATATTATGCTATAATTGCAGAATGGGTAAAATTGGTAAAAAAAACTTGGGATATTTACTCCCATAACCCTGAGTAATTTCATAATTACCCCAGAAACCTTTGATAGTCACGGATTACAGACAAGACCTTGAGTTATGCTTAACTCTTACATCCATAATCCCATGTTAACTTCCATCCAATTTTCCGTTAACTATAACGGTATCAGTCAACTATTTTATATTTTATACCCTTTAACTTTTAATTTTTTACAAAAAAGGCCACTATCCCCTTCCTCCTCCTCCCCTCTTCATCTTCTAAACCCCCTCCCCCTCCCCTTCGTCCTCCAAGCAACACCCACCTCCTCCGACCTCTCGTCGACCAACTTCTGCAAGCGTCGGCGGAAACCTCCCCCCAGGTCGGAGCTCCCCCTGCCCGCAAGATCTCCAGGTCAGAGCTCCCCCTCCCCGCATGGCTAAGGTCGGAGGCCCCCTTCTCGGTCGCTGCATGGCACAAGGCGGAGCCCCCCCTTCCCGCCCGCACGCAAAACCCCCCAGGTTGAAGGCCGGCCGCACCACTCCCCCCCCCCCTCCCACCCACCGCATGGTACAGGGCGGAGCCCCCCATTCTCGCCCGCCCGCAAGCCCCCAGGTCGAAGGCCGCCCTCCCCCCAGCAACGCTCCACTGCCACCCCCCCTCGCATGGCTTAGGTCGAAGCCCCCTTCCACCGTATGTCACAGGGCGGAGCCCTCCTTCCCGCCCGCCGCATGGCATAGGGCCCCCTTCTCGTACGCCAAGCCCCCCTCCCCCCCCCCCCCCCCCCCATCGCGTGCTGACCTGTAGAGCCTCCCTGGTGCCGGCCCCCCGCCCTCATGCTACAAGCTCCCCCCCCACCCCCAGCCTGCCCCTGCAAGAATTTCCTTTTCTTTTTTTATTAATCATTGCCTTTAGATCATGATTTGTTAGATTAATCCTAGCCTAGATTGTATATCGGTTAGATTAACTCACTTCTGTGGTTGAGTTTATGAAGAAAACTAACGAAAGGTTATGGGTGTAAAACGGAGTATGTATTCAAGTTTCTAGATGTAATTCGTGATTATACAGGGTTTCTGGGGTCATTAAGAAATTACTAAGGGTTATGGGTGTAAATATCCCAAAAAACTTTTGTAAAATACATGTATATTTGTATAATATGTATATTGTTCATAAAATGTGTATAAATTTGTAAAATTCTTGTAAATAATACTTTTATAAATTTGTTATAAAATAGGAGGTACACCAAAAAAATTAAAAAACTTTTGAAAAAAAAGAAGCTTCTTATTTACTCTTGCATATCATCCTTGCATTCTTTAAAAAATGATCAAATGTCTTGCACTTCATTCATATGCATTTCATGTCATATGCATTTCATTTTCATATCTAACATATGCAAAGTGGAAAGTTAGTGAGCTCTGAACCAAGTTATGAATAGAATTCGAGGATGGATTTGACTTGACCTTAATCTACCTAAATTTAAAGGAACCTTATATGAATTGGAGTTAAGATTTTTCAGGTCGAGTGACTTAATTCTTTGAGTTCACACGTCTGTGTTCAGATGTCATCTTGATCGGTTTAAGTAGAATATTTCATACACCCGCACGATTCTTTTAGACAATGACCTAACTTGGACAAGCACCATTCGTGTAACTCTTCATTGATGAGGTGGTGAGGAGAAAGAATCCTTTGGCTTGGAGTAGCACACGGGTGGAAATATCGGTACTCCTCTAGGGAGGGTAGTGCATCTCAACCTAGTTTAGTGGCATCGATGTCTAACGACGAGATGTCATGGGTTGTAATAAAGCTTCAAAAGAGGGACAGTCTACTGGCTCAAGAAGAAAAACTCCTTATGTACATGCTGCAATTTTGTATATAAAAAAAGGAGAAAATCTCCAAAAAACAATTAGACGGGCAAAAAGCTAAAAAATCTCGTCCGAGAAAAATATGAATGATCAAGGCATATGCTTCAAAGTCTCATACTAAGGAAGCCAGCAACTGGAGTCTTGGCTACACTGGTCAAGCTCCACGGATATGTGACTACATTTACAATCCATTCTCTTCTCTACCTCCTCTTCTTGAGTTGGTTGCACTTGAACTTAGAGGAGAATACCTCGCTCCTCGGGGAAAGAGTCTCTAGATCAAGGAATTAGAGTTACCTTGTTAGAGGAGGATGTTTCTTTGCTATTTCTGATATGGAGAGCTATACTTCACTTACACAGTACATGTAAGATACATAGTCATCAGAATTTGCATATGAGAATTTGTTCTCACCTGACTGTTGAGGGGACCTGAATAGAGACTTGTGGAACTTAAAGGCTCTTAGGTCTTAAATTCAATCCTCAATAAAGTTCTACCACATTATTAATCCAAAGGTCGAATCGAACTCCATTTTCACCTTTTGTTTATGACCTTGGTATGGAACCCAAAATCATTTTACCTTTTGAATTTCATTTTATTTGCTCGGTGACAAGCAAGGTTTAAGTATAAAGGGTTAATGAATATGTGATTCATCACTCTAAAAGTAAAAATAGAGCTTCATTCCTGAGTAATTAGCTGCACATCTCCATTTAGTTTACATTATTCTCATTCATGCATTTATAATTAGTATCTACATTTTAGCATTCATATTCGCATTAAAAAAGAAGCCAAATTCACTTGTAAATATCACATGTATATTCACCATATTTTTCTTAATTTTATCTATTTTTCACTAACTCGGAGTAAAATCAACTCTATAGTGTATATATTACTAACACCAATAAAGAAAAAATACCAAAAGATTTTGCTTCCATGAAAACCTAGCTTCTAGTATGTCTAAACCTAAGGAGAGAGTGGCCTCTTTGAGTTCAACATTGGGCTTTTCCAAGAAAATAAAAATTTAACCTCTCGCTTTTAATTGGATAATTAATCTTAACAATTTTTTATTGATATGTTAATTGCCTCACTACTTCAATTCGATAAAATTAACATAGGATGATTTGCGGTTTATCAAGGGGCTGCCATCAATGGTCGATGTGAGGCAGAGAGTGCAATCAAGGATGATAATCTAGGGCTCCTCGTGTGGTGGATGAAGGCAATGAAGATGGATCACGACGACGAGGCAAAGCAGACGGTCGATATGGCTGAACGCTCTGTGTACAAGGTACTCTATAGAGTACTCTCCCTTGCAAATTTAAATAAGGAGTACATATATCTATAGAGTACATATTTGCAAATTTACAAAGGAGGCGACGATGAATGACAAGTAAAATACTAAAAATACTGTATTGCATATCTATAGAGTACCTTATCTGGTTTTACAAATTTTTTGTCACTTCAAATAAGGTAAAAATTTAAAAACCAGATAAAATATAACATAAATATTTGCAACTTAATCTTCTTTTGGATTTTTAGTAATTTTAAAATAAAGAAAAAAATAAAGGGGACATATGTACAAATTCTATATACATACTCGGGGTGATTTATTTTCTTTGATTTTTGCTTCAAATTTTATTTGGATTTTTGCATATTTTCTTAAAACATAAACCAAAAAATAAATGAAAAATTAATAAATAAAAAAGATTTATTTTTGTACATAAAATAATAGGGTCAAAATAGTCAATATGTATAATATACAATGAGGTTTTAAATCCCAAGTTTCACATATGGGCTCCGATTCTTTTGAATTAGGTCTTGTTTTGTTGATAATTGAACTTATATTAATTCAAAAGCAAGTAGGGGTTCATATGAGACTCTATGAGAGAGATATTCACTTTTATGACTTTTTATCTCAAAACTAAGGTTTGGGTTCTATTGGGCAAATATATAAGTTACTATTTTTTTGCTATTTTCTTTTATTCATTTTAGTATGTACACAATAGAGCTGATTTTATTTGATGTTGAGTTAGTAAAAGTTAATTAAAAATAGTAGAAATTAGGCTAATTATGATAATATACATGTGATGATTTATAAGATTTTGGGCTTCTTATTTAATGCAATTATGAATGCTAAAATGTCAATATTATTTACAAGGACACGACTGATAATAATGCAATATAGATGATGACATGCATTTAATTACTTGGGAATGAAGCTCTATTTTCATCTTTTAGAGTGGTGAATCACATATTCATCACTTACCCAGATAAAATAAATAAATTGAGTACATGCATTCATTGATTTACTTTTGTGTGTGGTTTTTGGATTACATTTTTTATCACCTTCATCATAAATCACCTTCGACAATTGACTACTTAATATGCAGGTGTGGATAAAATTTGTAACAACTTGTAAAATGTATGTAAAATACTAAATATGTATAAATCCTTGTAAAATATGTAAAACTCTGGTAACATTTAAAAAATAAAAAGTAAAATAATAAAATACAAATTCATTAAAAGAGTCATTTCATGCTTCTGCACTTTATTCAGCATATCATGGATATGCACTGATGGAAAGTCATTTGGTTTTGAACTGAGTCATGAGCATAAATCGAGAGTGCACTTGTCTTGACCTTAATCCACTTAATTTTCAGAGGAACTTCACAGAGAAATATGATTTTAGAAGCTTCAGGACCTAAACTTAAATCTCTGAGTTCCACATGATAGTGTTCAGACTTTGACTCTCAGTATCCAAGTTGATTGCCTCATTCTGAGTACGACACTTGAATGGAGAATTAATCTAGACTATAGCAATGCATATTAGATCAACTCAAGCGGAGTTTTGGAAGACCATGTAGCTTCTTCTATCGTAACATGGACATCTAAAGATCGAAGTACAGGTTGAAATAAAGCTTCGGATGAGGAATAATATGCTAGTACTTAGCTGTTAAGTCAAGGTGGGGGCCAATGAAACATGTTCATTCTTGTAGCCCAAAAAATATAAAAAAATAACCTGAATGCGGGGAAAATAAAAAAAGGCCCCAAAATAAATGCAGAGCAAAACATTCAAATCCCAATTTCTTGACCACAATGATCCATTGCCTGCATAGAATAGCTAAGACTTGGCTACTCTGGCCAAACTTCAAATAGGATACTTGGCGACATTTGCTAAGCTCCAATTTCTTCCTCTTTATCCTTTTTGATACTAGCAGTACTTGAACTTAGAAGCAAATATCTAACTCCCTGAGGATGAGTTGTTAGAGGAGAAGAAGATTGCGTGGCAGTTCAACATTTTAAATGGGAAGAGCTAATACCCTTCGCACACAAGGGAATTATTCAATGTTCATGGAGTATGCTTTGGGAGGGGGTGGGTCTAAGATGAATTTCGAGTTGAACATGTACAATGAATCATATATTTTGGAGACTATTGATTTTAAAGTCCTAATTCTCATAGGAATTCCGCCAAACTATTAACCCAAAGGTCAGGACGATCTCCATTTCCTCCTTTTATTCATGATCTTGGTATGGAATCCAATCTCATTTCACTACTTCATTCTTTAGTTTCTCTGGGATGAGCAAAGTTTAAGTATAGAGGGTTGATAAATATGTGATTCATCACTTTAATTAGCTGAAAATAGAACTTTGTCCCATGTAGTTAAATGCATTTAAGAGTATATAACTTGTTATTAGCATTCATGCATCTGTAAATAATTTGCATAAATTAGCATCTCAATACTACATTCGTATTCACTTGTAAAATAGCTGAACCTCAATCATTTTTAATAATTCCATTCTAATTCCAATTGACATAAAACCAACTCCATTGTGTACATATTACTAGTTTTAATTAAAAAAATCATAAAAAACTAACATATGTGAATAAACCTAAACCCTAGTTTGAAAAGACGTATATGGTGATATCTCTCACATACAATCTCGTATGAACCCATACTCATTTTGAATTAATGTCCACTTAATTGACTACAAATCAAGATTGATTTTGAAGGAATCAAAAGTTTATGTGTGAAACTTGGGTTTTAGAATTGTATATATTTAATGATTTTGACTCATTATTTTATGTGCATAATTAACTCTTTTCAGTTTATTTCATTTTCATTTCTTTCATATGGGTTGTGTTTTATTAAATTCCACAAAAATATAATTCCAAAAAATAGAAAAAGCAAAGAAAACCAAGTGTTCTGAGTTTGTATATATACTTTGCATAAAATTCTCTTTTATTTTATTTATTTATTTCTTCATTATCAAATATATCAAAAAATTAGATTAATGTGTAAATACATTCCTTTTATTTTATTTGAAATTTTCGAAATTTTCTTTTTTATTAAAAATAAAAAAAAAATTATAAAAATATAAACATAAGTAAAAAGGTGTGTATTGTGCAAAATGGTGTCTTTTGATCTTGGCATTTTCATGAAATTTGTAGATTTCGGCGAGATGAACAACTTTCATGAAGTTTTTTTTTAAATTTGAGGTCTATTTCTATTTTTTTTTCAAATTTCTTTTGTGTTTAGATTTTTGGATTTTATTATGGAGCAACAGCCATCGCTCTTGGAGCAGCCATGTGCCGCCCCCCTCTTTTCCTAGCATGTTTCTCCTTTCTCTCCCCATTCTCAACAATGCTCGATTAGGACTGCTGGATCTGATCAGATCTGTTAGCCACATCACCATTTTCTCCCTTCCGTCTTCTCCGATCTCCCAACCATCGTCAAATGGCATCACTCCAATGACTAAGCCATATCTTTCTAACCTATCTTCCTATCTCCCCTCATCAAATCCTTTCCCCCGTCTCCTGATCCAAGCAAGACCTAACCACATCTGATTTCACCATGAATTTGTAATGCCAAACCAACAAAACCCATGGACAAACCTCACTAAACTATATGGCATTCTTCAGTCGAGTCCACAATCAGTCTCCAACCATCCCTAGGTGACAATGAAGAACGGGTGTCGAGAACAACAATGGAAGACCTTCCAAGAGGCGTGATCCACGTCCTTGCCATGTTGTTGCTTACTCTTCGAGTAACAGAGCTCGTCGCCTCCGTCGTTGTTTGAGCACAACTAGGAGAGGGAATCCATCCACTCCAAACCATCAGTGAACCATCAGGTAACCCCACTACCCCTTCTTTTATTCTTCCTTGTCCCTCATATATTTTCTTTTCTTTTTATGAGACCCATTCTTTGCTACTTCTTCTTCCCTTGTTCATCTCATCAAATCCAAATTACACCTGATTGTATACTCTCATCCTCTTGACCTATCCGCTTCTAGTTCTATCTTCCACACACCTTCTATCTCCGACCTTATAAAGGTGGGAGCCACCTACTTTGAATCCTCCATCTCCATTGGAGCCTCCATTCACCCCCTTTGTCTCTAACTCTTTGTGTCTGATGCCAAGATTGAGGAGAAACCTTTGAACCTCATTCAACTTGCAGGTCTATACGTAACAACATAGCTTGGATCTCCTCGACCATCATCGGATCACCGAAGCTCCATCTCTGAGCACCGATCGCTTGAATTTCGTTGTGTATAGGTCTCGCAGCCACTAGACTATCAAAGAAGGGATGTGGCGATGTACAAATACCATCCCATTCCCTCCTCCCTTGTTCAACCATTGTGGATTGAAGCTCAAATACAGATCTAGGCCATTGATTAGAGTACAAAGCACGACCGCTTGATCGACCATCCATTGTGCATATGTGTTGCCACTTAACCTGACCAAGGCCACACGATCGAGACTAGATAGGGAGCATCTCAGCCGCTCGATCATTGCACCTAGCATGTGAGCTATGCACATGTATAGGTAATTTACAGAATGCCCCTGCAATCATAAATAATTTGCCCCGATCCCACCTTGTGGAAAGATTGTGCAAATACCCTAAGCAGGTTTTGGAAATTGCATAAAGATCCTTGAACTATATTATTTGTTTATTTTTAATTTTTTATTTTGCATTTGGAACCCTATGTTCTAACATTAAATTGATCATTCATTTTCCATTAATCTTCAAAATCAAAAATTACATATGGGCTCGATTATTTCTCTATATAATGAAACTTGAATGGTATCTTTCTGAGGTGTGATCGGTTTGCTCCCAAAATTCTTGAAAAAATACACTGTATAGAATTGATTAAGTTCTATCCTGTTCATAAAAATCATTGCATGTGCTTGCATATTGTTCTCAAAATAAATGGTTTTATGATCGGAATATATGATTTTTAATTAAATACTCATTTAGTATTGCTATGAAATTAAAGTTGTTCTGTATTCTATTCATTTAGATATATTTAGGATAATTTTGATTTTGAAAAATATTGAATGTTTGTATTTATTAAAATTCAATTAGTCTAAATCATAATTTTTATATATAAAAATTCATAAAAAATTCATTTTACATCAGAAAACATCTATAAAATATAGTATATTTATTTTGTATATATGAGTGGCCGTGTTTTCAAACTTTTGGAGTTTATTTGATTAAAATTTGCAGAAATAACCCTGTACCTGGTCACATCTGCATTGCTTCGTATATTTACGTAAGAAAATTCTAAAAAAATTCTTCTTGAAAATCAAGCATTGAGTCATCTAAAATTGATCCTAAGTTGACAGATGCCTCCTTGATTTGACCTTGATGCTTACCTAACTAAACAATTCGACTACTTACATTCATTGATTGATTTTTGTTCATAGTTTCTGGATTATATATTTTTATTACCTTCAACAGTCGATAATTTCATTTAATTAAGAGTGGTAAAATGTCATTTTTCAAGGAGCACACTTGGCGTATCTCCGTTCGTCAACACATTCATTCCCCCACCGAAGAGTAGAGTCCATGATCACATGTCCTTTAGTTCCTCAGCCAGTTGATCCACTCCACGAGGGACCTTCATCAGACCAACACCGGGCGTCGAGAACGAAGGGAGGCGGAGTGAGCAACATCCATATTGAAGCTTCCACATTCATAGACCCAATCTTCAACCGAATCTCTTGATACACAATGACTTCTGCAACATAGCCTACCACTAGATCCAAGGTGTACTAGGATATCATCAACCACCAAACAGAAGATGCAACACCTTTGAGTTTCCCCCTTCGCCTGAATCATCAGAGCTCCCTTTAAGCACCAAAGAATCGAATGTGGTGGAAGGCTCATGGGTGACAGAGGAGGGGGATGGAGGTGGGGGGTCAGAGGAGGTAGGGGCTAGAGGAGGTGGAAGGTGGAGGAGGTAAGGGGCAACAAATGAAGGGGAAGGAGGGGGAGGGCGGATGGGGAGAGGGCTAGAGGAGGTGGGTTTGTAGGTAAGGAGGAGGATGAAGAAGCCAACCAAGAAGGGGTTTAGAAAATGACATATCTAACATAGGTGTTCTTTCTAATTACCCTTGTGCCAAAAAAGTTAACATGTGTTTGAGACATGGATGGATGACAACTAATATGAGATATACATGTGATAAAATTGCAAGAAGGTAAGGGCACAAATGATATTACAAAAAAGGGAGGGACATAACTGATATTGCAGAAGTTAAGAGAGGCGCAAGTGATAAAATCCCTACATTTAAATATATTAATTTAGTATATGAGAAAAACACTATTTTTTGATTTGTGATAAACCTTATTTCATATCTATGTAACGGAACTTTATTGAAATTTAGTTATTGTATTTTTATATTTTCTCTTATCTAAAATTCCAAATGATGATGTATCTACTTGTTAAATTATTTTTGAATATTCATATATTTTGAATGAGTTAAATCACATCCTTTTTTGTTCTATGAGGGGCAAATTTACAACGAGTATTACATTTCTTTTAGTCATAATCATCATATTCCGTGCATCCTTGACATCACAAATTTATCCCAAAAATTTCCCTTATCATGTCGTGACTCGTGATATGTAGATACCGCTTAGGATCAACGAAAGTTTTATCCCTTGTTGTAGAAATCCTTAATAGTTTTTTCTGGAAAAATTGCTCTTATGCCCTTTCAAGTTCCCATAATAGCGTACTCGCCCCCACCTTTTTATAATTAACTTATAGCCCTATCTTTTTGCACCGTTATCGGTTGTGTATTTTTATTGGTTGACTGCCCAATTGCAACAAAAATCAAACCACGGTTTATTCGACTCAAAGTCTAATTAAGAAATATCTTATATATACGGCATCCCCTACCTCTTTATCTCCAAGAGACTCATCTTTGTCCATTAGCACTACCCCATCCTTCACGGATTTTTTAAATAATTATTAAAAAAATGAAATTAATTAAATATGTATGATAAAATTTTATTTAAAAAATGTGTATCAATAGGCACTTGAGGTGTCGATTTAGGCCTGGGTAAACTATAGTATTACCCTATTCCACCTTTTACTTATTATTTGATCCTTATCTCTACTTTTACATATTATTCGATCCTTTAAGTAATAAAAATATTTTTATTTTCTCTGTTATATAAGAATGAGGACTTTTCAAATAACTAATATATTATTAAGGGATAATTACACCCATAACTTTGAGTAATTCCTCAATATCATTCATAACCCTGCATAATCGTGATTTACACGAGAAACCCTGGATTGTCACTCCGTCTCACACTCATAACCCTCGGTTAGTATAATATGTTAACTCAACTATATGAGTGAGTTAATCTAATCAATACATGATATAAGGGCTAAGATTAGTCCGAATAAAAAACAAAACAAAAAATAAACTAGAGCAGGGGAGGGGGACTTCTCGGCGGCTTCCGAGAGAGAGGAGCTCCGCCCTGGTTGCTTTTGGAGCTGGGGGAGGGGGACTTCTCGGTGGGATCGAGCTGGGGGAGGGGGACTTCTCGACGGCTTCCGAGAGAGAGAGAGAGAGAGAGAGAGAGAGAGAGAGGAAGCTCGGCGCGGGAAAGGTTGCAGATTGGTGCAGGGCGTGCGGGGGAAGGGAGCCTTCGAGCAGGGGAAGGGTTATGTCATGTGGGTGAGCGGTGGAGCTTCTGCTGGCAGGGGCGGGGTCCCGGGGAAGGACCGGGAAGATTTGGAGGAAGAGCAAGGGAGGAGCTCCGCCTTGGGGGGGGGGGGAGCTTCTGTTGGCAGGGGCAGGCAAGGACCGGGGAGATTTGGAGGAAGAGCAGGGGAGGAGCTCCCTCTCCGCCTTCTCAGGCCCTTCTCTCCGCCCATCACCACTGCAAGTGCGTCGGATCCTTTGGCATCCATGGGCGACCTCCTCTCGGCAATCCCCATGCAACTCCCCCCGCCACCTCAGACCACGCCGGTTCTCAGCATCCAGTCGTTGCTGCAGCAGAAACCCACCCCCGTCCCGCCTGAGGCCGGTAGCATAACTTCTGGTGCGCTTTCGACGCCGGCGTTGTTCGTGGAGCCGGAGGATGTTCCCTCCATGACGCAAGGTATGGTGGACTCGTCGTGGATTTTCTCTCTCGATCAATAGATTATTTAATGATTATATATTATAGAGAGAGAGAGAGGGAGAGAGAAATAGAGAGATATGCACATATCAGAAGAAATCTCCTTTTTGTGAGATGGATCGATCTTGTTAGATTCTACCACACACCCAAAACAATGATATCTGTTCCAGAAGAACGAACTGTGGGGGGCGGAGCAGGGGAGAGCTCCGTTGGGGGGGGGGGTCTTCGCAAGGCTCGTAGGTGCTGGCGGGAGCGAGGTGTTCGCACAGCTTGTTGCTGGAAGAGGTGGGCAGGGACCGGAAGAGGGGGATTTCGAGGAAGAGCAGGGGAAGCGCTCCGCCCTAGGGGGGCTTGCTGCTGGCGACGGGGGTGGGGGGTGGGGGGTTGTTGTTAGCAGAGGCGGGCAGGGACCGAGGGCGGGGGGTTTCGAGGAAGAGCAGGGAAAAAGCTCTGCCGTGGGGGGGGGGGGGGTTGCTGCTGGCGGAGCCGGGGGGTATTCGGGTGTTTGCTTGTCAGAGACGTCGACCTCGACCTCGACTAGGTGGTGGTCCGAAGGTGATGACCTCGGCGGCGGGTCGGGGGGGAGGGGGTGGAGGCGCTAACGCAAGGCCTGCATGGGAGGAGGAGGTGTTGGTCGATAGGGAGAGATGGGAAGAATGGTATTTTTGTAAATAAGAATGAACATCAAGGGTAAAGTTTTGTCTTTTTAACAGAAACCGTCACATATAACGGCTATCTCGAACGAAACATAACACAGGGTTATGTCATGTAAGAGTTAAGCATTACTCGGGGTTTCTCGTGTAAATCGCGATTATGCAGGGTTATGAATGATATTGAGGAATTACTCAGGGTTATGTGTGTAATTATCCATATTATTAAACATGCATCATGTATGTTTTTTTTCTAGAAGCTTCCTGCTCTCGTTGTTAAAGGTGGAAAGATGCGAGCTTTCCTTCTACACATCCTCCTCTTCCTCCTCACCGATGATGGCATTCTAAAAAATGAATTATGTATAAGAGTCAATTCGATTTATTATGTTAGTAATTTTATTATAAAAATATGATGTATATCTCTATACTTAATTTTATTCTTTATTATTGATATATCCTTAGCATAGTTTTACTCGACATCCCAGAAAGATCAAATTAAATAGAAAGCAAATACAAAAAAATTGAAAGTGACATACGTGAGCTCAACAATGCACAATTTAACATTAATCAATTTGAAAAAATGTAATTATTTTATTCAAATCATAAAAGTACAACAATGTGTTTACAAAAAATAAAAAATATGTTACAACATCTTATAGTTTTCATATCTTAGCAAATCCGTTCAGATCTCCTCCTTCACCTCCTGCGCCTCCTCCTGTGTTGTGTCCTTTTCCACCATCTCATGTTTTCTTGTGACTCTCCTCATGTGTCTTCTTCTTCTTCTTCTACTTGGTGTTTTGTTCTGAATGTGTTGGAATGTGTCTTGGAGGATGCAACCTAGATGATGACTTCCATGGGTTCAGATGGTTGAGTTTCCTAGTTTCTCGTAGTCCTTATGCTTGTTGACTGATGGGGCGGCTCCAATGGAGGAGGCTCACAGATCATTACTCTCAAGGATGGTCTTCGAGGTGGCTCCGGACGTTGTTGTGGTATTGTCATTGGTATACCAAATAACTGTCTATCAAAATCGATGGTCTCCAATTGTCGAACATTGGCAAATAATTATGCCCGCAGATCTCTTGAATTATATTGAGCAGAAGGTGTAAGCTGAGAGGGTCCAGAGTTAAATTGACTCGATGAACAAGCAAGCGATGTTCCCGCAAGAATGAGATATTCATGTTGTCGTAAGTATTACGGAAGATAAACATAACTTCTTAAAATTAGTTATTCTATTATATAAGTTGTTTAAATATGAAACTCCAAATCTGGCTTCACTGATCTGATACCCTGTAGCGTCATATTCTATATAGCTAATGCCTGAAAGATAGCAACTAGATTAGATGTCACATAAATTAAATGGCAAGTAAAAGAAGGATAAAATTAAATAAATCAATTATAACAACATGAAGATACGAATCCTGGTTGAATTAGCAGAAATCCTTGTCCGCTATATCCCTGGCTCGAAAGATCAACAAATGATGATCCTGCAAACTATGACTGACAAAAAGTTTCTCCATATCCTGCAAAATGAGATATTCATGTTTTAGGAAATATTACAGAAGATAAACATAACTTCTTGAAATTAGTCATTTTATTATATAAGTTGTTGTAACCTGAAGCTCCAAGTCCGGTTTCACCGTATCGAGATCCTGAAGATCCGAATCCTGATTGAATTGGCGGGTACTCTTGTCCGTTATAACCCGCAGACGTCATTCTTGAGGTCCAAATATTGATTCCTCAATTGGTTGACCTTGTGAAGACTCATGCCCACTATATCCTGCTATGACACAGATAAAGAAGTATGGTTATAGGGCTAACAATCTATACACTAATTTAAGTTAATTATACATAAAGAATTTACTAAAACCTGAAGTCCCAAATATTGGTGGTTGTTGCGATCCTTCCCTACCATATTCCGCATAATTCATACCTATACGATTTACGTCATATAATAAAAAAAATTTGTCGTTCAAAAGAGAATCAAAATAATCTCGATGTATAACAAAGAAATCACGAAACCTGAGACTCCTGAATTATGCTACTCTTATGAGGTGAACGGCTGATTGTAGTGTTGGAATGGATACATCAATGAAAATGTGTTGCTTATCTCATCAAAGTAATTAATCGTATCTTCGACCTTTGTCTTGATATTCGAAGGTAAGTCTGGTGATCGTCTAATCTCATCCAAGTTGTTCCTTCCTGTAGGATCGTATCCACCTATTCGATTTATGATATAATAAGTTGATAAAATATGATAAAAATAAGTATTTTTTTTACATACCAGACATCTTTCTATTGGTTTGTGTGATTGGTAGGCTATTGTAGGAGGAGGAATCTGTGTCTGGATCTATCTTCTTGTTATATTCCAATACCATTGCATTTAAATATTGTTGTTTGCATCCACATGTTTAAGAACAACTGCGGCTTCCCTCTCATCCCAATGATCCACGTATTGTCGACGTATAATAGACCAATTTAGGATGTCAGTGCTTCTTGTCTTATTACATCGAGAGACAATGTTTATCCCCTCAACGGAAGCAGGAATATGTTGTCGCATCCCAAATGGACGCATTACATGATCAGGTACGTGCATGACTATGATGTCATAACATATTAGTAGCACCCGACTCATCCAAACAGTTTGGCCACTTCTGTAAATATGATGCAAGTGAGCTATTTCCCCATCAACGTGTGGCATCCATTTCATATACATTTCGCAAGAAGGATATGTAAACATTTATTCGAATGTATAAATATAGAGAACAATCGTGAATTTTTACCTGATGAACTTATTGCGTATCCAACTCATTACGATAAAATACCAGTGTTATAGTATGAACGTTCTCCTTAAAACTTCACAATCCTGTCCACTTCAAGGCTAATGCTCCTCCATTGATATGCATACCGACTTGTACAATTGATCTTCCTATATGAACATGCTCCCATGCCCAAACATGCATTTTTTAAATATTAAATTATGTAAATCGAACACACGAGGTAACTCCTCCATCGATTTTTCATCAGCATCCTCATTATTCGCACAATAAGAGTTCCTCCTTTCCTCATTTTCTAAGGCCATAACTAGTGAACCGTATCCAAAATCATGAAAACTACTACCACGTGTGTGTTTCTTCTAATGATTGAGATTCATTTTCAGACTCCTCTTTTTCTTCTTCAGATATTGGTGTCGACAAATCATCTTTAGCATTTACTTGTGAGGAACCCTCGACATCCTTAAACATGTCTCATTTGTTGGCCTGATTGATTTAATATTTGTCAGTTTAGATAAAGGAAATATAATATTATTCCTAGATTTAAATGTGATTATTGTACCTCGATTATGACAGCATATTTTCCTGATCAAAAGATGTAGCTTCTATGAAAAGATGAATAAATCTCACATTAATGATTGAATCCATCATTGTTAATGTGGATTCATCATCGTGAATTGGTACTGCGAAGAATGTTGATCCATTATACAACCAGTTACATGTTAATGTAAGTATATACTGATCGAGCGGGAGATCAATAGCTTCGGATACTCGAGCAACTAGATCAAGGTATGTTAAATGACATGGTAATATAACCATACATTTATTACCCCCAATATATTCTACATGATCATCAGAGACATTAACCGATCCACCCCAATATAACAAGATAGGAACGGTGTTGGATGCAATCTCTACGAATCAAATACATGATTTGATTAATTTATTTGAAATAAGGGAATAACAATCATGCACATTTACTAATTATTGAGTTATTAATTAATCATATTTTAAAATTAAGCATTCGATTATTTTACATGCTAAAAAATTTACTTTTTAATATGATATGCAACCTAAGTGATGAACATTAACGCGGGGCGAAAATGATGATGTATGCTAAAGCTCACCTTGCCTCCAACTCTCTATATACAAGGATGCTTAGTAGAATTGAAACATATATATATATATATATATTTCATTCAATATATATATAGGGTAAAATGTGTATGCCCCCTAGGGGGAGCTAACTTAGCCCCCCATCCCTTTTTCACATTTTTTATTTTTTTGAAATCTAAAACCGTGTAAATTCATTATTAAATCCCTATATTATGTCTTTTAAATTTCATGCGAAACAGAGACTCCTACGACCTCCATCCAAACGGGGTCAATTTAAAAAAATCCTGTTACCGTTAGAAAAATGACTGTTTGGATGGAGGCTGTAGGAGTCTCTGTTTCATACGAAATTTTAATGACACAATATAGAGATATAGTGATGAATATTCATGGAAGAAATTTTCAAAAAAAAATTAAAAACACAGAGAAAATGGGACGGGAGTAGCTAAGTTAGCTACCCCCTGGGGGCAATCCCATTTTACCCATATATATATATATATATATATATATGTAAATGCAATCTGATGAAATCGTCCTAGATGTGAAATTGCCATTAGCGTGAAGCACAATATGCTAATCACTCGGAGATGGAATCCAAAAGTCCGATCCTGGAGAGCTCTTCGGTGCTCGCCATAGTGAGTACTGCAAGCATTGTGCAAAGTCTCTCTCGGCGCTCATTCCAACTCTAAATGAGAAGCAAATAAAATTTTACTAAGTCCAAACACAACTATAAATGCATGCAATGATAATAAGGTGTTTGGCCCTAATCTAATGATAACTAATACTACAACTAGGGCTATATCACACAAAATAAAGGAAAATAAAAAACAGTAAAAAGGTGAAAAACAACGACATTAATACTAATTTTAATATTAATAATAATTTCTAAATTTCTAAATTTTATTTTTTTCAACTTTAGCAGGGTAGATCCTCCTTAAAGAATTAAAACACAAAGGATTGCGAATGCAATATATAAAAGATCCTAAATTTAATGTCCATGTCAATGAACTATTTTTTTTAAATATATCTAAATTTGCACGTAATTAATGACTACAATAAAATGAAATTAATAAATATAAATTTATCTAAATGACGTGCGTCTTCAAATAGAAATGTTGTCCGAAAAGAAAGGAATAAATATAATCGAATATCCACAATAATATGTCGCCTTTGTTGATAAAAATCCGCAAAAAAATAAGAAAAATGATCTAAAAAAATCTTATTCTTACTCAAATAAGAGGAACAGATTTGGGAGGGATGTTAAGAAATCGAAATATTGCTTTAGAATATAGATTGACATAAATGAGAGAAGTAGAATTAAAGAGAAGATGGGGAATGGGACAAGAAGGGAGATGCGAGAAATAAGGGGGAGAGGGGGGATATATATAAGGGAATGAGAGAGGGGACCATTGGCAATTTGCCAAGGACTCTCTCCCAATAGGCACCTCAGGTGCCGATTTGAAGGTGGCATCCCAAAGGTACTGATTGATGCCTATTTTTTAAATTATTTTACGATACTTATTTAATTAATTTTATTTTTTAATATTTTTTTAAAAGCCTCCTTCTCCCACTCCCCACATGGGACACTTCTACTCAACTTCTGCAAAAAATACATAATCTTGTGGGGGTGGGGGTGGGGGGGGGGGTGGGTACGGTGGAAGGAGGGGACTTGAGGCGAAGGGGACATAAGGGGCCTCGATCTTAGAGAGGGGGGCATGGTGGCTAGTGTAGAGGGTTGCTAAGGTGCATGTGGGAGGATGAGGAGGTAGGCAATAGAGGGTTACAGAGGGTTTGGGTGACATGGTGATGAATCGCACTTGAGGCTATCCCTTCTTGTCAATTATCCTTGTGCCCAAAATCAACGTCCACTTGGTAGAGAAGGGATGGTAAGTTACCCAAAGAGCACACCCGGTAACAATGTAAGAAGGTAAACACAAATATACCACAAAAATGCATGGGCATAAGCATTATTGTGAAAACTCAGAAGGATACATGGGCAAGAATCCCATTTTTAGTAAAAGGGAATTGATGAAGTTTGGATTTAATCCTGGAGCAACCACATCCATATAAAGGAGGTTGTGTGAGGGTTTAGCTAGTATAAAAGAGAAGTAGAGTAAATTAGAAACACTTTCTTGAAGTATATACCCATTTTTAATGTTATATTAACTTAGTCGATCTTAATATTTGGTTCAACTGTCTATGAGCTGAAGTGATTTAAGCAGTGTCGTTCTTGATATTTCGTGGGCTCCTAGGCAAAAGAAAAACAACGGACCCTCATAAAAATAATTTAATTTTCTAAAATTATAAACTTCTTATAAATTTTTTTCTTAAAATCTTACAATGAACTATAGATGTTTATGACCGACGAGCATTAAACAATAAGTCATGAATTAAAAATTATAAAAAAAATGATTTCTACGGAGCAAATTCTGGATGCAAAATCATTAATAATAACACCCACATCAATGTTTTCTAATAAATCTTTCTCAATTGATAATGTTGCCAAATCATTCAATCTTTCTTGCGACATTGATGATCTCAAGTAGGTTTTTATCAATTTTAGCTTTGAAAAACTTCTTTCGGCTGATGCTACAGTCACATGAATTGTTAACAAAATTCTCTATGCAATGAATACATTGGGATAACAATTCGTGGACTTTATAAACTAAGAATTTCAATAGCAGACATTGACTTTATTGGCAAAGTCATTTGCAACACTTTTAATTCAAAGCAAAAATCATTGAAATCAACATCACACGAATTATCATGAGAAAATTTAGAGTGAAAATTAGTACAATATTCTTTTAACTCATTATCATCCAATGCCTTTAACCCTGTTCGAATTAAATAAAAATCTAAAAATATTTTCAAATTCTTTTAATTGCTCAAATCTACTTTTTAAAGATGTGATTGCCATATCTACAACAACTAAAAAGTAATCGACTTTAAATAACTCATCGGCGGATTGGATTTTTCATTCCCATCATTCTCATCAAATTATTTTTTTTCTAATAACACTGTGTTTTATAGGATGATTTGGGTCTATACCCATTTCAAGTGCAATACTCTTAGCAATTTCTAAACTTGTAGCAAAACCTTCTTCTCTATACTTATCAAAAAATGATAAAATATCTCCTACTTGTTTTATGCTAGAGTCAATGCAAAATAGATTCGGATTGCAATTTCTTACTCACAATATTCACAAAAAATAGAATGTCATACCAAATTACCATACCATGAATAAATTCAAAATTAAGTGCATTAGCTAAACTCTCAGCTTCACTCTTAGATTTTGCATCATCACAAGATTCAAATAACTTTAGCAAGGCATCTCTAATTTGGGGGAGTTTGGAATCCGATTGCTTTGACGCTTTTGATCTGACTCTCCCAACGGGTATTACACAAAGACTTTACAGTTAATCTAGAAACATTATCCAGCAAAATTTTTCATCTTTTAGTAGAACTCGAAAATAACGAGTATATGCGTTGAATAATTCCAAAAAATGAGATGGCTTTAACACAAGAATGTATCATATCACTAATAATAAGATTCAAACTATGACAAGCACAAGACATGTATAATGCTCTAGGATTTATTTCAAGAAATCGACATTGAACTCCTTGGTGTTTCCCTTTCATATTAGAACCATTATCATAATCTTGACCCCTCACATCATGCATACTAAGACCAAAGAGATTCTAAAACATCTAATAATACAATAAAAAGTCTCATACCAGATGTATTATCCAATTTAAAAATTCTAAAAATATTCTTCAATCTTAGGATTTGACAAATTCACACATCTTAATATTAGAGTCATTTGTTCTTGATGACTAATATATGGAGTGCAATCAAGAATTACAAAAAAATATTTTGCCTCTTTAATAATCTTAATGATAATATTTTTAATATTATGAGCCAAAGTAAAATCAACTCATTCTGAATTCTATGTCCAAGATAATGATAATGAATTTCACGATTTTGAATACGCCTAACATGATCTTGCATTACAACATCAAATTCGGCTATCATGTCAATTAATCCTAAAAATTACCATTGCTATCTTGGCACAATTATCATTCGATCCTCGAAAAGCCAAATTGTGTTTAGCAAGACATTTGATAGTAGAGAATATCCTAAATAAAACATCTCTCCAACGTTTTTTCTCTTTCCTAATCTCTTCTTGCAAATTTTATCAATCGTTTGATTTTTATCCAATCATTTTATAAATTCACTCCATTTATTCATATTAACCCATATGTTCTGTACTATTTTCGTGTTTTTGAAAGTCTCTCGCTAATATGCCTCCAATCACATAAATCCTCGTTTGCCAACAAACTTTGACTAATAGTATATTTAAATAATTTGCAACAAAATAAAATACTTTGTCAATACTTTAGAATAAATCAACCATTTTCTATCAATAAGCTCCCCATTACTCAACTTTCTAGAGTAGTGTGAATAAGAAAAATGTCTATTAGAACTATGCAAGGGAAAATCAATATCTATTTCTCTTATAGCCCCATTTTTCCAAAATAATATCTCTTGGTGGATTATCAAGTTTCTCCCAATTTTTAGGGTCAAAATATCTAAAGAAGAAATACTTGATGTTTATAAATGCCAATGTTTTCATTGTTAGACGCATCTTGCACATTAATAGCCTCAATTGTATTATTTATTTCATCTTTTTCATTGATATAATTATGTAAGTTTTCATTATTAATCACATCTTCATCTAAATTTTTATTTTCATTCATATTGATGATATCATGTAAATTTTCATTAGCATTCAAATTTTCACTAGAGTTTCCTATTTTAAGAATAAATTTATCAAGAGCACCTTGTTGTGATTTTTTAACTCTTCATCATCGTGTTTTTTTCTTTTTCCTTTTTCTCACATCCAGGACAAGATACTTTTTGGGAAACATGATATAAAAAAATTACTATAAAGAAATTTAGAAAAAAAGAACAACAACACCTGGTAAAAGAATCTAATAGCGCCAGCAGCTGCAAAATCTAACAACACCTGCATATCATAAATTATATGGTTTAATATAAATAGAGAAGCTAACAAAATGTACAAGTAGTTGCGATGCAAACAACCGTGTGCCTAACAAAAGATAATTGCATATGTATGAAGGAATACTGTAGTGTCGTTCAGCATTGCAATCAATGTACAGAGGTCAATCATGATCCCCAATTCGGCAGGAATTGCTCTGCCACTATTTGATGGACCTGCATATCTTTGCCACTTGCAGATATGATCTATATATCCGTGAGAACGGAAAGGAAGAAAAACCAGGCCTCTGTAATTAAGTATCTTTATGTCAAACTTTGCGCAGTGCCTTCAAGATTGCTCCTTTTGATCCAATTGGTTATTGCCAATAATTAATCGTAATCTTGGACTCTTGTTTCGTTCGAGTTTTGAAAATGGGAGTAGATCAGAAAGTATTTTGAAAATCTAGAAACTGATTAAATCTTGGTTTGATTATGTATTGAAATTGGACTTACAGTTACAGATTAGGCTCCGAATAAAACAAGCCTCCGTCCCTCTTGCATTCTATCGGGTTGCTCTTAAGATCGAGAGATTGAGATTAGGGGGGGGAGGGGGGGGGGGGGGGGGGGAGGGGGGGGGGGGGGGGAGGGGGGGGGGGCGGGAGAGGGGGGGGGAGCGGAGGGAGGGAGGTCGAGAGAGGGAGGGGGGAGGGCCCGATTAAATTGAAATAGGAATGGCTTAAAAAAGTAAAATTGTTGCCGTTAATAATCTTGTGGGAATTGGAACCGTCTTTCTTTATGGTGATTTCGGAAATTGGGGAGGTATCCGTATTGGGAAAGTAGGAGAACGTTGGGGAAGAAAGAGATATGAGGGATTTATTTGGATTTCTTTACATGAAATGAAATGGGCCCTTGTAATTGATGGGCCCTGGGCCTGTGCACTCTAAAACAACCCCAGGGCCGGCCCTGGATTTAAGATTAGAAGGATAACGTGACCGATTTTAATTTCTTTACTGCAAGACTACGTTGAATCGGATCTTGAAAATCAGATACCATCTTTTTAAAATTTGGAGTACAATATTGAAAATTGGTGTGTATCTGAGGAAATTTTCATTAATTTACTCAAGAAAATACGGAGGAGTGTGTGTCAATTGCAAACCACCCCCTGCTCTCCAACGAAGCGAAGCGGCACGCAAGTGGCCAGCCAGGATGGCCTCGCACCCGAAACCCTAATCGCATCGGCATATCCTCGTTCCATCCGCTGCTCCTCGCACACTATCCGTCCTTAACGTAAACCAACGATCCCTACAGCCATCCCCAACGTGGACCATTGATTCCGCGGATCCCATCCGTCCAGCACAATCCGAGCCCGGGTAGAAACGGTGCACTACGTTGAGCCGCGGATACCTGACATCTGCATATCACTTCATTGAACCCCCCGGTGCATTGCCATCTGCAGCGGCGGCTCTCAATTGTTCATCCGCACCTCCTTTTCCCCTTCTCGCGCTTCCACAGGTGAAGATCTAGAGATTAAGCACGTCCCTGAAATTATATTGAGCAAATCGCAATTTCTGCTCTCCCGCGTTTGTTCACTTCGCAATTCCCCCAGATCTCTTATCTACCGGGGATTGATTTACAGTTATACCTCTTGTCTTTTAGCCAGTCATCAAATTGATCTGATAATCATACAGATAGAGAGAGGGTTATTGTTTCTGATAGAGTTTTGATTCTTTTTTAGCTTTCTACACTATTCTAGCTGTAGATTTTATCCTTAGAAATCGCGAACTATAAGTTTGTCAGAGAAGTTCTTATTATGCAACCGTTTGGGCCTATAATCAGTGGTGAAGCCAGAGGATGGCTAGAAAGGGCCATCTCCCCCCTTGGATTCTTAAATTTCTTATAGTATCATAGCTAACTTCTCTGTTGTTTTAACCTATATCATTACTTTTGACAACCAAAATTTTCTGTTGTTTGTTTATTTATTTATTGCAATTACACTTATTTATTTAGCTTTTATTCGACCTCTTTAACTCAAAATCCTGACTCTACTACGTTATAGAATATTTAATATTTCCTGTTCCAAGATGAGCATATTTTTTTGATAATTTGATGATTGATATCAGAAGTCATCCTTGACTTTCTGTGCATGTGTCTTGACTGAAACCTTGTTGCACACAGTTCTTATTAAATTCGTCATTAATTTGCACTAATGCCTGTTTTCTTGAAGACAATGTTGGGCAAATTAGTTGACCATCTTAGGGTGACTAATTTCTGGCCATTTTTGTGGAGTCATACTTATCTCTTAAAGGAAGTTGGTCAGTTGTTTGCCAAGCTGTGCGAAGCAAATTTTTAATAAATGCTGGATGCTAATATATTTAGCTGGGCTGTTCTTTGTCTGAGATGCTAATATCTTTTTTTTTGCATAAGATAGATATTGTGCTAATTCATAATTTTGGGTGCTGTCTCCATAAAGTTCGAAAAGTTCGAAAATTGCTGGTATAACACCATATTTTTTTACAATAGTTGGATCTTAAAGCAGAATCGTATATCAATTGTGGGTTGGTGATATAACATTTTTAGGTGCGTCTATCAGCCAATCAATGATTAAATTGATTAATTCTACTAGTCAACTGATGTAAAGAATGATAAGATTATGTGTATGTGATTTAAGAGCTTCTCCTACTTCATTTCAAAATTCATTTCGCAAGCTACAATTTTTTTTGTAAAGATGAATCTTGAGCTTGTCATCGAGAAATCTTCTATCAAATTTATTTCCACACTCTTCTACAAAAGATGAAAAGGATACACACCACTTATCCTTTATCCTGGAAAATTATCCATCTGCTAATTGACTATCATGCTTTTTTCTTGAAACTTTTTTTAATCTGCAACTCTTATTTCTCATCCCTAAGACACCATATCTATTTCAGATTTTTTGGTCATTATCATTATGCTATTTCAGATTTTTGTGGACTTTGACTCCATAACTTTCCAATTTTCAAGGTTCAGGCCTAGTATCGCCCCTCCCTTGCATTTCATATGTTCCTGACAAGACTAAAAAAACCTCTGTGACATCTTGTTCTCGGACGGTTTTATAGGAAGAGCAACCAGCTATTATGAGGTCTCAATCGCCCTAATCGTCCAGCATTAGATATTTGAAAGTGGATACAAACAAAGTAGTGCTCTTTATTCTTTATCCGACCTTCCTCTACACAAAGGCATTTGACAGTTTCCCTGTAAGCGGAACATAAGTGAGGACTGGCCTGAGGTCCGACGTGCTTGCTTTCCCGACTGAGATTATAGAACCTATTATAGATAGCCCAAGGTGAAGAAAAGCATAGCTTATAGGGACTAGAACTGGGAAGGGCTTGTCCCGGGAGGGGAAGTCGGGGAAAATGGCGCCATAACATTCCGATTTTTGGGTATAATGACACAATTTTTATGTTATTACTATTGCGGGAAAGTGGATGCTTAGATTTGCTTTGGTTAACCACTAAACTAATTTTAGGTGCATCTATTAGTGTCGATCAATCAGTAACTTTTTTAATATTGCAACTCTACTGGTGTTAAAGAATTTGAAGATTTCGTATGGGCGATCTAAAATCTTCTTTTTTTCTTCAAAATCCATCTCTTCAATTAACCCATCTTTTAGTTTTAACCCTTCAAATGACAATGAAGAGATACCTTTGATAGGTCATCGAGAAATCTCCTACCAATGTCCACAATATCCTACCAAAGGATGGGAAAGAGCATGCATTACTTTTCTTCCAACCTTTAAAAAAATTTGCTTACACCAGGATCATTCTTAGTGCTTAATTTAAAAATGTTTTTAAATCTTATTTTTTATTCCTCGGACATCATTGACCTTTTAATACAATACCCATGGATATGCTACACCGGGGTCATTCTTAAACTTGTGTTTAACAATTTTTCTTCCACTAAATGAAATATACCATCAATTTTATCTGCTAGCCCTTTATTCTGATGAAAATGCAATGAAGACTATCATTATTGTAGTCATAGGTCATGCAGAATGCCTATGTCACTTTATCTGAGGCCATAATATATTGGGTAGTCCATTTTAAAATCATTGCACTTTAATTATATGGCAGAAGTTTATATGAGTCAATTTCTCCATGCATCACTTGAAGTTGGGTTCAGTCACTAAGAAAGCAATTGTCATGACATGGGGATCTACTTGATAATACTCCGAAATATATATTCTTATGCCAAAAGAGTCAAATATTTGGAATTTTTTTGTCTGTAAGAAATGGTTTACATACCATTTAATTTGTATATATTGTCATTTTCAAAGGTATGCCTGCATAAAGGAGTTGCATTGCAACAATTGAAAGGACAACTGGGTTACTTGTACGAGATTCTTTTTTAATGTTGCTTTTTTGCTAGAGAAGTGCGGAAATGCATCCCATTTTTTCTTCAGTTATATGAATTAAACATATTGTTGGAACTTGCTTTGCTGTAATTCCCTTTTATGACCAGGAATGAATGCCTACCGTTGTCATAGGAGCTTTTTGAAGACGCTTGTATCATTTTTTTCTTACAATTTTGGGTTTGTACACCAATTTTCTTATAAAAAGCTGCTGTCCAGGCAATAAGGCTGTGATTGATGCTATTCTCTGTTTGTAAGTTTGAGTAATATCCAGTTAAACCAATCAATGTTTCATTCATAAACTTGTGTGTCACGATCTCGATCTTTCTGCCCACAACTGAATTATTCTATGAATTTTTATCTACTAGCATGTACTTTGTTCAGATGAAATTGAAACAAGACTATCATTGTCGTACTATGAATACTTCTGCATATATAAGATCTTATATGTGGCCTTTTTATTCGTGTTTTAACAAGGGTAAGTGGCCTTATTGTCGACTCTTCAGTCACTTTTCCTTCCCAAGGCTTGTGGAATATGCCTATTTAGCTTTATTCGAGACCACTATATATTGGGTCATTCCATTCTAAAAAATCCTCCCATGTTAGTTATATGATATTGTTTGTTTATTCTCGAAGATAACATGACATGCACCTCTACTGGATAATAGTCCTGATCAGATGTCAAAAGAGTGTAATTTTGACTGTAAACCCTTTCTTTTGTACCTATTGCATTCTTCAAATGTATGCTCTGCATAAACAAATTGCAATGCAACAATTGAGAAGATAGTTTGGTTACTTTTAAGAGATACTCTTTTAATGTTGCTTTCTTTGCTGCAGCAATTTGGAAATTGATACCATTTTATGAATTAAGCATATTGATGGAAATTGTTGTAATTTTCATCGATGAGAAGGAAATAAAACACTTGTCATTTGAGTTTTTTTGAAGATTCTTCTACTGTTTTCTTTCTTACATTTTTTGGGTCTGCACATCTATTTTCTTGGAAAAAACTGTTGTCCTGAAGTGAGGCTTTCTTTTTTAAACTTGTGCATCACAAACTTGCTCTTTTTGCCACAAAATAAGTTATACAATGAAATTTGTATCCACCAGTATGTTCTTTGTGATGCGATTGCAATGAAGTCTATCATTGTTGTAATATGCTGCTTTTGCATATCTAAAATCCTACCTTTGTCCTTTTTATTTGTTTCTAAACAAGGGTATATGACCTTAATGTATACTCTTTAGTCACTTTTCCAACCAAGGGCATGTGGAATATGCATATGCAGCTTTATCTGAGACCGCTATATACTGGGGTATCCCATTTCAAAAAAGCCTATTGTTTAATTTTATGGTATAAATTTATAATGAGGCAGTGCCTCCATGCATGGCTTGAAGTTGGCGTTTTTTCATTCACTAAGAAAACATGACATGCGGATCTAGTGGATAGTAGTCATAATCATGTGCTCAAAGTGTTGTTATCTGTAATTTTTTTTCACTTTTTTTATTTTGCATACCTTTGCTTTTTTTAATTTTGGCTTCTTCAAGGGTATTCTCTGCATAAATAAATTACAATGCAACAATTGAAAGGATAGCTTGGTTACTTCTAAGAGATACTCTTATAGGGTTGCTTCTTTATTACAGTATGGAATTTATCCCATTTGTAGTATGAATTTAACATATTTCTGATGCTATTATCTGTTTGTTTGTTTGAGTGTGATCCAGTTTAACTGATCAATGTTTTATTTTCTTTTTGACTCATTTCATTCACAATGTTTTTGTGGTGTTTCATTTATATACCAGTGGGCATTTTAGTTCTGCTTTGTAAAAATATGTGATTCTCACATCATATTGTCTTTACTTTCTATAATCAACCAATGTTAACAGAATGATGGCTGAGCAGCTATCCACCTAAAAAACCCCCCCTCTTCATGTCTGTGTGCACACATGTGCGTGTGTGTGACATGTAGAGAGATAAAGAGAGAGATTCCCATGAATCTTTATTAAGCTTTATGACATTGTTTTATTATGTATATGGTTTTTAGTATTAAAGTCTTTGAAAATGATGTCTAATTGCTATACTTGGTTAATTCCAGGAACTTCTACTATCTTGAGACTTTAAAGTTATATTTCACAACAGTCAAGATGGTATGCTCTGTACTTCATTGATTTTCATGGGAGTAGCTTGTTATTTATAGTGCTACTTTTGTTCCTTTTTTATTTTTGATATGACCTGAAAATATACTTGATGCTCTACAGGTGAAGTTCACAGCTGAAGAGCTTCGTCGGATCATGGACCGCAAGCACAACATCCGTAACATGTCTGTCATTGCTCACGTGGATCATGGTATGCTGTTAATTTCTTGTTATTTTGCTTGATTTTTTGAAGTAAAGTGTAGAATATTCATAATAAACATGCAGTTTCACTGGTTTATTCAATTAAAAAGTTGGAAACGAGTGCTTTAATATGAAAATGATCAACTATTTTATCCCAGGAATTGTTATAGTAATGCACACCCTTAGTAATTTGCATGACTTAGATTACAAGTCATAGATCATAGTAATAGTCAGACAAACACCTGAAGATGTTATCTTGATTTTGCAAAACATGCACATCCATAGTTAATCAGGTTAGTTCTTATACACGATTTTCCTTTGTTTCTGAATGTTTGTGATGGTTGCAGGAAAGTCAACTCTTACAGATTCTCTGGTTGCTGCTGCTGGTATCATTGCTCAGGAAGTAGCTGGTGATGTTAGAATGACTGATACCCGTCAGGATGAAGCAGAGCGTGGTATCACGATTAAATCAACTGGTATCTCTCTGTACTATGAGATGGCAGATGAAACTTTGAAGAACTATAAGGGTGAAAGGGATGGAAATGAATATCTTATCAACCTCATTGATTCTCCCGGGCACGTCGATTTCTCCTCCGAGGTCACAGCTGCTCTTCGAATCACTGACGGAGCTTTGGTTGTTGTAGACTGTATAGAGGGGGTTTGTGTGCAAACTGAGACTGTCCTCAGACAGGCACTAGGAGAAAGAATCAGGCCTGTGTTGACAGTTAATAAGATGGATCGCTGTTTCCTTGAGCTTCAGGTTGAAGGTGAAGAGGCATATCAGACTTTCTCACGTGTCATTGAAAATGCAAATGTCATCATGGCCACATATGAGGATGCTCTTCTTGGCGACGTTCAAGTGTACCCCGAAAAAGGAACTGTTGCCTTTTCTGCTGGTTTGCATGGCTGGGCTTTCACCCTTACAAACTTTGCTAAAATGTATGCTTCCAAATTTGGAGTTGATGAGGCTAAAATGATTGAGAGGCTCTGGGGTGAAAACTTTTTTGATACTGCAACCAAGAAGTGGACTAGTAAGAACACCGGTTCTCCCACATGCAAACGTGGTTTTGTTCAGTTCTGCTATGAGCCAATTAAACAGGTTATAAAAACCTGTATGAATGATGAAAAGGATAAATTGTGGCCCATGCTGGCTAAACTTGGTGTGGTTATGAAAGGTGAAGAGAAGGAGCTGATGGGCAAAGCCTTGATGAAGCGTGTCATGCAAACTTGGCTGCCTGCTAGCAGTGCTCTCCTTGAAATGATGATATTTCAACTCCCATCTCCTGCTAAAGCTCAGAGGTATCGTGTGGAGAACCTGTATGAAGGACCGCTTGATGACATTTATGCTAATGCCATCAGAAACTGTGACCCTGAAGGCCCTCTTATGCTCTATGTTTCCAAGATGATTCCTGCTTCAGATAAAGGTAGGTTTTTTGCCTTTGGACGTGTTTTCTCGGGCAAGGTTTCTACAGGTTTGAAAGTCCGTATCATGGGACCAAATTATATTCCTGGCCAGAAGAAAGACCTTTATGTGAAGAGTGTCCAGAGAACTGTCATTTGGATGGGCAAGAAACAGGAGTCAGTGGAAGATGTTCCATGTGGAAACACTGTGGCCATGGTTGGATTGGATCAGTTTATAACAAAGAATGCAACACTCACTAATGAAAAGGATGTTGATGCGCACCCGATTAGGGCTATGAAATTTTCTGTCTCCCCGGTTGTCCGTGTTGCAGTTCAATGCAAGGTAGCTTCTGATCTTCCAAAGCTTGTGGAAGGATTGAAGCGTCTGGCTAAGTCAGATCCCATGGTCGTATGCACAATTGAGGAATCTGGAGAACACATTATTGCTGGAGCTGGTGAACTTCACCTTGAAATTTGTTTGAAGGATCTGCAAGAAGATTTCATGGGTGGAGCTGAAATTGTTGTTTCTGATCCTGTCGTTTCATTCCGTGAGACTGTCTTGGAGAAATCTTGTCGGACTGTTATGAGCAAATCTCCCAACAAACACAACCGTCTTTACATGGAAGCACGACCTTTGGAAGATGGACTCGCAGAAGCCATCGATGATGGGCGAATTGGTCCCAGGGATGATCCTAAAGTCCGTGGTAAGATTCTCTCCGAGGAGTTTGGGTGGGACAAGGATCTTGCTAAGAAGATTTGGTGCTTTGGACCTGAAACCACTGGGCCAAACATGGTTGTTGATATGTGCAAGGGAGTTCAGTATCTTAATGAAATTAAGGATTCTGTGGTGGCTGGTTTCCAGTGGGCATCAAAGGAAGGTGCATTGGCTGAGGAGAACATGCGTGGCATTTGCTTCGAGGTGTGCGATGTTGTCCTTCATGCTGATGCTATCCACAGAGGCGGTGGCCAGGTCATCCCGACGGCACGCAGGGTGATATATGCTTCGCAGCTGACTGCTAAACCCAGGCTCTTGGAACCTGTGTACCTCGTGGAGATCCAGGCACCGGAACAGGCCCTTGGTGGTATTTATAGCGTCCTCAACCAGAAACGTGGTCACGTCTTTGAAGAGATGCAGAGACCTGGTACACCACTCTACAACATCAAGGCTTATCTTCCTGTCATCGAGTCCTTTGGGTTCTCCAGTGCTTTGAGGGCTAACACGTCTGGTCAAGCTTTCCCTCAATGTGTTTTTGATCACTGGGATATGATGAGCTCTGATCCACTCGAGGCAAATTCTCAGGCTGCGACTCTTGTGAAAGATATTCGCAAGAGGAAGGGATTGAAGGAGCAGATGACTCCTCTCTCGGAGTATGAGGACAAGCTGTAACTGTATCAGATCAGGTATTGTATGCCTAGCTGCTTCTTGCCTTTTTGTGCTGGCATTGATATATGGAAGGAACATTACCAAATATTTGCTTTAGAGTTGCTGTAAGTTATGTTGGCACCTTTTCTGGTGCAACATCTGTCCTGTCATAATCTTTGTATCAGTCTCTAGACATCGGTATCCAGATGGACGATTTCATTATTACCATTGTTTTTCTTGTTTGAATTTTTGTTTTCGAAGATTTTATAAGTTATCAGTATTTGCACCTTTACATTTGTGGTTGTGCAGTGGTGGGCATTTGCCATCTGGTGTTGCCTTGTTTACCCAAATTCTTCTGCTTCCCCTGCTATTCCGTTTGGAGATGCATCATGTTTTTTCTGCGCATATATTATATTTCGGATATTGAAATACGACATTGCTTATCTTACTGTGAGCTGTCCAAGTTGTGATTTGCATAACCTTTTAGGCTGCGTTCAGGTAGCAGGGTACTTGGGCCTGTAGCAGGTTTTGGATGAAAACCCGTGGTTTTTCATGCAAGTCCTCTCCCAAACCCTCCTCCGAAACCCCAAAGCCCCATTCTTCGTCGTTTCCGTGACACATCTCACACGACAAGTCAATGTCTTGTCATCTCAAGGCTCCCTCCTTCGATCTCCCCATTTTGGCATGGTTTCCTCTTCTGAATCATGATGCTCTTCCATCCGTGTTGAGGAAGGAGAGACTACGGTTGGACTTGGACTTGAGGGTATGCGTTGATCCTTGAGATTCATCTTCTCTTCCCCGATCTTGCGGAGAGGGCTTGATGCACAGAGGACGATGACTTAGCCTGCAAGCACCACACGAGGTAATCTCCCATCTTGTCTTCTTTGATGGGGACTGGTGTTTGCATCACCTTTGACCTTGGGTTAGGGCAACCATCTCTTATTTTGTGGTATCGTCATTAGAAGAGGGTTTTGGGTAAAATCGATCGGAAGGGGTTGGGGTTTTGTGGTTCCTTGCAGAGGGATTTGCTTCATTTGCTTGTTCTCAATCTTATACTTGCTTGCTTTGTTGAATCGATTTTTTCATTCATCGAAGAGGGGTGATCAAGCATGCCCGTTGCCTTTATCCATGCTTCTTGGTTAGGGAGTTTGGGGGGAAGGACCAGGGAGGATGTTGAAGAAGAAAGGAGAGCGGACGAGGAGGAAAATGTTGCAGGTCTTCACTGCTGTGAAAATGGCGATTGCTTACGAGAGGCTTTTCATCTGCATCACGCATCAGAAGTCGAATGATGAAAATTACTGTAGATATCCACTTTCCATGGAGCATCAAGGTGGGGATTTGGATTAATCGTAGATCGATTGTACCGCCACTAATGTTGGTGCTTGTGTTTAAAAATCTGACACTAGAAATTCAAAGAGGGTGTGGCGGGTGGTGCCTCCACTTGGGATTAACTGAACCATGCTTATTGCCACTTCTTGAATATTGCCCTTTTTTAATCTCCTAATGCAATGGGAAAAATAAATGGCTAAAATTTGATTTTGACACCAGTTACAAATCTCATGCTTGCTGTTCTGATTTCGGAACGACTTTCATGCAAGCATTATTTGTGGGATTGATTGTCATGTGGGATTGATATATTGGACTATTAGAAATGGTCTTCTCCATTAAACCCATCTTGCATGATTTGGGGATTTACATGGCATGATTTTGGGTTGATACATGATGCTTGGTTGCATATTGGAGCGATGTTAACAACTGTGTTCTTTGATCTTGCACGGATTCTATGCTGTAAACTATGTAGCCCTGACTTTTGCTTGATTTGTGAGCTCCTTATATCCTGCATACTGATATGCCATGTTGCGTTAGATTGAGTCTTAAAATGCATGCTTCTCGTAAGCCTTGACGAGATGAAATGGAAAGACAGCCTGGAATATAGAGCTAATGGCTTACCCCTACTGCTGGTACATTTTTCACGAATGGCATGAATTGGGAGCTATTTATATGCTTCATTCTCATTAGCCTTGCATTCTGCATGAACGGCCTACCTATGTTGCTGCTATGTTTTAAAAAGGGTGGTTTCATTCAATTACCGAGAAGCTTCTCTGCTGGGCTCGAATGGATGCTGGATCTCTTTGCTGATGTTTCCATGCCCATTGCCTGCACACCATGTATCACATGCTTCACCGTTCATCCAATCATATACGTTATGTTATTGGTTGCGCTTATGTTTGTGCCTTTCCTAATATTGTTCAAACTGCAACATTATGCTGTGTATCAATATTGTTTGCCTTTGCATCCACCATTGGTGCTATATCATTCGCTGCAATGATATACGTATCAATGATCTATTGTCTTTGTAACAAGAAAATGGTGTAATGGTCATATTGTACGTGAACATTTCAATTCGACTTTGGTTATATTTTCATGGTCGGTACTCCTTGTTGGATGGTTGTTGGTCCTACCAGCTCTGATTAATGAAGTTGTAGATGTTTGTACGTATTGAGTAGGTGCGATGATGAGAGTTTAACATTGCATCAAGCTCTGGAAATGTACCCTCTCTGAGCTACTGCAATGATGTGCATGGAACATGCATGGATACTGTAATGTTCTGTCGATTTGTGTGATTGCGCTAATTTTTATTGTGCATATGATTTTATTTGTGAAATCAGTTGATATCTTCATACTAAACGTATGATGTGGCCTGAGGTGCAAGGACGTTTTTCTGAGCACTAGTGATGATGGATTTCAGATAATTTGCAATGATGTTACCATCTTCTTTACCTACGGATATCATGAATTTCATTGTAGATGTGCATGGATCTTACAATGTTTGATTTCAAAGTTGGATGATGTGAACATTATATATCTTCACTTTGCATGTAACTTAGTCGTGTGACGATATTAGCCCAGTCTACAGACAGTCGTCTGAGGTGCAATATCTATACCTCCTACTGTCTCTAAGATTGGTCTGATGCATATTCCTATTTTTCAGCGTGAACTACAAGATGCTCAATTCAGCATTCAACAACAGCAAATACAACACCCTCCTGAGCCAGCACTTACTCCTAACGAGATGAGCCTTTAGACATAAATTTTACAAAATGACAACCTTTCTCCATCTAGTGATAATGCCATGTGGTGGTTTGGAGAGTACATCCACTAATATTACAGTTATTTTTGCAACACTCATACCCCAAAGATAGTCCCACATCTAAAACTCACGAAGTGTGAGAGTGGGTTATAAGTAATGGGGATTACTACTTGGCAACTTGGGTTTAAGTATTTTTGGTGGTTGTTAACAAGTCCAATTGAGCCTGAACCTAACAAGTTGTCAGTGTCAGATTTCCTCGATAACAGACCGAGGATCTAAGCTCGGGATGTTACAAATGGTATCAAAGCCAATATTCCCTTCGATAGCGGAAAGGACTACCTGAGAGGTGGAACCACCCGTACAAAGAGATAGGAAGAAATGGCAATCCGGAGACTGCAACCGTCACTGTCACTGGGAATAAGTGATGGCACATGTCGCAACGAGGACGTTGCAAATATAAGTGGGGGAGGTTGTAACACCCATACCCCAAAGATAGTCCTACATCTAAAACTTACAAAGTGTGATGGTGTGTTATAAGTGATGGGGATTACTACTTGATAACTTGGGCTTAAACATTTTTGGTAGTTGTCAACAAGTCCAATTGAGCTTGAACCTAACAAGTTGTCAGGTCAATTTTCCTTGATAACGGACCGGGGACCTAAGTCCGGGACGTTAAATGTAGACGATCTTATAAACAATTTTCCAGGATGTATTAGCAACAAAGATTTCATGCATCCATATCAAGGCATCACACGACCACATAGTGTGATGGAGGAAGAAATGGTTGCTCTCATTCCTCGTGGAAGATGGGAACTTCTTAATCCACCTACATATGGCAAGGTTTGAGTCTAGATAAGTTTTTGCTGTGAAATACAACCCAAATGGTCTGATTACTGTTACAAAAACGAGCTTGTCCTCAAGCATAGTTCCACAAACTACTCAAGATCCTTGGGATTCTCAATATCCCCATTTGACCATTCCTTGTTTGTATAAAAAATCAAAAAATCAGAGTGGCCATGCTAGTTTATATTTGATAATATCCTCAATGAACAATGATTTCAACATCATTATGACGGTAAAAGAAACAACCTTTTGAACAGTCTGAGATCAAGGATCTTAGACCATTGTTATACGTTCTTGAGATTGAGATTGCTCGCTGTAGACGATGTCCGAAAATATTCCACTTATCTACCGCAAGGGACTGGGATATTGTGATCCATAGATCCCAATACATGCATATTACAAGCCTGGAGAGGTTAGAGACATGATCCTCTACATGCAATTGACCTAAAATATACTAAATTTGACTATCACATGTCCAAATATAGCGCTTGCAACTAGCAAGCTGTCAGTTAATGAATTCTCCTACGCCAACCCACTTTGATGCATGATGATGGTCCTGAGATACATCAAGTCCTCTCCACGAAGAGGATCGGCATTCATCAAGGATTTCGTAGCCTACTCCACAACTAATTATGGAGAAAGCATGATGGAAAGAAAATACACAACTTATTTTACACCTACCAAACAAGAAATCTTGTCACTTAGAGTAAGCAACAACTAGAGCAATGTTCATGCAAGAGCAAAGCTAGTATATGGGTTTACTTTGTTTTGCCAAATTTGCAAGTCACTCGTAGAAGAGGATTATGGAACTCAGATGTGATGACAAACAACCATTCGTATAGCCAACTTTTTCATGTTTCATAAGCGCATAAAACATTTAGAAATTGATCATCATTATACCTGAGATTTGAAGGAAAGAAAGCACCTCTCAATCACCTCTCATGTATCCTTAAAAGATCAAAATATTGACGCATGCGAGAAACCTCTCACTTGTACACAGCTTGAGAGATGTAACAAGTTCAGCAAGATTTCTATACGTGATCCTGCTTGAGGGAAAGTGTTGGAAAATACATGTACCCCCTTCAAAGTGCATATCTTTTGATTTTTATATTATCTCTTTGGAGTAGCCCTAATTTTAAAACTATCCCTAGAAGAAAAATCATAATATCGCATTTTACGAAATGTGTATTCATTGAAAGAGATGCTGATAAGTTGTCTGAATGGAGGCCATATGAGTCTCTATTTTACACGGAATTTGAATGACATAATATAAATATACAATGCTTAAAATCCACGGAAGCATTTTCCAACAAAATAAAAAAAATGAGAAAAAAGGGACGGAGGAGCCAAGTTAGCTCTCCTAGGGGCAACCCCATTTTACCCTATATATACATCTAAGCTAAGTTCCAAAAATATAATAAAAATATATTTACGTTGAATTAAATTTTTAATAAATAAATAAATCGTATAATTTTATATAAACTTGAGAAATTAAGATTTCGTAAATGTATTTTATAGTTAAATAATACATATATTTTTGTACTCTTTATCATATTTATATATTATGTTATAATCATTTCCTATTGTCATATATATATATCATTTTGTATATAAGAACATTATGTATTTTAATTTTTAAGTAATATTACATTTTACACTATTTACTATTTATTATGTAATTATCTGTATTATGTGTTGGGCGTTTCCAATGAACCTCAAAGCCGGTTAAAGAACTAATAAGCATGCGACCTCGTCCACTCATTTTTTATATTCACGTGTAATTAATTACACATAAACCAATTCATGATTTTACAAAAGCATCAATTTTTTCCTTGTTTACAAGTTGCAAAATAAATAGCATAATTCATACATTTTTAAGACTCTCGTATTTATATTTTAGAATTATGTTATTATTAGTAACAAATCTTTATATTACAATTACTATTACGTATTTATTTATTTCAAGCATGCATTACTTTTAACTGCAATGAAGTAAGTAATTTTGTACTACTTTTCTTCATTTTATACTAATATGAATTCGTTTTTTACAATGTCTTTTTCTTTTCTACCACTATGAGTTCATTTTTTACATCTTCTTACAAATCGTAGTTGTTTTCACACAAACCTTTTTATCATTTTTCACATATCCATTGTCAATATAAGGACTTCGCAGATGATAGTATGCAATAGTTGTTTTGAGATATTAGTTATCTTTCGTTCATTATATGTATTTTCTTTCTTTTTGTCAACACTATGTAATTTGCCCAATAGGTTTCTCCTATATAAGAGAACCCTAAGGCCTTATGAATAAGCAACTCGTTATTTTCTATCCACATTGTATCAGAGTGACAATCCTAGATCGGAGTTCTCGTACCACGTACCCTAACCCTACCATCACCCCTCTCCTTATTGCGTACCAATGGAGAGCTTCTCCATGTCATGCATCATCGCCTACCCCAAGGCCTCTCGCGCACAACCGACTATCCCCCCCAGGGACACCTAGTGAGCTGCCCATCCCTGTACAAGGGCTCCTCGAGCCCCGCAGGCTGCCGAGGAGGCCGTTATACAATCCCCATCAGACCCGCAACCATCGCTCATGTCGATGGAGCCCTCTGCAGCAACCTCCTAGGCATCCTCAGCATGTTCAGCTATTCACCCGCCCCAAGGCCCTTCTAATCCTCTCCGATGTCGCCCCGATATGCTATACGATCTGATTTTGATAAAAAAATGATTTTAGATCAATAAATCACCTTTTTAACCTTAGTGAGGATCGAGGATTAACGAGGATGGCTGTATGAGTCTACATGTACGATCATCCCTCTATATAATCGTGCATGTAGACTCGTTCGGATCAATCTACTACCCTTGTCGAGTTCTGTTTTGACCTTCTTTTATCATATCAGAGAACAAAGGTGGCGTCTTCTCTTCATCTGGTGCATTCAAGGGTCCATCCCCATCGTGAAGATGAATTGGACCAACCATGAGTTGTGGTCCATGCAGTTCATGATCTTCATGCAATGTAATAACAAGGAGCACATTATGACACAACCAAACCGATAGATAAGACATGGGAGAATGCTTTGTGGATTCAAGACAAAGTGTATACATATATTTGGATCTCTAGTACTCTTAACACAGAGACTGCCAAAGACAATCTAAACTAGATCACTGCTAAGGGGATGTGGGACATCCTGAAAATCACATATGACCAAGAGAAGAATGAGGCCAAGATTGTTCAGATATAGTTTGATATCTACACGATTAAGCATAATGGTTATCCTCTGCATAATTTCTACGCTTCGCTTTCTGGCATGTTTGAGAAGCTTTTACAGCTTCATGCTTGTAACTACATCTACTAAGCAACATATGGCATAAAGGAACTCCACAATGGCTATAGTTTTCTTGGCTGCTCTTGATCCTAATGCGCAAGTGTTGTGTATGGACTCTCAAGGATCCACCTAAAAGGGGTCAAACCCATTTGGTGTAAATGGATCTTCAATAGAAAGAAATAGGGAAACTTGATGGGAAGATAGAACTTTCAAAGCACGGCTCATAGTCGAGGGATACACATGGAGAGAAGATATCACTTGCGATGAGACTTGCTCTCCAATAATCGTGCTTATTCCCATCAGGATATTTCTAACTATAGCCATACAAGTTGATTATGACATCTAAAGAGAGAAATGAAGGCTGCATTCCTCAATGGATACCTCGGTGAGGATATTTATAGGAGAAGCTTCAAGGTTTCATAACTTGAGGAAGGCAAAATGTGCAAGCGAAAGTACTCCATCTATGATATTAAACAATTTTATTATAGTTGGAACATCATATTTGGCAATATTATAAAGATTATGATTTCAGACATAGTTTTAATGAACCATATGAAGCTTAGTGGGAATCCCATTGTATTTATCGAGGTATATAAAATTCTAATCATTTTGAGTAATATAATGATGGTGTTAAGTGTATTTATTTGGTCATGTCAATCGTTGAGAAAAAAGATCTCAAGGACGCCTCTTAGATCTTAGTTTTGAATTTGTTAGGAAGCAACGAAAAGGAGGGCATTGGAACCGTCACATCATGTGTACAACTTGGGAAGATCCCACATGGGGAATTCCAAGAAAGGTTTCATTCCCTTAAGATATGATATCAACCTATATAAGGGGATAGCACCTCAAAGTGTTGAGGACATGGATGCGATAACTGTATGCCCATGTGCCTTAGCTATAGTAAGCCTAGTGTATGCCATTATATGTACAAAAACCATAAGGTTGGAATACAATGGGAGTGGTAAACTGTTACAAATCCTACTATGGAGATAAAATACTTAATTTTAGTAAGAAAAATATTTTCAAAGGCACAAGACTTTAGAGATAGTGATACCAAAGTCTTATCTACAAATACATTGAAAACATAAGACTATGTCTTAGCCGAAGGAGATAGAGATCTCCATGCATAAGGGTATTTTGAGAAGGGTAATAGGAATCCCATACTGGTTATGAATATTGTTAAGATGTTGTGCCAAAAGCTAAAACTAGAAAGATGCAAGGCATTGTGATTGACGTAACAAGATTGAGTATCCATTGTATAAGGTGCAAAATTCGCATTGGACGAGAGCACCGTTACCAGGGGATATGCGCAATTATAAAAGGACTTGACATACTCTCTCAAGATAGGGTAACTAGTTAGTTGACCAAGCTATTTATCAAAATGGCTTATGATTAGGACATGCATATGAGTTTAAAAATTATCCCATTAATGGATCATTGGACGAATGGGAGATCACTCGACATGTGAACCCATGACAGACCATTATATAATAAAAATTATTATAAATTACTCCTTAATATGAAATGAAGAATAATTGATTTGTAGGTCCCATTATGCAAATAGGGTTATGAACCATGGTCATCTTGATATCATACATCTATTGATTCAAAGATTAAATCATAAATACTTGCGTTGGATATATAAAGGATTAGATTGATGACTCAATTGCACCACAAAGTGATTATCAAGAAAGATCTACAACCTAAGAAGGAGATGGCAATCCTTACAATAAAGGCTGACATCTGACCAATCTCTTGATGTAGGCCCTTTACATATGAATAAAGATTTGGAATTGTCATATGAGTTAAGTCAAAGTGTTGACTTAACAAGAGTGAGATAACTAAGACTTGTGTCGTATACTTTCACGTATATGCACATAGCCTCTGATCAGAGACAGATGTGTTACTATATGTCTAAGTATGCACACATGGAAATCCATTAGGTTGATGATCTTTTCAAGGTCTATCACTGGTAACAGGGGCAGAACCAGGAATTTTATGGAGGGGCCAACTATACAAAATAAAAAAAAGAGAGAGATAAAGTGAGTAAAGCCAATTTTTTTAACAAAATATGCAAGCACGGGATTCGAACCCTAATTGGTTAGTTGGAGTAAACAACACTTTGCCAGTGAGGCATTCAGCATTTAGTGAAACAACTTGACAGTATTTATTATATATTTAACATCTAAGCAGGGGCCATATCAAAATTTAATAACATTATATAAGAGAAATGTAACAATTAAGGAGGGGCCATGGTACCCCTAAATTATATGCTAGTTCCGCCCCTGACTGGTAAGCTGTATGCATACAAGGGCATATGAGTAATATGATCTTTCAAGGGTATCATACAAGCTCACTATAGAACCGAAAGAGATGAACTCACTCATGAGATATCAGGACAAACTAAATTCCATCGGTGGTCGTCTTGTTTTGGAAATATGACAAGATTTGAGGGTATGATATATGTTTTTGGAAAGCATATGATCGATACCAACTTCCAATGATCAAATAAAAAATTTAGCGATAAAAACCCTGAAGCAGGCATTTAAAATGAGATATGAACTTCAAGTTTAATCACGGCCTTCCAGCATGTAGGATGTACGAGTATTAGGAATACTCGATGGTGATGTGATCTTAATCTAATGTATACAATGACACTTCCATTCTGAGGGAGTGATGAAACAAGTTTGGAATTTAGTGACTCCACTTAGTAGACTAGTTATTCAATCTTAGTCCAAATATTGGATATTGATAAGAATTAGACTCATATATAATGAGAAGATTGGTAATCATGTCTAACAGGATCATGCTTCTTTGAGATGTCATCTAGATTTGAAAATGAGATTAGATCTCATTATCCAAGTCACTATACATGTCTCATACAATCTCCTTGTCCTTATCTCCAATTATCCGTGGAAAAGAAACACTTCAAAGAGTTCGAGGATTGTTCCATTAAAATAAAATATGAGTATTGAAAAATACATAGCAAATAAGATAATTAAATTAAATTTAATCATGTTAAGTAATGTAGATGTGATTCATATTATTTGGACATATATAGAGAGGCAACTGATATAACTAAATTGGACTTAATCATCTTGGATAAGATGAATATGGATAGTACTATCCAAAGTAATCATGGATATCCTATTGAGACTTAATTGTGAATAGGATTCACAATTTTAATATTAATGTGAGTTGGATTCATATTATTTAATTATCACAAATTATTTGGAATTATTTAATAATAATTCATTCATAAAATAATTTAACGAATAAAGATTTGCTTATACAAGTTTTCATCAAATTAGTAATAAAAAAAAGAGAGAGAGAAAGATATACACTTCATAGAGTGTATGGCCATGGTGGGCTCTACCATGCTGGTTGTCCACCCTAAATTGGAAAGTCTCTCTCCTCTTCTCTCTCCTCTTTCATTTATTATTCATTTGGTGATTTATTTTATCGTAAGATTATATATGGAAAAAGAGTTGATAATTTATTTTCAGATCCTAATCATGGTTGAAAACTACATTTAATCTAGGCCATTGATTGATTTTAGGAGTATATCCTTACCATCTAAAATGCTATAAAAGAGAAAGTTACCCTAGCCTGTTCATATAGAAGAATTTTCAAGAGAAGAAAATTATCGAAGTCTCTCTCTCTCTCTCTCTCCTTTTGCTCTCTCTCTATCTCTACACACGTCTCTCTCTCTCTCTCTCTCCATCTCCTGTAATCATCCCATGTCCCAAGGTTGTAGACCACATAAGTCGTCGCTCTTCCATCGTGCTACCAGATTGATATGAACAATCTTCTCCTTCTTTGCTGCCTCATGCACTTGAAGAAGGAGGGGGATTTCATTTGACAAATTTAGGAGCTTATCAACTCGGATCATCTCTTTGGATTGCAGGAATAATGTGGTTCATCCCTGTGAGGGTTCTAGCACTAATCATTGCCGCCACTTGACTCGCATCTGAAGTAGACTGTACAAGATTGGAGAGGTAGCTAACGGAATGCGCATACCTAGTCTAGAGTGAAAATGGGCATCCCTATTACTTTCCTCCAGAAAGAAGATAGAGGAAGAAGCTACCATCCGGGTCCAACTATCTATTCGGAAGTGATATCTCCATTCGATCAGACTTAATATAAGTTGTCACTTCACTTAGAGACAAGTAAATCACCTTTGTGCTTCAATTAGTTGTTCTAAACACTTGTGCTCATGATGGAATAAATTTGGAAAGGTTCCTAATCCACGCGACTCCGTTGAAATAAGTGCAGGTGCTATCACGAATTGTATGGCAAGTCTTGTTTTCATCGGATACGATCCGATGTTCACGCTTATATGATGCGTGAGGCACAAACACCTCCCTTAACACAATTTCCTCCATTTACCTTTTTCCATGTTAGCATCCCTGCAAAAGTGATGAATGGATATTCACCTTTATTCTCCTATTTTGTCTTTAATCCCTAGATAAATACCTATAATTAATACTAATTTTCATATTAACTCTCTAATATTGTGTATAAATACAATGTAAATACTTGAATTAAAATCCAAAATAAAATAATAAAGAAAATAAAAGAAAAAGAAATGGAGTATCAAAGATACTGAATGATCCTAAACCTTGAAACTAAGTCAATATTGACTTGGTCGAACTGGAATAAACTAGGGAGAGATAGGGGTCCACAATGTATATAAAATCATAAAAACCCTAAGAGCACAACACTGTGTAAATAACTAATTTTTACACTATTTTACTATTTGTTTCACACATACCGAATAACAAAACATTCAACATGAAACTTGTACATAATGAGGTATAGAAAATAATAAAGTCAATTGCATAAATAAAGCATGCACAATACATTTTGTATAATCAGATGAAAAGGCCCCAAATAGAACTTAATTGATCAACGTATTCTCCATACAATCTCAAAATTAACCAAACTCATCTTTCTTATTTTTAAAATCAAATTATCTTTTATATGAAGGTGTTTTCATTGGAATTGGAGTCAATATAAAAAAGCCAACTATATGGGGTAGTATTGTACTATTATTATCTATATAAAGACAAAATAATTTATTTAGATCCTTGTATTTTTAATACATTATATACACTATATAACACATAAAGAAGGTACAAACACAAAATCAAGAAATAAAAAGAATAAAAAAAAGGGAACCCTAATATATACATATAATATGCATATAATGTACATATATGTAATTATTTATACCTATAAATGAAATCATAAAAATACAATAAAAATATAAAGTGTATATTTATTTATAATTTACATATATAAAATACAAATACATATTATTTTGTATAAAAATAACAAAATAAAAATATAAATACCAAAATATAAGTAAATAGACCTATAGATACAATACTGAAATTTTATACACTAATATATTGGTAGTCCAGGTCAATGGATTGGGAGACCCGCCCACTAATGAACGCGAAATTCATCTCTTTAATTATCTAAAATTGTAGTATAGGAGGCAAAAATTGGTTGATAAAAAACAACAAACTTTGAATGTTGTAGATTATTTTTAACTTGGCAAGTCTACCAAGATCGAACACATGGAACAAGGATTTTTACTTGCTTAATCTTTAATTAATTAATTGCTTGATTAATTTCTATCATAAAATAATTAGAAAATACGATGAAATGGAATGCAATGCAGAGGAAAATAAATAGAGAAGATGATGAGCGTAGGATCTGTGATTTTATATGAGTTAAATCTTCAATGAAATTGACCAATTAATCATCAAAATTAATCACAAATCAGTATTCAAACTGATTCCAATGATTTAGGTCAACAAAGAATTGATACTCATAATAATTCCAAGCAAAATATCTGGCCTCAAAATTCCTTAAATAGTCGACGATAATGTTAAAGGAATAACCCTTAATTAATCTCATGCAAAAATTGAATCATCAAAGATATCCAGAATAGTATAAAGAGATCAAATAATTCTAGGTCCTCGCACTTATCCCCTACAAATAACGCCAATGATATTCTCTGCTAAAAACTGCAAGACAAAGCCTGCTTAAATCCGAATACTCTTCAATTTATAATAAACAGCCTCAGATATGCCCTCAAGATATGTAATATTAAAGATCACAAAATAAGCTTCAATTTGACATATTATGCGCTAAAAACAGAGTTCGAATGCAAAAGATATGACAAAATGAATCTACAGGGACTAAAATGTAATCAAATAAAGTTTTTTTCTTTCAAAGAGGTCCTTGAAAGGGCTTATCTACAAAATCAAGAAGTCGGAGGGATCTTTTTGTAAAATACCCACAAGAGGGGGTATATCAACAAATGTTTCAAGTGGTAAGGGTCTATATGCAAATTCTCCAAACTCATGTGTAAAGCATGTAATGATGACATCAACTATGTCTTCTTACAATTTCGGAGGAAGATGAGGGTGCGGGCACAATTTTGCCCCGCAAACACGTGCTGTGCACGCGTGCGCGAGGTTCGGGTTCCCGGGCATACAGATTCGGAGCCCGAGCCTCCACGCGGTCGATTCTGAGAGGCTTGGGCTAGTAGCAGGATCAAGCATAGGATCGGAGAACCCGAGGCGGAGGTGCGGGCCAAGGCGGAGGTTCGGAAGGGGGACGACGTGGCTGGTGCAGAGCTTCGGGCGCCCAAGCCTCGAGTCTAGGGTCGGGCCTCGGGAGATGTTGACGTGGTCACGTGAGAGCCATCGGATCAAGGGTTGTTTACCCGATCTAACGATGACTGGACGAGGCCGGTGCGGGCCGGAGCTGAAGACGACTGTGGCGGTACCTCTGCGCGACGGAGGCGAGGCACGGAGGGGATTGACGAGGCACGGAGGTGCAGGGCGTCAGGCGATCCGCCCACCTCCGTCGGCACACGACTGGAGGTGGAGCGATAACTTCTAGCAGCGGGTCTCGCGCAGGTGGAGGCCGTATGTGGGGCGGCGGCAGGCGACAGTGGCTTCAGGCAAGCTGAGGAGGACTACAAGCGTGAGGGCGGTGGTAGGGAGCCGCAAGCTCCAAGGAGATGGGTTCGAAGCGGGTGACCCTTCACAAACGGCGGACGACGTCGGAGGGTGGATACGCGACAGACGATCTTGGTGGAGAACCTGCAACAGAAGATGGATGGATGGAGAGGTTTCATCAGAAACTGGAGGAGTAAAAGCTCGCTTCTAGGTTGTCGCTCGAGCCACCAGCGATGTGGAAAGCTTCACGGCTTGAGGAATCGTAGCAGGGGAGAAGAATCCCCCTAGATCACGCCGATGAAAAGGTCGTGGCCGGCGAGCACGAGCCCTCTCTTACAGGCCTCATCTCAAGCTCCCTCTCTCTCCTTTGCAGATGATGCCTGATGAAATGGGAGGTAGACATTGAAAGGTTTTTAAAGGAGGAGATGGTTAACGACTGGAGAGGGATGATAACGTCAAGGCTGCGCAATGGCTGTGAGGGGAGGATTGATGGTCGGGGAGCCGGTTACGAGGAAGGAGGAGGAACGACTAGAGGGGGGGGGGCAGCGGTGTTGGGAAGGGGGCTGGTCACGTGCATGCATGTGACTTGGGAGGAGGAGAGGTCACGTGCGTGGCACGTGACCTGGGGGAAGAGAGGGGGCGTGGAGGTGAGGTGGGGGTGTCACGTGGCAAGCCCAGGGGTTGCCACGTGTCACCCCCAAAAAATTGAAATTAAAATGGAAATGAAATAGAAGAGGACCTAGGATCAAAAAAGTTTCTCCAAAAGTTGTTCATCTCGACGAGATGTACAACTTTCATGAAGGAACCAAAAGCAAACGAGGTCATTTGTATAAAGTGGTATTTTTGCTGGTCTCCAAGTGTATAGAAAACCGATTTTTTTTGGTTTGTAATTTTTTGGTTGTTTTAAAGAGGATTAAATCTAGAAAAAATACTATAAAATACAAGAAAATTAATTACACACTAACCTATTTTTTGGATTTTTAATAAATAAGAAGATAAGGAAATAAAATAGAGGTATGAAACACAAGACTTTTGTACAGATTCACAACAGACACTCGGACACAGTCAGTTTCTTTGATTTTAGTGTTGATCTAGATTTGGAATTTTATACCTTTTAATAATACTTTCATCAAAGAATACAAATGAAGAAGAAATAAAATTAAAAAGGGTTAATTATGTACATAAAAAACTCAGGTCAAAAATAACAAAAAATTAAAATGTGCAAAAGAGACCCAAAACCCAACTTTCACATATGAGTTTCGAATTTTACGAAATTGGTCTTGTTTTGAAAGTATTTGAAGATGGAGTACTTTAAAAGCAAAAATCGGACACTGTATGAGGAAGACATGTACGTTTTAGTCCGTCAGATGTGAAATTAAACTTTGGGATTATTTGACACTTATTTGAGTTAGTATTTTTTTATTTATTCTTGTTAGTAATACCTACATAACGGAGGTGGTTTGGGGTCAATTGGAGTTAGGATGAATTAATTAAAAATATGGGAATTTAGCTTATTTTGGGCCAATTTACACATGGATTTTTGATGCAATTCTGCATGATAAAATGCAAATATTATTTACAAATGTATGTATCCTAATGATGCACTATTAATTATTAAATGCATGTGTATTTTGGGGGAATAGATCCTAATTAAACGATTTTAGCATGATGAATACGAGATTCATCATCCACCCAGCCCGCTCAAGGGTTGGACTTGTTCCAAGAGATTTCATGAGCAGGTCGGCCATGCCCGACCCGCTCTTTGGCTTGCCCGTCAACTGGACGAGCCGTGGACATGTGCCACAAAACCTGGCATAGCTCGTACATATAAAATATGGGTTTAAAAATAACATTTTAGATATAATTAATATAATATACTTCAAGTTTTTGTTTTACATGATCAATATTACATAGTATTTTATAGTTTACATACAAAGTAACACCTATTATGGTTACTTAGATTTAGAAAGATTAGATGATGCTAACAAAACTTAATTATATATATTAGATTAAAATTTTTAAGAAAAAAATACTTTACATTCGACCCATGGATCGGCTTGACCTCGCCCAGCCCTAGGTTGGGCTTGGGCCTTAGAATATGGCCCATGATCGGCTCGACCCGAACCTTGGACATGGGTTTTTAAAACCTTGCCCGTTCAGCCCGACCTGGCCTGCACTGCACTTTGTCCAGGTCCATATAGGTGATAAAAATAAAAATAATCTAAAATAGAGTATTAAACAAACTTTCATATTTTGATTTTTAATTTAAAATCATTTGTTATTTTATTTTGAATTTCTTTTCATTTCCTTCCTATTTTATAGTGTAGCAGCTGACGTGGACCAATCAGGAGGCGTCGCTAGTTGGCATGGGCCAACTAGTCAGTCCCCCTCTTGGATCGGTCTGTAATGTGTCCTTATCCCTTTTTGTCAATTTTTGAAGATCGAATCAAGCCCCATCTCTGCTTGAGTCCTTCATGTAAAACCTTCATAGGATCATCAACCTTCACACAGATCAAAGATCGATCCAAGTCAACATTTGATTTACGTGAAAATTCTAATCAAAGACCCTCTCTCAACAACATGTATATATTCAACTCCTTCATCATTTTTATACTAAAATTCCATTTTGACCCACTGTAAACCCTCAATCCTATACCTGGAGTCGAACCCTTGTGAAAATAAGTGTTCATCGAGTGATCAGAGGCACGTAGAGGGAGTTCTGGATCAGATTCATCATCATTAGAACAAGATCTAGGTGGTTCATCTCCCAACTGCTCCTGGCCCAGTGAGCCTTTCCTTTTTAGTTCTTTCGATTCCTAGGAGTAGCAGTATCATAATTTAGCTTCTTTTTTCGTGTGATTTCATCATGTATAACTTAAAACCCAAAATCAAAGTATGCGGAGCAGTAGGCTCCAGCCCCTATTCCATTGTTTCCTGACCGTTTCACGTCATCCCGATCATCCCCACATCTTTATCTCATCATCATCCATCTTCCCAAACCATCAACCAACCAAGATCCTGCACATATCTGAGAATCAGGTTGTCTTCCTCCGTCACGCATCAGAGACCTCCATCACACTCTTTTCCCGTTCTTTTTGAGCATCTAACAATCGAGGAGTATCACCCTTGCCCTTGAGTGTTCCCGAATAGGAAAGAACCAACGAGACCCCATCTTGGGGTGTGATCGTGCCCAGAATAGAAACTCCAGGTCCCAGAGCTTCCTTGAGCTTCCAGGCCTCCATCATTGAGGCTTGGACCCATTTGAGATCTCAGATCCTCGTGGAACCCTTCCAGGATCATTTTGAGCACACCATCAATCAGAAAGACCCAAGGAACCGAGAAATATAATGGATAGAAGCTCGTTCAGGCGAAGCTTCTTCCCAGTTCTTCAAGTCACCTCCCTGACCGTTGGATGAAGAACTAATTCTAGGTATAGCAGCTGCCATTGGATCGAGCGTGCTATAACCACCCGATCAAGCTCATGGATCTAATCTAGGTCCTCCATCTACGAAGCGATATCTGTCATTGTCCATTCACCATATGGATAAGTGAAGAGATCCCACCCGTCCATCAGCATGTATATAGGGGTATTTTGCACCATTCACCCTGTGAAGTTTTTCTTTTAATATTTAGTATTTCAACTTTCACATGTAGTTGTAATATTTTTGAAATATTTGCACTACAGATATTAAACTTTCATTTATTTGTACTTTAGTCGAGTACTAGGTTAGCTCATGTGCCTGCGCACGTGAGGTACCTGGGCATTTTACGTGGACCCCCTTCAGCTTGTGTTTATTTCTGTTTGGTCCAAAGACTCTGAATATCAGTGTTAACTTTTTGGATAAATTGCATACTTGGTCATGTTGTTTATCATAATTATATTTATACCCTACTATGCGTATATGATATTTTATTGCACAAATATTGCATGCATGCCCCTGAACATTGCATAGTGTTATGAAATGCTATGAAATTTCTTAAAAATTGCAATTAGGTCCATGTATTGCTGATTTAGTTTGGTACTTGTATTTTAATTGCAAAAATACTTATTTTACATCCAAAAATTATAGGAAAATTATATTAAGTGTATGGAGCTCTATTTTATCATGTTTATTTTTCCCAAGGCAATTAAATTATTTTTCTATTTATAAAAATTCTATCTATATTTATATCTATTTATAAAAATTCTACCTGAGCATTTTTCTATCTATATCTATATTATTATATACATATTTTAAATTAAAATTAATTTAAAACATTTGCAAAATTAAAAACCTAAAAAATCTAAAATCAACTTAAAACCCACAAAAATATATGAAACGAAAAAGATAAAGCTCCCGAAGTAGTTTATTCTTCACCTTGTTCTATAATGTATTACTCTTTGTGGTTCGACCTCTACTGCTTGTCATTATACAGATTTTGTAGAGTTACAATAAATTTTAACTCCACCAATATTTTTATTTCTTAATTATCATTGCAGGTTAATTGTTGATTGGATCGATCTGATCGAGTACTGAGTGCCGTGAGAGTAGAAGACCATCGAATACCGGATCCAACTTGTCGGACACTGCAGGCCCTTCAAGATCGGATGTTATGTACCCCATCTAGACTCCATCCATCAAATGACAACATTGATGGGGAGCATCAGTTTGTAGAGAATAGAGTAGTTTACTTAGCTTGTCTTTTGCATTATTCATTTTATTGTCTCTTTTTCTTTGTATTCTATTTCTATCTAAGATTGTTCTGACCATCTTCTTGTTTGAATTTACTATGAGGGCCAGCTGCTTGAGGGAGGGTTTCTTAGGATATTCGACGCATGCAAGAGCCATGGATACTAGTGGTTCTTTGCCCACCGGTAGGTGAGAGTAGCAGAGGTGACAAGAAGCTAGGTAGATCCATCTTAGTAAAGATTTAGTTTAGTTTTGTGAGAGGGAGTTTTATTAATCAACCACAGAAATAACAATAAGTGTCAACAATTAACTTCAATAATTTTTATATACAGTTACAAGTAACAAAAGGAACAACAATATGTACATGTACCCAAAAATATAGAAGAGAAAATATATTATACATTATCTGAACAAAAACAACAACATGTGTACCGATGGGTATAACAACGGAAGTTCGGGATCATCTATTCTAATCTACTGGAATTGTCATAGGAATAAATTAGATAGAATCATCATAGGAATAAATTAGATGGAGTGGACATGTAACCCATGAACCATAACCTCCAAAGCATGATATGTGTGGAATATACAAGTATGGAAGCAAGAGGAATGGTTTAACTTGTACATGCATGGAGCAAAGAGCAAGGAATATGGTTGTACCTTGGAATCTCTACAATTTGGAGATGACAATTTTGCACGCAATTGTTCGGAGCACAATTCTTCTTGGAGGGAACTAGCACTCCAATATGCAGCATCAATCGCTCTAAATTGTCGTTGGAAATAGCTCAAGCAGAAGAGAAACAATAGCTGCAAGCTTCTTGGAGCAGTAGGTTTCAGCAGCTTCCCGAGGCTCCAATTCTTGGCTTGAACAGGGGTAGTAGCTCTAGGAAGATGAGAGGGATGGGGCTCTCTCGACTGGGGCTTTTGAAGGGTTTTGAAGAAATAAAAAGGGGCTTGATGGTGTTAAAAATAAGGAAGAGAGTCTCATTTGTTTGACACGTGTAAGAGAAAGAAGGAAGCCAAGTGGGATAGGGAGAAAATGCAAGTATTAAGCCCCCACTTGTCGTGCTAAGATAAAGAGTCGGGTGAATCCGGTTTTAGTTAATGAAGGTTGATCCTATAAGAAATCTAGATTGTGAGAGCATGAGAGCAGTGCTTGTGAACCATTAGATTTTGAATGGCAACAACATCCCATCTCAACCACTCAATATCTAATGGTTTAGAGGTAGTGCTCTCATGCTCTCATAGTCTGGGGCTCCTACAAGATCAGCCCTCTCAGTTAATAGTATAGATTTTTCCTAAAAATTAGCATTGTAAATATTAAAGAATCAATTGTTTGCTTATCTTGAAAATCACGTGAACTGATATTAAATCTGGTTATATTATGCACATGTTTCTATATTATGCACATGTTTCTAAGCCTATTGTACAATTCATTTTTATACAAGAATAACTTTAAATATTTTTATCTTAGTCAAGCTATCTCTAATATTGTACCTTCTTAAACAAAATATGATTCAAACAATTTTTTTTAGAAAATCTCAACTTTAATAATTGAAGAAGAAATTACAAGCCAAATACCAAATTTTCAGGTGCTTGTATCAATTTATATGTAACTCGAAACTACCAATGCTCACTATTGATGTTCCTATGAAATCAACTTAATTAAAATATGCTAATAAAATTAAAAGACCTTAAAATATAAAAGTTGATGGACCTACTTTTACAATTGTCGAAATCAAAGGCTCCTTAATCTCTTATTTTTGTTAGCACAAAGAAAGAATGAGTAAAAAAATTCAGTTACAAATGATTAAATCCGTGTTCATCAGAACAAAGATTCGATCCACTCACTTTAATCTCTTCAAAACATCGAAATAGGAGACAAACATGCAACAAGCTGCATCGCTAACCTTTTTTGAATTACAAAACCAATTCTTTTAAACATTACATCAATAAACCTAGGACCATAACGTTACTGCTCATGATTTTTTGGACCCGCTTCAAAAACTCAACAGCTTCTGGTACTAAAAATCTAAAACTCAATCGGATTGCTAATTAAGGAACCATCATTAAGCCTTTGAGGCAACAATCATAGTCCAATCCTCCATTAATCAGTTGCATTTCTATTCAATTTCGATTTCAGAGTTAATTCCTTCAATTTTATTGAAACTTTGTTAAATTTCCATAACAAGAAACCTTATTGTAATGCTATGCTCTTTCACGCTGTAGCTCATCTCCTTCCTTACTTGATCTCTTTCATTAACCCCTTTCGATTTGAGACTTCCACCTCTTTCCTTTCATCCATTGTTCTTATTTTTTTATTTGAGTTCCCATATCCAAAGATGATGTGTTTTATTGATTGAAATATGTTTTTGTATGATCTTAGTTAACAAATTCTAGAATTTATAATGTTTTATGTCTTAAGATATGATGTGTTTTACGTTTTAAAATATGTTTTATGTGCTCCTAGTTAACATTCTGGAACCTATAATATTAATATTGCATTGCTAAATTTTGAATGGTTTTCTCAATCATATATCAATATTGTATACTTGATTTAAGTTTGAATTTGATCTAAAGTTTGACTTCATAGATATTTTTATGTATAAAGTTATCTATTGCATTTCAATTGCTTCAAGGTTGAGTTTTTAGCAATGTTGTAGTGTGACAAGAGTTTGCATCAGTTAAAGTTACTGTGATTTGAGTGCAAGGTTCAAAATTTCGATTTCGATCTCGTTTCGGTAAGGTGTAATACCGAAATTTCATCGAAATTTCGGGAAATTTCGACGATTTCGGTGGAAACATCAGAAAAGGCTAAAAAATCCGATTTTTTTTCCAATTTTATTGAAAATTTCGATATTCCAAGTTATTAGAACAATAAATAACATACAAATACACAATTATTTCACACATATTGGTCATCTATACCCTATATGTAGACATATCGGTCATATCGGCCATATCGGTCATATCAGTGGTCATATTGTTGGAACCCAAGCAACATGTCTCGATCGATATGGGGTCGAAATGACCCATATTTTATCCATATCATTGCAATTGAGGATCTCCACCCCTCTGTACAACCTATCTCGACCGAAATCTCATAAGACAGTTAATATATAAAAGTTGAAACTATGGTTGTAATATTGTTAATACATAATAAAAAAGAGTAATAGTTTAGTCTTACAAATACAATACAACTTACAAGTTTACAACAAGTTAAAATTATTAAGAACATGCATATTTCTAATTAATGCAATAAAAGAGTAAAGATTAAAATATAGTACCTGCCTTGGTGACATTTTGTTCAGAACCAGGAGTTCCGTGGTGGATCTGAATGCCCCCCCTTCCTTGCTGTCTCTCATAGCGCATCGCAGATTCTATGAACTCGCAGTAGTTCTCCCATGTCATGTACGAGTACATGGCCTTGTAATCCATGACATACTGCCTGTATTGGTGGTCGTCGATGCCTATGAGCATCCTGAGTCGAGGATAAGCAGCACTAGATCCGGTATCACGAGTGGCACGACGAGGCTGCTGCGAACTACTTCCCTGAGATCCTCGGGACGACGACGGAGTAGGAGAAGATCTCTGCGGAGGAGGAGGAGGAACTGTCGTGTAGTACTCAGGGAAGAAACCGTAGCTGTCACCCCCAAAGAAACTGCCCTGGCTCTGCTCATGTTGGCTACTTTGGTAGTTGTCTCCGCTACTGTATCCCCCATATCCCTGTAACCATATGAATATGCTGGAGGTGCGTACTGAGGAGGAGGAGGAGGAGGAGGTCCTGGAGGAGGAGCTTGAAAGTATTCCGGAAAGACGCCAAATGATCTCTCATCGTGCGACGATCCATATCCGCCTAAAGGACTTTGTGCTCCTCTGCGATATGGGCTGTCAATATCCATGAAGCTCAAAGAACCTACAGATGATGTCAAATCTTCCATGTAGCTGTCGGTTGGACGATGGCCTCGACCGTAGTCTTAATCCGTAGGCCCTGGACTCGGACTTGGAACAAATTCTCCGGGTGTGTTCCGTTGTCTCTCCATATATTCACGTCCTGCTTGTAGGCCTTCCTCAAGTCTGGTAGCTTGTGGTCCACGACCACTCCCTCCTGACCCACCTGAGTTTGACTCCCCACCACCACAAGTTCCAGCACAACCAACATCGTCCTCATCATCATCTCCACTGTCATCCTTTGACTTTGACTTGGATTTAGAGATACTGGAGAGAATTTCATCAACAACTGCATCCAACCCTCCAACAAGGTCTGTAATCCGCTCGGATCTGGCCAAAAAGTCACCAACGTCTGCTCCCATTTGCTGGCTTATGTTCTCATTCGGTCTTCCACGTGGCTGATCGAGAACTGGGGCACCATTGGAATCCATCCACCTCTGGAGAACATCCTCATCAGCATCGTCATCATGCATCTTGAAAATGTATGCAAGGTCAATAGGGTCCGTATAGTCATCTTTGTCATGTCCCTCCGTTGCATGCTTCAATTTCAGCCTCAAGTTGTAATGCACGAAGACAAGGTCATTGAGCTTCTTTTCTCCCAACCTGTTCCTTCTCTTCGAATGTATCAAATTGAACGTGCTCCAGTTCCTCTCACAACCGCCAGCAGATGCGGTTTGAGACAACACTTTCACTGCCACCCTTCGAAGGTTGGGAGCTTTCATCCCGTATAGCATCCACCATTCGATTGGAAAAAAAGGAAAAGACAGAAATCATAAGTACAAATAAATGTACACACAACTGACACAAGTAATGGTTTTATTTGCCTCCGTCCCTACCAGGAAGAGTATTGCCACGACCGTTGACTGCAGTAATCCGACCAAAGGAACCCAATGCATCTCGGTAATACTTAACCTGCACAACGCACAAATAGGTTCAACCCAAATATCTTGTGACTCAAAAGTCGAAATATAGGTAGAAATTGAGGATAGTACCTCATTCATGCACATGATCTGTAACTTCTCGTCCTTGACGAGCTTCTCCACCACAATCTGTACGGCTGAGAGAAGGTCACCATTTGTACCAAGTCCATTCTTGTAGTGGTACTTAGGATTGAAGTAATAAGCTGCACAGAAAGTCACGAACAAGCTCATTTATGATGTCCAACTATAAAAATTTAAATGATTGAAAAAAACCCATTTTACATAATACATACCGGCCTTGTGAAGAGGATGTGAGAGCATCTTAGACCATCGCTCGTCTATGATGTCCAACCATGCTTTCGATCCCTTCCCAACCGCTTCTCTGACCTTCTCTCTCATGCAGCGCATTGCCTCGTAGATGACTCCCATGGTGGGCTTCTTGTCGCCATCCACGATCCGCAATGCAGATACAACTGGATCCATGATCCTCGTGACCCGAGTCACGTCATCCCACAAGGAGATATCATTGATCAATATCTCCACCTTCCGTCCTCCTTCAGTCCGAGCTTCAGGTATCTCAAACCACTCACCCTGGCAACACATGGTTTTCAAACCCGTCTTATGTTGCTTGAGGCTTTGCAACGCTATAAAATTGGTTGCAAAGCGTGTGATGCCAGGCCTCACCAACTCCCCATTGCACATCCGCCTCATTAGTGCCAACACTTTGGTGTGGTTGTAGATGAATGTGGTGATCATTCGTGCTTTCTCCACCACCCTTGAGACGAGCTTCCTCTTGCTGAAATCCTTAAGGATCATGTCAATGCAATGCGCAACACACGGTGTCCAGAAAATTCCGTAGCTGCTGGACTTCATAATTATTTCACCAGCCTTCTTGAAGTTGCTGCCGTTATCTGTCACAATTTGCACAATGTGCTCTTTCCCAACCTCCTTTATAATGTCCTTCATCAACTTCAGAAGGAACCTGTGGTCCTTCACATGCTCAGATGCATCAACAGATTTCAAGAAAATTGTCTTCCCATCGCAGTAGACAAGGAAGTTGATGATCAGCTTCCTTGTGTAGCTCGTCCACCCATCGCACATCAATGTCACCCCATACCCTGGCCATCTCCTCCTCAACTCGACGATGTACTCATTCATCTCCTCTTTCTCCATCCCCAGATATTTGTTCATGATTTCGTAGGATGTAGGAGCCTTCACTCCCGTTCCCGCTGCCGCGATCTCATCAATGGCATGCTGCAAGAATGGCCCGCTTGCAATGTTGGCAGGAATGCTCTCCCCAAAGAAGAGATTGCTGATGGCTTTTCCCACCCTTTCTCGTGCATTGGTGAACATTCCCTTCACTGTTTTCTGCCTCGGATCCTTGCTTGCCTTGTATTGCATGGATCCGTTCCTCGTCAAGAAGGGCTCAATTCCCTTCCCCTTGTATTTCTTGGTGGGTGGTGGTACTGGTGCGCCTCCAGAACCACTCCCACTCCCACCTGCATCATAGAAGCTGCCCCGTGCACCACCGAGTTCTCTCCTCTCGAACTCGCTCCTCAATGATTCTTGTGTAGCCCTTCTGTATGCCCTCCTCTCTGATGCAGTCTGAATGTCGGTGGGGTACACAAAATCATCGTCGTCTGAATCAGAAATGACGTTGAATTCTTTCTCGAACATGAACTCCTTCATTTGTTCTTCCCTTCTTACTCTCTCCGTCTCCTTTTCCTTCTTTCCGTCCAAGCTCGCCTTGACCTTGTCCCTCAAATCTTTGGGACAACACGTGCACTTGGCAACATTCTTGTTATTGCCAACAAGGTGTTGATTCATCCTTGTGATCCCGCCTCCTCCCAACTTCTTCCCACAGAAATTGCATTGCGGCTTCGCCTTATTTCCATCAGGAGCGGACGCATACCTCCAGCCAATGTCCCCACTGAATGCTTCCATCTGATCATCAGAACTGTCAGATCCTGAACCGGAAGCAGAATATGCCATGGTGAATATCCAAATGAAGAACCGGAACCGAAACTAGAATGTCGCAAAATGTGCCATGGTGAATATGAACGTCGAAATCTGCGAGGAAAATCAAGAACAAACATTAAGTTGGCATACAATGCAACTGCTTATGCAAATTATTTTATTTTTTAATTTCGGAATTATTATATATTTAATTTTCCAACACCTACTTTTCTGATTTACAGAAAAAAGACCTTGGATCTATACATTAGGATCTTAAATCTACAAATTAGGGGACCATTTTCAAGAAAGACTATGTAATTGACACAAAATATGAACAAAAACGTAAATATTTAACAAATCATTTTCGGATTTTTATATTTTTAATTTTTATTAATCCAAAAAAATTTCCTGACTATGATTTCTACTTTCAAAACTCAAGATCCGAATATATAATACCACAACTCATCATCGTTCCACATTAAACTTCAAAAGGCCCAAATTCTTCTAACATAGATCCAAGAAAATAATCTCCAACAATGTTTTACTTCATGTTAACTTCAGATCTGCGATACAATGATCATAGCTAGCACTATTGTGCAAAAAAACACAAAAGCCCCAATTTTCTACTCCAAATTTATACCTATTTTGGGGGAAATCTCTCAAATTAAACACCATGCCAAGCTATATCAACATCCTAACAGTGAAATCCCTAAAAAATTATTGAATTTGAAGAAGATTTATCATAATTTGGCTTACCTCAAAGGAACAAGGTCTTGGAAGATGAAGGAGAGCAGCCTCTGCACGTAGTCGGTCGAAATGGAGAGGTTTCGGGCGATATTTCGGTATGTATCGACATTTGCCTGATTTTTATATTCAAAGATTCCTTATGTCGGCCGAGATATCGAGATGAGCCGAGATATCGGCGATATCTCGCGATATTTCGACCGAAACCGGGGAAATCGATATACAGTATAGTTTCGAGACCCGATACCCATCGAAACCGAAATTTCGTCGAAATTTCGGCGAAATTTCGCGAGATTTTAGTCCATGTTTGAGTGGGTGATGAATCCAGGATCAACTCGTTTGTTCTTTGATTTTTTCCAAAATCCGAGGCAAAATATATGTAAATTATCATTAAATTCAATTTCTTAACAAAGTAGTAATCATGAATGAGAATGTATTTTAACACGTATTCTGACAAAATAAAAGAACAAAAGAAAAGAAGAAGAAAGGGCTATAAATATGTATACTTGGTCCTAACCCAGAGATCAAGTCATACTTGATCAGTCTACTACCGCTAAAGTTGTGGGAGATTAAGAAGTAAAAACATCCAAAAAGAACTACTTCCGTATATAAAACAACACTTGGAACATTTGTATATATATTGTAAAATCTTCCAAATTTTATCTAGATAAGATACTAACTCATATAGTTAATTCTTTTTGTAACATTTAAGTAAAGTTCAAAAAATACACAGTGGATAAATGCTTATATATCTCAATCCGAAAAAGCCGTAAAATCTAACTTCTTGGTTGATTTCCCACTCCTTATGAACTTCAATATGAGAAAACTCATTTTCAAAGTTTAAGTTATGAAATTATTTATGCAATGAAGGTAGTTTATTAAAAGAGGAACTAACATGCAAAATATTATTTTGGGGCATGTTTGGTGCTTATGCAAATGTATTTAATATTTTTGTATATGTAATTTTTTTGAGTAATGTATGAGATGTGTTTTTTCTCTTATGGTACATAATGTAGAATATGTAAATAAAATAATAGTAAAAATAACGTGCTCTAATTAACCAAAATAAATTCAGAATAATAAGATACAAGTCTAAAATACTTACAAATATACATCTTTGTGTGTGTGTATACGGAGAGAGAGACATCTAAGCTAAGTTCTAAAAGTTTAATAAAGATGTATTACATATATTAAATTACGTTTTTAATAAATAAATTGTATACTTTTATATAAACTTGAGAAACTAAGGTGTTGTATATGTATTTTATAGGTATATAACACCCATATTTTTGTACTCTTTATCATATTTATCTATTATAATATAATTATTTCCTATTGTACTATATATATATCGTTTTGTATATAAGAAAAAATTCCTATATTTTTATTTTTAAGTAATGTTACATTTTACATTATTTACTATTTTTATGTAGTTATTTGTATTATGTGCGTAGGGCATTTCCAATGAGCCCCAAAGCCCATTAGAGAACTAATAAGCACGCAACATGATCCACTCATTTTTTATCTTCCTTTGTAATCAGTTACACAAAAACCATTTCATGATTTTACAAAAACATCATTTTATCCTTGTTTACACGGTTGCAAAATAAATAGCATAATTCATTCCTTTTTAAGATACTCATATATATATATATTAGAATTTTGTTATTATTAATTACAAATCTTTATATTATAATACTATTACGTATTCGTTTGTTTCATGTGCACTAATTTTAACTGCAATGAAGTAAGTAATTTTTATATTACTTGTCTTCATTTTATACTAATCCGAATTCATTTTTTATAATGTCTTTTTCATTTTTTACTACTCTGGGTTCATTTTTATAACTTCTTACAAATCATAGTTGTTTTCAGGCAAATCTCTTTATCGTTTTTTACATATCCATCGTCATTATATGGACTTCGCAGATGATAGTATGTAATAGTTGTTGTTGTTGTTGAGATATTAGTTATCTTTTGTTCATTCTATGTATTTTCTTTCTGTCTGTCTACACTATGTAATTTGCTCAATATGTTTATCCTCTACATAAGAGAATCCTAGGGCCTCGTGAATAAGCAACTTGTTACTTTCTCTCCACATTGTATCAGAGCAACGATCCTAGGTCAGAGTTCTCGTATGAATACCCAACCCTACAACCACCTCTCTCCTCCTCATTGTGTACGATGGGGAGCTTCTCCATTCCATGCAACGTCACCTACTCCCAAGGCCTCCCACACACAGCCAACCATCCCCCTCCCCCCTCCAAAGAACACCTAGGGCACCACTCATCCCTGTCCAAGGGCTCCTTGAGCCCTACAGGCTACCGATGCGGTCGTTTTACATCCCCCATCAGGCCCTGCAACCGTCGCTCAAGCTGATGGAGCCCTATGCAACCACCTCCTAGGCATCATCAGCCTATTTAGTTGTCAGCCCGCCCCCATGGCCTTTCTAATCCTCTCTGACGCGGACCTAATCTGTTGCACGGTCTGATTTTGATTGAAAAAGGTGATTCATATCAGTAAAATCGCCATTACTGACCCTAACGTGAATCGAGGATGGTTGTATGAATCTACGCGTACAACCAATCCTCTATATGATCGTGTAGACTTGCTCGGATCAATGTACTACCACAATCGAGTTATGTTTCAACCTCCCCCCATCATATCATAGAGCAAGGGTGGCGTTTTCTCTTCATCTGGTGCCTTCAAGGGTCCAACTCCTATCGTGAAGATGGATAGTACCAACTATGAGTTGTCGTCCATGTAGTTCATGACCCTCATATAGTGCAATAACAAGGAGCACAAGGAGCACATTTTGACACAACCAAAGTCGATGAATAAGACATGGGAGAATGCTTCATAGATGCAAGATGATGCGTATGCGTTTATTCGTCTCTCTGGTACTATTAGCATAGAGATAACCAATGATAATTTGAACTTGCCCACTGCCAAGGCAATATGGGACATACTAGCAACCACATATGACCAAGAGAAAAATGAGACCATGATTCTTCAGCTACAACTTGATATCTACATGACTAAGCAGAATGGTCGTCCTTTGCATACTTTCTACTCTTCACTTCATGGCATGTTCGAGAAACTTTTGCAGCTCCGTGCCCATGACCACATTTACTGAGTAGCAGATGGCATAAAGAAACTCCACAATGGTTGGAGTTTTCTTGTTTGCTCTTGATCCCAATGCACACGTTTTTGTTTATAGACCCTCAAGGATCAACATAAAAGGGATCAAACTCGTTGGGTGTAAATGGAACTTCAAGAGAAAGAAAGGGAGAAACCTGGAGGGAAGATAGAGACTTTCAAAGCACATCTCACAATCGAGGGATACACATGGAGAAAAGACATCGCTTGCGATGAGACTTGCTGTCCAGTGAAAATGCTTATTCCCATTAGGATATTGCTAACTATAGATATACAACTTGATTATAACATCTAAAAGACAAAAGTGAAGGTTGTGTTCCTCAATGGATACCTCAGTGAGGATATTCATATGGAGAAGCTTTAGGGCTTCATAAGTTGAGCAAGGAAAAATGTGCAAGTTAAAGTACCCCAACTATGGTCTTAAATAAATTTCTTGTAGTTGGAACTACATATTTCACAAAATTATAAAGGTTATGATTTCAAATAGAATCCTAATGAACCATATGAAGCTTAATGGGAGTGTCATTGTATTTATCATGCTAAATGTAGAATAAATCTTAATCATTTGGAGTGATATAAGGTTGCCGATAAGTGTTTTTTAAATGATCATGTCATATCTTTGAGATAAAAGATCTCAAGGATCCCTCTTAAGATCTTAGTTTTGATTTTTTTATGAAGCAAAGAAAAGGAGGGAATTGGAACCATCACATCAAGGGTACAACTTGGGCAGATCTCACATGGGGAATTCCAAGGAATGCTTCACTCCCTTAAGATACGATACCAACCTATCTAAAGGGATAACACATCAAAGTGTTGAGGACATGGATGCGATAGCTACGTGCCCTTGTGCATTAGCGATAGGATGACTGGCGTATGCCATGATATATACAAAAACCATATGTCTGCGCATTGGGAGTGGTAAACTGTTACGAATCCTACTATGTAGATAAAACACTTGATTATTGTAAGAAAAATATTTTCAAAGATACGATACCTTAGAGATAGTGATCCCAAAGTCTTATCAACAAATACCTTAAAAGACTTAAGACTATGTCTTAGTCTAAGGAGATGGAGATATCCATGCATAAGGGTATTTTGAGAATGATAATAGAAATCCCTTATTGTTTATGATAATTGTTAAATTGTGGTACCAAAATCTAAAAATAGAAAGATGCAAGGCATTGTGATTGCTTTAATAAGATGGTCATGTTGCATAAGATGCAACACTCGCATTGGATGCGAGCACTGTTACCAGGGGATACACAAAACTATAAAAGGACTTGGCATACTCTCTCAAGACAGAGTGGATAGTTGATTGACCAAGATATTTATCAAATATCTTATGATTAGCACATGAATATGAGTTTAAATATTATCCCATTAATGGATCTCTAGACCAATAGGAGATTGGTGGACATGGGAGCCCATTACGAGCCACTATGAAACAAAAGCTATTATAAATCACTCCTTAATTTGAAAATAAAGAATAACTAATTTTCAAAATAGGTCCCTTGACGAAAATAAGGTTATGAACCATGACCATCTTGATATTATACAGTTGTTGATCCAAATATTATATCATAAAGGTTGATGCAACGTTGAATATCTATAGGGCTAGATTGAGTAATCCATCGCACCACCATGTGATTATCAAGAAAGGATCTACATCCTAAGAAGGAGGCGGCAATCCCAACTATAAAGGCTGACATCTAACCAATATCTTGATGCACATACTCAACATAGGAATAAAGATTCGGATGTCTCGGATGAGTTAAGTCAAAGTGTTTACTTAACAAGATCAAGATAACTAAGACCTACATCATATATTATCATGTATAGGCACAAAGCCTCTGGCCGAAGAGAGATGTGTTACTATATTTCTAAGTATGTACATTCGGAAATCCATTAGGTTGGTGACCTAGTCAATGTCTATAGACTGGTAAGCTAGTGTGCATGCAAGGGCATATGAGTAACATGATCTCTCAAAGGGATCATACAAGCTCACTATTGAACTGGAAGACATGAACTCACTCATGAGATATCGGGACAAACCAAATTCCATTGATGGTCATATTGTTTTGTAAATATGACAAGATTTAAAGGTATGATATATGCTTTTGGAAAACATATGATCGATACTAACTCTCAATAATCAAATGATAAATTTAACAATAAAAACCCTGAAGGAGGCGGTTAAAATGAGACGAACTTCAAGTTTAATCAAGATCTTCTGGTATGTAAGATCTACGGGTGTTAGGAATAGTTGAGAGTGGTGTGGTCTTAATCTATCTTATACCATTACACTTCCATTATGAGAAAGTGATGAACAAGTTTGAATTTCAGTGACTCTGCTCAGTATACTAGTTATTCAATCTTGGTTCAATTATTGGACATTGATATGAATTGGATTCAAATACAATGTAAGATTGGTAATCATGTCAGACATGATCATACTTTTTTGAGATGTCCTCTAGATCTGGAAACGAGAATAGATCTCATTATGCAAGTCACTATACATGGCTTATATAATCGTCTTGTCCTTATCTCCAAGAATCCGTAGAGAAGGAATACTTCCTTGAAAGAGTTCGAGGATACTTCTATTAGAAACAAAATATGAGTATATAAAAATAAAGAGAAAATATGGTATTTAACTTATATTTAATTATCCTAAATAATGTGGATGTGATTCACATTATTTGGACATGTGTAGAGAGACAACTATTATAACTAAATTAGACTTACTCATCTTGGATAAGATGCATGTGGATAGTACTATCCACAATAATCATGGGTAGTGTGGATGAGATCTATAATATCTTATTGAGACTTAATTGTGAATAGGATTCATAATTTTAATATTAATTTGAATTGGATTGACATTATGCAATTGTCACAAATTATCTGGAATTATTTGATGATAATTCATGCACAAAATAAGTTAATGAAAAATGATTTGATTGTAATAAGATTATATGAAATTGGGAATACAAAAGATATATATATATATATACACACTCCATAGGAGTGGAGGACAATGGTGGGCTCCACCATGGTGGCCGTCCACCATAAATTGGAGAGGCTCTCTCTTCTTTCATTTATTATTCATTTGGTGATTTATTTTATTGCAAAGATATTCCTCTTGGAGGAGGGTTGGTTTGCCCAAGTTATTGATCCTGTCGTAATGTAATCCTACCTATTCTATTGCATCGACGATCAAAGTTGAACATAGGACTCACTTCATCCGTTCAGGGACATGAGGAAAGAAAGGGCGGTATATGATAATGAGAAAGGGCTAAGCGTCTGGATGGGCGGGTTGAATGGATAATCGAAAGATGCTATCAAGTTTCAGAAATGCAATAGGAAGTGTTTGTTCGGCCATGCGGTCTAAAGCGAGTAAGTAGATACGATGAATATACATAAGAACATGTGGTTTATGCGTTTTATAATATTTTAATTTAAAATAGTATAAAATGCAATAATAATATGTGATTATAAAAAAGTTAGTGATCTAACAAAATCCAAAATCTAAAATTTAAAATATGATAATACAATCAATAAGATATCTAAGCATGATATTATAACTTGATTATTTTTTAGTGTATATTTTGAATTTAATGCATATATATACAAATACACATTTAGATTTAACAGGGAACACAATACATGATTTCCATAAGAAAACCTTTAATGTGTGTGTATATATATATATATATCCTAGAGATAAAAAGCTAAAGAATAATCATATGTATGCAAATCATACACCCAAAATTATACACATATATGGATATCCAAGGGACAAAACTTGTTGACACAAAATAAAATGTCAAAGCCTTCTCCCACTATAAGTAGGTTTGGTTACATGGATTCTTGCTCAAATCCATGTTGAAAGATTCAACTATTTTTTTCATTGGTTGTCGACTACCTAATGCAACCCGCACAAGGGGGATTTGAACCCTGATCTTTTGGGTGATAGGCACACTGCACTACCACCAGAACATTTAAGTGTTGACACAAATATAGGAAAAATTATAATTACACATAAAATTTATTAAAAGCACAAAAACATAGATTGTCCTATCATTAGCCAATTATATCATGTTTTATTGGAAGAATTAGAAACAATTTCATTAGATAGAAAATTCAAAAGACAACAAACAATTCATTAATAAGTGTTGATAACAATGGAAGGTATGGATATGAGAAAAAATATCCTAGATTATATTCCCCAATGTGGCATATACAACAATAATGGAAAAAATGGATCAGTGTAAATGATGATATAAGAGTTGCTCTGAATAAAAAACGAGTCAATGTGTCATCAACATGTTATGGATTAACATGAATCCTATATGCAAGTCCCTTGTTTAGATACGTAGATGTAAATGTGGCCGCATATGCCGCATATTCAGACCGCATATGTGTTTTGACCGCATAGTACCGCATATGGTATATGTGCATCGGTCAAGTGACCGAATATGCAAATGCGGCCGCATGGATCGCATTTCCGAATACGGATGCCATGGAGTGGGAAATATCTCCAGTATCAAGTTAGACAACTAACCTTGAGACGTGGAACTTGCTTTAAGAAGGATAGTCAATTTAGAAATAGAGTGAGCCTATTCGGGGAATCAATGCACCTACCTGGACCCCTCCAAGCTTTCTCCGACGCATATTAGCTTTGTCGGTTTTGCTTCCTCTTTCAGGCCACTTTCCTGGCCTGACCCTAGCTTATATTTGGAAAAAGAGTTGATAATTTATTTTCAGCTCCTAATTCTAATTATGGTTGGAATCCACATTTCATCTTGATCATTGATTGATTTTAGGAGTGTCTCCCAAAATGTTATAAAAGAGAAAGCAACCATTGCCTTCTCATATAGAATAATTCCAAGAGAAGAAACTTATCGAAGTCTCCCTCTCTCTCTCTCTCCATATCCTTGCAGTCATCCCATGTCCCAAGGTTGTGGACTCCACATTAGTTGTCACGCAACTGTCTTGCTACCAGATCGAATACGATCGATCTCTCGTGGAGTTTCTCCTTCTTTAGCGCCCCATGATCTTGAAGAAGGAGGGGGATTTCGTGCGACAAAAAGCTTATCAACTAGGACCATCTCTTTGGATTGCAAGAATAATGTGGTCCATCCCCGTGAGGATTCCTTCTCTGATCGTTGTCGCCCCCTGACCTGCATCTGAAGTATACTGTATAAGATTGGAGGGGTAGCTAAGGGAATGCACATACCAAGTCTAGAGTGAAAATGGGCACCTCTACTACTTTCTTCTCCTCTTGAAAGAGGATAGAGGAAGAACCTACCAACCGTGTCCAACTATCTATCTGCAAGTGTTATCTCTGTCCGACCAGACTTAAGACAAGAGGTTTCATCGCTTAGATACTCGTAGATCACCGTTACACTTCAAGAGGTATGTTCTAAATGTTTGTTCTCTTGACCGAGGAACAGATTGGGAAAGGTTCCCAATCCATGTGGTTGCATCGAAAATTATTTAAGTTCAGGTGCTATCGCGATTTGTATGGCAAGTCTTGTTTTTATTGGATACGATATGATGTTCACACGTCTATGATGTGTGAGACACGACCGCCTCCGTTTACCCTTTTTCATGTTAGCACCTCTGCAAAAGGAAAAAGAGGAGGCATCTTCTCTAAGCCTCTGTGCTAGAGCAGATGATAAGGATTTCACGAGACGAAGCTCGTGGCAAGGAGAATTCGGTGATATATGTCCTTTGACATGGAGAAGAGGACTAGGAGTTACACTCTTAGATTTGTAAGAGGTTCGTGAGTATAACATTTGACAGATCATACCTCATGGAGGAGGTCTCTTATTTTAGAGGCTACATACATCTTCCAAAATAATCCATGTACTCACGTGGTTCATAAAACGATGCAAAAATAATTTTCTTGAATATATGATTTCACATCGCAAGAAATTATTTCATGTGATTGTTGTATTGATGATACAATAGGAGCATTATTAGTTTATTCTATGTTTTTTGTGATGTGTGAGGTCAAAATCTCCTTTCAAGACCTTTAAGTCACCATTGACTTTCTCTCAGTGCTAAGAAGCATCACGTACGAAGTGTTCGGTTTATTTTGTTGGTGATTGAATTGTAATGAAATGATTTTTCATTTCTTTGCATGTTCATTCAGTAAGAGGATATTCGCTACACTAGGTTCTCTAAATGTTCAACTTTACTTCTAGATTATGTTAATGTACCTTAACTTTCCATGTTATATGTAAAATTCTAAGATATTTCTTATGTCTAAAACTATATATAACTCTACCCTCACGTACTATAAGTTGTTTGGCTCTATTCCTTTTCCTTATTTTTAGCTTTGCCACACTATTCTTTTTTATAGTCCCGGGGGTAAGTTTTTTACATTTCCTATTCTTGATTTCCTTCTCAAGTCCTAAATATGAAAGATCATTTAAGTTCTTCAACTTTGTAATAGGAGGCACATTTTTTTATTTTTTTTGGATAGTACCATCATGGATTTTCTTAACTATATCCCTCAAATATGACATTCCAATTTCATCAAAAACAAGACTCTTAGGCCCTCCATCTAGAACATGTCAATTACAACAATCCTAAGATCGTTAAAATTACATGCTCTAGACGGAAGGTACATGAGCCTTTGTTTCCAAAGATATTTGCATGGCCTAGGGATATATAGTGATGAAAATCCATGATGGTATTTTCCAAAAAAATAAAAAATCATAAAAATTAGCATAAAGTAAGCAAGGTTACCTACTTCATGAAGTAGGCTCCCTTTCTTCTCATAAAACTTCAAGTTATATTTTTCTATGACTTCAAGTCAATCTATTATCTCTAAGCAATGTTCTCTATCTTTAGACAAAGAAGCTTATATTTATTCAATTATGCTACAATCTCCAAAATAAGTGCAAATTGTTTCTTAGTTCAAAGAAGTCACATGCTGAATACTTGTTCCATCTAGTCCCTAGGAATATCGCTCAGTAATGAATATTTTTAAAGGATTTTTCTAGACATCCTAAATTTAAATTTTAGCTTAAAAATAAATTGCCCATCAAATATCAATCCAACCACTGATCAAGTCGACTGATCACATCAAATGGTCTTTGATGAATCGGTCAACCTTTCTTACAAGGGATTTTTGTTGCATCTTTCAGCCATAAGAAGCGTTTGATCCTCTAGCTCTGCTCATAAGGGTAATTAACATCTGGTCAGGACGCGGATAAAGTCGGTTGATGCGAATGATGGAGAAAAAACAAACACCGAGTTAATAGTTATTAGGCTCCAAGTTGAGAATGCATTTAAATCACAATGAATGTTGGGGGGAAAGGGGGCTTATTAAGTTTGATTTGTCAATCTGCCAAGATAGTAAATCACTAATTTCTAATATTGCATAGCAGCATCACAAGGTTTATGACTACAGATTCAAGCACAGCGAGACACATGGACATAATGTTTAACAGAAGCCAGGAAAAGGGTCAGACACGTCGTGACAAATTAGCATTCTAGATCAATGTGTATACAATTATCACATCGCATGTTAAGCCCATCATCTAAAGGAACCCAAAAGTTAATCAAGGAGGGAGGGAGGGAGCGGAAGGAAGGAACGACAAAGCACACACTAGCACAGAACCTAGGAGTACAGCTACTAAATAATCTACTATACATGCAACTTGTACAAAGCAAAGTCAGTCGGGGATCACCAAGTCCTGCAAGTAGGCATCACACGCTAGCTCTCTGACTGATGATGAGCAAATTCTCTATCTAATGCGACTGCCGGTTGCTGACAAGCTTACCATCCGTCTCCAGTAGAATCCTCGAGCAATAGATACACTCAGGTAGGTTACAAATGCAACTTCACCATGGTCCACCATGCTGCGCAAACTAATACTGTGCAGGAGTTACCTGAATCTTCACTTCTTTCTGTGCTCCTAAAGAAACCTGCTACAAGAAGAAAGGAAGAAAAAACACACGAAAAACGAAAACATAAAGATAACAAAGCAAGGATTTTACCGAAACGAAATTTATGTTGATAAATCCATGCCTTATGATTTTCATATATATGAGTCGAGATCCACTAGCTTTCAAGAGCTTTTCGACGGGCAGTGATTGACTTCTTAGTTCCAGGCAAAAAAGAACGAAAGGGGAAAACAGGTCAGCAAGATCTAAATATTTAGTTAGGAAATACGGTGTCGGAGATTTCACAAAATAATGAAAAGCATAGAAGGTAATCATCTGCAAAGACAGACAGCAGAGCGGCTGAAAGACTAATAAGATGGACACTTGCTTTCCAATTCGAAAAGAATCCTGCAAGCAAAGATGAGAACTAGGAAGACCTATAGTTCTTCAGTTGAAGCCAATTGATGGATCTTTGAATCCAGAAAAGGCTGTGACAGCACATCATTTGCAAATGGTGCCTGGAAAAAGAAGGAAACAAACAACGAATGCAGTATGGTAGGATGGGGTTTGAGAAGTAGGATCCTCTTAAAAGGTCTTCCACCACGTGCAGCTATTTCAACTACCAGTCCAAAAACACAAATCCCAAACACTGTTAGATGATAAATCTTGATGTCGAACCCATTCAATATTCCTAGCGTTCTTTTTGGAAACAGAACAATGCTTTTGTAAAAAACTTGTTCTCACCTGAACTGCCAGATGCGCCACAAATCGTTGTCACCACTGCCTGTAGAGCATGTACTGTCCCGTCGTTTTGTGCTTGTTTATCAGCCTCAGAACTATTCAGACTATCCAAATTGTTCCCACCGCTAGTACACCCAGATTCTGCATTTTTGGTCTTGTAAGAAAATGCGGCATCGGATACTCCATTCATCTTATTAAGGCCTGCTGGGAAACTTCTGTCAACATCGCCGCAATTACATGCCAATGCAGGCAATCTGTTTAGTTCATTGGGATTCCCAGATGTGCACTTCTCAGGTCTCTCTTTCTTTGCATCACTGTCTTCAGATTTGAACTTTCTTTTGGGCAGTATTTCTCCCTTCTCGGCTTCAACAGAATCCAAACAGGAGCTTAGCGAAACACACTCAGAAGGAACAGGACAACCCCGCATCAAGGTTCTCAAAACTCCTGTATTGAGAACCTTGGTTTCTGACGTGCTACCATCCGCTTCTAAACTTGCAGATCGCAGAACACCAGACCCCACATTTTCACTTTCTAATATTGGAGATTTTGGCCCGTTTGAGCTAACTGATCCTAATTCCACTTGACTGTCTAATGATGCACACTGTTCGATTCTATATTTTTTCTGTTTGTGCTGCATGTCTGCAGGACTATAATGATCATCTTCTGTCAGCTCTTCAGCAGAAGATTTTCCATGTGATTGCTGACCTGCTGATCTAGAAACCCAGGAGGGTTTGTATCCTTCAGGAAAAACATATAAAGGAATCTGCTTTCTGCGAACATGGGAAACATATATCTCCATTCCAGGTTTCCAAAACATGTACATATTAACCGAATTCCTGAATTCATCCACAGTTCCCCGTATATCAAATTGTTGACCTTCTTGGATTCGCACCCCCTGCTTTCTCTGCAAACCCATAAAAAAGGCACAGTGTGCACACTGTTTGGAAGGATCCACGTACTCACTCGGATAAGGATGGCATTGCAACATTCCATATGTGTCACGTTCTATCTGTAAAAGAGATTAGTATAAACTAGTTTCACATGATAATGCTGACAAGAAAGTAAATACAAATCACTCTTCCTATACAACGTAAACATACAAGCAAACAGCTCACCTTATGAAAAAATGGGTATAAGATAAGCATACAGATAATATCTATTTCTCAGTTTTTTTACTGAAATTTTGAAATGTAAGAGTTACCTTCAAAGTCAGCTGCCTTAGGCGAGATTCTACCCATCCTTTCCAATTACGCAGATCATCCAAGTCAGCTGCCACAATGTCAATTTGCAGAAAATTCTTGTATGATTCAAAGAAATGATATGGTTCAAAAAGAGAAGACCAAACATTCTTGTTCATCTCAATCTCCTGTAAAACAAAGACAATATAACATTAATACATGTTACCTTCTGTTAAAGATAAGGAAGAAATATTCCATTCATATAACCTCACAGATCTTGTTGCCTATCTGAAATTGTTCCATCATAACCCGAAGGGTGCTTGTTGATACATTGTAACTCGAATTCATACATGGATATGCCGGCGTGATAATCGGCATGTGATGTGTCCGGTCTCGAGGGTTTTTGCGAGGATCCCAAAGAGGAAAACCAAGTTCGTCCTCTTCAATTGGGCATAACATGACTGGATTTGGCCAACGCCACTGTGTATAGACTCTGAAAAAACGACAAACAAGCATGCTAGGTACCGCATTGGGATAAAGTTGACAAACCCGAGCAACCAACAGGGCCCAATTAACGCCACCAAGAAACCCAGTTACCTAAACAAAGAGCCAGATATAGTTCATAGTCAAATTGTACAGGCATATTCCAACCACTTTTTAAAAAACCCAAAAACTCACATTGGAATAAACACCACGCCTCTTCGCCCAAAATTTTAAGCATCGTAAAGTCATCCGGAAATTCTACACATCAAACAACAATTGTAGACAACATAAAGACAATAATAGCACATCATTTAACTTCAATATTGAAGCAATATTGACCTCAACATTTGGAACAAGGCGAAGAATTTGATCTGCTACCCTGCATCCATTAAGGCTCCGTACTGTTTGTTCATCAACATTATATAAGATGGAGCCTTGAGAAATGTCCAAGTTCTGCCAAACAATATAGAGCATTAAAGGCTATTATTGTAATGGTTATTATGAATGGAAGTTACAAAGAAATTGATAGGAGACAGGCAACAAGCTGCGCCGCCAATCCCTTTTGAATGGCAAATCCAATCCTATTAAATATAGAGCATGGAAAATTTTAATGATAAATAGAAATAAAAGTTTGTAGCATGAGATTAAAATTTCAAAAAAAAAAGATGACAAAAGAGAGGGTGTATAATGATATGTTTTGCGTACATCTAAAGGAAAAAATTCTCCGATGACTATTACAGTTCACGTAGACATATAGATATGGATGAAATAAGTTAGTTGACCTAAAGCAATAACAAGGTATGAACAACTCTGCTTTATGTACCTGCTTCTAGACTAGATATTTATGTTGGCAACTAGCCTCTGCGCTAATTTTCACGTAAACCCTAATAATCTCATTTACTTCCTGTTAAAGAATCTTTAGATATTTGCTCAATACCGTAGACTTATGCTGGTTTTACCTTAAAGAAAGTTCTTTTGATTTGTGTGCCTTTAATGATGTTGATTATGCCAATAACTGGACAAATCATACTAGCCGGACAAACTCATAAAATCATTCCAGAACTAAGCATATAGACGTTAGACATCTCTATTTAAGAGATTATATGATAAAATAGGACGTCAGTTTAGATTTTATTAATAGTGATAGGCAACTTCTCAATATTTTCACTAAGCCTCTATGTTATGAAAGATGTAACTATTAGAAGAAAATTAAATATTTGCACCTTAAGTGATTTGAAACTTTTTAATATCAGAACTCAGAAGTAAACAAAAGGATATTTGAAACAATATTAAGTTAAATAGCTAGGATCTCTATCTTTAAAGGAACAACGGACCCAGCATGACCCTTCAAGATGTCCAAAAAAGGAATTCAACACTTTCCACTGTGGGTCCCAACAGTTTAAGTTGAAAATTTGAATCTTTAGAGAAAAATGTATCAAAATAATTTTGAAAAGTTATTTTTCACATCATTATTTAGATGTGATTAATGAGATTTGGTTATGCAAACTAAGAGGTTAAGTGGTTAAGTATTTGCGGTTGAACCCTCACCCGAACCCTCTCTCTTAAACACCAACTAAAACCATCTTTCCATCTTCTACCATCCAAGAGAAGAAAACCTCTCCCAGAGAACCACATCTCTACTCACATCCAAACCTCTTCAAATCACTCTCCGATCTTTTGATCCCACTCTCAGATTTGGTCCACAACTCCTACGGATTGTAGGTAACCATCCTCAACCTCTTTTTCAAGATAAGATCATGTTTTGATTCTTGAAAGAAAACCTAGTTTTGTTAGGTTATTCTTGTTTTGGACTTAAAAATTTTCTTATTTGTGTGAAATGTCATGTTTTTCTTTGCACGGATTTATCCTAAAAACATTCTAAACAAATTCCCAAACCTATTTCCCATTTTGGAGTCAAAATCATGTTTTTCCGAATCGTGTTCTTCCATCATCACCGTGTATTGACACATGCACAGATATACCAGTTACAGTTAAGTCAGTCGATCTGAAGTCTTTGCTTCTTACAGTGTGATTCTATCTCTTCCTATCCAATGGGAACTCTATGCAGGATACCTACCTGATCTTTAAGATCTTTTCGCTCGTAAAGGCCTCATCGAATTTCTTAGCTCACATTTTTACGATGTGATTATTACAAGGATGCTATTCATGTATTTTATTTTAAGCTTGACAAAACTCAAGATGGTGAAGGATTGACGACCATTGTCAATCACCAACACTTTCGGTCATGCTTGTATTGCAAACCTTTCTAGGCACAAAACAAGCAGGGCTAACTATTCCTCAATTTAACGAAAAATATCCAAGTCCGAAAGTTGAAGTTGTCATTCCACTCGAATTACTTGAGCCTTTCCATAGCACTTAAGGTGAACCTTTACACTATAAATATTTCAAGGATTCCGCCAAGATGATTTACTGCATTACTCGTTGGAATTTATTTGCTCATGAAGGTGGTTATGAATGTATTTAGATTGACTTTAAGGAGGGACGGAAGTATATATTCAGCTTGACCAAAACAAGAGAAAGAAAGAGCAAAGATCTTACTCACGTGAGATGCATTAAAAATGAGGACATGCATTGCTTGTTACTCATGACAGAGGCTAAATGGAAGCAGGAATTAAATAATTTTCATTGGGCAAGGAGTAAAGAGAATGTTTTGGGAGATCTAGCTAGTAGCGAAAGTTACCTGAATTCTATAAGCTATAGACGAATACAAAGGAGGTAGATGAGGCTTTGAAGGTTACGAAACCTAGGAAAGACGTAGGACATGACGACATTCATATAGAAGTCTAGAGAATTCTAGGTGAATGGGACATGACTTGACTCACAAATTTATTCAATGTTATTTAGAGAAGCAAGAAAATGCCTAAGAATGGAGGAAAAGCATTGTGGTTTGGAATCTTGCCAGGTCTCTCAACTATTGAAGCTAAAAGGAAAAACATACATATGATATTTATTGATTTGCAAAAGGCTTATGATTATGTTATATGGAAGATCTTGTGGAGAGTTTTGGAGAAGAGACAAGTGTGTTAACCTTGTAAAGGATATGTACGATCCAGTCTGGGAAGATCAACTATTTTGACATCATCATTGATCTGTATCAAGGTTCAGCCTTGAGTCCTTTTCTTTTTTACATTAATTATGGACGAGTTGACAAAATGAGATACAATAGTATATGTTGTTTACCAATCGTATTGTTAAGGTCAATGAGACAAGAGATAGGGTAAATGAGAAACTTGAGGTTCGAAGACATGATTTTGAGACTGAAGGATTTCGTATAAGTAGGTCTAAGACTGAATGTATGGAATGCATATTTAATGGAAGCAGTGGTGAAGGAATCGAGTTGAAGAATCCACTTGCTGAAGAGAACAATGGAGATTTATAGAGCTAAAAGGAAAAACCTCCATATGGTTTTATTATTTGGAAATGGCTAATGATTCTGTCCTATGGGAGATATTGTGGAGAATTTTGGATAATATACAAAAACATGCCCTATACATTAACCTCATAAAGGATATGTATGATAGGGCTCCATCTTGTGTAAGGATCCAGATTGGGAAGATTGACTATTTTTACATCAACATTGTCCTGCAACAAGGTTCAACTTTTCCATTCCTTTTTACTTTCCTTATGGACGAGTTGACTAGTCACATTCAAGATGAGATGCCGTGGTGTATGTTATTCGTTGATGATATTGTGTTGACTGATGAGACTAGAGATGGAGTAAATGAGAAGCTTGAGGTCTGGAGACACACATTACAGAACTGAATGATTTCGTATAAGTAAGGCTAAGACTGAATATATGTAGTGCACTTTTGATGGAAGCAATGACGAAGGAAGCAAGATGAAGATTGGAGACAATAGCATTCAGAAGAAAGATTATTTTAGATATTTGGGATCTATTTTGCAACATGGTAGGAAATCAACGGAGATGGCATTCATAGAATAAATGCACGTTGGCTAAAGGAAAAGGAGTCTCGATTGTTCTATGTGATTAAAAAATTCCTTTGAAAATTAAAGAAAAGTTTTACAAAGCAGCCGAAAGACCTGCTATGCTCTATAGATCTAAGTGTTGGTACGTGAACCATAGACATGTGCAGAGAATGGCAATAGCAGAAATGAAAATGCTAAGGTGGATGTGTGGACATACACATAAAGATCGAATTCGGAATGATGCGATCAAAAAGAAAGTTGGTATAACTCCAATCGATGATAAGATGAGAGAAAACAGTTTAAGGTGATTTAGCCAATGGCAAAACAGGTCAGTTGATGCGTCGTTTAGGAGATGCGAGTTTTGGGATGTTGAGCCAACTAAAAGTGTTGGAATGAGACCATCCGAAGAGATATTAGTTTTTTGGATCAAAGCTCGAGAATGACCTAAGATAGACCTGAATGGAGGCAAAGAATCCATGTAGCTGACCCTACCTAATGTGGGAAAAGGCTCTCTTGTTGTAGTTGATTGGGAAATCGTCAAAGATTCTACTCATAGAATAATTGCAAATTGATTAAAGTGGAGAGGAGCCTCCATTATTCTACGCGATAAGAAAATTTCTTCGAAAATCAAAGGAAAGTGTACAAAGCAACCATAAGATATGCTATTTCTATAATTTTGGATGTTGGCATGTGAACCATATACATGTGCAGAGAATGACTGTAGTAGAAATACAAATGTTGTAGTGGATGAATGGGTTAGAATGGGCTAGACATAAAGAACAAATTCTAAATGATGTGAACATAAAGAAAGTTGGTGTAGCTCCGATTGTGGATAAGATGAGAGGGAACCTTTTAAGGTGGTCTGGTCATTTGCAAAGGAGGTTTGCTAATACACCAGCTAGAAGATATGAGAATTGGGATGTTGAACCAACTAAAGAGAGAACGAGGGCTCAAGAAATATTAGAAGGAGATCATACCAAAGGGATCTTAATTACTAAGATCTAAGTCTAGGAATGACCCAAAATAGATCTGAATAGAAGCAACGAATCCATCTAGTTGACCCCACTTTTTTTAGAAGAGATGCGATGAACCTCCAGTAGATGTCCATCCAAAAAATTAATTAATCGCTATAAACACAATTTACAGGAGCCAGTTTGCTAAAAGAGCTTTGGCATGCTTAATTACAGAGCTAGCCCTACTTAATGACGAAGGAGGTTTTGTTGTTGTCATATAAAGGTCGTTATGGGCGTATTTCTTATGACATGGACATTCTTGTTGTCATTGTTATGAGAAGACTTAAACTTGATTGGGTCAATTTCATTTTCAATACCATGAAATCTCTCTATTGGTTATATCTACCTTAACATGTGATCAGTGTTCAGGAAATCGGCCGAGTATACCGCATACTCGGCGGTATACTCGTATTCAGTAGCCTTGGCGCACCGAGTATGGTCAAATCGGCATCTAGGCGGGTCAGGCCGCATACTCGGCCGAGTATACCGTATATGCGACCGTTTATGTGGCCGATTTTCAAATAAACTTTTTTTTAAAACCTTAACCTAAGTTCGGACATCCGACTTAACGCTCTTTCAATTGATGTTTTTGCTCACTTGACTCTATTATCCCAATAGTTTTGTTCCTTGTACCATCAATTCTTTATTGTTATAATCTAGAATATAATATTTAGAGGATATTAACATGATATTAAAATTTATTTATATTTTTAATAATAAAAATACCAAATCGCATAAAACCGCATACTCCCCGCATACTCTCCCGCATACCGCATACTCTCTATGCAGTGACCCCTCCGACTGAATACCGCATACCGCCTTCCTGAACATTGCATGTGATTGTGACGCATTTGTGCAATAAGCAATCTGCCAATCTCTCTTTTAACAATAAGATATCTCTGGTGAACCTTTTATGATAATTCATTTTTCCGTAAAGCCAAGTTCCCAAAAGTTGGAGAACCTCATCATTCGGAATCCGAAGTAGAGTCACCTCCAACTCAGTCTGAACCATATGACGTTCCTTCTGACTCTTACAATCCCGAGCCTCCAAAATCACACTTCCAACAACCATGATATTGGACCTCTCCCGTGACTACATAAGAAGATAAGAATCATGACATGTTTTCTAGGATGTAATTTTTTTGCATCGCCAACAAGAGAGGTATCAAAGATTTAAAGACAAAACTGCAAGGAAAAGTTTTGAAGAACAAGTTACACAACATCTCTACTCCATTGAAGTCACTCAACAAAGGTTAATGGAGTATTTCAACCTTGGCGGTCATCAAGCAAAATCATCTAAAAGACACCATCTAAAGACCCTTGCTTTTTTTTACTTTCGATCCAAGCAACCCATAAACTTAATGACACTTTAGTACTATGTATTAGTATTTAATTTTGTCTTTTATCTCCATGTACAGGTTTTGTATAAGACAGACCCACCTTTTTTTAGTTTGTCTACTTTTTTAAATCTTTGTATAATAAGACTACTAGTTTGCTTCAAAGGATTTTTTATGTTTGCTTTTTCTCTCTTGTGTGTAAGTTTTATTGCAGGTTACAGTTGTGGAGATTGTTTTTACTTGTGTCATATGTGGAAGAACCAACATTCTTTTGATATCTTTTCATAGTTTGTGAGAAAGGAAAAGGACCACGTGCTTTATCTCTCTAACCGTTGCAAGGAGTGTAAGTTGTTACGACTTACGAGGGGCTTTTAACTTTTCCCCTAACCAATAAAGGTGTGCCGGCAACTACATGTTTCACGGAAAGATATTTATTTTATGTATGCAATTACTTGAACCGTTGGAATGAGACTATCGAAAGAGATCTTAGTTATTTGAATCTAAGCCTGAGAATGACCGCAGATAGATCTGAATGGAGGTAAAGAATCTATATAGCCGACCCTACTTAATATGGACAAGGCTTTGTTCTTGTATGATGTTGAAGTCGTAAATGAAAAAGTTGTATTCTATGTAGCCCTCGAGCTCTCTTATATAGGAGAAAAGCTTTAGAGAGAAATCACATAAAGAAGATTGGAGAACTGGAGAAATATAAATAAAGACAAAAGAAAGATAATTGTCTCAACACTCCCCTTTAAGCTGGAGCATATATATTTATCATGCTCAGCTTGGAAAAACAACGGTGAAAAAGACCCCTTGCAAGAGCCTTAGTGAATATATCTGCAATCTGATCGCCCGAAGCAAAATGAGAAGTGGAAATAAACCCCTTCTGGATCAAATCACAGGTATAATGACAATCTACTTCGATGTTCTTTGTTCTCTCATAGAAGGTTGGATTATTAGCTATAAATAGAGCTGCTTGATTATCATATTTGAGGTGCATTGGAAGAGGCACCTCAATAGCAAGGTCAGTTAGGATGCACTTGACCACATCATTTCCGTGCTCCCTTGGGCCAGAGCCCTATATTCTGAATCAGCGCAGGATCGAGCAACTATTTGTTTCTTACTCTTCCATGAAACAAGCAAGCTATCAACGAACATTGAAGCCTGAAGTGGACTTCCTGTCCTTAGGACATCAGACATAATCCACATCAGCACATCCCGCAACTGAGAGCGACGTATCTCTTCTGAACAACAAACCTGCACCTGGAGAAGATTTCAGGTATCTCAAGATCATGCAACCTACATCCATATGAACATGTTTGTGTTGCCCCATAAATTAGCTATATCTGCTCACAACAAATGATATGTCAGGCATGGTAATAGTAACATATAGCAACTTCCCCACAACCTCTCTGTACCACCTCATATCTATTTCCTCAGATTAATCATCGTAGAGTCTAGCATTGGGATCCATTGGTGTAGTGGCAGGTCTGCATCCTGTCATGCATGTCTCAGCCAGGAGATCGGTAACAAACTTCCTTTGCATCATAACCATACCAAGTTGATTGCATGCAAACTCCAAGCCCAGGAAGTAACGTAGCTTGCCAAGATCCTTGGCCACAAACTATCTTCCAAGAAAATCCTTAGCTGCATGAATACCCTGTTTATCACTGCCAGTAACAACGATATCATCAACATAAACCAGAACAACAATTGTACCTATCTGAGTTCTCTTAACAAAAAGAGAATGATCTGCAGTAGATCTGACAAAGTCATTCCGTTCAATCAACTCTGAGAGCTTCGGAAACCAAGCCCTCGAACTCTGGTTAAGGCCATATATGGCCTTGTAAAGTCAGCATACCATACTGGACTCCCCCTCAACAGTAAGCCCTGGTGGCTGTTGCATGTAGACTTCCTCCTGTAGATCCTCATACAAGAATGGATTCTTGACATCTAACTGGAAAAGTGGCCAGTCACGTACCACGACAACTGCAACAAGAATCCGCAGTGTGGAGTGACGTGCAACAGGAGAAAATGTATCCTGATGGTCCACCCATAAGTCTGAGTGAACCCATGAGCAACCAATCTGGCCATATATCTGTCCACAGTCCCATCAACCCGGTGTTTCACAATAAACACCCACTTGCTGCCTACAACAGACGCACTTGGAGAAGCCTGCACAACACTCCATGTACCTCGAGACTATAAAGCGGCCATCTCCTCTTCCATCGCCAGACCATGACCTCAAATTTCGCCGAAATTCGACCGAATTTCGGTCGAATTTCGGTTTCGGTGGGTTACCGAAATCCAGCAGAAATGCCTTGTGTCGACCGAAATTTGGGGGCCTTAGTTGAAAAAACGACCGAAATGACCGAAATTTCGGTCGAATTTCGACCGAAATTCGGCCGAAATTTCGTTTCGGTCAGTCGCCGAAACGAAACCGAAATCCGACATTTAAGGCCTTGCGCCAGACACCACTGAGTACTCTTCAGCGCTTCCTGATAGAAACGTGGTATCTCTACAACAAACCCACCACAAACCTCTGAAATTCCTCTGAAAGACAGTCCAATGATACATGGGAAGCAAGAAGATGCATAGTGCATACACGCCTATGCCTTCATAGAGCAATATGCACATCAAAATCTTCAGTTCCGTAGAGGATGTAGCATCCTGGACATCCTGCACCTCAAGATGTACATGCAAATCACTACAACCATTAGTAGAACTCAAATGCTCAGGACATACCTTTGGCGTGCTAGATGGAGGAGGCACATGAGCATGAGGTCATTGCTAGTACACCTAGGGCAAGAAAGTAGGCAGTCGTGATGATGACGGTGGTGGTGGAGGAAGAGGTGGAGGAGGAGGAGGAGGTGGTGGTGATGGTGGTGGCAATGATGGTATAGTGGAGATCGGAGGTAGATGCATGTAAACCTCTTTCTCATCCTCTGAATGAACGAGCTTGTCACATGAAGGAGAGAAATACATAATAGATTCAAAAGAGGTGACATCGACACTAACATAAAACCTTCGTCGAACAAGGTCGAAGCAACTATATCACTTTTGGATCTTGGAGTATCCAACAAACATACATTTGACAGCTCTAGGAGAGAGCTTGTCAAGACCAGGAGACATCTGATGAGTAAAGGCCACTGAACCAAAGATATGATGCAAGAGGGAGAAAAGATCTGTCTCGAGAAACGCAATCAAGAACGGAATCTTTTCCCTCAAGACCGAAGAGAACATATAATTTACCAAATAACAAGCAGTTAGAACCGCATCCCCCCAATGTGAATGAGGAGCATGACTCAGAATCAAAAGAGTCATTGTAACATCCAGAAGATGGTGATGTTTTCGTTCAGTCACCCCATGTTTTCGTTCAGCCATGCACAAGAAGTTTGATGCACAATACCATGGGATGCAAGAAATTGGGCAAGCTGCATACTACAAAATTCCAAGCCATTGTCAGACCATATAAACTTGATTTTTGCAGGAAAAATATTAATTATTTCATTAATAAAGGACTGAATAACATGACCAGCATCAAGCTTATTTTTAATAAGAAAGAACAATGACAATATTGAAAACTCATCAACAACAAGATAAAATCTATGCCCCTGATGATTTGGGACACGACTGGGACGCCAAATATAAAAACGAATTAACTCAAACAGACTATGACTACTTCGACCCTGATGACTCTGGAAAGTGGACTGATGCTTTCCACGCCGGTAGGCCTCACACTGAAAAGTAGAGCGACGAGAAATCTGTGGAAGAACATGACAGGCTTTGCAGAAGAAGATGACCAAAGCGAAGATGCCACATATAGGGAGACACAGAACCAGCGCGAAGAGAAGAGGCAACAACATGGGAAGATTGTATCAATTTGTAGAGACCTCCTTGCTCACGACCAGATCCAATCACCCTACCAGTGAGAATACCCTAAAACACAAGAGCTGGCGGATAAAAAATGGCACGACAATGTAAATACTTGGTGATTTGATTAATACAAGGCTGATGAGGGGACCGATTACCCCCTCCCCAACTACGATCGCCACGACCACAAAACTGTGCAAGGCCTCCTCTACCGCGTGATGCTGCCATGTCTGAGGATGTCTGAGATAGCTGAGTACCCCTAGATGATATGGAGAGCCTACTCAACATGTGATATGCCTCCTCCATAGGAGGTATTGTGGCATCACTAAGAATCTGTGCTCTAGCTGCATTATACTTTGGGTACAGAGCTGTTAGGAAAATGCTTGTCATCATTGAATCCATGTATGCCTTGAGTTGTTCTGGTGTGGCAGTCAAGGGAATGTAACTATGTAACCTCTCAAACAAACCCCTTAGAGAAGTGTAAAGGGTATGGAGAGGACGATCATTTTGCTTCGACGTGAAGATGTCGAGCTGAAGTTACGAAATCTTAGACTCATTCTTTGGTGGAGAGTATGTTGTGACGAGAATGTCCTGCATAGCCTTCGCGGTGGGCTAACTCAATATGTCATTTGTTATCCCCATGGAAAATGTTCCAGAAAGCCACACATGTGCATAAGCATCATCTGCCTCCCATGAGGCATTAACCCAAGTCTTGTCAACAGTCTCCTGTGTGAGGATACGTTTCTTGCCATTACATTGCATAAGACTCATGAATTGCATGGCCCACAGTTCATAATTCGTTCCATCCATCTTAACAATGGGTGTTAGACCTTTAAAGGCACCCAGGGATGGAATCTCTGCTTTGTTGTCTGACATGATGACAATGATCTCTAAGATTGGGGTTGCACACCGTAAGTATAGTGTCTACACGGACATATGGGAAGATGATGTAGGTATAGACTCATACCACAATCACTTCCATTCTTTGGTGACTCCTTTGTATCTCAAAGGTGTTTTAGATCCACAAATATGAAGTCTGACGCAACTAAGACCAACAGCACAAGGAGGCCACGAACACGGGAAGCTCGTGCATAGGAGATGCGCAGGTTCTGCGCAGAAAATGCGCGGGCGCTGCACTGAAGATGCATGTGCGCTAACCAAGGTTGCAAAAGTCAGTAGTCGGTACTCGATCAGCTGGGTCATTGAGTAAGGATTAATCGACAGTTGGACGACTAGTCGGACTTTAATCGGCTTTGAATATTTTTGATTATTTTAAATATATAACTCATTTTTATTCATATATTTACATAGATTTTGTACATTTTTATACTATCATAATAAAATAAAAGAAATAATTGAATTTAAACTATTAAGCAGGTTATATTAAGTTTGCTTATAAAACATCAAAACATAAAAAATATGGTATCTCCAAGAAAAAAATGGTTGACTAGTGTACCTAATCGGAACTAGCCAATGCTCGGTTGGCCACCCACTGACTAGACTAGTCGAACCTACTAGTCGGGCCAGTCGTGCGACTTTTACAACAATGGCGCTAACATGCGTTGGAGATGAGTGATCGCTACGCAGAATGTGTGATCTTGGTCTGTCTCATTAAGAAAAATAGGGATTTTTGGTGGAAAAGTGTTGTTACCTGTGTTCGAACTCACAACCTACTCTTTGAAGACTAGCTTCCTTACCAGTAGGCCACTATACGAGTTGTATACAAAAGTTAAATTATAATATATATTGTAACATTCTATTTGCTAATAAAAAAGAAAAAAATAATAATTATTTAATTATAACCTAGATTAACATAAATAGAGTATAGAAAGTTCAAGTCAACAAGACTACAACATAGCCTATCCAACATTGTCATTACGTAAACCACATAAACACATAGTCCATCATTCATAATGTTGCAAAACTAATACAAATAAAAATAAACATCATTACAATTTCGCAAATAGAATATATATTCCTTATTGAGAGATACATTATATTTCTTTATAAGTACTTTGTAATTTCTCTATTTATGTCGCCTATCTATGTAATTTTCCCTAGAGCTTTGCTCCTATATAAGAGAGCTCTAAGGCTATGATGAATAACAACACGAATATTCTCTTTACACTTCCACATGGTATCAGAGCGACGGTCCTAGACCGGAGCCTGTGCCCTAATTCCTTGTCCCGACCTAAACCCTATGCGCTCACGCACCGCCGTCGCCACTGTACGTTCCGCCTCACACACGCCAGCACCTCGCGTGTCCGGTGGCCTTCCTCGCCCGAGCCAACACCTCTGCTCGCCTCTACGTGCTTGCGTACCACGTGCTTATGCGCCTGTGCGCGCTCACGCCTGCGCCGGTGTGCGCTTGCGCCCTAGTGCTTGTGCATGCCCGCGTCGCCCACGCCTGTGAGCGCTCTAGCGCATGTGCATACCCGAGATCTTGAACATGTGCGTGCCCGCGCCTGTGAGCGCTAGAGATCCTGTGTGCACGCCCGTCCAGGGTTGTGTTGCACACACATAATCGTGCACCTGTAAAGACTCCTTCTCGAGCCCCACTCCTTCAAAGTAGTTTTCAGAGCATGGAATTGGTTATGGTATGAGTCTACAGCCACAACCATCTTCTTATAAGTTTGTGTAGACATCCTTTGTCCAAGTTTGCAACCCCAGCCTTGAGGAATCGTTGTCATCATGTCAGACAACAAAGCAGATATTCCATACATGGGTGCCTTTAAAGGTCTAGCACCCATTGTGAAGATGGATGGAACAAACAATGAACTGTGGGCCATGCAGTTCATGAGTTTAATGCAATGTAATGGAAAGAAACATATCCTCACACAGGAGGAGCATGTCAACAAGACTGGGGTTAATGCCTCATGGGAGGCAGATGACGTGTATGCACGAGTATGGCTCTCTGGGACAGTGTCCATGGAGATAACAAATGACATCTTGAGTCAGCCCACTGCAAAGGCTATGTGGGATATTCTCGCCGCTACATATCTCCGACGAAGAATGAGTCAAAGATTCTGCAACATCACCATGACATCTTTACTTCGAAGTAGGATGGTCGTCCTCTCTGTACACTGTACACTTCTCTGAGGGGTATGTTTGAGAAACTACATGGGTACATTCCCTTGACTGCTACACCAGAGCAACTCAAGGCATACAGGGACTCCGTGATGACAGGAGTCCTTCTAGCAGCACTGGATCCTAAGTATGATGCAGCCAGGGCACAAATCCTTACCGATGCAACTATACATCTGATGGAGGAGGCATATCGCCGACTAAGCAGACTCTCCATATATTCGGGTGGCACTTCAGTGTTTCAGACTTCTTCAGCCATGGCAGCATCTCGTGGTAGTGGGAGCAATATGCAGTTTCAAGGCCGTGGAGGTCGTGGAAGAGGAGGTAGCGGTAGACCTCCTCGTCAGCCATGCTGTTACTATCACATGCCATGTCACTCAGAGGAAACATGTTATTCTAAGCACGGATTTCCTGCTTCGACTTGTGTGGCAGAACAGATCCAGCAGGGCAGCAGTCCCTCTGTCGCACCTGACCAGAGGTTCGATGCGCTAGTTGCTCGTCTTAGGGAGATTATGCCTTCTCCCAAGTCGACTGGCACACAATCAGGATCATCAGAGGTAACAGCCTCAACCACTACATTCACATCAGGTACAACATATACTTTTACTAGATGTTACAGGACGAACTTGTCAGAGTGGATTGTGGATTCAGGAGCATCACATCACCGATGTGGAGATAGAGGGCAATTCAGTACCTATAGCTCGACCTAGTCAGGTAGATCTGTGGTGATAGCCGATGGGACACATTCTCCCATTACTTGTCAGGGGGAGGTGCAATTAACCCCTGAAATGCGGCTTCCGAATATCATGGTTGGGGAGCATCTGGTTGGGGAGGAACAAAGCTATCTTCTCTGCGCAGCGTTTCTACAAGGAAAATATCATGCTTCGCGCTCAGCGGCTGGTCGCGGATTGGGACCACGGTTGATGTTGGCTGGTCCTTAGGGGGTCCCCTTTTTAGTGGCTACCTTTCTCGGTGGCCCGTGTTTGTACAGCTTCTACTTTTACTTACCCTTTGTACTCTTTTCCTTTTTTCAATATATTGTGGCGATCACCTACGAGTGACTCCCCCTTTTTTTGAGGCTTCAAAAAAATGCGGCTTCCGAATGTTCTTTACGCTTCTGAATTCTCTATGAATTTATTATCTATTTGTCAAATCACCAAGGAATTACATTGTCGTGCCATATTTAACCCTTCTGCTCTTGTGTTTCGGCATTGTTGTAAAAGTCGGCCGACTAGGCCGATTAATCAGCCCGACAAGTCGAGTAGGTGTTGTAGCCGAGTCGACTAGGCCTACTCGGCCATTAGTCGATCAACCCGACTAATCAAGTCGATTAGTCGCCTAGTTGACCGACGACAAGGCCGACTTTTACATAGAGATTTTTAAAATTTTCAGCTTTTCAATTTTTTTAAAAGCAAACTAATTCTAATATACTTCATGTTATATTTAAAGACAAATGCTTCTTTTATTTCATTATGATAATATAGAAAATGTACAATTCAATGTAAATATATAAGAATATGTGTAAAAAGTGATTTATATATTTAAAATAATTAAAAAAAATCAAAATCGAGTAGTAGCCGACTAAATCTGATTAGTCGCCCGACTATCAATTATCCTTGTCAGTAAACCTGCCGATTGAGTATCGACTACCGCTTTCTACAACCTTGATTTCAGGACATGTTGACAAGCATGGTGATTGGAACTGGTCATGAGCAAGGAGGCCTATACAAACTGGTGCAATCCCCATATGTTGATGTCTCCTCTCTTCGCACTGGTTCTGTCTATCCGTATATGTGACACCTCCATTATGGTCATCTTCCTCTGCAAAAGATGTATCATGTACTTCCTCAGATTTCTCCTGGCTCTACTTTTCAGTGCGAAGCCTACCAGCTTGGGAAGCAACATAGGTCCATTTTCCAAAGGCGTCAGGGTCAAAGTAGTCATGGTCTTTTCGAGTTGATTCATTTGGATATTTGGGGTCCTAGTCGTGTTCCTGATCTTCAGGGACATCACTTTTATCTTGTTATTGATGAGTTTTCTAAATTATCATGGGTCTGCTTAAGAACAAGTCTGATGCTAGTCCTATTATTCAATCTTTTGTTAATGAAACAAGAAATGTCTTTTCTGCAAATGTCAAGTATATTCGTTCTGATAATGCACTTGAATTATGTAATATACAACTCTCTCACGTTCTAAGATCTCATGGTATTGCGCATGAGACGTCATGTGCTTATACGTCCCAACAGAATGGAGTGGCTGAGAGGAAACATCGCCATCTCTTGGATATCACCAGGACTCTTCTAATTCAAAGCTGTGATCCTCATTCTAACTGGGGAGACGTTGTTCTTACTGCATGTTATTTGGTAAATCATATGCCGTCATCGATTCTGGGAGAGAAGATTCCGTTCTTGACTGCGTTTCCCGAGAAGGATCTTTTCTCTCACACACCTCGTGTTTTTGGATGTGTTGCTTTTGTCCATCAGATGTCTCCAAGTCTTGACAAGCTCTCTCCTAGAGTAGTCAAGTGTGTTTTTGTTAAGTATACCAAGACCCAAAAGAGGTACCGTTGTTTCGATCATGCTCGACGAAGGTACTATGTTAGTGCAAATGTCACCTTTTTTTGAATCCATCATGTATTTTTCTCCTACAGGTGACAAGCTCGCTTCGTCAAAACATGGGAAATTGGTTTATATGCAACTTCCTCCTGTCTCTCTTACTCCACCATCACCAACGACACCACCACCACCTCCACCGTCTTCGCCTCCTGCCCCATCTAATTTCTTTCGACAAGTTTACCAACGTTGGCCTCGTGCTCATGTGCCTCCGTCATCCAGCCCCACTAAGATATGTCCAGAGCATTTAAGTTCTTCTGTGGCACTGGTGATTTGAGCATGCTGAATGTTGTTGATAATACTCCTTCTGAGGATATAGAGGATCTGGACGTACCCATTGCTTTACGACAGAAGAGCCTCTATCTTCTCATGTCTCTTTGGATCGGCTATCTGATGGCTTTTAGAGGTTTATTATTGCCTTATCAGCGGTTCAGATACCAAGATTATATCATGAGGCATTACAGAGTGGTCCTTGGCGTCTTGCTATGGAAGAGGAGATGACAACCTTACAGTCTCAAGGCACATGGAGTGTTGTTTCTGCTCCCCCGGGTGCTTGCAGTAAATGGGTGTTTACTATCAAACACCGTGCAGACGGTTCAGTGGACAAGTACAAAGCATGTTTGGTTGCATGTTGGTTCACCGAAACTTATGTGGTGGACTATCAAGACACTTTTTTCTCTAGTCGTACACCACTCTACACTCATCCTTATTGGTGTTGTTGTGGTGAAGGATTGGCCTCTTTTCCAACTAGATGTCAAGAATGCCTTTTTGTATGGCAATCTGCACGAAGAAGTTTACAAGAAGCATCCACCAGAGTTTACTGCTAAAGGGGAGTCTAGAAGCATCCACCAGAGTTTACAAGAACTACAAGGCTTTGCCAGATCTACTGCAAACCGTTCTCTTTTTGTTAAGAGAACTCAGAGAGGTATTGTTGTTATTTTGGTTTATATTATATGATATTATTGTCACAGGCAGAGATAGCGAAGGAATTCATGCAGCTAAGGACTTTCTTGGACAACAGTTCATGACCAAGGATCTTGGTAAGCTGAGGTACTTTCTTGGACTAGAATTTGCAAGAAACCAGCATGAAATGGTAATGACATAAAGGAAGTACATCATTGACCTCCTATCTGAGATGGGTATGACATGATGTAGACCTGCTACTACTCCAATGGATCTCAATGCTCGGCTATATGACGATGAATCTGCAAAGGTGGATAAGAGACAATACAGAGAGCTGGTGGGGAAGCTATTGTATGTCATCATTACAGGGCTGATATACCGTTTGCAGTCAGCAGAGTTAGCAAATTTATGGAGCAACCAGAGTCTCATATGGATGCAATCAACATGATCTTGAGGTATCTCAAGTCTTCTCTAGGTGTATGACTTCTATTCAGGAGAGACACAACCCTGACAGTGTCAGGAAGTGCGAATGCAGACTATGATGGGTATCCCAAGGATAGGAAGTCAACTTCAGGTTTCACTGTGTTCGTAGGCAGCTCGTTGGTTGCATATAAGAGCAAGAAACAGACAGTAGTAGCCAGGTCCAGTGCGGAATCAGAGTATAGGGCAATGGCCCAAGGGAGCACAGAAAAGATGTGGGTCAAGTCCGTCCTGACTGACCTAACAGTAGATATGCCTCTTCCTATACATCTACAATGTGATAATCAAGCTGCATTATTTATAGCAAATAACCCCGCCTTTCATGAAAGAATAAAGCACATTGGGGTTGACTGCCACTACATTCATGATTTGATTCAAAAAGGGTTTATATTCACTTCTCATGTTGCTTCAGGCGATCAGATTGTTGGCATGTTCACCAAAGCACTTGTTAAGGGATCGTTTCAACGTTGTTGTTCCAAGCTGATCATGATAGATATTTATGATCCAGCTTGAAGGGGAGTGTTGAGATACATTATATTTCTTTATATGTTACTCTGTAATTTCTCTATTTATGTCGGCTATCTATGAAATTTTCCCTAGAGCTTTTCTCCTATATAAGAGAGCTCTAGGGATACAATGAATAACACGAATGTTCTCTTTACACTTCCACAGAGCCCCTTATTGAGTTATCGAGCCGAGCAGGGCTTGGCTCGTTAAGCTATCGAGCCCAAAAATCTAGCTCGGGCTCGACTCAATAGCCTAATCAGCCAAGCTCACAAGCCCTTATTGAGTCGGGCTCGAGCCTGGCTCATCGAGTCGCGACTCAATAGCCAGTCCTAGCTTCACCTATGTTGCACTGGAACATTTTTTTGCATTGTTACACAAGTACATCGATAGAAGTTCTCCAATTGTTTTGCACAAGATATTTTTGATAATTTACTATTCCTAGAGTTCATGTATGCCCATAAGAGGATCTTATTCTCTATGCTTGAAACACACACCAAGAGCACAAGTTCTCTACTCACTATGGCGTAGAATATCGATGAACATTCTTCGAAATGTCGGTTTCGAGGATCGGTCACAATCAAGAAAGGTCATATCGTGATTCGGTATCGAGAGGCAATATAGGGGTGCATATCTATTTACCAGGATATTGGTGATATATGACCGACATATCAGTGGTATATCGCTATATCGACCCATATCGGTCAAAAATGATAGGATTCATCACAACAATTCCTAGATATGGACCGATATAGTCGAAATTTTGCCAATATCTATATATAAATGAATAATACCCCTGAAAACCTGATTTCACTACTTATTTTGCTACTCCTAGTCCGATACTGTATGATGGGGGGGTGCATACAATGGTTCTTCAACTTGGAAGTGTCCAATAGATTTTAATTCATCTTCTTTCCCTTTCAAAAATATTATTATGAATTATGTCTCTTTAAAAAATGATATTATGCTCTTTATTTGTTTGGTTTCCAAAAATAGCTCAAGCATTTTGTTTATGCATAATATGTGATGCAATATAAGTCTTGGATGAACTCCATTTTCAATACCAATAAGTCAACAACCAACATTAACAATGATATGCTAGATATGACAGACATGTGCAATGTAAGGGTCATAGATGATCGATATGCATGATATAAGTGCATATTTATAAGTTATTTTAGGGCTATAAGAAGTTGGATGGACTACATTTCCACTATCCATAAGTTAGCAATCAACAGTAACAATGGTATGTTCGATATGATCGATATATGCGATATAAGGGTCATAGATGATCGATATATATGATCTAAGAGTATATTTGTAAGTTACTTACTGTTCTAAGAACTTGGACAAACTCCATTTCCAATATCTATAAGTCAACAATTAACAATAATAGCGATGTGTTCGATATGATCAATATGTGTGATAGAAGGATCATAGGTGAACTATATGTGTTACATAAGTGTATATTTGTAAGCTATTCCATGTTATAAAAACTTGAATGAAATCCATTTCCAAGTCAGAACCAACATTAACATTGATATGTATGAAATGACCATTACATGCGATGTATGGAGTATAAATGACCGATATGTGTGATGTAAGTGTGTATTTGTAGGTTATTTGTTGTTTTAATATCTTGAATGATCATAATTTCCGAAAAAAAGGTAAAAAATGCCATTTTGTGCCATTTCTGATATTTCCACCGATATCGTTGATATATCGGCGATATATCCCAATATATTCATTTTGGGAAGACTGATACAATATCAATATCGATATGGCCTTCCTTGATCACAATCGATAGCCTTTTTTATTATTTATCACCATTTCATTGATATATTACTCATATGTCGACGACATATATCCATGTCGGTTATTTCTTTTGTTCGTTCTTCGTTTTAAAAGAAATACCCATTCATGTGTTTTTTTGTTTTCTAAAGAATCAAAGAGAGATGCATGAAGACAAATATGCATGAAGATAATTGAAGGAGGTGGGATCACTAGACTGAAGCAACACCTTGATGGTGGCTTCAAGAACGTGACCAAAAATGCAACTCTTGACCGAGAGAGGTTAGGATGAAGTACATGCTAACTTGGAAAGGCATGCCCAGAAGAAGAAAATGAGGATCAAAAGTGGAACAATTTAATATTTTCATTTTTCAGAGAAACTTCAATGGCATGTCATGGGATTCAAACGATGATTTCACATATTTGGCAGACATTCGAGCTACAACCGAGAAGAATACATACAAGATGGCAATGTGGGACTCGATGAGGACCGAGCACGAGAGATGGGGATTCAAAGGATGCGGTGGTCATGGGCCATTTAGTGTAAGCAATGTAAGGTTCCCTATCAATGTTGGAGCAAGAAAAGGCATCGCGAGCAAAAGGGGAGCAACAACTGAGGCACCACCATAGAAAAAATAAAAGAACAAAGGGCTTAATCTTGACACGGTCGGCTCGATTCACTTCGTCTCGAGCAAAATCCAAAGAAGATGTTGAATGGATTGTTTTGGAAGGTCAAGGAGCAGGTTGAAAGGGCAGTCACGAAGCTGTTTGTAGGAGAGAGCATTTCGGCAAATGTGATGAGAGGACCATTCTTGAAACAAGCAATAGACGAGACTGTAACAACAAGGGGAGCGTGAAAGCTCCAACCCTATATGAGATCATGAACAAATATCTATACATTAAGAACAACAAGATTAACGAACGCATCACTGAGTTGAAGAAGTGCTTGGAGTACGGGATGTCCCTCAAGTGTGAAGGGTGGATGAGTTATACAAGGAAGCAAATCATCAACTTCATGTTATATTGTGATAGGAAAATAGTATTTTCCAAGCATGTGGACGCATCATTGCATATGAAGGATCACAAGTATATCTACAAACTCTTGGAAGATGACATCAAAGAGGTTGATCCCGAGAACATGGTGTTGGTGGTGACCGACAACATCAACTTTGAAAAATACAGCGAGTTAATCATGAAATCCAGGAAGTGTGGGATTTTGGGACCACATGTGCAACACAATGCATCGACCTTACCTTGAAAGATTTTTTGAAGAGGGAGACCATCATGAACGTTGTTGATCAGGCACAATCATGGTCTTTAAAAGCGACGCCTCGAGGTGAAAAGGAGTACGCCTCGAGGCGAGGCGTGCCAAAATAACCCTGAGGCACACGTCTCAGGTCCTCTGGGTGGGGCGTACGCCTTGACCTGGCTTGAGGCGTTCGAGGCGCGAGGCGCTCGAGGCGAGGCGGAGGCGTAAGCCTTGAGCTAGAGTCCTTTTTTTACTTTTCGGTTATTTGCTTTGCACGTTATTTTTACCAAAGCATTATTTTTATGTTTGTGTTTATATTTTCATGTTAAACCTTACATAGTTGTATATTTCTATATATATCTCCAAGAAAAAAAGAAAAGATCGCCTGAAACAAGTGAAGCTCAATGATCTTGAATACATCATGTTTAATTTATCATACATCTACACATACTAGTGCTATTGCACATAGATTTGAGTTTGAATTGTAATAAATTATTTATATTAGTTCAAGTTTGCAACTTAATTTTGTTATTTGGTTGTATGAGTTGTGAGACCCTCGTCTAGTTGGGGTATGATATGGCGGGAGATGCATATGACGGTTCTCCAACTACGACCAGCAAAACATATGATTGGGATTCACGGCATATCAACATTTTTTTACTTTGAACACTATAAAACATGGTTTCTATTGTACTTTTTGTATTAAGTATAGACTATTCAATACTGATATAGAATCGTTGAAGTTGGAACTTGACATTTCATATATCAGTGGCTTAATATTAGTGTTTTTGAACTTCAATGCTTTTATCGCTTGTGTTGTATCTTTTACTAATCTGAAATAATTTTTCAGTGTTTTTGGGAAAACTTAATGTTATTATATACTTTTTAAGGTATTTGCTTTAATTTTATTTTTTTTAAAAAATGAGGCTTACGCCTCGACCGCCTCGTGGCTTATGCCTCGTTTCAATTTCGGGGAAAACGTTTCGGATGGCCTCGCACTATTTTAAACCTTGGGCACAATCGACCACGACTTTCATCTACAACCATTCCATAGTCATGGCATTGATGAGGAGCATGTACGAGGGTGAATTGGAGTTCGGATGGACAACTCTAAGTTCATGTAACTGACTTGTATGTGCACATTGATTCCACTCATCACCTTCTCAACCTAGTCAACCAAAGACCTTCACTAGGAACGAGTGCATAGAGTTTAACATAAGGTATTTTACACATTTGCACTGTGTTTTCATAAATACACTTACACCCTTACATTTTTACAATTACAATTGTGCCTATATATTATTGTATTGTTAACACTAGGGCCCTTCCATTACGTGATAGTTCAAGAACAACCATCATTTCTTCAAACCAAGATAATGTTAACCAAGCTACAAACATGTATGCCCCTATATTGTTGTAGAAGGCCGAGGAGGTGTTCGAAGTCGTGCTTTGTGCACTTGTGGAGGATGTACAAGTTGGTGAACGGCAACGAATTCAGATAATGTGAAGATGAAGAGAGAGCGGATTGTACTGTGTTCTGTTTGGGATATGGAGTGGATTTCGTCCAAATCAGTGGAGAACAACATAGATTTCAATGAAGGAGAATTTAGACGAAGGCGTGAGGGGGAGAGGACGATAAGCTTGAGTGGGAGCAGTTAGATGCTCATAGGGGATGATGATATGATAGTAATAAGGAGGATCGCAAGACGAAGGCGCTGGTTGCGGAGGACACAAAAAGGAGGGGATGGGAGATGGAGCATTTAGAAGGGAGGGGAGGAGGAGCTCGAGGTAGAGTGATTGGAGGTGAAGAAGGGCACGAAGGGGAGAAGAAGGGCAACACAAAAGAGAGGGGAGTGAAAGACAAAGGGGCTACACAAGGCCGTAGAGAGAAAATGACACTGCATAATGAGGTTGCAGGTTGTGGTTGGTAAAGGTGACCTGGAGCTTCTTTCTCAAGGGTGACCTGGAGCTTCCAAGGAGATAGGAAATCAAGGTGGGCAGTGATCAAGTAGTTCAAGGATGGAGGGAGGAATCGAGGGTAGATGGTAGTGGGTAAGGGGGAGATTGCAACTTGAGAGAGGTCACGAGGATCACTTGTACCGCTATGGTTCGTTTTCAATTAAATTTATAACTTATATATAACATCCATTTGGAAGGGAAATGGACAACAACTAACCCTAGGGGCATAGTGTTATTCGATAGTTTTCTTAAGGTACAAGTGCCAAAATACCCTAAAAGAACTAGTGGGCGAAATCCTCTACTTTTTATGATGATGCATTTTCGGAAGAAGGAAATGGAGGAAAAGATTCAATTTGTTGAGAACCATAATAACCACATCGACAATCTCACTACTTACGTGGTTCTTTAATTCTTATAAGACAAAAACTATAAAATCATCTAGCTCAAGAGACCTCTCCTACTTAAGACAAATAATTACATCCATAACCTCCACTATAAACTCCTCGGACTTGATTCTACATGTTTTTCTCATATAGTCAACGTGCACCTCCTCCTACTACCTTTGTAGTCTAACACTGACAAGCGATAAACATCTGACTTGATCGATGTTTTAAAAGACATGAAGCGAATCAAGCTAGTTTCCAGAAATATGAGGTGAAGAAGGCATACGAATCGTAAGACTCAACTATATAGATGACAAATAGAACTAACAATTTATACATGTATTAAGAAACACAACAACAATAAAACTTTGGGATAATTACACCCATAACCCTGAGTAATTCCTCAATATCAATCATAACCCTGCATAATCGCGAATTACACGGGAAACCTCGAGTAGTCACTCCGTCTCACACTCATGACCTTCCGTTAGTTTTCTCCTTAACCCAACCATACTATTGGGTTAATCTAACCCCTAACCTATCCAACGACTGCTAATCTTTTTAAAAAAAAAATTAAAAACCTTATCCTGATCCCCTCCCGTTCTTCCTCCTCCATCCCTCGCCGGCAGCCACCCACTCCGAAGCCCGCCCGCTTACGTCGGCAGATCCCAACCTCCCTTCCCAGCCCCGACCTGCAAAGGCTCCCCGCATCCCCCCATCTCCCGCAACCTGTAGCTCCCTCCCCCCTCGGTCTCCCGCAACCTGTAGCCCCCCCGTTGGGTTGCCGGTCTCCTGTAATGTCGGCGTGGTCAACCCACACCTTCTCCATGTCGTCCAAATGTTGGATGCCCACTACGCCGAGCTCTTCCTTCAGGACTTCCGGAATGGAACATGCGATTTCGACGAGTCCACAAGATGAAGAAGTCAGCTTCTGTAACCAATGCCATCTTCAATGCCAAGCACTTGGCATCCGTGTGCACTACAGGGGTCGACGCCTGGGGGGATCGAGATGGGGACTGTGGGCGGGGGGCATCTAGCTGGTGTGGTGGGCCGGGAGGTGGGGACTCCGAGGCGACGCAGCCTTGCAGGTACCGGGGGGTGGAGGATTGGGAGGGGGAGGGTGGATGGTCGGCGCAGGGGCCGGGGGGCTTGAGGGAGGTCGACGCCGGGGAGGGGGGCGACAACAGCACGTGGTCGGGGATGGAACGCGGGGGCCGGGAGCAGGTGATGAGCCACAGGGAGGAAGCTCGCGGCGGAGGAGAAACTCAGCCCGCGGGTGAGGGGGGAGGGAGAAGGATGGCATGGTTTGTAAATAAGAATGAATATTAGGGATATTTTTGTATTTTTTTAACGGAATCCGTCAAACATAACGCTCATCCCAAACGGAACATGACACAGGGGTATGTCATGTAAGAGTTAAGCATTACTCAGGGTTTCCCATGTAATTCGCGATTATGCAGGGTTATGATTGATATTGAGGAATTACTCAGGGTTATGGGTGTAATTATCCCTAAAACTTTTTACCACATTAAGTAGGGTCAGCTACATGGATTCTTTACCTCCATTGTGATCTATATTGGGACATCCTCGAATTTAGAACCAAATAACTAAAATCCTTTCGGATAGTTTCCTTTCACTACTGTTTGGTTCATCCTCACCCTCTCTTAGTCGCCCCAACATCCCAGATCTTGCATTTTCTAACGGGCGCATCAATCAACTTCTTTTGCAAATGTCTGAACCATTTTAAGTGATTTTCTCTCATCTTATCTTCTATCGGAGCTACACCAACTTTCCTTATGATTGCATCGTTTTGAATACGATCTTTTCGTGTAAGACCACGCATCCATTGTAGCATTTTCATTTCATCTACAATAATTCTATGCACATGTTTATGACAAGGTTCAAAAAATAGATAACCATATTGTATCAGTAAAATCTCGAAAAGGGATACATCAGGGATATATCAAGATATATCAGTGATATCAATGGAAATCTCATAAATGACGTAAAAAGCGATTTTTCTCTAATTAAGATCACTGAAGTTCTTAAAACAATAAATAACATACAAATACACATGCAAGCAAGAATGATGTATATTTAACAGACCAATACACATTATGTTGGGCATATCAATAGTGTCAATGATGATGTTGTGTACATAGAGATATTAGAAAAGAAATGATTAAATTGAAACAATAACTTAGTAAAATCAAGGAGGTGTATTTAGCATGTTACGGCAACATAACTTTGCATCTTATATAAACAAAATGACGACCTATATAGGACATCATGCGAACAAGCTAATGAGCAAAATAACATATATGTATATAGAAATTCCTTGATCATCTCTAGAGTTGTTTCATCTACATCGCAAAAGAGGGTGAAGAACCCGTTTACGCGCCCCCATACTATAAACTATATAAAAATCATAATGTATTTTTAATACCAAGAATAGATACAAAAGTAAAATCCAAAACAAATAAACCAAAAATTTTAAAATGGGTGATATTACGAAGCATGAGCACCGAATCTATGATAGTGGTTGATTTCAATCGATATCTAGGAAAATTTATATTAAAATCTTCAATTTTTTATCAATAAAAACGAATTATTGATATTTCACCGATATTTCATGAGATATCCTAGAATTCAGTGTACAATCATCGATATATCATATCTTTTAAACCATTCTACAAATCATAAATTTGGTTATTTATTTATGTCAGATTTGTTTCCAAATATGTTAATATAGGATATGGCTACAAAATCTCAATTTTAAAGTTTAAATAATAAAAATTACTTTTCAATTTTCCTTCCAGGTAAAATAAGCAGCGAAGTCAACTAACATAATTAATATCGATGATCGAGCATCGATATCGACACGGTACCGATGATATAACTAGAAATGATGGAAAATTTTGCACTAAGCACTCCAAATTTCACCAATATCCATGATACCAGAAGACATATCGTTGGTATATCACTTGATATCGGTCAATTTCAATATCCAAGGTAATATTGGAATCCCTGACTTGCCGATATGAATATATCGAAGATATATCAGGATATTCCAATCCATGGTCTATGGTTCACAAGACAACATTTATATCTATAAAGCATAGCATGTGACACGCCTTCTTTGTAATACTTTGCTTTGATTTTTCAAAGGAATTTTCTTATGACATGGAACAGTAAATGCTCCTCTCCACTTTAGCCAACCTGCATTTATTCTATGAGTAATATCTCTATCGACCTCCTTGTCATGTTGCGAAATAGATCCCAAGTATTTAAAAGAATCTTTCTTCTGAATGTTATCTTCTCCAATTTTCACCTTGATTCTTTCATCACTACTTCCATCAAATGTACACTCCATAGATTTAGTCCTATCCCTACTTATGCGAAATCCTTTTATCTCTAAGGAATGTCTACAAAAAATCTCAAATTATCATTTACTCCATCTCTAATCTTATCAATCAATAGATTCAACACAATATCATCAACGAATAACATACACCAAGGTATCTCATGTTAAATATGACTAGTCAACCCATTCGTAATCAAAGTAAAAAGGAATGGACTTAAAGTGGAACATTGATGAATACCGATGCTTATATCAAAATAACCAAACCTCCCAGATTGGATCTTTACACAAGATAAAACCCCATCATACATATCCTTTATAAGGTTAATGTAAATTGCAGGTACTTGTCTCTTCTCCAGATCTTTCCATAATATCTCTTGTGGGACTAAATTATAAGCCATCTCCAAATCAATAAAAATCATATGGAAGTTCTTGCTTTTAGCTTTATAAATCTACATTGCTCTCCTCAACAAGTGGATGAATTCAATAGTTAAGCGACATGGCATGAATCCGAATTGATTTTTTGTTACTTTAGAAACTTGCCTTAAGCTTCTTTCGATCACGCGTTCCCAAATTTTCATAGGATGATTCATCCAATTGAGACATTCGTACTTCAAACAATTTTGATTTTCTTCTTTATACTTATAAAGAGGTGCCACGATGCTTCACCTTCATTCTTCTGACCTTTCTTGCTTTGCCAAATAAGATTTGGATTAAGATACATTGCAAATAACCCCACCTTTAATGTCGTTCAATTTATAAAAGGTGTGATAGTCCATTTCTCTTTGGTATACACATAAACTTAAACTAAAAGGAAATTTGAATGGTTAGTTTCATACTTCGTATCGATAAAAAAATAAAATGGAATGGGATGTTAGGTTCTACTTGGAAATGATGTTCTATAAAGAAGGTGTACGAAGATAATAAATCAAATTGTATCCGAGGACTGCTCTGATTTCTAACAAACTAGATGCAACTCAAAAATGCTCACTTGAGTGAATAATTTGTTGATTTATGACCGTGTCATTGTTTAAAATAAAAATAAGCACTCATTGAAATTTTATGAAAACAAAAGGTACATTTTTTATTACTCGTGATGTGAGAAAATTATTAGATTCAGTAGGAGCTACAACAAATTCTAGGAATGACAGTAATAATAAGTGAGTTCGTTCGAACATATCAAAAGACCAATCTCTTTGGTTTATGCCTAAAGCAAGTTTACCGCTTCCTACGATTGTAATAGCATTATTGTATTATTTTTCTTTTTTTTCATTGTAAGCCTAATAACGCATCTTTGTAGCCCAACAAAACTTCAGAACGCCTCTAGGGTTTCCCTCTATATAGAGAGGACCATATGACTCTAAAAGAAACAATTTGCACATTGGCATTCCCAAATGATATTATGAACGGAAATCTTGGGCCAGAGCTCTAGACCCCTCTTAAAATGATAACCCCATCACCATGACCTTCATGCAATCGACAACTCATCGCACTGCCAACCACCTCCATAGTAGTAACCGTCACAACAGTAGTTACGTCAATCCCAACAAGGTGGCATTGCCAACCTCAAAGAAGATCTGACAAACACCCTACTGACTCATTCGCCCAACTAAAATGTGCTACATGGTCCTTTAGCTTTGATCTATGCATATGTACGGTCTGTTTTTTATAGTAAGCATTTTTCAAAATCCATAATTTCCAAACCTTCTGTTTTGGGACAGTCTAGTCTCGATTTAATCATATAAACTGGATTCTGAGGTCTCCAGTGATGATGAGAGTGTCGTGTATCTAAGTCTACGAATATGCTTGTATAGATAAATTTTGTTGATCTTTCCCATAGTTTTGCCCTTCCAATGCGTGCTTCTTTTGTCATGAAAGAACCAAAGGTCGATGCTACTCCATCTGTCAAAGTCATCAAAGGCCTTTTGTCATGATGGATGGGACCAACTATAAGTTGCGGGCGATGCAATTCAATGAACATTATGGAAAACCACAATAAAAAGTATAGCCTAATGAAAGAAAAGTCGGTCCATAAAACAGTTGCCAATGGCACATGTAAACATGATAATATGTCGATCCGAATTTGGCTATATGGAACTGACAACTGAGATTACCAATAGGATCATGCATCATCTAGCTACAAAGGCTGTGGGATATCCGCGTGATTACATATTCACATGTACAGAATAAGAGAGAATCGCCAAAAATAGTGTTTCATCGGGAGATTTTACCGTGAAAATGTTGTCGTGCATGCTAGGGCGTTGGTTGACAGTTGGAACTTCTAAATTTGTATTTTTTGGTTATTAACTTGTCACATGCGTATAATATTACTGGTGATTAATGGTGAAGTTTTGGGGCACAAACCTATATGGTGGGGGCTCCTTTTTATTTAAAAAAATCTTAAGAAAAAAATAAGAGAGAATCTTCAAATTTAATATAATATCCACATGACCAAGGTTGCAGAAGTTGTAGTCGGTACTTGTTCGATCGAGTCACTAATTAAGGATTAATCGACAATTAGGCGGCTAATGGGATCTAATGGGGCTTTAGTCGATTTTGACCTTTTAAATTATTTTAAAATATAACTCATTTGTATTCACATTTTCTTATACATATATAACCATATATATATATGTATATATATAATACTATAATGCATTAATAAAACTAAATAGTTATAATAAAGCCATAAAAGAACTAAATATTTAGTATAAATCCATTTACAATCATTCACTATGAGCTTGCACGTCGGAATCATTCACCATGACAAAGGCTTTTTTGTGAGCCCATGAGAGCAATTATTGGCATGAGCTTGCGAATTTGCAATCATTCATCGTCAAGGATGCAGAAAGCGGTAGTCGGTATTCAGTCGGCGGAGTCACCTACTAAGGATTAGTCGGCAGTCGGGCGACTAGTCGGAATTAGTCTAGTCGGTTTTGAATTTTTAATTATTTTAAATATAAAAATCAGTTTTTATACATATATTCATATGTATATACATATATTTGTACATTTTATATGACATCATGATGAAACAAAAGAAGTAATTGACTTTAAATATAACATTAAGCATATTAGAATATGTTTGCTTTAAAAAAAGGTGAAAAACAAAAAAAAATAAAAAAGGTTGTTGTAAAAGTCGGTCGATTATTCGGCCGACTAGGCCGAGTAGTCGACCAGACTAGTCGGGTAGACAGACTAAGGGCCGACTAGGCCTAGTCGAGTCGGCTACCCCCCCCCCCCCGACTCAACTAGTCGGACCGACTAGTCGGCCTAGTCGGCCGACTTTTGCAAGCTTGTTCATCGTGACAAACTTCATCATAAAAACTAAATATTTACCACAACGCCATCAATCATTTATCATATCAAATGACATCAAAAAAATTGATATCAAAAAATAAATAATATGAAGAATTTTGTAAAAAAATGCAAACCCTAGTTTAGAGGAGATGGGGCGTGACAACCCGGAGGCTTCGCAACAAAGGTTAGGCATTATTGGTAGAGTGCGAGGAGATGGAGGCGAGCTAGAGTGTCACTGTCAAGTGCAAAGAGATGTTAAGCGAGAGGTGAAGCATGGGTTTTTGCCGAGAAGAATGGGGGTATCGAGGGGTTAGAGAAAATGTATCGAGGTTTAATATGTGGGAGGGGAAGAACTGCTTAGGGACTTACTGTTGTTGTCTAACAATAAGACCTAAAAGGCTTATCGATTTTCCAGTTACTCCAATCGGGCTTGCGGGGAAAGGCCATGTTAAAAGCTAGCAAGTAGATGATTGACTAGGCTAATTAGTGGACTTGATTAGTCTATTGTTGTCTAACATAAAGTCCCTAAAGGTTGGTTATTTCAATCAGGTTTGCGTGGCAAGGACATATTAAAATTGGACAAGTAGTTAACCAACTAGGCTAATTAGTCAGTTAGACTGACTAATGGCTGATTAGGTGTAGTTGACTCGGCAACCCCATCGAGTCGACTAAATGGATCAACTAGTCGGCCTAGTATGCTAATTTGTACAAGCTTGTATATGATCGAGAGTAACCTATCTTTTGTAGTGATTATTATTAGGAGGAGGAGGAGGAGGAGGGCCTTCACCTTTGATTATGTGATTCTGTATAAACAAACTTCCATCTTGAAAAAAGATATTTTATCCACTTTAGTTGTTCTTCTTGATATGGCAAGATATATTAAACTTTCCTTGAACTCAGAAATTATTTTGTCAGATGCTAATTAGAAGGGGCAAAGGAGCAATTTTAGGGAAACAATTCAATATCTCACAAAAATGATGTTTAATTTGGGCACAAATTGATCATTCTTTGCATTGGACCACCCTTAGGGGATGAGTCTAACAACCATATAATTCACTTTTAGAATAATAAACAAAATCATTAAAAAAATAATGAACATGAGAATTAAATTGAATAAGTCATTATCAAAATTATAAATTATATCATTTACAAATATAAACAAAGAACATGTAATATTTACACAATTTAAACTTTATATATAAAGAATAAATAATAAAAAATAATGTAAAGAAAAAAATTTGATATTTTAACATTTTTATAATTTCTCCATTTTATCTCATATCATATATAAGTTTAAAATGAGAAAAGGTGTTGACCTCAAAAAGATGACTACATATAGGATGTGAGTCTTGCTACGTACGTTCTCATCCCCATGAACAGAATGAAGATAATCAGAGCATCACATAGTAAATGATTTATACTCCACAAAAAGTAATTACAAAAATGATGAGACACGAGGATAAACCATAGAGATATAGGTGTCATGTTATTTACGGAAGATTTCTTGTTCAACGGATCGAAGGTATTTCATGGGCAATAAGTTGATGACTACAAAAATCCCTTATCAACGAAGTCATTTGGCACTTGGATGTCCACTCATCACATCCTAGGGTTGATGGAGGTCTCGAGGATTCAGTTTTTCACATATAAAGTGATACATGAGTTGGGTTGAGAAAGTTGTGAGATAGTTATCTTCATATTTACTATAAATGTTAAGAGGATAATCACAACGAACCAACCCTAGTACAAGAAGATTGGGTTGGTGCAACCCTATTTGCATAGGTTTTTGATATGCCAATAGCAAGATCAAGAAGTAAAATTAGTATGGACGAACTGTCATGCCGCGAAATCCTTCTCTATATAGCTCTTGAGTGACATTTATGAACAACCTTTCAATAAGCAGGAGGTATAACCATTGTGTGGTTCAAACCCAGATTTTGTATGTGGTTCCATACAAACACTTTTACATCATGCCGAAAATCTACTCAAATAAGCTTGAACCAACTCCAATTCTGTAGACCAAAGCCTGTTCTCCATTAAAATCTCACTAGGAATATTAAAAAGGCATTCCAAAAAATCCTACATAAACTTTAGCAAGAGTAAACAGTGGCTAGGTGGAGTCATTTGAGAAAAATCAACCTAGATAAGCAATTTGACAGTCCTTTCGGCAACGCAAGCAATTTCTCAACAATTGACTTGTCTGAACAATTTCAGTTTAACATTACTATATGATAACATTATTTTTGTCTTGGCTATTTAAAAAAGATAGATAATCTAAGTTATTAAGATCCAAAGTCATACCGGACGTATAAATCATTTTGGGATGTGCCAATTCTAGGTTAGTTGGACAACACTGCAGTTTTTACTTGTTGATACATGAGACCGCTGAGAACTAACAACAGTCCATTGTTTGCTTTCAAAGAGTTGATGTAAAGGTTTTTGTAAATGATTGTATAGCTTTAGGTCTGGTATACAATACAAAGTTATATACTCTATATAGCACTTACTCCCCCCCAAAGGCGGATATTCCAGTCTGCTAGCTAGTGCATAGTTGCAAAACACCACCTAGATGTGTTACTCAGGCTCAAACAACGAATGTTATTCTTCCCAGGCATATGCCGTGTATAGATACTCGCTCAGTACTTGGATATGTTAATTATTCAAGGCAAGTATTAAAATATTCAGGAAAGTATATGCACGAAGACAAATGTCCACTTCATGTCATATGTATGTAACATGTTAGTAGTTAATGTTGCTCATAATAAAAGGTAGAATTCCAAATAGTGTCTTATCATCATCATCATTCTAAAATATCAAATCAACACCATTAAATTGATCTATTTTCATTGTAATCATCGTTATTTATTAGTTTGATCCATTTTCGTTTTTAGTAACCTCTATCCATTTTTTCTGAAAGGAGAAGGGTGGAGTCCCAAGATGGGACCCACCGCAAAAGTGTGTGTAAATATATATATATATATATATATATAACAAATAATAATGCATTACACTCTCCAAGATAAACATAATGTCCCAATGTGCTCAATTACATTCTCAGTATAACATGCTCGCCCCCCAAAGATGACACCATTCTTCGTGCAACAATCGCCCAAGTGAGCGCAAAAGAATAAATATTGTCCTCGTGTCTGTAGCCACAAACCGATCTAATGCTCCTGCAAAAACCAGGACAATCGCAGCCCTCAAACCACGAGATGATGGCCATGTTCCACACCTGAGCTGAAGAGGGACACGAGAAGAACAAGTGGTCAACATCTTCCACCGCCCTCCCACATCTGACACACACATCAACCTCCACCCCCAACAACAGCCCTCACGAACCTATGTGAGAATCCTACCAAGCCATAGAAGCCAAAGGAATACCTTGATCTGGTTTGACACCACGCTCCTCCAAATCATCCTAGTATCAGCAGCAACCCCCTCGTCCACCTCCTCCCATCCCCCACCAGAAAATAAAGCCTTCTTCACCGTGAACTTCACATCACCCCATTCAAAGAGATCCCTGCTAACCGTTGGACACTCAATATGCGCCAAAACCGACTGCAATACCAAGAACTCCACAATCCTCAGTTCCGATAAGGCCGAAGAGAAAACACGAGACCACGACCCAAGATCCCAAACTTGTTGCACCATTGCCTCCTCGTTACAACTTACAAGCCAACTGCAACAATCACAGGTAACGCTCAACCAATACACCCTTGCTCGTCCAGCCATCCCACAAAAGAGAAAACCATCGCCATTTCTTAGAACCGGTCTCAACTTCAAGTCTAACTCTGGGATTACCTTAGTGATCCCCATCCACAAAGATTAAGGCAAACGGCTCGGGACAACTGCTAGTAACATGGACACCCCATAAACCTTCCTCAGTATCTAGCAAACTAGATCCTTCGATTTTCCCCATATGTGGAACACCCACTTCGCCATGATGGCCTTGTTCATCTCGCCCACCCGTAGAACTCCCAGACCTCCCTTCTTTTTCGACGTCATCACCTTGCCCCAATCGACCAAGAGTATGGCTCTCGTAGCATGTCTCCCATCCCTCTAAAAGACCCTCCTCATTAAAGCTTCGATTCATGTGCGCATGCCCACCGGCAGCAACCTCGTGGAACAAAAGAACATCAGGAATGGGCGAAAGAATATGCTCTAGAAGCACCAACTTCCCGCCTCTCAAAAGCACAGTCGCCTTCCCCCCGCCAATCTCTCCAGCAGCACTCTCCAATCCCTAGCCTTCGGTCCCCCCGCCACCAACGGCAACCCTAGGTATGTGATTGGCAGTGCAGTTGTTGCACACCCCAAAATTGACACCATCCTCCGCACCTCAAACTCAGTCAAACAAAAAGGAACCACCACGGATTTTTCTCTATTGATCTGAAGCCCCAAAATGTCGCCAAAAATGTCCATAATGAGCGATGCTTGGTGCATCTACTCATACTCATCCCCCGTGAAAAGAATAGTGTCCTCCGCATATTGTAAGAGCAAGATGGATATCTCCTCCTTCTCATAACCATAGCACCATCCTCCATCCGTAACCAGCCTCATCAAAACCGCGAAGGAGTCCATCACAACAAAGAAGAGAAGCAGCACAGGCATCCCTGCATGATGCCCCTCTGGGGTTGGAAGAAAGCCCCCTTCCGATCCACCATTAACCTGCACGACGAGGGATGTCGTCATCACGCGCTTGATCCATGCAATCCACAGCTCCAGGAAGCCCCTCTTCTCCGAAGACACCCACAAGATTCTCCAATCAACATTGCCATACGTCTTGGAAAAGTCAACCTTCCACAGCACCCCTTTCGTTGTATTCCCCTTCCAGTTCGTCGCCATCTCAAAAGCCAACACCAAGCCATCAGCCATAACCTTCCAAGGCACAAATGCAGTATGCTCATGCGACATGATCTCATCAAGCACATCCTTCAGACGATTCGTGAGGATCTTTGAGAAAATCAGATAGAACGCATTAGACAACGCGATCGGTCCGTAGTCCTCTACCCGAGTCGGCATGTCTTTCCTCGGAACCAAAAAAATAAGAGCCGTGTTCAGTTTCTTGAATCAGTTGTTGCCAACTCGAAATTCCGTAAGCACCTCCAAAACATCATGCCTGATCACCTCCCAAAACTCCCTGTAGAAAAAACAGGGAAGCCATCCAGACCCATATGTATTCAACTGGAACAACGCTCGCTTAGCCTCTGCCTCTGTGAAATCCCTCACCAACGAACAACACACATCAGATTCAAAGATCCGCGAGACACCTCTCCCCTGCCAGTCCCATCCAATCCATATGTGCCGTATAGCAAGCTCCTGAAAATGTGACCGCAACGCCACCACCATCGCCCCATCCCCTTCAATCACCTCCTTGCCGACAGAAATCGAGTGCATACAATTCATGCGCCTTCTCCCACTGGCCATGGCATGAAAGAACCTCGTATCTGCATCCCCTTTCATTAACCACCGTTGTCCAGATATCTACCTCCAAGTAACCTCCTCGTCTTCTTAAAGAATTTCATCCAGGTGCCCACTCCTCAGAACCACCTCCTCAGCTGACAGCTTCCCCTCATCTTCCAATATGTCCAATTTGTGCACCTCCTCTTGGGTCGTCTGCCTCCGAGAGCTGGGTCGCACCCAATTCTCCATGTTAAAGTTAATTAAAAACTTCCTAAGTGTTTCCAACTTGGTTAAAGTTAATCAAAAACTTCCAAAGTGTTGCAACTTGGAAGCGAGACTACACGTTAATGGCCTTTTCAGTCGACAACAGGCCCATAATCTCGCCACCTCCTCTTGGAATCCATCTTGCAGCAATCAGGTCCTCTCAAATCTGAAGAACTAGCGAGGATGATCCTCCTCCTCCTAGTACCATAGTAACGACGTGTGATCCGACTGCGCCCTAAGAAGGGCACAAGCCCCAGCCGGTGGAAATGCCTCTAAAACCTCATTGGACAACATGAATCTATCAAGTCGGGATCAAGATCGCGAATTTCACCACACGTAACAACATCCCGCATCATCGACCTCTTGGAGCCCCAGATCATCAACCAACTCAGCCAGTTCCACTGAACACGGTAACCCCCACTACGAACCCCAAGATGGTCCTCCGACTGCAGAATCGCATTACAACCGCTAGACATGATCCAAGCCAAGAATCTTTCCCTAGCCAAATATAATTCCTCCACCAAGTTGCCAATACTGACACCATTGCATGGACAATAAACATTCGTAGCAAGAATCCTATGGCCATCTGCCTTACAATGCAGCAAGGTTGAAAGTGAGAACACCTTACGCACCTCCTCCGCTGAGGCCACAATTATACATAAATTTAGTTTTGTTGTAGTCCCTTTTCTATATATTTATTTATTTTTAAATAAAAAATTAGGAAACCGCATAGAACCGCATATACCCTACATATGCCCCCGCATACCGCTTAAGCGCTATTCAGTGACCTGTCTAAACGCATACGCATACCGCTTTCCTGAACATTGACCAAGTCCACTTTAGCACCATCCCAACCCATTACCAAGCCCTCAACTGCCCAATTCAAAGTGATTGCCAAGAACTCCGCCATCTTATTTTCCCCAACCTCCTTCCACAATCCAACCAAATCCCTCGTGATTTTAGTTTCTTGCAACATTGCCAAGCACGCCTTCTGCTCCAGCAGCAAATTTCGCACCACCATCCTCTTCTCGGCATGACCCAAACCCTTACATTCCAAGTGATTAAATTCATGAATCCAACACATGTACCCCTCCAGACCGCACCAAACCAAGGCATGACAACAACACCCACCCCAAACCCTCCCCCAACTCCAGTCCAAACTCCCTTTCCTCCATCTCCGCCCCATTCTCATCCGCCTCTAGCCTCACCCCCTCTTACCCAACCGCATGTTGTCGCAACAACGATAGACCCGCGCCCAACTGCACTCCGCTCCCCGGCAACACACCCTCAGACCTGCCTGACAACACCCCCTCCCCACACAAGGCCCCACCATCGCAAGACCTCATCAAACGACGATAAATCTCCAACCACAGCAACCTTTGTCTCTATTTTATGCTTCGACGATAATATAACAGGCCAAACCGTCCCCCTAAAGGCGGCTCATTGTGCCGAGCTCCAGGCCGTGTCAAAACCTCGGGTAGTGCATGCAAAACATCAAAGACTTTCAACTTCAGCTCCACGAGAGCACCAACAAGGCTCATCGGAGAGGTCGAGGCCTCAACAAGATGTCGAGAAGTTGTCACCCCCTTCAAAGCATCTTTTTCTTCAGTGCCCGCTCGGATAGAACAACCACATGGGATACAGCCCAGGATCACTCGCCAGATACCAGCATCAGGTCCATATTCACCAATCTATCCAAATCGTAGTCGCAAGTCAGCTTCTCCAATAGGTCCGCGGCTACAAGCGAACCGCCCGACCCGAACATAGGCTCTTGGTTGCCAATAGTGTTTTCCAACTTATCCGCTCATGAAGAGATCGACAACGCTTTCCAGGATTCGACGGAGAGATCCGGGTACCCAAACAGGTGTCGTGTGCGGCCCGAGAACCGAGCAAAGCTTTCGCGTAGCAGTCTTGATTCCCATGACCTCTAGTGCCCACCTTGGGCTAAACACCTAGACTTGTGCCCAAAGGCACCTCAACCATTTCCGTAAAAGGCACTCGAGATTCAAATTTCCAGAAAAATGCCCCAACTCCTTCCACGTAAGAGTTCGCCGACAACTCACCTTCCATTTCCGACGATCCACCTGCAGCTTTAGTTGCTTGGCCCTCGTCCCGTAGCTCCAGCACAAAGTCGCAACCTCTGAATCGAGCACCAAAGCATTCGGGAAGGGGCCTATAATGTCTGAACCCACAACAATCGCCCACGGCGGCTGACTGCACCTCAGGCCATCCGATATGATCGTTCGAACCCTCGTCACCGGTTTTAACATTCCCCAAATCGCCTCGAGGCTCCGACCCAGGAGAGGAAGGCCCATGATCAACATTGTTCTTCCCCTCCACCGAAAGCAACACCCAACATCTTACAGCAACGGAGCTCTCTAATGAACCTTCCCTCCAGCACGATGCGATAAATTCAAGAGCTTCCGAACCTCCAACGGTGAACATGCCACGCACCCATACACCGAGACCATCCAACTTGACAACATCAACCCCGCAGCCACTCCCAACCGCTTTTCCAATGACCCTCCACCTTCCCTGGCAGCTTCTCCTGCAGGCGAGGAATGACCTCATCGAAATCTGTGCTCCACCTTCACCCACCCGCCAGAGCTGTCTCGCACCATCGCCTCTCTAGTAGAGATTAAAATAGCATACCTTTATTCATTTAATAAAATTTCAGAACTCATGCATGCTCAAGGAAACCCTTCAATTCTGTCTTGCATGTTAAAGAATATTTGCAACTTTTATATGTTAAACTCTAATCTATGCGCATATTGTATCCTCAAGTATGAACCTCCACAACAAAATACCGGGTACTGGTTTTCACAACATTTGCACAATGATAGTAGTAAGCAAGCAATAGAGCATGCACAGCAGGGTGTTGTTCATGCCAAATATGAGCACTCTGGACAAATATACCAACAACTTGGCCTCCTCGATAAAAATCTGGACGTTTTTATTTCCATGAAACCTTACCCTATGTGCAGCCATGATATCAAACTCGATTAGGCATTTTTCACATGATTACAAGTAATGGTGCCCCTTTCCTCACCGCATTGCATCCATCCAGTCTCAGCCATATATCCCAATCAAACTGATAAGATTGAACAGGTGATGGAGGGTGGGGTAATGGGTGTCAAAATCATTTTCCTTCTAACATAGTCCCTCTTTGTTGATCGAATTTAACTTGTTAAAAGTCTCCATCATTTTCAAATTAGATAAATGTGCACTAGAATTGGAGTTTAGAGAAAAGCTAATTTACTTCAACATGACTTTGCACATGTAATTTTCAAGAATATTTTTTCAGCAGAAATGAATGACATTTACATGTCTGCCGGTCAGAGATGTTTATAAATAATTGACATGGGCACATCGTCACATCATATATGAGGAATTGCCCGAGGGGAATTTGTGCACTTTATTTCCTTTCATAAAAAAGACTAATAAACTAGCATCAACAACTTACTTCTGGAACAATTAAGAGCGAAACACTTGCGTAAAGAAGATCTATAGATACTCCTCGAAACTTAAGTTTCATAACAGGAACATGAGCATCTGGAACCGGTTGTAACTCGGTCACTTCCTCCATGTCAGCCAAAATGTCATGCAGGATGATGAAGAAGTCTTCCTGGGAAAAGCAAATGTATGCAAGATGTAAGAACAAACCAATCCTGAAAGCAACCTTCCCTTATAGGGACAGTGTTGCGAATTGTTTGCAAGTAGGTCCTGTAAATTGATGTTTCACGTTTGTGGTTATGCCTCTTTAACAGTTCATTGTAAGTGTTTTATCACAAAAAGATGCATTATTGAGAATTTTTCGTGGTTGGCTCTTTAAATTTTACTAAATTTATTAGCTTTTAAAAAAGTTTATAGGCTATGCCTCTTCCATTGTTCAGTGTAAGTGACTTTTTATAAAAAAGATGCATCATTGATTGTTTTTATGGTAAGGATATGGCCTTCAATATCAACAAGAAAAACAAAACTTGGGGTGAGATTCCTAAGGGTCTGTAGCTTTACACTTATTGGATCCAACATGGTGTGCACAGTCATCAACCTTGTTTCTTTAGTAAGACAGATGACATTGCAAATAGGAATTTGAGAATGAGAGGAGAAAACATAAGATATGCAACAAGCTCTGTAAGTTGATCCATGGGGATGAGGGAATAGATTCACAGAAATGAAACAGAGAGGACGATTTGGGTGACAAACTTTATTTAATTCAATATAACATGTTCGTAAAGGTGCAGACTCAACCCCTTACATAAACGACTGGAATTGAAATTGAATCCTGACAAAAAACAATTGATTGGCTACTGACAGACACCCATTTTGATAAAAATAAATATATCTAAAACAAAAATAGATATCCATAAATGACCACAACCATACTATAAAAATAAAATGATAATGGATGAACAGACTTATAATATACCAAAATAATATCCTAAACCTCAAGTTGATCGAATCACTTATTCGGGTCGAACCTAGAGACTTCCACCTTGAAAATCCAGTTCTTGATGAGTTGGTTAATCTTGATCATCGAGCACATCAAGAGAAGACTTGCGCGTGTGTAGCACAGTTTCAAGAAAGCGGTTACTTTTATAGGATGACCCAGTATTTCATCCCAACCGGAAAAGCTTATTATCTTCTGTAAAATTTCATAAGCTTTTGGCTTAGCTTCACTTACATCCTACCTTCTTTGTTATTGTGTAGTTTATGACAGATTCCTCTATTCTATCCTTATATGTAGGTTAAAAGCAAGCTCTTTTAATTTTAAGCTTCTCGTGAACCTCTCCACTCACCTAGTATCTCTTTGGCTACCCTCAGCATACGAGATGCTACCGCCTCCCACATCTCATAAGTATTTCCATTACAATCCCAAGATATGCTTTCTAAAACATTCTCCTTGAAGCTAGATTGCTTCAATTGAAGACTCCACCATTTAGATCTAATGATATTTGGAAGTACCATTTTCTTTATCGACCCTTTTATTTGCACATCCATGATTAGCAAGCGAATATGGATGTACTTTGCAGTCTTTACAACACAACCACTGTTGCAATATTTGGCAGAATGGAGCGAATATTTGGCTGAATTTTCTTATACGGAGGGGTGACCAGATATAATAGTATTGTTCACTCAATATGCAGTCCAACCTGAATATTCTCAAATATTCAACCCGAATATTCGGATATTCAGTCGACTATTGCAACAAACTGCTGATTTTTTATTTATTTTCAAATTTTTAAAATCTTCCCATTTATGTCGTTATCACCACAAATGTTAAACCTTCATGTATATAACTTGTTAATTGGTACATTTATCTTGGACTATAATTGATTGACAACCATACATGTATAAATATACAAATATATATAACATATTTTATATATATAATAATAATTAAAAATGCAGGTCTGAATAATTTTGAATATTCTTCCGAATATCGAATATTATGTAATTAATGACCCCCCCCCCCCCGAATGACTGCTGAATACCGACTTTTGCAACACTCAACACAACCAATCCATTCTCCTCATCGCAAAGTAATCTATCTATATTTTAGTTCGGTTACTCTTATAAGTAGTTAAATGCTACTCCATCTTCTTGATGAAAGTATTTACTATTAAAAGATCATAAGCTGTTATAAATTCAGAATGACTTTTCCCTCTCATTTATATTCCAGAAGCCATGGCCTCCAAGAACACTAACATACACCAAAGCATCCTTTCCCATATGTCCACTAAGATATCCACCTAGGAAAATCATCTCTCTGTGTGGGACTCCTTACATAATCTTATCCAAACCCTCACAAAAAGATTATTTAATCCTTTCTTCTATACGAATTTATGGTACATGAACTAAGATAATATTTAGAATTTCTTCTTCATGCAACAATTTTTGCAAAATAATCCAATCCCCAAATTTATGCACCACAACTACACTATCCTTTAATCGTTATAAACAACCATTCTAACACCATTTCTACTATTCTCTTTACTTGAATACCATAATTTAACGTATGTCTTCTCCATCTCCCTTACTTTCTCTCCAACTCATTTTTTCTCTTGGAGACATAGAATCTGAATCGTCCTTCATTCCATCTTATCTACAATCTATCAATTTGCCAGTCAGAGTGTTATATTCCAAATACCTATACACAACTTCTTTTGCAACCTCTCTGGACTAACTTCTTTACTTGCATGTGTCCATCATGCGTGAATCCTTGCAAATTTTAGACAACATCCAGGTGTAGATGTAGTTGAACTGACTTGCATGTCTTCCTCATACGAGAACCCTTGTAAATTTTGAACTACATCTGAGCAGTGATGTAACGACCTCGCCAACTTCTCATTGCATTTGAGCGATGCAACCCGTGGCTAGTAGGGAATGCTCCAACAAAGTCCAGCTTGCTTAAATCTATATTGAAAAGATCCGACTGCCTTGAGTTAAATCCCTAAATAGTGTTCGCAATTCAGAACATTATTTAGGGATTTGCCTCCGACAGTTTTACATTGGATGTTGATTACCTAACACAACCTACATCGTATATCATCCTCATTGTTTTCAAAAATCAATTAAAAATCATAAATAAAAAAGAAACAGAAATTATAAATACAAAAATATAAAAATATAAATGAGATTTTATACACAAAACCATGTATACTTTCATACTTACGCATTGAACCTTTCATAATTCCGAATTACACCTACAACCATGGATAGTTATTCACTATTATATGGCATAACCATGTGTTAACTTCCATCGAATCTTGTCTGTTAACATTGACGGCAACCGTCAAATACGGACAATATTAACCCTTAAGTTCCAGATATTTGCTAATGTTCCACTCCCCCTCTTTCCTGCATCTCTCCATCTTCCTCAAGCCCCTGACCGATCCGCATATGCAACACCATGATTCGCCTTCTACCAAGTCTCGCTGCCAAAACATCGTGCACGTAACGAGGCTTTCCGGGAGCTCCTCGTTGAACTCATCCACGAACAAGATGAGCCAAACAAGTCGATTGATGAAACATAAATATACAAGATATCATCAGAGAACGAGTTCAACGATATGTCGAGCTTCGTTAACCGCCAATTCCAACCGAATCACTGTAATGGGAACCTGTGACCAAGTTTTTCTCTGGGAACGACACCTCGAGGTTGCATAGCTCGTTAAGACCAATATTTTGTGACATGCTATGGTTTCACCTCAATGCATTCACGGAATATGAGACAAAGTAATGCAAAGACATGCATAGGCATAGGAATGCTCATGGCTTCTCTCAGCCTTTGTTCTCTTCCCAACTAGAGAAAGGGGAAAGGTAGTGACAAGAGGAAACAAAAGAGCATGGAGGGGGTGCTGATGGCATCCAACTGAAGCATGAAGAGAGAAGAGAAGCTACATCAACAGCTCTCATTTGTTGCTTTGTTGGCATCCATAACAATATCCACGGTCAAATGCAAGGCCACCAGAAGAGATGACGACATATCCGCAATATAAAGGAAGATTGAGATCGAATGGCTGACTAATGTTCGACACATCAAACACACCACATTCAATCACTTTAATGATTTCCTTGAGCTTACGGTGGAGTTCGAGACAAAGGCCTTGGGAGCGTCCCCAGTGTAAGTGCTAGTTTTTCAGGTCTCACAGAAATCTATGCATTGTTGCTACAACTACGTTGGTAAAATTCGACCTACTAGGCTTTAAGAACCCACACACCTCCGCCTCCTGGAATCCAACCTCCTTCACGTCATTGACCCCTCCTCCGCATCACCAATGACGAATCGACGAGTCATCTTAGCGTCGGTCCTCTACGGTCCTCTATTGTGCCTTCCTTTTGTCGCAACTCCCTTTTCTCCATCTCCTTCCGCCAAGAACATGTTAGGTTTTTTCATTTTTTGTTGTTCTAGCTTAGTTGAATGCTTAAACTTAGATATTCTCGCTTATTTCCATAGAGGTTAACTTATTAGGTTTTTAGGAGTAAAAACTTAGACATTCTTACTCATTTGCATGTTGGTTAGCTTATATAAGATTAGCTTTATGTTTATTATACTAGCAGCTAAATGTTAGTTAATTTAGATATTATTGTTTATTTGCATGTTGGTTAGCTTACTTATCTTTTATGGTTGTTGATTAGCTATGTTATGTGTTGGTTGATGAGTACCATGTTAGTTGATTAGTAACTTCAACTTTCATTTGGTTAGCTTTGTGTTTATTGATTAGTAACTTGTGAGTTTGGTTAGATTTTTGTTTGTTGATTAGTAACTTATAAAGTTACGACTATATCGACAGCTACACCTCCGACGAACAAGTTGCAGAAGTCACCAGTCAGTACTCGATTAGTCGGGTCACTGACTAAAGATTAGTCGACAATCGAGCGACTAATCGGATTTAGTCAAGCATTAGTCAATTTTGACTTTTTATTAGTCTAAATATATAAATTATTTTTACACATATACTCAATCATAATTTGCATAGATTTAGCAATTTTCAAGTATATAAGAGATAAAAAAGAAGCAACTGAAGGAAAAATGTAGCAAGTTAAGAACAAACAATAGCTACATAACATTAGCTAATGTTCACAAATAGATACAACATGTCAAAATAAAAATAATTCAAGCAGCTAGTTAAAAGGAATTCATCTCAATCAAGGTCATCATCCAAATCACTCTCTTCTCCTTCATCATCTTCATCATCACCTTCTTTTTCATATTTGTCTTCAGGTGGAAATTCATCCTCTTCTTCGTTTATAGGTGCAACGTTTGAGCTCGAAGATGAAGCTCCCTGCCACGTTCATCTTTTGGCTTCTTCTCAGCTCTGAATTTTCTTCAGCACCACTAGCATGAGCCATTGCACCCCAAATCAATCCGAAATCTGGAAAGACCTCATCTTATTTCGAAGCCAGAGAAAGGGGGAAACACGCAGTGGTGCCCACCCCAATATATTAATTAACTATTAAAAAGATATATATTACAACAGCCACGAGTCAAGCAAATGCTTGTAGTGGAAACAGACGTTTTCGCAGTAGAAGTGATGACCAGAGAAAAGCACATCATTACGAGCCAATCAAATGGCGCACATCACTGCCATCAGGGTTAGAACCTCTTCTTTTTGTAAATTGCGCGCCCCATAGAGAGCAGACCAAAAGGAGTCGAAATCACTGGTGTTCATCCAACCCAGTCCCACCACACTACAGACAGGCGCGGACATACGGCAACGGAAAAAAAGATGCTCCACCATCTCAATGTCGCTATTACACAAAGGACATCTATTCGAAATCTGCTCAAATAATTTAGCATAGTGATCACGAGTCATAATGCGCTTTCGTCTAAAAAGCCATAGGAAGAAACCAATCCTCTCCGACGGGCCTGACGTCCAAATGAGGCTATAGTCCCGAATCATATTGCCATTAAGGGAGGGAGGAGATCTACAGATGGCACCATGTGCCTTCCGAACGAGTCTTCAAGGAGTCATGCCCGCTCAAATCCGACGAAGCCTCTAGCCGGAGAGATAGAGCCAGAATCCCATACTAGTGGAGTATGGTACAAGAAACGAAAGAACAAGGGAATGTTTCCAAGAGCTCAGACGAGACCAGAAAAGGATCAATGCGGGAACGGGAGCCAGAGCTCCGCCAAGTATATTTCGTATTCGCAATCGAGGACCTCAACCTCTAAATCCTCAATCAAGTCAGCAAAATCAGCAGATCTCGGGTCCTGGCTACCTCGGAGGTGAGGGCGATCCGAAGAGAGCAGTGAGACATTGAAATCTCCCCCAATAAGCCAAGAACAGTCTGGAAACGCAGCTCTAGTTGCACGGATGTCCACCCACATCTCATGTCTCTCAGCCACCAAACAAGGGCCATGAACACACGAGAATGCGACAAGAGACGAAGAGGCAAAGCATTCCAAGAGAACCAACAGAGTGCGAGAGCCCCTCAACTCCGCCCGAAATTGAAACATCGTACCCTTCCAAGCCAAAATCAAGCCATTAGAACTTCCCAAAGCATCTAAAGTCCAATAATCAGACAACGACCTCATACCAAAAGAGTTCTGCATCGCCAAATCACAAGAGTCAAGCTTTGTTTCCTGTAGAAGAATGTCGTCACATCCTCACTCTTCAAATCTCGTACCTAAGATCTTCCTTTTTCGGAGTCACACGGACCTCTGACATTCCAGGTAAGAATCTTCGTTTAAGCCCTTCTTTATAAAATAACCCCCATTTTGCTCACCGCGCCCATGAGCATCGATATCTGCACTTTCCGTTGTGACATAGTATGATCTCCCCAATGGCCATTTTCAGTTTCCGTCTCTGTCTATATCTCTTCGCAGCTCTCCTACCTTCTCCCAATATCGAGGGTCCTTCTTCAACAAACATGGTCGTGGGGCATTTGGCATTTGGAAAGACCTTATCTTGAGCTTGTACAATGACCTCTCCAGTTCATTCATCTAAATGTGCACTATCACGGGAGGAAAGAAGATCTCCCTTCTCAAGCTGACATTCCATCAGGTTGGAATTTATGCCTCTCTTCTTGTTATGGATCTCTAAGCAACATTACAAAAATTATGACTATATCAATTATTAATTTACTACTAGTATTTCTATTAGGTGGGTCACTAGAGTCATTACCAAGTCAAACGTGCTCCAGATGCGCCAAGCTCAAGATCTTGATGGCCATGTCTTTCAAATGTGGTGTGTCATCTCCATAATTATACCACCAATTAGCTAATAAAATAGAGAATTGGTTAAGTTAATGAAATCAAAGAAGGTCTAAATGACATTAATTGAAAATAATGCCTAAAATACATGGATCGAAACTTTCGTCATTTCTCATCCTTTCTCGTGGCTAATGGCTTGCCAAATGCCCCACAACCATGTATGTAATCGAGAAGCTCTTTTGTGGTGATGGCATTTTGTATATCCAAATCTAGATAAACTCTTTCCACACAATCTATAAAACCTCTCTACAACACAATATCTGCATCACCACCATATTTCGTGTAGAAGAAGTATGGGCTCAAAAAGTAAGCCGCTAGATGTAATGGAGTGTAAAGCATGTCCTCGGTCTTGGAGATAATAGCGTCCACAAAAAACTTATAAGATGGCTCCACGCAATTAAAAGATGCAATTATCTCTCTCTTTGTCTCTTCAAGCACTCCATAAACAAAGCTCGTGGATGGACGTCGATCAGCATCAATCACACGCAATAGACGAACCAAAGATGTAAAAATTTTGATTGCAAATGTGGTGTGATTCCAAAAAGTAGCGTTGAAGACTATGGATGTCGCTTGTTTTCACTTTTTGATCTTGTATCATATGCAAGTCATCCACTCATCTGACGAAACATCAACATGAGCTTGTCTTTTTTCTCTAGAATGCTTTCAAAAGTGAGAAAAATAGTAGCAAACCTTATTTTGCCCGGTCTAGCGATGTCTCTCTTATCTGTAAACTTCCGCATCAAGCTCAAAATTTTAGTGTGAACATAAATAAAAATAGTAAGGGTCCTTGCCTTTTTAATTGTGTTCTTCACTTTTGAATCTTTGTTCAACTCCTCCAACGCAAGATCAATGAAATGAGCAGCACGGTAAGGCTACTATATATGGGGATATTTTGTGAGCAGCAAGTCCCCATTGCTACATTTGCCAAAGCATTATTCGCAACAACTTGAACAGCAATCTCCACGCCAACTTTAATTATGCACTCATCCAACAGCTGAAAGATGTACTCGGTGGTGTGTATCTCGTCAGAAGCGTCTATGGACTTCAAAAATGAAGTTCCCAAGGAGCAATTGACACATAAGATCATGATGCTCCATCCTCGCATGTTTGTCATGCATTATAGAGCATCATATATATTCTTCCATGTAATTCGATGACATTGCAAGTCATCAGATATTTTCTTGACCGCCTTCTTAAAAAATGGACTACTAATCTCATACTTCGTAGGAGTCTTGAGACCAGAACCATACATCCCAATTGCCTCCATCATCTGCTTGAAATGGTTCATGGTCAATGCATTGATAGGGAGCACCGATGTATATGCCCAGTTGCATATATAGGAGACAACCCTTTCACGGCGGTCCATGGATAAAGCACCTTTTATACTCATCTGATGTGATCCTTGAACGGCGATGATCTGCTCTAGAGAATCGAAAGATAGATATTTTTTTCCTTATCCAACATCTCCAGCGATGTTGATATCAATCCCATCTCTCATCTCAGCAATCTCAGCGGCTTTCTAACCCTTCTTTCTAGCAACATCATCCAAGTACAATATCATCATCTTCTCCATCTGTTCGTCTTTACAGTGCGCAAGATGTAACTTGAACCTAAAACTTCACCACCTTCTTGCACAACCTGCAAGTAACCGTGTTCGGATCTGCATGGTTTGAAAGGTATCCAAATTGTCATAGAGGATCACAGGACCTCGATGGCAAATGGAAAGACGATGAGCTATCAGAAGCGACAATCATGGGGGTGTTTCCATCTACAATGTCAGAAACTCACAAGTTAAAACTCAAAACTTGACATAAAGTCAAAAAAGTCAGTAAAGTTGCTAATTATTATTCTATTAATAAATAATAAAATTTATACTAAAAATAAGTCAGACAAAACCAAGCTACAACTTCACATAAGAACAAACAATTACATTTAAATCGGAACAAACATTAAGAATAATGTTTAGTTCTGTTTTAGGTCAAAAGAACCAAATGGAGAAATTAGTTTAGAATATTCGAATCATAAATTTTAGGTAATATTTCTAAAGTCTAGAGTCTTTTTTTAAGTATTGTTATTGCATAAAATCAATGTTGTAAAAGTCGCCCGACTGGCCCGAGTAGTAGGTCCGACTAGTCTAGTCAGTGGGGTGGTCGACCGAGTATCGATTAATTCCGATTAGGTACACTAATCGACCAATTGTTACTTGGAGATACAATGTTTTTTTAATTGTAGAGGTTTACGTTATGTTAGGATGTACCGTTACGTATTTCTTATTTACCTCATGTACATTTATGTAATTTACCCAAGGGTTTTCTCTTTATATAAGAGACCCCAAGGCTCTATAGAATAACAACTGAGTATCTTGCTCTAACATGGTATCAGAGCCAAAACCCTAACCTAGGGTTTTTTTCCACTGCCACCCCCCCTCTCTCCTTCGGTCACCGCCGCCCATCTTCTATCTTCGCCCACCCCCACCTCCCCCCCGGTGCCGCCAGCCGAGACCCCCGCCTCCTCTCCCGCCAGTTGAGTTGTGCATTTTTTATAAGCAAACTTATTAAAATATTCCTAATGTTTTATTTAAATTCAATTACTTCTTTTATTTTATTATGGTAGTATAAAAATGTATAAAATCTATATAAATATATGTATAAAATTGAGTTATATATTTAAAATAATCATAAAATTCAAAGCCGTTTAAAGTCCGACTAAATCCGATTAATCGCCCGACTGCCGATTAATCCTTAGTCAGTGACCCAACCGACCGAGTACCGACTATCGACTTTTGCAACCTTGCATAAAATCCGACACAATCATGTACTTTTAAGAAATATTACTAAAGATTGGAGTCTGATTTTCAAAATACATTTTTTAAGAGTTGTGTCATTATTCCGTGAATCATTTTTTCTAGTCAACATCCATATTTTAGGCATTACAGATAAGATACTAAACAATAGAATAGTTACTTCATGTCTACAAATATTGGAGCTTCCATAGATTCCAACATAACTGTTATCCAAGGTACATATCGCTATTGAATTATTTTATTTCTATTAGCTAAATATAATGATTTATACCAACGATAAGAAGAGAGAAACTCAACTATGCATGGTTGGTGTAGCATTGATAGAAGATATATCCGATATAAATCTAGATTGTAAGCCCAAAACTTGAAAAAAATCGGATATTATAAAAACTCCAAAAAGAGGAAACCCAAAACTTTTTGTTTGGTGACGCTGGCTAGAACAGGAGGAGAGGAACACTGAGCTTCTTCGCATTCGAAGGAGAGGAACGCCGAGCAATCGAAGGAGGTGTGGTCCTACGGCAACCGGAGGAGCAGCAATCATCTGCTACCGCCTAGAGAGGGTTTCGAACCTTCAAAATGGGTATCGGATTTTCAAGAGTGAAGCAGATTTTGAAGAGAGAGGGAGAGAGGGTTCTGAAGCGTCAAGCAGTAACATAAATACTAAATAGTCGGGTATCTGGATCCTCTTGCAAAAGTTGATCGCTTAATCGGCCGACTAGTGGGACCAACTTGTCGCTCTACCAGACTAAAGGCCAATTATCCTTATTAGAGTCGGTTAGGCCACCCAGTCGATAAATCAGGCTGATTATCAGCCTAGTCAGCATATTTTTACAAGCTTGCTAACGAACATCGCTTCTGATAGCAACTTGTCTTTTTATGTGTCGCCGGGATCAAGTGACCCTGCATCGCAATGTGTTTACCTTTCAAACCATGTGGACTCAAATGCAGTTACTTGCAATCTGTGCAAGAAGGTTGTCAAGGGAGTTGTGTACAGGTTCAAGCAACATCTAGCACACCGAAGAGGAAATGTGTCTGTGTGTCCCAAGGTGGAGGAGACGAAGAAGAAGATGATCGCGTACCTTGATGGTATTACCAAGAAGAAGAGCCAAAAAGTCGTTGATGTTCAGGAAATGAGAGAGAAGATTGGTATCATTAGAGATGTGGGTCTAGCGAAGAGATCACGAGTATCTGATTCCTTGAAGTAGAACGTCGCAGTGGAGGGGTCATCACTTCATATGACCATAAAAGATGCATTCTCCAAAGATCATCACGATAGGGTTGCCTCCTATATATCCAATTGGGCATATACATCCGCAATTCCTTTCAATGCATTGACAAAGAAGCCCTTCATGCAGATGATGGAGGTTTGGAAGTACGGGCATAGACTAGAGACTTCAACGAGGTATGAACTCAATGGTCCATTTATGAAGAAGGCGTTGCAGAAAATGCACGATGATTTACAATGCCATCAAGATATGTAGAAGTCGATGGCATACTCTTTGGTGAATGATGCATGGACACGCATGCAAGGAAGTAGCATCATCAACTTTAGTGTCAATTGCACCTTGGGTACTTCATTTTTATGTCCATAGTTGACTCATATGAAGCTTTAACTGTGGAATGCATCTTCAAGCTGGTGGAGGTGCGTGAATAAAATAGGAGTGGAAAATGTGCTTCATGTTGTGGCGGATAATGTGTCTGCCAACGTAGTAGTGGGAAGATTAATGATCATAAAATATCCGTAGATTTGGTAGACTCTGTGTGCCGCACACTACATTACTCTTGCTATGGAGGAGATAAACAAAGAAATGAAGGTGAGGAGTGCAATCACAAAGACGAAGAGGCTCATAGTATTCATTTACTCTCCCACCAAAACTCTTACCTTGATGTGTAAGTTCACCAACAAGAGGGACATTTCACGGCCAGAGCAAACAAGATTTGCAACCACTTTCCCCACTCTTAAGAGCATTAATGAGAAAAAGACAAGTTGAGGTTGATGTTTTCCTCAGAAGAGTGGAGGAACTGCAAATGGTATAAGACTAAGAAGGGAGAAGCAATGAGTTTCATAGTCTTCAGACCTACATTCTGAAACCACACCGCACATGCTATCCGAGTATTCACACTATTGGTTCGTTTATTATGTGTGGTTGATGCGGATCGATGTCCATCCATAGGCTTTGTCTACGGAGGGCTTGAAGAGACCAAGCATAAGATAATTACATCATTCATTGGCGTGGAGCCGTCTTACAAATTTTTCGTAGACGTTGTTACCCCCAAGACCAAAGGAAGACTCAATACTCCATTGCAACTAGCAGTTTATTATTTGAACACATTCTTCTTCTACATAAGGCCTTAAATGTCTATCGGTCACTATTATTTGAACCCTTCTCTCGAATGCCCCCGATAAGGGCCTTGATCTGGAGATGGGGCCCGTTGCCCTGGAGATCGAGGAAGGTGGTGGGGCTCGCTGTCGAGAGATCGAGCTCTGCCTGGAAGATGGCGGCTCCGCCATGGAGTTCTGCCTCATAGAGGGTGGCTACCGCCTTCGGCTTTTTTTCTCGCTTTTTTTCTATTAGTGCAATAGCACTGCCTGGGTGATGTGTGATCGCCACCTTGCGATCAGGAGGACGGTTCCCTTCATGAAGGCCTTGAGTTCAGCATCGGCGCCTTGAGTGGTGTCACCACCGCCCAGAGATGGAAAAGAGCGGCTCCACCATGGAGCTGTGCCTAGAAGGGGATTGTCGTGTGGAGCGGAGGGGCATCGTGCGACATGCGCGATGGAGATCGAGCGTGCGCGATGGGGCTCCGTTGTTGATAGGAGGGAGGTGGATTTTGTCGTTGCAACCAGGAACAGGAGGAGGAAGAGGTTGCGGAATCGAGGAGGAGGCTTTGTTACAAGAGAAGCCCTACTTGAATACAAGCCGAAAGGAGGGCAGCTCATGGCTTCCTGCTTCAGTAGATGTTCAAAAGGACTGGAGACCTGGAGCTTCTCCCTGGAGCAGGATGGGGTTGAGGCCCTCGCTGCCTTCTGCTCCTCTTCGAAGAAACCCTAGAAGCTTACTGTCGTTAGAATAAGGGTTCCATCAGGAACCCAAAAGTTTCTCGAACTCGAGGATTTCTGGATCTTCAGAAGATGTAGAAACCATATAAGAATGTGCATCGACTTGTTGCTGTGAAAATTAGGGTTTCAAGAAACCCTAAAAGTTGAACTTCGAACTTGCTTACGGATGTAGAAAAATCTTCAATAAATCTTCAAGAATATAACTAGGGCTTCAGTAGAAACACTAGAATTGAATCTCAATTCTCGAACATAAATAACGAACATAAAATCCACAAGAATCGAACCCGCACTGATACCATGTTAGAAATATGAAATGTGGAAGCATAATCAGAGAAAAAGAATAAAATAATAAGAACACAGATTTTTACATGTAACCCTACTCCCTAAAGAGTGGGGGATGAAACCATGTGAGAATGTATCAAAGGGTCATATGTTGCATTCAACTTTCTCTCATACGATACAAGAGGTCCGGGGCTTCTTATATAGCCTCCACAGACTCTCCAAGTCCCACCACTAGTAGATGTGGGACTAAACAGTAGATGTGGTAATTGGATCCTGGAGGGATCCAATTACCCATCTACCACATATGATGCATATACTACAACATGTGCAAAGACGATTTTCATGTAAGAAGATTTCCATGTGGCTTAACGACCTCTTATATCCTAAAGAAGAAGACAATATACAATATTGGCCCAAGGTGATTGTGGACTCTATTAGACATAAACTTTATATTTAAAAAATTTAAAATATTGAAAATATTTCAAATTGGTCACTCGAGTAGTGTTTATTCTTTATTAAGTGACTTGAGAATAAATACCAAAAACTAAATTTTCAACACAACCAAAGGAGATGCACAAGATTTACTAAACTTCGGTAAGCTCTGGGAAATTCTTGCTCCTCGTCGATTGTCTTAACCATGTGCTCGAGTACTTTCTAAGGAGGTGGTCTCTTTGGGAGTATTGTTGGAGGTGGGACCTTCCCTACTCCCTCCTTCGGCGGGAGTGCCATCTTCTTCGAGTGAGGTGCAACACTCCACTGATTCAACCGCGACGACAACAAGGGTTGGGAGTAAAACCAAATGCTATCATAGGCGTAGACGAACCATGGCTTTCGTGGCTCCTCTTGTTTTAGAACAAAAGTGCTAGGTGACATGAGTGGCAAGATCTATTGCGCCCTCGGGTCCTTCATTTGTTCCTGGATAACCTAGAGAAGAAACAGTCGGTCAAAGCTCTATTTCAAGGGTAGAAGTGTAATATTGTTTCGTTAGAGGAGTCAAAACTTGTCTCATGTTTTGATATGGTGTGGAATTCCATGGGAGCAAGGACTCCTCGGATTTTAAAGCAATTGAAGCGAATGGCAGTACAGGAGTTACGGTTATAGCCAAGAAGGGGTCACTTTTTTATTTTATTGCATAACACAAGGGTAGACATGTCCAGTCAGTCATCCATCGATAGATTAGCTCCACCTTGGTTCTCGTTTCGTGTTTACAGGCTAAACACTGGATGTGGTAATTGGACTATGGAGGTATCCAATTACCCATCTACCACATATGACTCATATACTACAACATGTGCAAAGACGATTTTAATGTGGCTTAACGTCCTCTTGTATCCTAAAGAAGAAGACAATATACAATATTGGCCCAAAGTAACTGTGGAGGGTTATATTAGGCATAAAGTTTATATTTAAAATTTTAAAAATATTTAAAATATTTCAAATTGGTCACTCGAATAGTGTTTATTCTTTATTAAGTGACTTGTGAATGAATACCCAATACTGAATTTTTTAACACAACCAAAGAAGATGCATAAGATTTACTAAACTTCGGTAAGCTCCAGGAAGTTCCTGCTCCCCTTCAATTGGCTCTGGGAGGAGCAACCTTTTATCAATACGGTAATGGAAGCTCCGGGAAGTACATGCTCCACCTCGATTGGGTCTCAACTCTGGGTTCAAGTACTTTCTAAGGCAGTGGCCTCTTAAGGAGTTTTGATGGAGGAGGGACCTTCCCTGCTCCCTCCATCAGCGGGAGAGTCATCTTCCTCGAGTGAGGTGCAACATTCCCCCACTGATCGCAACGGCAACAAGGGTTGGGAGTAAAATCAAATGCTATCGTAGGCGTAGACGAACCATGGCTTCAGTGGCACCTCTTGTTTTAGAACAAAAGCGCTAGGTGGCATGAGTGGCAGGAGCAATTGCACCCGCAGGTCCTTCATTTGTTCCTGAAGGGAAGTTTTGACCAAGAATGTTAGGGGTTTGGGTAACCTAGAGAAGAAACATTCGATCGGAGCTCTATTTCAAGGGTAGAAGTGTAATATTGTTTCCTTAGAGGAGTCAAAACTTGCCTCTTGTTCTGATGTGGTATGGAATTCCATGGGTGCAAGGGCTCTCTAAGATTTTATGGAAATTGAAGCGGATAGCAGTGCAAGAGGTACGGTATAGCCAGGAAGGGGTCACGTTTTGATATTATTGCATAACACAAGGGTAGACATGTCCAGGCAACCGTCCTTCGATAGATTAGCTCCACCTTGGTTTTTGTTTCGTGTGTTTATAGGCCAACCTCTGCAGCAAGTACGGAATATGTGGTCTAAAATCTGTAAGACCAGGAAGCTTTTTCCAAATGTTGCATGGCTGGTGGGACGGGACTTTAATGTCACCCTTCTATCCTCTAATCGTCCCAGTTTGCATGGAGGTCAAGATACTAGCCCCTTGGAGTTGCAATCTTGATTGATGATCTGCAGTTGGAAGTTATGGAAGCTTGATACAAGGTTCGCTTGGCGCAACTCTAGCCCCCAATCAAGATTGAATGGCTTTCTTGCATCAGCTCAATTTCTTGATATTTTCCTTCTCTCCTCGACCTCTTCCAGGCGGAGATCCAGATCATATCATACCTCGCCTATTTGGGACTCTGGTGTAGATCAAACACCACGAAACTACTTTAAGTTTGAGAAGGCTTGGCTTTTGGAAGAAATTTTCAAAGAGGCAATTTTTAGGATGGATTATGGGCATGGGTCGTCCTGATCTAGCATGTTGCCCGACCGCTCAAGCTCGACACAAACCCACCATCGATATGGGGGAGCCTGGGCCTCCATTTTGGCCCATTTCCCAAATCGGGCCCAGCTCAGTTTTGCACGGGCCCGAACCTGAAGCCCACAGGCCAACCTGGATTCTAGCCCGAGATTGGTTCGACTCGAACCCACACCCGACCACCCGTCCGACCTGACCCCTATTTCCAAAACCCTAGGGGCATGTTTGGTAACTGGGTTGGGTTGGGTTGGGGTATCCTCCTGTCAATAATAGAAGGTTGGGAGAGTTGGAAAGGGTTAGAATGATAAATGTGATTTGATGTGACATTGATTATGTGTTATATTAAGTTTTTTAATGATTATAATATAAGTTTTATATTGATTTTTATTTGAACGTGGTTAAAAAAATTATAACAAAGAAGTTGTACGATCCATACAACTAATTTCAATATAGGAATGCAGGGATAGAGCAGGGGGTATGCCAGGTTACCCGAGGTAACCAGGCAACCTAACATGCCCTAGGTTACAGGTTACCCACCCGACCCGCACCCCCTCCAAATTCCCAACCCAACCAAACACACCACATTCTTGTCGCTTGCCGCCCCCTCGGAACCTCCCTTTCCTCACAATGTCGACCACTGGGCACTGGCGCAACCGCCCCCTGGAACGACCCTAAGCTCCCCTCCTCCATCGCGCCACAGGATGGCCATCCCTCCCTTATCTCCCAATCAATTCCATCACCCGCATCGTGACAAAAAGTGTCTCTCCTCTCAACCACTTTCTCCAACGACGTGTTCTTGCCTCCTCTCCACCTTCCGGAGCACCATCTCCTCATGCAGATCAATGCATGACACTCCATCTCCTCGGGCCAAGCTACCAGCTGAGTTCCGTATATTTTTCGTGGAGGGTCCTTTTGGGTGCACAACAGCAAAAGTGAAGAATGGGCATCACGGTGGTCAAGTGTTTTTTATTCCCCCATCATATTTCTGCAATGCAATGTGATTTGTAGAATTTTTTATTATACAAGTTGATGTTGCAATCAAGGCCTTAAATGTCGGTTTCGATCACCATTTCGGTGACCAACCAAAACGAAATTTCGGTGGAATTTCGATCGAAATTCGATCGAAATTTCGGTCATTTCAATCATTTTTTTACTAGGACCCTCATATTTCAGTCATTTCAGCCATTACAGTCGAATTTCGATTTCAACAAAATATCGATATTCGGGAGAAATTCATCTGAATTTCGCTGAAATTTGGGGCCATGGTCGCAATCCAGTTCGGTTTTAATTGATTTATTTGAGTATTTGTTAGTTATTCTTAAACATTAGGTGCAATGAAGTAATTGTAAGATCAGTGCAGATAATCTGCTCATGTGACATTTCCCGATTTCCGTGTATATTCCTCTTTGAATATACAGCCTTTTTTGTGAATTGACAACGCAATAAAAATAGAAAACCATAATAAAGAATCATGATATCAAGCTTGCTAGCGTTACTTTGGATACGAGCAGGAAAAAATATGATCCCGGAAGATGGTATAATAGAAGTAGAATTGATATTCTTTTACCTGAATATGGTCCCTTAATATGGTCCCTATGGGAATCATGGGCCAGCCCAACCCAAATCTGGCCCATCATGAGTCAGGTAGTGCTCGGGCTTGGGCCCAGTAGCTGGGAATTAGCAAGCCTAGGCATGTCTTGTGGGCCCGATTTCATAAATAGGCTTGGACACGCTAGGTTAGGCATGGCCCGAGTCCGGCCCATGCTCCACCCTAGTGGTTTCTGACCATTAGTCTTCTATGGTGGCCACTGGCTGGATGGTGGTGTGTTTGGCTCAGAAGCTTACATCATATCGTATCAGACTCTGCCAATACAAGAAGTTCGAGTAATGTGAACTAATACAACGGTGGCAGAGGAGGGAGTAAGCAGACTATACATAATAGAAGATGACGGATATCTTTCAGAGTCGGCGCTTAGTCAGAAGGCTAGCTTAAAGAAAACAATTGCTTTAGAGGATAAAAAACGTGTGGCGTAATGGAAACATATGTCAAGACAAATCTGACTCAGTAAGGGAGATGCAAATACAAAGTTTTTCCATTGGGTTGCAAGTGGTAGGAGAAAACACAACCTCATTTAATAGGTGGTGGTGAATGGTAGGCAGGTTGAAAGGGATCAAGATATGAGAGTCGCTACTGCAGCTGAAAGTGGTTGCCTGAAACTTGAATGCAGATGGGGCACTCGGCCAGAAGGATTCTCGATGTCCTATCGAGAATTCTAGACCTTAGTGGGTGGTGATGTTAAGGAGGTGGCAGAGGAATTTAAGAATGGCAATGGTGGCTTTGATCGTATGAACAAGGCTCTCCTTTTTCTCCTTCCCAAAAAGGAGGTCTCAAAGAAGGTGGAGGATTTCAGGTCGACTGCTCTCTCTAATGCAATTTACCTTGTGATAGCCATATTTTTGGCTAACAGGCTTAATGTGGTTATGGACCAATCATTTCACATGTTCATTCAACTTTTATCACGGGTAGACAGATCGGTGATAGTTTGGCAACAGCTATGGATATCATTGCAGATTGGAAAGAAAGGATAGTGGAATGCTTTGGAAGGTGGACTTCTCGAAAGCTTATGACTCAATTGTTTGGTGTTTTATCTAAGTTGCTTTGGCAAGAAGAGATTTTACGGTCTGGATCTTTTGGATGAAGAGATGTGTCACCACAGCATCATATTCCTTGCTAGTTAATAGTCGTAGCAATGGGGTTTTTTTCCAACCCCGGAGAGAGGTGCGTCAGTTTCCAACCCCAGAGAGAGGTACATCAGGGATGGCCCCTAGCTCCTATGCTAATTTTTATCGATGTCGATGTATTGGCGAATATGGTGGACCAGGTTTCCGTGGCAGTGTCTGAAGATTGGTTACGTACATGGGGACATTTCTATTCCCCTGCTCCATTATACGAATGACAGTATAGTATTTTGTTCATCGAAGCCAAACGTATTGAAACAAAGAGGATGGCACTCACCCTGGAGATCTTTGGCGAGTTGTCCGATCTAAATCTCAATTGTACCAAGTCTATGGCCGTCCCTTTTGACATGGAAGATGTTGCAACCTGCATGGAGGAATTAGGGACTAAGTGAGGCTCTCTGCAGATCAGATATCTTGATCTTCCATTAACATGTGGCAAGCTCAAGTACGTTGACTGATTAATCGAGAAGATGGAAAAGAAGTTATCAGGGTGGAAGGGGGCAATTTTATCGAGGGATGGTCGTTTGGTAGGGATGCAAATGGTTACGGATATATCTGCATCCGATCCGTCATCGTATCCATTTTATATACATTTTGATATATGTATCCGTTTTACAATAGATAAAGATATGGATATAGTTTTGATATCCGCAAACATCTGTGTGTGTATATATATATCTGTATATCCATTTTCGTATATAAATATACTCGTAGATTTATTTTTAACCCTATATAACATAGTTTTATACCTTCTTTTACCATATTTGTATAATTTTTATGATACAAATACATTTAGTAAATTTATATCATGTGTTTTCCATCCAATTCATGTATATTTAAACTGATTTTATAGAGTATTTCTAACAATACTCTATGAGATCAGTAACCGTTTTACATCCGTATCCGTTTTTTAAGGATATGGTAAGATAGTTCTAATATCCGTCAATATCCGTATCTGCATCCCTATTCATATTCAAAAATGGATAAGGATACGGGAATAGCTATATCAGTATCGGTATCCATTGCATCAATATCGTTTGGTGCTTGTGAGGTTGTTCTTGTAACAATCCATGTGTTATCCATGTCTTCTTCCGGTCGAGATCCGCAAACAATCGGAGATGATTATGCGAAGATTTTTTTGGTCCTCTGGTTAGAATGTGTCTAGGATACAACTGATAAATTGAGATACGGTTACTTTACCCAATTGTGAGGGGGTCTTAGAGTGACCCGTCTTGAATCTATGAACAAAGCGCTGCTACTCAAATGGATATCTAGAATCTGGGGGAGGAGTGAAGACCTCTTTTGCAAATTTACTCGGCAGATCTAAGGGATTAGAGCACAGAATGTCTTGCACACACACCCATCATTTTACTCTTCGGCTTTCTGGAAGGAATCACTACTCTTGTCCCATATTTATAAGTCTTGTTCAGACGCATTCTTGGTGATGGTCACTCATTTGTACCTTTTGGACTTATTGCTGGACTAATAAAGGTATGTTGGCGTCTCGATATCCACAGCTATTCGTCTTAGCTGCTAATTAGGTGACATGTGTGATTGATTATTGGGAGAAAGAAAACTGGATGCAATTTAATGTTGTAGATTTTTCTGATCAGCGTCTGAAAGATTTTTTTCATCTCTTGGATTCTCTCGCCCTTATTCCAGATCCTGAGGGTGGGAGAGATTACTGGAGCTGGAAAATAGAAGACTTTACTGCCAAGCGCACTTACAGAGATTTACTTATACCAGCGCCACTGTCTACAGATTTATTGGCCCGAGATTGTGGGTTTGTGTGGAGCCTCAAGCTCCCTTGCCGAATTAGTGTTTTTCTCTGGCTCTTACGTAGAGGTTGTATCCGTACCAGAGATCGTTGCTTAAGACTATTCCCGGGTACCACTCAACTTTGTGCTCTTTGCAAAACGAGGTGGAAACTATTGGTAACCTTTTTTCCATTGCGAGAAGACTTTGGGAATTTGGCACAACTTGGGTCGCTCCTTGCTAAGCATTCAGAACCATCAGAGCTTTTGGGATTCTCTCTTCTCGAACAAGGATCGACCAAATTTAAAATTGCTTTATCTGTTAGTTGTGGTATGGGCGATCTGGCTAGCTAGAAATGTTGTAATTTTTGCGTCGAATCATTTTTTATGGGGAAAATATAAATTTTCATGCCAATACTCTTCTTGAGTCTTGGTCATTGTAATTCACATTAGTCTTATAATTTAATATAACCAGGACGGACACCATTGCGTGATACACCCTTTTTTACCTAAAAAAATCAGATTTACTAAACATATTGACGCTAAAAGCAAACACCGATAATTATTATATTTAACTTGTAAATGCACACATAACATATGATGCAGAGTGGTGGTAGTGAGTGGACGAAGGTAATTCGTCGCCGACGTGGCAAGCGGGATTCAACTGCGATGCAACTGCTTTGGGGTGGCGCCTATCGCGGCTCAGAGGAGTTTTTCCGTGGTTGTTGCTTGCGGTGTAGAGGATGGGGTCACCGCGCATCAAAGTGTCGGGACCCCGTTAGATGTTTCGCGAGCGGGCAAAACGGTCACCGGAGTTTTCAAGTGCGGCAGCAGGCGATTGGGAGGTCAGGCGGCCGTAGGTGCGAAGGCTCCACTTGGCGGGGCAGTCGGTAGAGCAGAGGGAGAGGCCTCTCTGTTGCTTGTGGGGGGTGTGCCGTCGGGACGGTCAGGGCCTAGCGGAGGCTATGGCGGACATCGGAGCGATGTTGGGTATGGCCTTCGAAGGTAGCGAAGGTGTGTGCATGACTGCACGTGGCTTAAGGGAGGGGGAGGTTCAAAGGCATGTGGATTTCTGGAGGACGTCGGCAGGTCAGATGCACTGGAGATCGACTTTGGACCGATGGGGGCGTTGTAGCGAAGTTGGAAGTGGGAACTTTGAGGTTCGAGGGATGCCACTTGTAGCTCGTGAGTTGGCGACGCTAAGGACGGTTTTGGCATCGGTTTTGAAGATGACGAAGGTCACCTCTCCAGGTCTCCTACAGGGACAACCCCCATGGTTGGTGACGCGAGGACTTGGGAAGGACGATGCCTTCCCTAGCATGTTGTTTGTTCATTTCGATGGTGCACGGTTTCGTGTGGAGGTTCGCGTTGCGGGGCGATCGACGGAGGCCGAAGGAGACGATCGACAGTGGCATTTCTGCTCTGGAAGTGCTTGCGTGGAAGGGGCAAAAGACACCAAGGCCCTAAATGTCGGTTTCGGTCACCATTTTAGTACCGACCGAAATCGAATTTTGGTGGAATTTCGACCGAAATTTCGATCATTTCAGTCATTTTTTGTATTAGGAACCCCATATTTCGGTCATTTCGGTCGAATTTCGATTTCGACTGGATATCGATATTTGACAAAAATTCGACCGAATTTCGCTGAAATTTGAGGTCATGAAAGACACTTTCGATGGGATTCAAATCCCTTTTCCTCAATCGGGTGTGGGACTACATGCGGTACAAGCATGCCAGGGACCTCGAGTGGTGCGCCACCAGGGCACGTGAGGAGTGAGGTCAGTCATTATGGGGCTCCCCCGCTCTTCTCGGATGTTGTGCGTGGCGAATAAGGTCGGAGGGCATACTGCAATAGCTGGTGGAGGGGTGGATCCGAGTGCCTGCGTAAAACCGGATACGTTTCAAGAAGGCGGATTTCTTTTTCGGGGCAGGTGGATTCAAGCATGGGCTTCTCGGGCAGTCAAGAGCAGGTGTGAGGAAGGATACCTAATGCTATCTGGCAAGTACGGTGAGGGAAGACGGTTCTTGTGTTGCGGATTCGAGGCTATCGAAGGCAGACCTTGACGCTTCGTGCGGGGATCTCTCGCAGACGGAGGTGCGCCAGCATGGGTCAAAGCGTGGCGCCGCTTCGTGCAGTTTGGGAGGCAATGGTTCGATCTGCTCATTTCGACGGTATGAGGGAGCGTTTGGTCTGTTTGAGCCGGGCCGCTTGGGCTCGATTGTTTCGGTTGCAATAGCCTCTGCTCCTGATCAGCTTCTCGGGACTAAGAGCACGATTGGTTCAGAGGGGATTCCCATTTCGATGGGGCTATCAGACAGGGCGACGACTCCCAGGATGTACGGTAAAGAGCATGCTTTGTATTCCAGGTCGACGACTTTGGAAAGGCGGAGGAGGAGGCAGGTTGAGCCAAACAAGCGGAATGTGGGGAGCATGCGGGCTCAGAATGAAGGAAGCTCTTTGAAGGAGAGGGGGCAGCCATGGGTATCTCTATTGGGGGAATGTTTGGAAGTTGCGGAGGCCCCGCGGCAGGTGGACCTGCTTACGATATTGGAGGGGGATTCTTCAGGTGCTGCAGTAGGGGAGGGACTCGGGCCATCGGAGGCGTTGCAGGCTGAGGAAGGGGAGGTGGATGCTACTTTTTGGGACGAGGAGTTATTGAGATTAATGAAGAGGGGTCTAATCAGATGTATTGGGGTGGTGTCGCCAAAAGGTCTGTTGCTGGTTCCTAAATGAAGGATCTGTCATGGAATGCACGGGGCCTGGAGTAGCCGGAAAAGAGAAGCGCAATGGGAAACTTGAAAAGGAAAAATGGTATGGACGTGGCTATGATTCAGGAAAAGAAGGTAGCAGGGGGGATGGAGGAAGTTTGGAGGGTTGCAGGGGGAGGGTGCCTTGAAGAATTCAGGGCGGTCGGAGCAGTGGGTATTGTAGGAGGGTTATTGATAGATTGGAATCGTGATGCGTTCTAGCCGGAGGGGGAGGTGATGTTCGGCAGGCATTCGCTTTCGGTCGTGTTGGTGCAGACGGAGGACATGAACCGTATGCCGATCTCCAACGTTTATGGCCCATGCGAGGGGGGCTTGGCTTTAAAGCGATGGCATAGGACCTTTCTACGGCTCGAGCAGGATACCCGGAGATCCCATGGATCATTGGCGGTGACTTCAATGTGACCTTGTTTCCGGAGGACCAGTCAACGTAATTCAAGATCGAGGTCACATATCGACCGATTTTTGTTGTCCACTAAGGGTATGGCATTGTTTCCATTAGCGGAGTCATGGGTGCTACCATAGGCTCACCCGGATCACACGCCTCTGCTTTAATCGTCGGGGGAGGAGAGTCGACACAGGTTGTACTTTTGCTTTAAGAAGGTTTGGCTTCTACAAGAGGGTTTTCGCGAGCTGGTGTCGGATTTCTGGGCAAACTGTCCGGTTCAGGGGACGACGGTGACAAAGTTTGCAACTAAGTTGAAAGCGCTGCGAGATTTTCTGACGGTGCATGGAAGGGTGATTCAGGAACAGCGACGGGAGAAGAGGCGGAGGGTTCAGGAGATGGTGTGTCGGTTGGATAGGTTGGAGGATGAGCGGGCATTGTTGGAAGAGGAGTTCATTGAGAGGGGGTCAGTTTAGAGGAGATTGTGAGCGAGGATAAGGAGGAGGAGGTTGCTTGGTGGCAGAGGTCCAGACATCGATGGGTGAAGGAAGGGGATGTGAATACGTGCTTTTTCATGATGTGGCCAGTGGGCGAAGGAGGAGGAATCGCATTCGCTCAGTTGAGATTGATGGGGTGGCAGTTCAAGGAGACCGGGAGGTAGGGGCGGCTCTGAGGGCGCACTTTTCAGCGTTCAGTCGTCGGCATGGAAGGCGCGGATGGGGATGGCAAGGAAGGGGCGTGGCTACCCTTTTTGAGGACTCGGCGGCAAGTTTAGTCAAACAGAAGTCAGAGGAAGAGGTAAAAGGGGCATTGTGGGTGCTAAATGCGGATGGAGCTCCTGGGCCGGATGGATTCCCAGTGTGTTTCTACAGGGAGTTTTGGGAGGAGATAAAGGGAGATATCATGGAGGTGGTGGTGGAATTCTACGAAGGTAATTTTGATTTTGAAAGGTTGAATAGGGCGCTCATCTGTTTGCTGCCGAAGAAGAATGTGGTGGTCTGGGTGAAGGATTGCATACACATTGCGTTGTCGAATGCGATCTATCTCATTATTACGAAGATTCTGCATCAGATTGTGTAATAAGAACAGTCGACCTTTATTCCTGGGCGTGTTATGGCGGATGGTTTGGTCACGGGTTCAGAGGTGGTGTCAGATTGGAAGAGTTTGAATTCGAAGGGACTTCTGTAGAAGGTAGACTTCTCAAAGGCGTATGATTGTGTGGACTGGCAGTTTTGTGGAGCTCTTTGCAGCAGAGAGGCTTTTCACCAAGATGGGTCACTCGGATCAAGCGGTGCGTCATGACGACCTCGATGATGGTGCCAGTAAATGGCAGACCGAGGGGAGTTTTTTCCAGCCTAGAGGGGCCTCGAGCAGGGATGCCCATTAGCGCCCCTTTTGGTTGTCTTGGCGGTGCATGCGCTTGCAGTTATGATGAGGTTGGCAACGTCCGAGGGGTAGTGGTCGTGTTACATGAGAGAGGACATCTTTATCCCTTTGTTGCAATACGCCGACAACACTATTATCTTCTTGGGGCGGAGGAGGGAAGGGTGGCAAGGAGCAAGGGCAATAATGGAGATTTTTAGAGACATATCGTGTTAGAAGGAGAATAGGGACAAGTCTATTGTGGTCCCTTCCGCGCTTTCGAAGGTGGAGGTGAGTTTGGCTACGGGGGCGTTGCAATGCTTGGTGGCGACGTTGTCGATTTCGTGCTTAGGGCTACCCTTGGTGGCTGGCAGGGTGAAGGTGGTGGATTGGTGGCATGTGGTAGATCATATAAAGAGGAGGATGGTCGGGTGGAAGGCAACGTTGTTTTCCAAGGGGGGAAGTTGGTTCTGTTGAAGCCAAGCTTGCAAAAGTCGGCCGACTAGGCCGACTAGTCGGCCCGACTAGTCGAGTCGGGGGGGTAGCCGACTCGACTAGGCCTAGTCGGCCCTTAGTCGGTCCACCCGACTAGTCGGGCCGACTAGTCGGCCTAGTCGGCCGACTAATCGGCCGACTTTTACAACAACCTTTTTTATTTTTTTTGTTTTTCACTTTTTTTAAAAGCAAACATATTCTAATACGCTTAATGTTATATTTAAAGTCAATTACTTCTTTTGTTTCATCATGATGTCATATAAAATGTACAAATACATGTATATACATACGAATATATGTATAAAAAACTGATTTATATATTTAAAATAATTAAAAATTCAAAACCGACTATTGACCGACTAATTCCGACTAGTCGCCCGACTGCCGACTAATCCTTAGTAGGTGACCCCGCCGACCGAGTACCGACTACCGCTTTCTGCAACCTTGGTTGAAGCATATCCTCTTGACGATCCTGGATTTCTTCTGCTCTACTTGGGACATGCCCAACGAGGATCGTTGCGAGATTGAGGCAATCATGAGAAGATTCTTCTGGTCGGATGGGAAGTAGGCACGAGGTGGTTATCACCTGATTGGATGGGACAGGATTACGACGTCTAAAAATGAGGGGGAATTGGGGTCAGGAGACTGAGGGAGATGAATAAGGTGTTATTGGCTAAGTGGATTGTTCGGATTTGAGGAAGTTATGAGCATCTGATTTGCAAATTGTTGAGGAAAATTTATAAGGTGTCGATTTCGTTGAAGGTTGAGAATGGACGCATCCCTTCCTCTTTGCGGAAGGGTGGTGATGATTGCACGGGAGCTGTCGTGCAAATTCAAGGCGTGCTTGGGAAGCGGGAATGCCTTCCGCTTCTGGTTGGACGATTGGACGAGTGAGGGGGTCTTGGGGGACCGCTTCCCAAAGCTGATGCAGCGAGTAGTGGATAAGGAGGTGGTGGGGGGAGGTATGGGGGAGGGTCTTTGTCCCCTTTATTTGTAGCAGAGCTGTCGGACCGGAGGGTGGTGGAATTTATGGAGTTGCGAGTTGCTCTGGAGCTGGAGCGGGCACGTCGATGGGCAGGGATCATTTGGTTTGGGGTGATGGTACATTTTGCATCAAGAAGGCTTACTTGCATTTCATCGAGGAGGAGCGTGGTGTGTCAGAAGAGGAGGGTGTGGATCTGTGCATGATTTGGAGAAGTAGGGTACCCGCTAGGATCAAAGTTTTTCTGTGGCTATTTAGGTTCGGAACGGTTCTCACGAAGGAGCGGCGGGGGCGGTTATTCGAGGTGGTTGGCACTGAATGTGATAGGTGCGACCTGGAGTCGGAGGATTTGGACCACCTGTTCTTCTTGTACACCATTCTGCAAATGTGTAAGTGAAGATTGGTGTTCCATGGCTTATCCCTCTAGATTTTGTAGGTTTTTGGCAAATTATAAGGAATGTATGTGGCGCAAGGCATGAGAATGGCACTCTCTCATTTATTGCGATCTGGGCCATTTGGTCGGCTCGGAACGGTGTCCCCTTTTTTTGAAAGGATATCCTTTTCACTTAAAAAGCGTGCATGTACATTGTAAGGCGTTGTGCAAAACTTGGGATATACAATGTCAAGTACATGTAAATCCTTTTTTGTTTTTTTCTTTTTTATATGAATATACACTTTTTTCTAAGGTGACTCCCACCATGGGAGGACACCCGAACTTTCATTCAAAAAAACATATATAATCTACAAAATAAATGCAAAAATTTCCACATCCTGCACCAGCATGATAATCAGAAATTAACATAAATGTCTGGATGCACGTGCACAGAAAAAAAAGTTAGATCCAGACAATATAACCAACCTCGCGATTGACATATGATGGTCCGATACAAAGGGTATCTACATCGGCACCCGGGCCATGAACCTGAAATTCCGGAACATTCAAACACATCATTTCAACTAAACCAGGAGCAGGTAATGGAACAAGAGAACAAAAACATAAAGCTAGACTGAGTTAAAATTAAAATATACTACTAGAATCGTCACACATCTAGTGACAATGATGACGAGAGTGGTGGATGCATCTGATGGATCACAACCATTTTCCAACTTCTCATTTCCTATGGATATTATGATAGGCAACGAATATAATTTTAGTTTTAAAGTCAAGGCTCGGGCTATTTCATGTCAATGACAGCAAAATTGGATTATACTAATCACAACCAATCCAAACCATTTTCCATACTATAGTTTTTTTTGCTTTTTTGTTAATTCAAAAAAAGAAAAAAAAAGTTAATTCAAAACATCTTTAAGAGAAACAAGTATAATTGCACTTATTTAGTGATCATCCATTGCTAGTTAAAATTAAAAAATAAAGTTGTACACAGCGTGTACAAACTTTGCAGACATGGGAATACAATTCATATAAGCCTCCTAACGAGAACCATTCTGCGCTCTCTTTTTTGAAAAAAAGGATGGTCGCTCTCAATTAGAATTTAATGATAATTCGTTTATATTTAAAGTTAAACTTTAAAGATGTATACAGCTTTTACGAACTGTCAGCAATGAAAAGCAATTCATGTAGCCTAACAAGAACAACCCAATCCCACGTGAAAAAATGTATGCCACAACCCTATCAATATAGGTTATTTGACCTCAAAAACTAGCCACAAGCCATAGGAGTTACCCGCTCCCTGCCCGTTTAAAATTAATCATCTCTAAATGAACATTGAAACTTCTCAATGGATAGATGGTCCACCCACCTGCAGTTCATTTGTGTCCAGATCTGACAAAATTGCAACCAAACAGACGTGATAGAAGTCCTTCCAAGGAACTATCACATAGTACACGAGGGGCCTCCATATCTCGCATGAAGTTCTGCATTTTAGCCCTCGTAAGCACTCCCCCACTTCTAACGAGACACGTGAAGATTTTGACATGACGGAACACTTTCAAATTCATGATCAGCTGCCAATAACTAAAGAAACAAGGAAAAGCAATGATCCAGTAACTCATCAACACAGTGTACACCTCCTTAACAGAGAACGTGTCACCTTCCCAGCACCGACATCTAAAGAGACACATGAATATTTTGACGTTGACGTAACGCACTCCCCCACTTCTAACGAGACACATGAAGATTTTGACATTGGCGGAACACTTTCAAATTCATGATCAGCTGGCAATCCCTAAAGAAACAAGAGCAATGATCCAGTAACTCATCAACACAGTGTACACCTCCTTAACAGAGAATGTGTCACCGTCCCAGCACCAACCATCCTTTTCTCCAGCTTCTGGATGAAGACGTACAAGTCCTGTTATGCGACAAACTCCTCATACCTCTGATCCAAAAGACCTCGTGTCCAGTATTTTGAGTAGAAAGAAAGGTCAACCCTCCGGATTCATGCACCATCCCAGCATCACCATAACATAGCATCCTTCTGAGTCACCAATCACCATCATTAAATGTCTGGGAAATTAATCGATAAATAGGCCTCTTAATAACCAGTCACCAATCCGAATCATCGAGTTCACCCATGACAAAATCCGTGTAAAATGCCAATTCACCCATGCAGCAACCTTCATGGTGCTTTTCCAATAACCAAAATGCCCTTTTCTTGTATGATTCCTGAGGGGTAAAACACCCGATTCATGTGCCTCTCACAAGGCAGACCAAAACAGAATCCGGATGCCAAGCATCAGGCCATTACAACTAGGCACACGATTCAAGAAAAGTCAAGCACCTAAATCCAAGAAAGAAGAGTATGCTAGATAAAGCAGTGAATGGCTTCACATATCAGTTTTGATATCATTTCACCATGCCCGGAGAGGATTATTTCAGGGAATTGTATCGGTATTTCGTTGATATCATCAAAAACAGTGGAAACGAATCTGGAAGAATCTGGAAACCGTTTATAAAAATTAAGGTTTCAATGTTCTTTAATCGAAAAGTAATATATAAATACACATTTGGTTGCAAAAAAAAGTGTGATTTGAGTAATATATAAATACGCATTTGGTTGCAAAAAAAAAGTGCGATTTGACTTAGTACCACACATCACATGTAGCATACTCATATTACCATATTGTATTATAAAATAAAATATGCAACCAAGAAGAGAAAGTATAATGCACTGCGTGTGTAATTTTGATAAAATGCACGATATGTATAATGATAAAAAAATCATAAGATATATGAAATAGTAGATAAAAACACTAGCTATCAAATATAATATGCTAGACATATTAAATAAAAGTTCTTCGGATTGTCAGAGAAAATACTGAGTTGTTTTATTCCATAGAGCCCTAGGGTCTCTTATATAGAGAGAAAACCCTTGGGTAAATTACATAGACGTACATGAGGTAAATAAGAAATGCATAATGTTACATCATAATATAACGTAAACCTCTACACTCCCCCTCAAGATGGAGCATAGATATCAATCATGCTCAGCTTGGAAGAACATCTCTAGAAAGATCCTCTGAGCAATGGCTTGGTAAATATATCAGCAGTCTGGTCCTCTGAATTGACGTGTGAAGTGGAAATCGAGCCCTTATGGATCATGTCTCTAGTGTAGTGACAATCTACCTCAATGTACTTTGTTCTTTCGTGAAAAGCTGGATTATTAGTAATGAACAATGCTGCTTGGTTGTCACACTGAAGCTGCATGGGTAAAGAGACATTTACATTCAAATCTTCCAAGACCGAACGGACCCACATCATTTCTGTGCTTGCATGTGCCATGGCTCTATATTCGGATTCAGCATTGGATCTTGCCACAACAGTTTGTTTCTTTCTTTTCCAAGTAACTAGAGAGCTTCCTATATAGATAGCAAATCCTGAAGTAGACTTACGATCCTTTGGGCACCCTGCATAGTCTGCATCTGCACAAGCGGAAATGGACAAATCTGTGTTCTTTCTAAATAGCAAACCCAAGCCTAGAGAAGACTTTAGGTATCTCAGTATCATGTGCAGGGCTTCCATATGGACTTGTCTAGGCTGCTCCATAAATTGACTCACCCGGTTTACTGCAAAAGCAATATCCGGTCGAGTTATGGTGATGTACAGAAGCTTACCCACCATCTCTCTGTATCTTCTTTTATCCACCTCTTCAGTATCATTGTCGTACAGTTTCATACTTGGGTCCATAGGAGTGCTCGATGGTCTGCATCCAACCATTCCTGTTTCAACAAGCAAGTCGGTAACATATTTCCTTTGTGTCATCACCATTCCTTGTGCATTTCTCGCAAATTCTATCCTCAGAAAGTATCATATGATACCTAGATCCTTCGTAACAAACTGGCTGCCCAATAGCTCTTTAGTCCTCTTGACTCCCTGAACATCATCTCCTGTGACCTAAATATCATCAACATATATCCACCTCTTCAGTATCATTGTCGTACAGTTTCATACTTGGGTCCATAGGAGTGCTCGATGGTCTGCATCCAACCATTCCTGTTTCAACAAGAAAGTTTGTAATATATTTCCTTTGTGTCATCACCATTCCTTGTGCATTTCTCGCAAATTCTATCTTCAGAAAGTATCGTATGGTACCTAGATCCTTCGTAACAAACTGACTGTCCAATAGCTCTTTAGTCCTCTTGACTCCCTAAACATCATCTCCTGTGACCAGAATATCATCAACATATATCATGACAACAATTGTTCCTCTGGGAGTCTTTTGAGTAAACAACGAATGGTCCGCATTTGATCGTCTGAACCCATGTCGTTCAATCAGCTGAGAAAGCTTCTGAAACCATGCCCTTGGACTTTGTTTAAGGCCATAAATTGCCTTATGAAGTCTACACACCATGTGAGTCCCCCTCAGCAGTAAACCCCAGTGGCTACTGCATGTAGACTTCCTCCTGTAGATCTCCATACAAGAATGCATTTTTGATATCAAGTTAAAAAATGGGCCAGTCACGTACCACAACAACAGATAGAAGGATGCGAAACGTCGAGTGTCGAGCCACCGACGAAAATGTATCCAAATAGTCGACACCATAGGTTTGAGTGAAGCCCTGTGCAAAAAGTCTTGCCTTGTACCAATCAAGACGGCCATCTACGTGATATTTAACTGTGAACACCCATTTGCAACTAACCACAGACGCACCAGCTGGAATAGGAACCAGGGACCAAATCCCCCTAGACTGTAACGCACGCATTTCTTCCTCCATAGCGAACCTCCAGCAGTCAATCTTCAGTGTGTCTTAATATGTCCGTGGTATCTCTACCGAGGACACAGCTGCAGCAAACCTCTGGAAATCACCAGTAAGACGATGAAAAGACACCTGAGACGCAAGAAGATAGGTCACACATTTCTTTTTCTTCTTCTGAAGTGCAATAGGAATATCATGATCATCATCCAATGTACTGACTGGCTGATCTTCCTCCAGTAATAAAGATTCCTGCACCGGTACACTATCTAACCCATCATTAGTATTAACATCGGAGCATACCTGAGGCGTGATGGATGGTTGGTGTGTAGCTTGAGCAGGCCCCGGCCGTCATGTGTAGAACTTAGGGAACGGTGGAATAGGATGGTATGGAGGTGGTGGTGGTGGTGGTGGCGGTGGTAGTGATGGCTGAGTGGACTCAGTTTGACCCAGACTGGGAGGTAAAGGAACATAGACATGATCATCCGGGGATGTGGAAGAACCCAATCTGTCACCTACTGGGGAGAAGTACATAATGGGCTCAAAAAATGTAACGTCCGCACTAACATAGTATCTGTCATTAAGAGGATCATAACAGCGATAGCCCTTCTGTGTCCGAGAGTAACCGACAAAAACACACTTAACAGCTCTAGGAGAGAGCTTGTCAAGTCCTGAAGACAAGCGGTGAACAAAGGCAACTGTACCAAAGACTCGAGGAGTAAGGGAAAACAAGTCCTTCTCAGGAAAGAGAACAGAGATTGGGGACTTCTCCCCAAGAATTGAAGAAGGCATGCGATTGACCAGATAGCATGCTGTAAGTATAGCATCTCCCCAAAAGGATAATGGCGCACAACTCTGAATAAGCAATGTTCGAGCAACATCAAGAAAGTGACGATGTTTCCTTTCCGTAATACCATTCTGTTGTGATGTGTAAGGACACGAAGTTTGGAGAATAATGCCTTTAGAAGAGAGAAACTGAGCAAGAGAACGAGTGCGAAATTCCAAGGCATTATCCGTGCGCACATATTTAACATTAGAAGAGAAAACATTATGCACTTCATTGATAAGATTTTTTATAATAGTTCCTGCTTCAGATTTATTCTTTAGAAGAAAAGTCCAAGAGAAACGAGAAAAATCATCAACCACAACTAGATAAAACCGGTGTCCCCGATGATCAGGTACACGACTCGGACCCCAAATGTCTATATGAAACAACTCAAACGGGGAGCTACTGCCCCGACTCTGACGACTCGGGAAGCTAGAACGATGATGCTTCCCTAACTGACAAGCTTCACAACGAAATGAGGAACTCGGAGAGATCTGAGGCAGGAGGTGACGCATTTTCCGGAGCGGAAGGTGACCAAACCGAAGATGTCAGGTATATGGGGAAATAGATCCCCGCGAGTCAAGACAGACACCAGCATAGGAATTCCGGACCAGACGATATAAGCCATTGTGCTCAGAACCACAGCCAATCGCCCTTCCCGTTAGTATGTCCTGAAAAATGAGAGATGATGGGTCAAATATTGCACAACAATGCAAGTCTTTCGTAATCTGACTAATTGATAATAAATTCATGGAAAACTCAGGTGCATGTAGAACATCCTGTAAGTGCAAGCATGGTGATAAGGAGACCTCCCCCCGTCCAACAATAGGGGAATGAGTGAGATCAGCTATGATAACAGAGCGACCCGAAGAAATATCCCTGTAGGACTCAAGTTTATCTCTGTCACGACAAAGATGATGGGTGGCTCCAGAGTCGACAACCGAACCTGATAGATCGTGGCAAGGGCGAAAGGCAGAAGTACTACCTGAGGTACTGGCAGCAGCAGAGGTACTGGCCGATGCAGACGATGTAACATCAGAAGTACTGACAGCATCCGACGATGACTGCAGCATAATGTCACGAAGCCGTGCCACAAGCTCCTCGAACCTGTGATCTGGAGTAGAGGCCGAAGGGGACTGAACATGTTCGGCTACCCGTGCCGAAGGTGGAAACCTATGCTTGGAGTAGCATGTATCCTCGGAGTGACCGGTACGATGGCACTCATGGAAGGCCGTATTGACGATATATCAGCGATATATCACCGATATATCGGTATCGAGAGGTTGGGGGTATCGAAATTGGAGTGTATATCCTTTTACAGGGATATCGGCGATATATCGCCGTATCGGCCGATATCGGTCAAAAATGAATGGATTCAGTACAAAAAATACAAGATATCGACCGATATCGCCGATATTTTGCTGATATTCCTATATATCAATGTTATTATTCATGCAAGCTTGATTCCACTACCTATATAGCTACACCTAGTATTAAAACAATCTAAGATTTATATACTTTGTTCCGGGTCGGGGGCGCTGCCCCCGCACCCCCGCAAGGGGGGCCTACCTGGGCCCCCGTACTGGTAGGGTATGGTGCGACAGGAGGGTGCATATAATGGTTCTTCAACTTGGTGTATATTTACAAAGTTATTTCATGTTGTAAAACTTGAATGAAATCCATTTCCAATATCTATAAGTCAATTCTTCAAAAAAATCTATAAGTCACGAATCAACATTAATATCGATATGTTCGAAATGATCGATATATGCAATATAAGCTTTATAGATGATTGATATGAGTGATCTAAGAGCATATTTGTACGTTATTTAGTGATCTAAGAACTTGGATAAACTCCATTTTCAATATATATATAGGTCAACAACTAACAGCACAACCATATCAATATATGCGATATAAGGTTCATAGATGATCGATATGTGTTATCTAAGAGAGTAAGAGTACATTTGTAAATTATTTAGTGATCAAAGTACTTGGATGAACTCCATTTTCAATATATATAGTATGTCAACAACTAACAATATCAACGATATGTTCGATATGACCGATATGTGCACTATAAGGATCATAGTCCTCATAAATGATCTATATGTATTTTCTTGGTATATATTTGTAGTATTTCATGTTATAAGAACTTGAATGAAATCCATTTCTAAAATTTATAAGTCAAGAATCAATATTAATATCGATACGTTCGATATGACCGATATGTGTGATACCGATATATGCGATATAGGTCTATAAATGGTCTGATATGTGTAATATAAGTGTATTTTTTTTGACGCTCAAATATAAGTGTATATTTGTACGCTATTTGTTGTTTTAATATCTTGGATGACCTTAATTTCTGAAAAAATGCCAAAAAATTGATTTTTTTGCGCCATTTTTTATGTTTCCACCGATATCGTCGATATACCGTCGATATATCCCGATATATCCATTTCCAGGCGGACTGAAACGATATCGATATGGCCTTCCATGGATGGCAGAACGAGCATGTCTGACGAATACGTCCTCCTCGGCCACGTGTACCATGGCCACGAAAAGAAGACGAACCACCTCCCCCTGGCGATACAGCCATAGCCGAAGGAGGTGGAGTAGCTGTGCTGGAGGAAACAGAAATACGACTGAGCCTCCTGTAGACTTCCTCCATAGGAGGAATAGTACCATCGGCAAGGATCTGAGAGCGGGCTGCCTCATACTCAGGATCAAGAGCTGCAAGTAATACTCCCACCATGGTAGCATTGCGAAAGGTCTTCTGTTGCTCGGGAGTGGCGGTGAGCGGGATGGTACTATATAATTTCTCGAACATCCCTCATAGTGACGTGTACAGAGAATGAAGTGGCCGTCCATTTTGCTTCATCATAAAAATATCATGCTGCAACTGCAGCATCTTAGTCTCGTTCCGCACTTGAGAATATGTAGTAGCCAGAATATCCAACATCGCCTTGGCGGTGGGCTGATGGAGGACGTCATTGGCAATCTCAATCGAAAGCGTACCTAATAGCCAGACCTTGGCATACGCATCATCAGCCTCCCAGGAGGCATATATCCCTGTCTTCTCTGCCGGCTCATCTTCGGTAAGAATGTGCTTCTTACAACCTGACTTCATAAGACTCAGGAACTGCATAGCCCAGAGTTCGTAGTTCGTCCCTTCCATTTTGACTATTGGTGCCGAACCTTTAAAGGCACCTATGGTGGGCATATCAACCTTTTGGTCTAACATGTTGCCGGAGACGAAGACCTAGGGCTGATAGACAAAAGAACGTTTGCCAACAAAGACTGGATTGGATTCAAGTGCATATGTAGACTTTATGCACTTGAACCCATAGATGAATAAGTGCCGACCGACGAAGAAGAGGAGCCCGAGAGAGGGCTACTTCGGCCCCAGCAGGAGAGGAAGGCCTTGGCGGTGGCGGGAGAAGGCCGCGGCGAGAGGGGAGGAGGCGGGGGGTCCCGACTGGCGACGGCGGCGGAAGGTTTGGAGAGAGGGGGTGGGCGTCGGCCGAAGGAGAGGGGGCGGTGGAAAGAAAACCCTAGATTAGGGTTTTGGCTCTAATACCATGTCAGAGAAAATACTGAGTTGTTTTATTCCATAGAGCCCTAGGGTCTCTTATATAGAGAGAAAACCCTTGGGTAAATTACATAGACGTACATGAGGTAAATAAGAAATGCATAACGTTACATCATAATATAACGTAAACCTCTACACGGATGAATCCAAGCATCAGATAGATTACTCATAGGTGTTGCTTTAAGGAGGCTGTGTATTAACAATAATAGTAATTTCATGTATGCATTTATAATTTTATATCGATGTTCAAGACTTTCTATAATGTTAATTGAAACTCTCCAAAACCTAATCAAAGATGCATATATTATTTAATTTAAATTTTAGTAAGTGATATATTGGGATATGTTTTATGAGCTACATGATTATCGTAAATAGTTGCTTGCAACTTAATGATATATAAGGCTACAAAAAACTTAGATCATAAAATTCTTATTAGAACAAGGGGATCACCCAAAAACAACAGAATTATCTCTCAAGAAATAACAAAGATATGGTACAACTGGGAGACAATTCAAAAGTTCCATGCGAAATCGGGGACATTTACTGAGTAAGTTTCACATTTATCTTATTTCTTGGAATATTGCCAATAAATGTACTAAGCCTTATCCTACTATAAGTAGGGTCGGCTACATGGATTCTTGCTCAAATCCATGTTGAAAGATTCGACTTATTTTTTACGCTGGCCGTCGACTACCTAACGCAACCCTGCAAGAGTGGGATTTGAACCCTGGTCTTTTGTGTGGTAGACACACTGTACTACCACTAGACCATTAAGTGGGTACTTCTTGGAATATTGCCAATATCAAGCAATATTTCAAATGGTATCCTGGTAGGAAAACATGTAAGATATCTGTGGCGGATAGCTCAACCAGGGTGGAAAATACCCCTTCACCAAACTGTCTGCGAGAAGGAGAGAAAGGAGCTCAGAGAATGATATATATCAATGTTATCCAAAAGGAGAAAATTCCTCCACAAGAGGGACCTATCATTATCCATTTATGAACAAAAATAGATCTAGTCTGCAACTCTCAACAAAAGAGGCTAGGAAAAAACCAGGCATGCACCCATTTTATAGCAAATTTGGAGATCATCGCATCTGCCCAGGACATCTGAGATCGATACATCACCACATACTTACACATCAGGACATACTTACACCTCTCATCCTGGAGATCATCTTTGACTGGTTTAGTTTTTTTAGGGAAAAAAGGTGTGACATCGAGGAGATGCCGACCTGTCAATTTCTATATATTCCCATTATCTGGTCTGGTTTAGTTGTAGAATGCATTAAGACCTTGGCTCCTTGATCCATCGTCACCTACATGAAGCTCGCATGTATAGATCAAGACCCCCACAAAAACCTCTTGACTGTAGTCAATAAAAGTTCTCTCATCCTCCTCCCATTGGCCAAGGTAATGTAACCTTGACTCTGTGATTCCAGTTATTTTAATTAATTTTGTGTGTTGCATGTCTGGCTAATGTATGCATTGCACTTTTTTTGATGCGTGCTTTTAGATTTATGTTTGCCTGTGCAGTACAAAGCAAATTGGTGTATACTTGATATAAGCCTAATGCAAGCAAGATAAAAACCTTATCCACCTTATTAGCCACTTGCTTTGATTTTCCTTGTTTATTTAGACATTCTACGAAGAGCAAACCATTAGCCCTGTGATTTTAACATGGATTTGTGAATAAAATGATGCATGTGTGATTTTTATGAACTTGATTGATTAAGTATGTGTGTAACCGTGATTGCAGTCAGATCTTTTTGGATACTTGTTCCCATTTGCCCCTTATGTATCAGTGAGAATAAACGATCGAACATCTAGTTTTTCATTACGATATGAGTTGCATGATTTGGAGGGAGCTTGGTGTTGATTGGGAGAATTTACAAAGCCTCGATACTTTTTGGGATGTTACTCATACGGCAGAAGGATGCCCCAAGTCAGATCTATTCCTTCCTCTTTCAATCATTCGGGCAACCTGGTTAGGTAGAAAGGGGGTAATCTTCAATTCTGATTGTCTCTAGATTGATATTGTAATTTTCCATGCCAAGACTCTGCTTGAGACATAGCTGATGTAAGTCCTTTTCTCTAAGTTTTTTAATATATTTGGGGGCCGGGCACCATAGCGTGTTTCCCCCCATCTTGGTCTAAAAAAAGTAATCACAGACAAAAATGTGATTTATTATTGATGCATGGTAGATGTATGAATCCCACAACACATGCCTAAAAATTTGTAAAACAAAATGTTAAATAAGGTTTCTTGATGATATAAAAATGCATGTAATGCTTCATATATAAGTGCACGGTTTCTTACATGGTAATGATGCTTTAAAAAAGTATGCTAAATTCCGGCGAACTAATGATATGATATGACTAAGCAAAGCAAACAAGTTTGATTGATTGATTGATTGCGTTAATAGAAAAACACATAGTATATGATGATATATATGCTCGTGATTCAAGAAGAAATCCTAAGAATGTATATCGATATAAACTTTAGCCTGAAGGAACTACTCCACACATTCAAGAATGGGTAGACTCAGGGTTTCAAATGAGCTACTACAATTATTCTACCTTGCAGATGTTATTGAGTTAGTCGAAAGTAGATATTGTAGAGATAGCTATATAGTCAGTGTATTGTTCACTCTACTTTTATTTATTGGATAACCTACTACGTAATTTTACCCATGGGTCCTCTCTATATAAGAGAGCCTAGGGTTCTATGGAATAACATATTACTCTTTTCCACCAACATGGTATCAGAGCAGGAAACCTAACCCTAACCCTAACCCTTCCACCGCCGACCCTCATCCCTTCCCACCTTTCGGCGCCACCTCCTCTCCCCTCTCCTTCTCCCGCCGCCGCCAAGCCCTAGAGGCGCCGCCACCTCTTCCCCTTCCCCCCTTCCCTCTTGTTCTCCCTACAGCCGCTGCCCCCTAAGGCTCCCCCCCCCTCCTCGCCGCCGACGATCCCTAGAGGCACCGCAGCCGAGCCCGCCACCGTCGGGGCCTCCATCGCCCGGCCTCTCTCCATCGCCGACGCATTCCGCTTTCATAGGCCTCTCTTTCTCTCCATGGATTTGAGTGTGTAACGTCTACATATGCACTCAAATCATATCCAGTTTATGTAGACACTTCTTCATTGGTCTACGAATCCTAGTTCTTTGTCTCCGGCATCATGTCAGACAACAAAGTTGATATACCCTCCATAGGCGCATTCAAAGGTCATACGCAATAGTTAAGATGGATGGGACGAATTATGAGCTCTAGGCGATGCAGTTCATGAGCCTCATGAAGTCGAACGATAAGAAACACATTCTTACCGAGGAAGAACCGGCAGCGAAGACTGAGATCTAAGCCTCCTGGGAGGCTGATGATTCATATGCCAAGGTCTGGCTTTCAGGCACGTTGACGATGGAGATTGCGAATGATGTTCTTCATCAACCCACCGCTAAGGCGACGTGGGACATCCTGGCGGCCAATTATTCGCAGGTGCGAAATGAGATGAAGATGTTGCAGCTTCAGCATGACATTCACTATAAAGCAAAATGGTCGGCTACTACATTCCTTGTATACATCCCTACGGGGGATGTTTGAGAAGCTCTACAGTACTATACCTCTCACGGCAACCCCCGAGCAGCAAAAGACTTTCCAGAATGCTACCATGGTGGGGGTACTGCTCGCGGCTCTTGATCCGGAGCATGATGCAGCCCGATCTCAGATACTTGTCGATGCTACCATTCCTCCTATGGAGGAAGTATACCAGAGGCTTAGCCGCATATCTGTCTCTTCCAGTACTACTACACCACCTCCTTCGGCGATGGTTGTGTCGCGAGGGAGAGGTGATCAGTCGTCATTCTGTGGATGTGGACCTCGTGGTCGAGGAGGTCGTTTTCGCCAACCATGCACTTTCTGCCATCGCACAGGTTACTCTGAGGATACATGCTATTCTAAGCATGGGTTTCCAACATCGGCGCGCGTAGCTGAGAATGTTGCATCTCCATCGGCATCCACGTCAGATCACAGGTTTGAGGAGCTTGTGGCGCGATTGCGCGATATTATGCCTCAAGCATCTGCAGATTCTTCAGGAGGCTCTTCAGACATTGTTGCCTCAGCATATGCCAGTACTTCTGCCTTTGCTAGCACCTCTGGTAGTGCTTCTGCTTTTACATCCGGTTATAGTATCTCAGATTGGATTATGAATTCTGATGCAACCCATCATATTTGCCGGGATAGAGGTAGACTTGAGCCATACCGAGACATTCCACCAGGACGGTCAGTGATCATAGCTGATTGTACCCATTCACCTATCGTTGGACAAGGGGAGATTACCATGTCACCTTCGATGCATCTACATAATGTTCTGCATGCTCCTGACTTTTCCATGAATCTACTGTCCATTAGTCAGATTACGAAAGATTTGCATTGCCGGGCTATATTTGACCCATCTTCTCTTATTTTTTTAGGACATACTAACGGGCAAGGTGATTGATTGTGGTTCTAAGAAGGATGGTCTCTATCGTCTGGTCCGGAATTCCTATGTTGTCGTCTCCTCCTACTCAGTCGGATCAGTCTCCCCGTACACCTGGCATCTACGCTTCGGTTACCTCCCGCTTCAGAAGATGCATCATCTATTGCCTCAGATTTCTTCCAGTTTGTTTTTTAAGTGTGAAGCCTGTCAGTTGGGAAAGCACCACCGTGCTAGCTTCCCTAATCGTCAGTGTCGGAGCAGTAGCTCCCCTTTTGAGTTATTCCATGTTGATATTTGGGATCCAAGTCGTGTTCCTGATCATCAAGGACACAGGTTCTATCTTCTAGTTGTTGATGACTTTTCTCGTGGGTCATAGGTTTTTCTATTAAAGAACAAATCAGAAGCAGGAGATGTTATTCGAAATCTTATAATTGAATTGCATATTTTTTTTCCTCTCATGTGAAATATGTTCGTACAGACAATGCATTGGAATTTTGCACTTGCTCTCTCTCCCATTTCTTGTCATCCAGAGGAATTATTCATCAAACCACATATGCTTACACATCTCAACAGAATGGAGTGGCAGAGCGAAAACATCGTCACCTCTTTGATATTACTCGTACCCTGCTTGTCCAGAGTTGTGTGCCTATCTCCTTTTGGTGTGATACGGTCCTTACAGCATGCTACCTTATGAATCGTATGTCGTCCTCTCTACTCGGTGAGAAAACTCCTATTTCTGTCATTTTTCCCGATAAGGATTTATTTTCTCTTACACCTCGTGTGTTTCATGTTGTTGCTTTTGTCACCAGTTGTCTCCTGGACTTGACAAACTCTCTCCTAAAGCAGTCAAGTGTGTCTTTGTGGGGTACTCTCGGACCCAGAAGGGGAACCGATGTTATGATCCAGTCAACAAGGAATATTTTGTCAGTGCTAATGTGACATTTTTTGAGTCTGTTATATACTTCTCTCTTGCAGATGATAGGTTGACTTCCTCTACATCCAATACCGATGTGTATGTTCCTCCTCCTAGTGTGAGTCCACCCTTGTCTATTCCTAACCCGGTTGTCACACCAATGCCACCACCACCACCACTTATAATGCCATTCCTTAAATACTATACACGTCGATCACGTCCTGCTCAGGATGCACGCCAATCATCTGTCACGCCTCAGGTATGTTCAGATGCTATTACTAATGATGGGTCAGATAGTGTGCCTGTGCAGGATTCTTCTTTGCGGGATTTATTTTCTCTTACGCCTCGTGTGTTTCGTGCTGTTGCTTTTGTCACCAGTTGTCTCCTAGACTTGACAATCTCTCTCCTAGAGCAGTAAAGTGTGTCTTTGTGGGGTACTCTCGGACCCAGAAGGGGTACCGATGTTATGATCTAGTCAACAAGAAATATTTTGTCAGTGCTGATGTGACATTTTTTGACTCTGCTATGTACTTCTCTCCTGCAGATGATAGGTTGACTTCCTCTACATCCAATACCGTTGTGTATGTTCCTCCTCCTCCTAGTGTGAGTCCACCCTTGTCTATTCATAACCCGGTTGTCACACCAACGCCACCACCACCTATAATGCCATTCCTTAATACTATACACGTCGATCAGGTTCTGCTCAAGATGCACGCCAATCATCTGTCGCGCCTCAGGTATGTTCAGATGCTATTACTAATGATGGGTCAGATAGTGTGCATGTGCGAGATTCTTCTTTACAGGAGGAAGGTGCACCGACGACTGCAATGGATGATGATCTTGATGTTCCCATTGCTATTCGGAAGCAGAAACGTACTATGGCATCTTATCACATTGCTTCCCAGGTTTCCTTTCATCGTCTCACAGGAGCATTCCAGAAATTTGTTGTGGCTCTGTCTTCCGTGGAGATACCACGGAATTATCAGGATGCTATGAAGATAGACTGTTGGCGGTTGGCTATGGAAGAAGAAATGGCAGCTTTAACGTCACAGGGTACATGGAGCTTGGATCCCGCTCCTCTGGTGCATCTATTGTTAGCTGCAAATGGGTATTTACAGCAAAGTACCATGCCGATGGTAGCCTACATCGATACAAGGCAAGGCTAGTGGCAGGCTTCACTCAGATATATGGTGCGGACTATATGGATACATTCTCTCCAGTGGCTCGCCACTCTACTCTTCGTATTCTTCTATTTGTTGTTGTGGTACGTGACTGGTCAATCTTTCAGCTTGATGTCAAAAATGCATTCTTGTATGACGATCTGCAGGAAGAAGTCTACATGCAACAGCCACCAAGGTTTGCTGCTGAGGGGGAGAATCATATGGTGTGTAGACTTCACAAGGCGATATATGACCCTAAACAGAGCCCAAGGGCGTGGTTCCAGAAGTTGTCCCATCTAATTGAACGGCAGGGATTCAAAAGATCAAATGCGGATCACTCATTATTCATTCAGAAGACTTTCAGAGGTATGGTTGTCATCATAATATATGTCGATGATATTTTGGTTATAGGAGATGATGTTGCTCAGGGGATAGATATGGCAAAAGAATTTTTGGGCCGTCACTTTGTCACGAAGGATCTTGGTACCCTAAGATACTTTCTGGGGCTGGAGTTTGCCAGAAATACACAGGGTCTTGTGATGACCCAAAGGAAATATATTACAGATTTGCTGGTTGAAACGGGCAAGGATGGATGTAGACCCTCGAGTACTCCTACGGATCCAAGTATGAAATTACATGACAACGATACTGAGGAGGTTGACAGGAGAAGATACAGAGAGATGGTAGGTAAGCTTCTTTACATTACTATAACTCGACTTGATATTGCTTTTGCAGTGAGTCGAGTGAGCCAGTTTATGGAACAGCCAAGACAGATACATATGGATGCCATATATGTGATACTAAAGTATCTGAAGTCTTCTCCAGGCTCGGGATTGTTGTTTAGAAAGGACACAGATTGAACCGTTTCGACATGTGCAGATGTAGACTATGCAGGATGTCCAAAGGATAGAAAGTCTACCACAGGATTTGCAGTTTTTGTGGGCAGTTCTCTGGTTTCTTGGAAAAGCAAGAAACAAACTGTTGTGGCTAGATCGAGTGCTGAATCTGAATATAGGGCGATGGCACAAGCAAGCACGGAGATGATGTGGGTTCGAGCTGTACTAGAAGATTTGAATATAAATGTACCTCTACCCATGCAGCTACAGTGTGATAATCAAGCTGCCTTGTTCATTGCCAATAATCCAGTCTTTCATGAAAGAACAAAACATATTGAGGTAGACTGCCACTACACTATAGATATGATTCAGAAGGGCCTAATTTCTACTTCACCTGTTAGTTCAGGGGAGCATACTGCCGACATCTTCACCAAGCCATTGCTCAGAGGACCATTCCAGATATGTTCTTCCAAGCAGAGCATGATTGATATCTATGCTCCATCTTGAGGGGAGCGTAGAGATAGTTATATAGTCAGTGTATTGTTTACTTTGGCCACTGTTGCAAAGTTGATATTCGAACTTCACTCGAAGGGGTCATCGAGTAAAAAACAAACGATATCTGCATAACTATTTTAATTATTTGGTTATGTATTTATCAATTATTATAAATACAAATAATGTCTAATACATATATTCTTATATATTTATGCATATATGGTCATCAATTAACAAGAATTCAAGATAAAAATACAAATTGAATTCAATCATTAATATGCATCCTATATATTAGTACATATTCAAAATGATATAATGGCGATGAAATACGAAACTTAATGATGGGAGACAGCATGCAACAGGAAAGATTAATGTTGAGAAAAATATCAATTTTGCTACCAGTTAAGTAATACGATGAATTTTTTAACAAGTTATGTGTGACTCGTTCAATGAATATCTCGAAGATTGATACATACGATCTCAACAATCTCAACAAAACATTGAGGAAGATGATAATAAGAGGATGTTAGACTGGCTGCGACATTTTAGAGCCACCTACATCAAGGAATGTGATGCAAATATGATCTTCTTCCATGAGGCGACGAGTGGAAGTAGAACAAGAAACCTTATTGGGGCAACCACTTCCATGCTTTCAACAAAAGGAGAGTGAGGCTTAAGTGTACTTCCATGCTTTCAACGGAAGGAGAGAGGGGTTCAACAAAATGAGTCAAAGAAAGGTGCATTTATATCATGACACAACAAGCGAAGGAGCTTATCAATGTCTCTTCAGAGCATGAGGCATGGAGAGTGGCTAGAAAAGTAAATAAGGATGGCTCCTCAGGTGTGGATTGCTTCCCAATGTTCTTTAAAGAAAACAGGAAGTCGATGAAGGTGGATATTCTTAATATAGTCAAGGAGTTTCAGGAGTTCTTCAATCGCATCAATAAGGTCATGATCATTTTATTGTCCTGAGCGGATACGACTAATAGAGTTGATTTAATATGATTGCTTTGTCAAATGCAGAATATCTTACAGTAGCTAAGATATTGCAACTAAGCTGAAAATTATTCTCGAATGCTTTTTATCAACCCATTGCAGACAACCTTCGTGCATGATATGCATGTCAATCTATCTAGTAATGGCCTCGGAGATTGGGACATAGAGAAAAAAATAAGTGTTCACGATGCTTTGTAAAGAAAACTTCACAAACGCATATAACTATGTGGATTGGAACTTCATGTGAAGCTTGTTGCAAATAAGGGGTTTTCTATGTCCTTTACTCGGATGAAAATATGTCACGAACTCTTTTTTCCAGTGTTGATCAATGAATGACCTCGTGGTGGATCCTTTCAGTCCTGATTGGGGACCAGACAATACTTCCCCCTTACACCTCTATTGTTCGTAATTGCATTAGACGCATTAAGCATCACCACTGGGTTGGTAGTGCAAAGCCATTTTCAGGGGCTTCATGGTGAGTGGCTTATCGATTTCTATAATGCATGGGTCGATGAGAGGCTGGTGCTTTAGCGATGTTGGTCGAGATTTTTGGTGTCTACTCAAGCCCACACACAAACAGGGATAAATCTTCATATATACCTTTTGGATAATCATTGGAGAAGATGGCAAGTATTGAGATGTTAGGGATGCCCAAACGTCAGTTGTCAATGCAGTACTTGGGGTGACACACTAGTTGTAGCAATGTTCCGGGTGGAGGATTGGATTTTACTAATATATGTTGAGATATTAGTTATCTTCTATTCATTATATGAATTTTCTTTTCTTTATATCTGCATTATGTAACTTGCTCAACAAGTTTCTCCTCTATATAAGAGAACCCTAAGGCCTTATGAATAAGCTACTCATTATCTTCTCACCGCATGGTATCAGAACAATAGTCCTAAACCAGAGTTATGTACCCCATGCCCTAACCCCACACACTACCCCATTTTTTTCATCTCACGTGCCACCGAGGTCATTCCCTACATCATGTGTCGCCGCCACCCATCTCTCTTGGATGTGTTGCGCCTCCTTCGTGGCTTCAAGGCAACCGTGAGCCCCTCCCTAGGGCCTAGCGCCACCGCCAAACCCCTTTTCGAGCTAGCACGAGTGGCCCAGGACACCAGTGGGCCTTATAGCATTGCCACCCAGGCCATTATTGGAATCTCATGCAGTGACTCAGACATGTTGGGTGCTGTCTAGGACCACCATGGTCCTCCGACCACCTCCTAGATGGATGGGAACAAATATGAGTTGTGGTCCATGCAGTTCTTGACCCTCGTGCAGTGCAATAACAAGGAGTACATTCTAACATAGCCAGAGCCGACGGATATGATTGGAGAGAATGCTTCGATCCAAAGTTACGCTCCTTACTCTTTATTGATGTGATCACAACACATTTGATCCAAAGTCAAGCTCCTCACTCTTTCTTGGGTGATGCAGTTCTCACTGCTTGCTACTTGGTGAACTGCATGCCATCTTTCGTTTTAGGAGAGAACGCCAAGAAGGATCTATTCTCCCTTACACCATGAGTGTTTGGTTATGTGGTCGTTGTTCACCATCTGACATCTGATCATGACAAGCTCTCCCCTATAGTTATCAAGTGTGTATTTGTAGGCTAGTCTCGTACCCGTAATAGGTACACTTGCCTCGATCCAGTTCAGGGGAAGTACTATGTTACTGTTGATGTCACCATCTTTGAGTATGTTATGTATTTCTCTCATACAACTGACAATTTGACTCCATTTGACTTTGGAGAGGAGGTATATGTGCCTCCTCCTCCTACGATACTACCACCTCCATCACCACCACTTGCTCATGCGGTTACTCATACACTGCCATACAAATCTTGGCCCAACTATCGCCACATTTCTACTCCTACACCTTCTTTGAGTAGGTTTGCAGTGTGGGTCGTTACAAGGCGATGCTTGTGGCTCGTGGTTTCACCCAGACATATGAGGTGGATTATTAAAACACTTTCTCTCCAATGGCATGGCATTCTAAACTGTGGATCCTTCTCTATGTTGCAGTGACACGGGATTGAGCCACATACAGCTTGATGTGAAAAATGCTAATTTGTAGGGAGACCGGCACAAGGAAGTCTATATGCAGCAGTCGTTAGGGTCCACTGCTGAAGGGGAAGTGTCATATGATTTGTAAACTTTACAAGATTATCTATGGCTTTAAGCAGAGTCCGAGAGCGTTGTTTTAGAAGCTCTTCGACTTGATCGAGCGGCAAGGGTTTGTGATATCAATTGCAGATCATTCACTATTTGTTTAGAGGTCTCACAGAGGTACATTTTATATACTGGTTTATTTTGATAATATGTTTTCAAGGACCCTAACAGTTTGCGATACTTCCTTGGACTTGAGTTTGCCAGAAGCCAGCGAGGTCTTGTGAAGACACAGAGGAAGTACGTTATAGATCTTCTCTATGAGACGGGCATGAAAAACTAAGGCATGCCATTACTCCCATGGACCCAACATGAAGTTGTATGATGATGACAATGAAGAGCTAGACAAGAATAGGTACATAGATCTCGTAAGGAATTTCATACACCGGGACAGATATATCCTTTACAATGGGAAGTGTGACTCGGTTCATGGAGCAATCTAGACAGGTACATATGGATGCATCCCATATGATTTTGAGGTATCTGAAGACCTCACATGACATTGGCCTCTTATTTAGCATAAACACATCCCTTGTCATTACAGCTTGCACAGATGCATACTATTCGGGATGCCCCAAGGACAGGACGTATACCTCTGGCTTTGCAGTGTTCGTAGGGAGCTCCTTGGTGTCATGGAAGGGCAAGAAGCAAGCATTGGTCGCGAGATCTAGTGCAAAATCAGTGTACAGAGCCGTAGCACAGGGGAGTACAGAGATGACATGGGTCAAATCCGTTCTGGATAACATAGTTGTTGAGGTACCTCTTCCCATACACCTTCAATACGAAAACCAGACTACTCTTTTTATTGCCAACAACCCAACCTTCCATGAGAGGACCAAACATATCGAGGTAGATTGTCACTACACACAAGACATGATTCAGAAGGGCTTCATCTCCACCTCTCATATCAACTTAGGAGAACAGACAGTAGACTTGTTCACCAACGCTCTAGCTAGATGTCATTCTAGAAATGTTGTTCCAAGCTAAGCACGATTGATATCTACCTCTAGCTTGAGGGGGGGTGTTGAGATATTAGTTTTTTTAGGGAGTTGAGATTAGTTATGAGAACCCTATGGCCTCATGAATAAGCAACTCATTACTTTTTCTCCACAATATATAGGATGGAACACAAGCTGGCAGAATGGAAAGCTAGATATCTCTCGAGAGGAAAGCGCTTGTTCTTGTCAAAGGTTGTGATTTCGATAAAATCAATATTCTATTTCTTTGATTTCAACTTCCACAAAGTAGGTACATGGTGTTAGTAGCATGGAACTTGGTTTCTATGCACATTGAACATATAACTTTATACATATCTTTATATTAATGTCTCAATCCCAGTTTTTCTCCAGTATATTGATGACACGATCTTTCATTGAGGTAGCTGAGAACTTGATGAGGTTGAAGGTACTTCCATTATTTTCAAGAGTTTTGGTGGGTTGTTTAGCCTTATTATCAATCATGTGAAGCCAATGTTTTCTCCACTTAGCCCCTCAAATTGGGTGACTTAAGCAGGTAGAGTAGTTATCGTTGGTTGAGAATCTAGAGTGCAACCTTTAGACAAGGGGTGGCCTTCTTCGATGACCCACTAGTTGTAAGGATGCTCCAAGTGGAGGAGGATTGGAATGGTAGGGTTTCCTCGATGCCCCATTAGTTGTACGGATGCTCCAATAAAACCATCTCGATAATATAAAGGATGGAGTGGAAAAATTAATAGGAGAGAATGAGATGATTTTATTGAAGTGGTAGGGTTTCTAGAGTGAAAATCTAAAATCCTAATCATACAAAAGAGGAAAATACATCAGAGTCGGGTCCTTAAAAGGACTAAGGGATATAAAAAGCATAAAAAATAAAAAAAAGTCTAAAAATAGAGAACATCCATACTTCCCAGCGAGTTGGAGCCTATCTATCGATCATGCCCAACTTAGAGGACGAGGAGGTCAACAACGAACTCCACTTTTTCGAAAAGCTTTTTATGAAAATATAAGCAAGTTGTAGATCAATAAAAATGTGAAGGGTGATAATCTTCCCTTCACGCATCGCATCCTTGATAAAATAACAATATATTTCAATGGGTTTGGTGTGTTCATGAAAGTTGAAAGTAGAGATGGTACAAGTGACAAACTTGTTGTCACACTAGATAGGAACTAGAGCTTTGATTGCCAGCCCGAGAGAAAGCTGACAAATCAACTAATCTCACAAGTGATTTCAGCCATGGTTGTATACTCTACCTTTAACTAGATCTCAAAACAACTATACGCTTCTTATTGCGCCAAATAATCAGAATTCCACCAACAAACACGCTAAAACCAGTGATGGAGTGCCTATTCTCGAGAGAACTTAGCAAGAGAAAGATGGAATTTGGACTCTAAAGTGCTTTAAAGAGACCTCAATCAACTACAACACTAACCTCGAGGATATTGTTGAGATATTAGTTATCTTTTATCATTTTTATGTGTTCTCTTTCATTTTCGTCTATATTATGTAATTTACCCAAAAGATTTTTTTTCTCTGTATAAGAGAACCTTAGGGCCTCATTAATAAGTAATTCATTACTTTCTCTTCACAATGTATCAAAGCAACGATCCTATACCAAAGTTTTTGTATCCCATCCGTGCCCCAGCCTCCACCAGTTGCCCCTCTTTGTCATGGAACCACCACCCCACGTCGTGCGTCGCTCACAACCCCTCTAAGGGGCCCTCGTGCATCGATGATCAGCCCTAACCAAGGTTGCGGGTCATCGTCGTTGTTGTTGTGCTGTTGTTGGGCTCGTCGTAGGGTCTCCGACACCGCTGCTTGCCCTCTACGACCACCGTTGGACATTCGCCAGCCTGCTATGATCCGTCTTGTCCATTCCGGTGCCAGCAGAAAATGTTTATCATACCAATAACTGACCCTAACGTGCATTGGGGATTGACAAGGATGGGTGTATAAGTCTACAAGTACAATCAATCCTCCATATGATCTTGTAGACTCGCTCGGATCGATCTACTACCCCAATCGAGTTTTGTTTTGGTATCTTTTCCATCACGCTAGAAAACAAGGGTGACGTCTTCTCTTTGTCTGGTGCCTTCAAGGGCCCAGCACCCGTCGCGAAGATGGATGGGCCTAATTATAAGTTGTGGTCCATGCAATTCTTGACCCTCAAGCAGTGCAATAACGAGGAGAACAATCTGACACAACCAGAGTCGACGAATGAACTTGGGAGAATGCTTCAGGGAAGCAAGACGACGCGCACGTACGTGTTTGGCTCTCAGGTACACTTAGCACAGAGATCGCCAATGGCATTGTGAACTAACTCATATCCAAGGCGAAGTGGGATATTCTAAGAACCACATATGCCCAAGCGAAGGAAGAGGCCAGGATTCTTCAGGTACAGTTTGATACCTACATGACCAAGCAAAATGGTCATCCTCTGCATACATTTTGCTTTTCGTTTCATGGTATATTTGAGAAGCTTCACAACTTCATGCATGTTACCACATCAACTGAGCAAGAGAGGGCAAACAAGAACTCCACGATGGTTAGAGTTTTCTTGGCAACTCCAGATCCTGAGTACGAGGCAGCACTCGTACAGTTTCTTACAAGTGCAACCATACCTTCCATGAATTATGTCAATAGTAGACTCAACATGTTACTTGTCCTACCACCTGCCACAACAGAGACCTCCTATGTGATGCATGCATCTTGCAACAGGGGAGGTTGTACTCATTTCAGAGGGCATGGTGCCCGTGGCAGAAAAGGTAGACGTCAGCAAGGCCCTTGCACCTATTGTTGTCGTCCAGGTCATTCTGAGGATACATGCTAGTAGAAGCAGGGATATCCCCCATCTACTCGTGTGATTGAAAAGATTGAGCCTCCTAACAGTTAAGCTCCTCGTATCGATTCACATCTTGATGATATTGTCTCTCGTATAAGAGAGATAATGACTCCTGCTACCGGCACCACTATAGGTCCCTCAAATGTTGTGGTCGCTGCTAGAGCCTCTTTGAGCTCATCATGTATAGCCTATGCTTTTACCAGTTGTAGCATAACAGATATGACAGAGTGGATCATTGACAATGGTGCCTCCCACCATCTGTGTGGATACAGTTCATACATATCTATACCCCCTGGTAGATGGGTTGCGAACAGGGTTTGTTTACCCATTATAGGACAGGGAGGTTCATTTGGAGTCATCCATGCCATTTTCAAATGAATTTACTTTATATTCGTCAAATCACTAAGGATTTACATTATCGTACCAATTTTGACATCTTTTGTATTTCAGGACATACTAACAGGCAGGTTGATTGGATGTGGTCGTGAACAGCGGGGGCTCTACATCCAGTCTCTCAATGTCGGTGCCTCTACAGTTCCCACTAGTCAGTCTCACCATACTTGTGGCATCTTCATTTTGTCCGCATTCCTCTGCAGAAGTTGTCATGTCCTCCCATAGATCTCCACACGTTCTACCTATAGTGTGGTGCTTGCTAGCTTGGGAAGCATCACCGGTCTTTTCCTACTCACCGAAGTTATAGCAATAGTCATTTATTTGAGCTTGTTCACCTTGATATATTGGGTCCCAAACGTATTCCTAATCACCGGAGATACCAAATTTATCAAGTTTCTAGTGATGATTATTCTTAGGGCTGGCTATTGAGTCACGGCTAAGGTTCAGGAAAGCGGTATGCGTATGCGTTCGGACAGGTCACTGAATAGCGCTTAAGTGGTATACGGGGGCATATGCGGGGTATATGCGGTTCTACGCGGTTTCCTAATTTTTTATTTAAAAATAAATAAATATATACAAAAGTGACTACACAGAACTAAATTTATGTATAATTGTGGTCCAACAGAAGATCTAAGAAAAATAACTTTCATAAAGAGTTCAAAACAATCTTTATCACAAATATCAATACTTAAATAAAACAGTTAGCACACAAAATAATTTACAACAATCAACAAAATAAAAAAGTTAGCATGCAAAATGCCTCTATTATTGAATATAATGTCATTTATTTCTATCGGTATATTTATAACTGGTCCTCCATCTAAAGTACCGAACTTTACATATAATATATTGGATTTATAATAACTATTAGTTGACTAAATTAGTTTGTCAAATTAGTAGTATATTATTCTTTTTCTTCTTTGCGTCTTTACTCCAATCTCGCAGTACAACTACTTTGATGATGGATTTAAATGGTCATGGAATGCTTGGTTGGCACACATGCAAAAGTAAGGAAAACATGGCACAATAAAACAACAAAACATGGCACAAATTAAAAAAAATAAAATAATAAAATGTGTATGCGGCCGGACAGACCGCATATGCGGCCGCATAGCCCGCATATGCGGCCTGGGGGCTTCAGGAAAGCGGTGCGCTGAGGGCACCGCATACGCATATGCGGCCGCATATGCGGCCGCACGGGCCGCTTTCATGAACATTGGTCACGGCTCGATGAGCCAGGCTCGAGCTCCGCTCAATGAGGGCAAGTGAGCCTGGCTCATTAGGTTGTTGAGTCGAGTCCAAGCCAGATTTTTGGGCTCGATAAATCGATAAGGGCCTCGATAAGGAGTATATACATATAATATTTATATATAATCCAAATAAAATAAAAGTAGCCCTTTGCAATTTTCCCTTCACTAACTTTGCCCCCAACCACGAGTCAAGAATCACGGCCCAATTCCCAAAATCTCATTCCCGCCAACGCATTTATCCCCTACCCACGCATAAGAAAATTAGTAATTTTTCCTTTTTTTAAGCAAACAAAATGTTACAATATATATTATAATTAAGCTTTTGTTTACAACTTGGAAAGTAATTTACTTGTAAGGAACACAACCTTCATAGAGTAGGTCGTGGGTTCGAACCTATGCAAAGCACTTTTCCACCAAAAAGTACTCATTTTCTTTAATGAGCCTGACTTGAGCTCAAGCCCAAACCAAGCTCAATAAGGAGTTCGGGCTCGATAAGGGGCTCGAGCTCATCGAGTCCGAGCCCGAGCCAGCTCAGCTGGGATCGAACAAGCATGAGCTCAAGCCTGAGCCCAGTTGGGCTTATCGAGCTCGAGCCCGAGCTAGGGACTGGCTTGGCTCATTGGGCTTGATAGTCAGCCCTGATTATTCTAAACTCTCTTGGATTTCTAAGTTGAACAAAAAGTCTGAAGCCAAGTCTATCATTAAATCTTTTAATAATAAAATCAAGAATATTTTCACTGTTGATCAAGTTTATTTGCTCTGACAATGCCTTAGAGTTATAATGTTACAGATATATGAGTTCTTCGGATCTCTTAGCATCGTATACAAGACGTCGTGTGCTTACACTTCTCAGCAGTACGATATTGTTGTACGCAAACACTGTTACTTGCTTGATGTGACCAAGACACCTTCGATCCAAAGTCGTGCTCCTCACTTTTTTGGGGGCGATGCAGTCCGCACTTCTTGCTGGTTGGTGAACCACATGCCATCTTCTATCTTACGAGAGAATGTCTCTTTTTAGATTGTGTTTACTGAGGACATGTTCTCCCTTACACCACGTGTGTTTGGCTCTATTGCCTTTATTCACCATATAAAGCACGATCATGACAAGCTCTCCCCTAAGGCTATCAAGTGTATCTTTGTAGGTTACTCTCGAACCTAAAATGGGTACCACTGCTTTGATCTGGTTCGACGAAAGAACAATGTTATTGCTGATGTCACCATCTTTGAGTTTATTATGTATTTCTCTCCTATATGTAGAAGGTAGACTCTATCTGACTCTGGAGAGGAGGTATATGTGCCTCCTCCTACGGCCCCACCACCTCCACCACCACCACCTCCAGACTCCAACACCTACACTTGCTCATGCGGCTACCCATGGACCACCATCCAATACTTTGACCCATTTGTTGCCACATTTCTAAGATCGTAGGCCTCACACAGTTCCCCCTACGCATAGGCCTTCCCCATCATCACGCGCATCCCAAGTATGTACTGAGCACATTCTTTCTACTGATGATACTGGTGATTTGTACATGCAGAAGAATTCTTTGCAGGATGAGCAGGTGCCCTATCGAGAGGGTGGTTTACAGGTTGAGGAGGCAGGTGACCATCATGTGCCTATTGCTCTGCACAAGCGAAGATGTACTTGTGCTACATATCTTCTTGCAGTCCATGTTTCTTTGGGGCGACTCGGAAGATTACATGAGGTTTGTCGTGGGACTTCAGTAGCAGAGACACCACGAACATATGAGGAGGTGATATTGGAGTCAGTGGCGTCTTGCCATGGAGGAGGAGATGGTCGCGTTATAGTTGTGTGGCGCATGGAGCACTGTTACAGCTCCTACAAGACCATCTTTTGCGGCATGCAAGTATGAGTTTACGGTGAAGCACCGAGCAGATGTTAGCATGGACTGCTACAAGGTGAGGCATGTGGCTCGTGGGTTGACCCATACATATGGGGCGGAATATCATGGTACTTTTATTTAATGGCTCGACATTGTACATTATGGATCCTACTCTCTATTATAGTGACACAGGACTGACACCAATCAAGGTTCAGAAAAGCAGTATACGTATGCGTTCGGACAGGTCACCGAATACTGAATAAACGGCATGCGGGAGCATATGCGGGGTATATGTGGTTATACGCGATTTTCTAATTTTTAATTTAAAAATAAATGAATATCTATGAATAACATTACCACTAAATTTATCTAAGTGGAGTTAAAGAAGATCTAAAAAAGCAGTTCATGTTAGACGGGAATATATATGATTTTAATTTCCTCATATTTAATCACAAAAACATTTATCATAAAAACTTCACATATTAGATGATTCATAATAACAAAACTTCAATACACATACATGAGCAAAACCTCAATCAGCATATATAAAAATATTAGACAATACATTGCATATACTTGTGAAAACAATACATGAGAAAAACATAAAACATTGCATATACATAATGGTATAATGCATTGTCATTGTATAGAAATGCATGTCATATTTTTACAATTGAATGAAGGAAGATGCAGAGCAACGGAATTAGGGATCTAAGTGAGAAGATCGAAAATTTGGAGTTGTTGGAGCAATATGCGGGGCATATGTGGGATATGTGGGGCATATGCGGGGACGGCGCATAATGCATTGATTCATGAAATCGGTGTGATTTGCATGCCCGTGCGGGCATATGCGGCCGCATATGCGGCCCGTGCGGCCGAATTCATGAACATTGGCACCTATATTATCTTGATGTGATGAATGTGTTTCTCTATGCTGACCTACAGAAGGAAGTCTACATACAGTAGCCACCAGGGTTTGTTGTTGAGCAGAAGTGTCTGAAGGTTTGCATACTTCATAAGGCTATCTATGCCCTTAAGCAAAGTCCAAGAGCATGGTTTCAGAAGCTTTCAGATTTGATAGAGCAGCAGGGGTTCGTGAGATCGACTGCAGATCATTCACTGTTTATTCAGAGGTCTCAGAGACGTACAATTGCAATACTAGTTTATGTCGATGATATTATTGTTACAGAGGATGATGTGAAAGGCGTCCAAGTAGCTAAGGATTTCCTTAAGAAGCAATTTGTAACCAAGGACCTTGGCAGTATACGTTACTTCCTTGAACATGAGTTTGCCAAGAACCAGCGAGGTCTTGAGATGACCCAGAGGAACTACGTTATAGATCTTCTCTCTGAGATGGGCATGGCAGATTGCAGTCCTACCACTACTCCCATGGACCCGAGCATGAAGATATATGAAGACAGTGAGGAGGAAGATAAGAAAAAGTACAAGGAGCTCGTTGAAAAGCTCGTATACGTGACAATCACGAGGCTAGATATAACCTTTGCAATGAGCAGAGTGAGTTAGTTCTTGGAGCAGCATAGACAAACACATATGGATGCAGTCCATTATCCATATGATTTTGAGGTATATGAAGACCCCACATGGCATTGGTCTCTTATTTGGCATAGGTACATCCCTTGTCGTTACAACTTGCGCAGATGCAGATTATGTGAGATGCCTCAAGGACAGGAAGTCTACCTCTGGCTTGCGGTGTTCATAGGGAGTTCCTTGGCGTCATGGATGAGCAAGAAGTAGACTGCGATCATCATATCTAGTGTAGAATCAGAGTACATAGCCATGACACTGGGGAGTGCAGAGATGATGTGGGTCAGATTTGTTCTTACTGACTTAGCGGTCGAGGTACCTTTCCCATGCACCTCCAATGCGACAACCAAGCTATTATTTTCATTTCCAATAACACGGCCTTACATGAGAGGACCAAGCATATCGAGGTAGATTGTCACTACACTCGAGATGTGATTCAAAAGGGTTTCAACTCCATCTCTCATATCAGCTTAGGAGATCAGATATCAAACGTGTTCAACAAGACCTTAACTAGAGGGACATTCCAGAGATGATGTTCCAAGCTGAGCATGATAGATATATATATATATATGCATGCTCTAGCTTGAGGGAGGTGTTGAGATATTAGTTTCTTTTATCGCTTTTATGTATTCTTTTTTCTTTTTGTCTATATTATGTAATTTTCTCAACAGGTTTCTCCTCGATATAAGAGAACCCAAGGGGCTCATGAATAAGTAACTCATTATTTTCTATTTACGGATACTAACCTATTTCCTTCTCCTCCTCTCAGCTTCCACGTAAATCCTGGCGACGACCTACGACCCCCCCCCCCAATCTAAAAAAGCTTCACGACCCACCTACAACCAAACTTGACCTATCTTGACCACCCTCCTCTAGGGCTAGTTCTCCCTCGGCTAATCTGCAAGGTAACACACATACAAGATGCATCTTTTGTTTTTCTATATTTTCAAGTTTTATCTAGCATGTACTAACATATTATATTGTCCATTATGCACGATTATGTACATCGATATACCAAAAGGTTTCCATTCACTTATGTAACCTGCTCATGCTATGGATAGGGGAGCATCAACTCACTTCCTTTGTTTGGGGGATACAACCCCCACCCGCACCCCTCCTCCGATCATTTACTCGTACACAAAAAATGGATTTTGATCGTACATGGTACCTGGTATTGACACAATTCGGATAACTCGACTGATCCTTCGGGGCATGCATTTGTGTACAAGCAAATGCAGACGAGGTGGACCGAACTAGACATTTGGATACTTAAGTGGTCAAACGATGGAGGGGACTTTACACTGATCTAAGGTTTCCATGCACTTGACTGCATATAGGGACTTATTCGTGAACCAAGAGTATAAAGAAGGTAGAATAATTACCATTAGGAACAATCACAAATGATGCATCATCTATAATGTTAAGATAGGCTAATGTAAGTATTTCTTTAGTAACGTAATTTTAGTAAAGGATTTTAAAAGTATCATTAAGTATAAGTCAAATATTTGACAAAGGAAAACTCTTCTAATGAAAATTTGCTCACAGCAAAAAGTACCGAGAGATATATTTATCTTTTCCTATTTAATATGTATTTTTTATTTCTTTGATCTCTAGTATGTAATTTGCCCTCTATGGTTTCTCCTCTCCATATCGGACAATTATGTCGCTCCTTTCATCAATCAAGTCAATGGTCTCTTACCACATCGTATTAGAGCAACGGTCCTAGACCGTACTTCTCTAACACCCTCGACCTATCCCTTCTCGATGCCGCCCTCCTCCTTCGACCACAGTCAACACCAAATCACCACGCACTTCTCGCGTTAACGTGACACAGCACCACCTCGAGGAACTTCTATGTGCCTTAGCATCACATCACGGAGAGGCACCATCGCACACATCTAGAGTCCCTAGGCATCCAACTGCCTAAGCATCCTTCTAGTGCCTCCCAGCACCACCGATACAGTCACTCACAGGGCCCTATTTTTTAAGTAAAAAGGGTCTCCACCACATAGGTGTATGCATGAAAACTTCATTTAATCACTAAAAGTTTACAAGTCTTTTAAAGGGGGATGCGTGACTACATACTCCAAATTTAAGCTAATGGCTTGGCATGAGCCACCAATTTTCACCATAAAAATGCTCCTGATGAAAGACCACCACATTTCTAACAACCAAATAGCCCAAATATTACAACGCATGCCATTCGTTCCTTCTCCTGGAGAAATATGGTCTCCTCGAGTGGTTCCCACATTACTACAGAGCTCTCACACCTGGAGAAATATGGTCCACAGTTTCTACATTCTCCTGAAAACGGCGTCAAACTGGATCTGATGCCTCAAAGAGCCTTGCAAATCTATCGCCCATCAACAATCTCCCCCTCTGGAACAACCATAAGAAGACCTTCACTCACGTCAAGATTTTCCATCTCCATATTCTTCTGCAATCCACGCGCATCCTCCAGGGTCAAAATTTGTTGGTCCTTTCAGTGCCCGATACGCCTTACTCACAGAAAAGGTACCATCATACTAGCGCCAATAGTCACGCCCTTTTGTGGGCCCCTCCACGATCTCCAATTCATGTAACATCTCCAAGAGCTCACCCATCCTCTGATCCGAAACATCTGATTTGAAATGCGGGAAGAAAGAGTGTCCATCACAAGTATCAACAACAAAACAGTTCGAGTCCACCGCTAGTGCCATCAGACTAGGGTACTTCAACGAAAGCAGTCCGCCCTTACTCCAATCATCAGTCCAAAACCTAAATCCAGTGTCATCACCCACAATCAGTCTTAACCTGCACCACGCCACAAATACCCCTCCAAAAGTATGAAGAAGAGGGCCCAACCACCCCCGGACCCAATAGCAAGCATCTCACGTCGTAAAGCTTTCGCAAAAACTCGCAAACCAAACTGACGCACTCCCCCCATATCTGAGTTGTCCAATTATTGAGTAGGACCTTATTCATCTCCTCTAGGCTACGCACCCCAAGGTCACCATCATCCATCGAAGAGTAAACCGTACCCTAGTCGACCAATGGTAGTCCATTCGATTGCCTGGAAGATGACTAGAAAAACCGTCTCATGATGCTCACAAGCTACTTCCTCATTCCCACAGGGGAAGAGACGAGAGGATAGGAAGAAAATAGGAATAGCCGAAAGGAATGACTTCAACAGCACCAGTATAGTAGCCTACTACGACGAGATAAAAACACCGACTTCTAGCGCACCAGTCTCTGCTCCCATTTCTCTATCATCGATAACCATACTGCCAGTCGCATCCTCCCATCAACCAAATGCGCACCTCGATACCTCATTGGCAACAATCTACAAGGTGATTGTAGCCAACCAGCACACTCAACGACCTCCACCTCCTCCAGACCAAACGGCACAAACTCTGATCTTTTCCTATTGAGTTTCAAAGCAGATATTGCGCCAAATATGTAAAGGACTGCAGACAAGGACCTACAACACTTTGGCCCACCATCTGTAAAAAGGATAGTGTCATCAGTATATTGAACAATAGCCATTGAAATCTTCTCTCAATTGTAGCCGCTACATAAACCTCCAGATACCGCTTGATCCACCATGATCGACAAAGCATCGCCGCAAGAACGAACAACAACTGGGCCTGAGGGCATCCCTGACGCACTCCCCGTTGCGGCTGGAAATAACCACACCCTCAGTTGTCCATTCACTAAAAACGTGCATGATACAGTTGTGAGGCACCTCTTCATCCAAACAATCCACTGACTCGAAAAGCCCCTTCTTTACCTAGAGAAAATGCTAGTCAACACTATCATAAGCCTTTGAGAGGTCTACCTTCCGCATAACCACCATAAACTCAAAAGCCTTGCTGGTTGCTCTGATGACCCTACTCGTGGACGCCCCTACTCCTTCGGGGGGCCGGGATCACTTCTCTTGGAAAGAGGGGTCCTTCTCTTCAAAAAAGGCATATTTGGCTCTTCTTCCCAGCGTTGAGCAACCAGAGGCGTCCTTTCTTGCTCACTGTAACCTCATCTGGGGTCTCAAGCCTCCGGAAAGGATTGGTATCTTTCTATGGATTCTTAGGCGTGGACGACTACCTACCCGCGACCGTCTTGTATCACTCTTCCCAAACTCTCCCAATTTATGCGGGTTGTGCGATTCGGCTATTGAGACGGCCGACCATCTATTCCTTCACTGCCACCTCGTGCGACCCATTTGGGATGATATAGCCTGGGTGAATCTTTCCTCGATGGAGTCTCTTTGGGAGAGCATAGCAATCGCTGCAAATCGTTCGAGGGCGGAGAGACTTATTCCCTTCGCGCGCATTTGGAGTATCTGGCTGGGAAGAAACAAATCTCTCTTTGCGGGACAGAGATTCTACATAGAAAATATTTGTATGGATGCGAACCGCTTTTGTGTGGACTGGTCTTCTGTATAGTGTTTTTGTTTTTGTTGCGGGGGCGATTGGTATCATTTAGTGATACCACTTTCCCTTATCCCACCCTTTCTTCTCCCTCTGTAAGTATCTTCTTTTCTCTTTCTTAATAAACTGGGGCGAACACCTACGGGTGTATCCCCCTTTTTGGAGTGTCAAAAAAAAAAACTTTATCCTCCAATCCGCCACAACCTCAGAGGCCATGACCGCACTATCCATGAGAGGTCTACCCCGTATAAAAGAATTCTGAACTGAAGAGATGAGTGTTCCCAGAATTCCCCTTAAGAGATTAGCAAAATACTTTGCTACGATCAAATAAAGTGGATTAGAAAGTGCGGTAGAGCGAAAATCTCCCACCTTGATTGCAACCTCCTTCATGGGTAGCAAAAAGATCAGTTAGCAGGAGATCAAATCTTGAATTTCCAACAGCAAACTCCAAAATCATCTCATTACCTCCTCATTGACCACATCCCAGAACTACAGGAAGAATAAAATCAGAAAGACATCTGGACATGGGCAACCATCTAGGTTCAAAGCAAAGACCGCCTCACGAACCTCATGCATAATATGGTTGCGTCAATTCCTCATCTACATCAGCAATGCAACGCAATCCAAACCCAAGCCATCTGAAACCACTGTGCAATGCTCGTATGCTCGTGTGTTTTTGAAGTATAACATAACCGCCCTCGCTACCTCCTCGCCTACCCCCACCCCCCTCGATGAAATGGATCATGTTTCTCTTTCTCCTCCCATTAGCCATGGCATGAAAGAATATTGTTTTCGCATCTCCCTCCTTCAGCCATTTCTGTCACGATCTCTTCCTCCATTCCCTCACGCAGCTCTCCAACTCCTCCGCAAGCTCCATGTAATCTTCCAACGAGTCTAGCATTACCATTTCTTCTATAGCCCGACATTTTCTCTGCTCTCGCGTAATCATGGACTCCCTTCGAACGATAACTAATCTACGTCGCAAGGCAACCAACTTGAGCACAAACCTAACTGTAGCAGAACCATCCACCTCCAAATAGTCCCAAAATGAGACCACCATATACCTAAAACCCTCCTTCAGCATCCAACACTTCTCAAATATGAAATACGAATAGGAGCCTCTGTCACTACGCGTATATGAACATAAACGTGCATGATCTAATCTGGTTCGGGGTAATGACGTAACACAAGCAAGATTAAACATCTCCAAAGCCTCAAACAATAACATAAATCTGTCAAGTTGTGATCTAGAGGAAGAGTTCCTCCTACTATATTTGCAATTTACAGCATCGAGCACCTCTAAACCCAACTCCAACACTTCAGCAAACAGCTCAAAATCAGGATCCCGTACGCCTCACCCCCTCGATTTTTCTTCAGCATACAACGTGGTGTCGAAATCACCTGCCATAATCCACCCCATCTCCAAGAATATGACCCTCACGTCCTGCAATTCTCCCATAAAAGTGTGTGCAAACACTCTTACAATGCCATAAACCGATGTCTCCAAGAGCTGTAACTGATCCCTCTTGCTGATCAGAACCACAGAGACAGAGTGCACCATGATCGCCCCATCAACATGGTCAAACATAGCACCATCTCATGCGACCAAGATACCTTCAGAACTGCTACTAGCCGACGCCTTGAAATACAAGATGTAGGGCCCATACGTAGATCTTCATCTCATCGATTCCAAAGATGCGATCTCTGTTTCCTGCAAATATGCCAAATCTACCTTCCACTCGGCGAATATGGAACCAACTGCCATCCTCTTCTTTGGTTGGCCCAGCCCACGAGCCTGATTGTTGCCTCTTAGGTCAGATTTTAGACCAAAAAAGGGTGATTTCAGATCTATAATTACCCATACAGCCCTAGCACGGACCCATTCTTGATGAGAACGATTGTAGCATGAGTATGCACACATAATTGATTCCCCAAATGATCGTGTAGACACATTAACATCGGTCTACAGCACTGGTTACATCATTTCTCGACTTCATCGTCATCATGTCAGGGAATAAGATCGATCTATCATCTTCGAGCGCCTTCAACGATCCGATGCCCGTCGTGGAGATGGACGGGATCAATTACGATTATGGACCATGCAATTCATGAGCCTTATGCAATGCAATGGGAAGAAGCACAGTCTAACACATGAAAAGCCAGCTAACAAGACAAGGATGTGGTTAATGCATCTTGGGAGCAAGATGACGTGTATGCCAGCATTTGACTAACAAGTACTCTTACCATGGAGATAGTCAATGATATTCTACATTAGCCCATTGTCAAGGCAATGTGGGACATTCTCTCTGTTACTTATTCTCGGGCGAAGAATGAGACGAAGATACTACATGTTCAGTATGACATCTTCAAGCCAAAGCATAATAGTTGTCCTCTTCATACTTTCTATTGTCTCTCATAGGCATGTTTGAGAAGCTTCACAACTTCATGTTATTGAGATAATTCTATCTAAAGTTATGTTTTTCTTACATCCGTTTCCTTTAAGTACTTCTCTGTAGTTAACATAGGGCTTTTCTCCTATATAAGAGAGCCCTAGGATCTCGTCTATTATATGAATTTTGCTTCTTCCAACATGGTATCGGAGCAATGGTCCTAGACCAGGGTTCCCGTATCCCACCCCAAAATCCTAACCCTAGACGCCCCCCCCCCCCCCCCCGTCGGAAGGCCCAGTCCCTCCTTTCCTCTCACTGCTGTCGCCGGTGAAGGATATGGAATTATCCTCAAGCACATCCCGGAAGCGTGATCGTCGTATCGGATACGACGAAGAACGACTAGTCGTACTAGTTGTTCGGTGCAGCGGAATTTAAAAAATTTTATTCGATGAAACCACATGATCCGAGAACCATTCTCCGATCGTTTCATCTATAACCACAACAAGTATAATGCAATACCTCTTGAAGTGTGGTTGATCAAGTCTCTAAAAAAGAGACCTCCTGTCTCAAGTCCGATCGTCGGCGAGACTGCTTGCGAGCGCGGGGATGAACCGCGTTGTCCTCGCAATCCAAGAAGATGATCCAAGCATGGTTGCTCCTGATCTCGTCGCACGAGATCAAACGTCTCCTTCGTGAGAGGAACTCTCCAAGAAGACGGAGAACCGAAGAACGTCGAAGCGGCGGCGCGGTGGCGAAGGCGACGACGGTTCTCTCCTCTAGGGCATGGTGGACGGCCACCAACAAGAGAGGGAGAGAGGGCTGGCGTGTATGAAGAAATGAGGGAGAGAGAGAGCTCCAATATTACAAGTCATTTGAGAGCATAGTATGCCTCTCTATTTATAGGGTTTTGGGATCCATGGATCTCAATCCATGGGACACATAAAATCAATGGGTGAGATTGATTTATGTCAATCCAATGGCCAAGATTGTTGTTGTCAAAAACAACAAATTTAGGTTAAAATATATTTGACAAAATCAAATATAATTTATTCCTAAATCATCCCAACAAATAAGGAGAGAATACACATGGAGATCAAATCTCCATGTGCAATCAAGAGGAGTGTCCACCCATTCCATATAGGAATTGGGTGCCGCCCACTTGTTTCCCAATGGAGAGCAATCTCATGGATTTCCATGAGATTGCATATCTCCTTGGATTTCTCTCCTATTAATTTGCAACAAATTTTGTTGGGTTTTATTCTTCAAAAATAATTCACAATTATCTTTGAGAATATTGCATTCTTGCCATGGAAAAAATTGTGAATCATATTCACAACCCAAAACAACATATAATTCATATTGTTAATTAATTACACAATGTGTATCCAATACACATAATAATTAATCAACACATATAAATTATAATTAGCTCTCTCTAATACATTATAAATCACATTTATAATATATTATGAATAATTGGATATTTCTATCCACATTATTCTTATCCACATTAATTAAATCACATTTAATTAAATTGGATAATTTCTTCACACATCAAGATGATTAAATCACATTTAATCATTATTTCTTCATTGCTTAGATCTTATGGAATTATTCTTGAACCCTTCAAGAATAATGCAATCTCTCCGCAGATACTTGGAGATAAGGACAGGGTGATTGTATTGTTCCACGTATAGTGACATGGATATTGAGATCATATCTCAAATCCAGATCGCGGGCCTCCCATAGATGCTTGATTAAATCAAGACCGTAAATCTAATCTTCTCATTGTATCTGAATCACATTCAGATCAATGTCCAACACTTGGACCAAGATCAGATCACTTCTCTACTGAGAGGAGTCACTAAAATCCAGACCCGTTTCATCACTCCCTAGGAATGGAAGCGTCATGGTTATACAATCGTTTATGATCAAATCACCCTCAGGTATTCCCAATACCTGTACATCCTGCATACTGGAAGACTCAGACTAAACCCGAAGTATCGGATCAACTTTATACTGTCTACTTCATGGTTTTTATCAGTAAGTTTCTCATTCGATCATTGGGAGTTGGTATCGATCATATACTTTCCAAAAGTGTATATCATACCTAGGTCTTGATCATATACTAAAAGTATATATCAAACCTACAAATTCAGTCAAGCTTCCAAAGCGAGACGACCATGCGCATGGAATTTGATTCTTCCCAATATCTCATGAGTGAGCTCATGTCTTCCGGTTCAGTAACTGAACCTGTATGATCCCTTTGAGAGATCGTATTACTCATATGCCCTTATATGCACACCAGCGCGCCGGTGTATAGACCTTGATTAGGTCATCAACCTATTGGTCTGCCAAATGTACACACTCAGACATATAGTAACACATCTGTCTCCGGTCAGAGGATGCGTGCCTATATCATGACAGCATACGATATAGGACTTTGGTTATCTCGATCTCGTTAAGTCAACTCTTTGACCTAACTAATCTGACACCTCCGAATCTCTATTCCTATGCAGAGGACCTGCATCAAGAGGACGGTCAGATATCAGCCTTCAGAGATAAGGATTGCCATCTCCTACTCAGGCTGGAGATCATCTCTTAACAATCATTTGACGGTGCTTGATGAGTCCTCAATCTAACTCTTTAGATATTCATCCAAGCACCAGCCTCTATGATTCAATAGTTGAATCAACAGCTGTATGATTATTAGGATGGCCATGGTACATAACCCTAATTGTACTAAGGGACCTATTATATAAATTATCCATTCTTCATTTCAGATCAGGGAATGATAAGTGCAATAACATTTATTGCATAATGGCTCGCCGTGGGCTCGCATTTCCAGCAGTCGGGGCCTCTCCGGCCACTCGTCAACGCAGCCAGGCACCGCAGGCCGCCCACCTCCAGTGTCGCTAGGGCCCAGTCACTGGGCACAAGGTGCCGCCAAGGCGCAGCCACCCGTCTGCAGAGCGCCGCCTGCCCTTCCCTGCTCCATCAGGGCACCGCCACCCCCCACCCCCCGCCAGGCATTGCCGCCTCCCGACCATGTTGCACATGGGAATCCAGCACCCCCTACGTGCCGCGGTTGTGCCTCTATAGCCTGGGAACCGTTCAGGTTCCTATATTCTGTCCTGAAGGTCTGATTTTTTTCGTAGATTGTGATTTCTCACTTCTAAATCACATCTTAGGACCCTATACCTCACCACAAATCAATGAGGATTGTATAAGTCTACAGATACAACCACTCCTCTTTATGATTGGGTAGACGCTCTCGGATCGTTCTAACCCTCAGTTGTTCGTGATCCTACTTATTGGTACAGTGTCAGAAAACAAGAGTGGCGTTTTTTCTTCTTCCAGTGCCTTCAAGAAATCGGCTCCCAACGTGAAGATGCATGGGACCAACTACGAGTTATGATCCATGCAGTTTTGTACTCTTACGCCGTGCCATAACAAGGAGCACATTCTGATAGAATCAGAATCAGCGCATAAAACTGGGGCTAATGCTTCGTGGAAACAAGATGATGTGTATGCTCGCATTTGGCTCTCAGGAGCGCTGCTCACCACGGAGATTGCCAACGATATCATTAACCAACCCACAGCGAAGGCTATGTGGGACATCTTAGCTGCCACATATGGACAGGCAAAGAATGAGAGCAAGATTCTTCAATTGTAGTTCAACATTTTCTCGACCAAACAGAATAGTTGACCACTCCACGCCCACTTTTCTCATCTCAGATGCATGTTTGAGCGGTTGCACAGCTTCATGCCTATAACTACCAGCACAGAGCAGCAGCAGAAGCAATATCAGAATGCCACTTGACAAGTGTTTTTCTATCATCTCGACTCTGAATACGATGCAGCACGTACTCAACTCTTGATTGGAGAGACGATACCCCCGATGGAAGAGGTGTACAAACAATTGAGCAAGATTACTACTCCGTCTACTACGGCGGCCCAGACTCCCTCAGCTATGACAGTAACTCGTGGCAGAGGGGGGAATTCCCAGTTTCGAGAACGTAGACCTCGTGGTCGTGGAGAAGGACGCCAGTGTGGCCCATGCTCTCATTGCCACCGTCCTGGTCATTCTGACGAGACATGCTTTCAGAAGCATGGATATCCTACGTCGACAAGGGTTGCTGAGCAGACTGAGCATACTTATGCTCCTACACAGGGCGCACGTCTGGATGATATGGTTTCTAGACTTTGCGAGATAATGTCAACTCATGTTATTCCAGCTGCAAGTTCTTCAGATGTCGCAGCTACTGCCAGAGCTTCGTCTAGCTCATCAGGTATTGCTTATGCACTTACCAGTTGTAGCGGTTTAGATTTGACTGACTGGATTATGGATTCGGGGGCATCGCACCATATGTGTGGAGATCGGACACGGTTTAGTTCTTACAAGTCTATCCCGACGGGTAGATCTGTGGTGATTGCTAATGGAGGTCTTTCCATTGTTGGTCAATGGGAGATTGTTCTAACTCCTTTTATGCATCTGCGGAACAATTTATATGCTCCAGATTTTCATATGTCTTTTGTCAATTAGTCAAATTACAAAGGATTTACATTGATGTGACATCTTTGATCCATCTTCTCTTGTGTTTCAGGACATACTAACGGGCAAGGTGATTGGATGTGGCCGTGAGCAGAGAGGATTATACAAGCTTGCCATACCACCTTGTGTTGGAGTCACTATATGTGGCATCTATGTTTTGAACATCTCCCTCTCCAGAAGATGTGTCATGTTCTACCACAGATATCTACTCGCACTACCTTGGACTGCGGAGCCTGCTAACTTGGAAAGCATCATCAGTCTTCTTTTCCAAGTCGTCAGGTCGTTGCAGTAGTCAGTCTTTTGAGTTATTTCATTTTGACATTTAGGGTCCAAGTTGTGTTCCTGCCCATCAGAGACATCGTTTTTATATCGTTGTTGTGGATGATTACCCTAGATTGTTTTGGGTATTCTTATCATTAAATCTTTTCTTATTGAGATCAAAAATGTCTTCTCTGCTAATGTAAAATTTATTCGTACAGATAATGCCTTGGAGTTTTCCACATTACAGTTATCGAAATTTCTCAAATCTCAAGGTATTGTTCATCAGACATCTCGTGCATATACTTCTAAGCAGAATGCTATTGTTGGGCGAAAACAGTGACACCTTCTTGATGTCACGAGGACTCTTCTGATTCAGAGTCGTGCTCCTCATCCGTTCTGGGGAGATGTGGTTCTCACTGCTTGCTATTTGGTGAACAGCATGCTGTCTACTATGCTTGGAGAAAAAATCTCATTCTCGATTGTGTTTCCCGAGAAGGAATGTTCTCTTTGACTCCCAGAGTTTTTGGTTTTGTGGCCTTTGTCCACAATTTCACCCCAGGTCAAGACAAGCTCTCACCCAGAGCAGTAAAATGTGTTTTCGTTGGTTATTCTATTACCCAAAAGGGGTATCGATGTTTTGATCCTGTAGGAAGAAAATATTATGTGAGTGTTGATGTCACATTCTTTGAATGTATTATGTACTTTTCTCCTACAGATGACAGGTTATCTCAAGCTACTTCTAGTGAGGATGTAGTTGTTCCTCCACCTACATCTTATCCTCCTTGTGCACCCAAAGTTGAGTCTCAATCTTCACCACCTCCACCGTCTCCGCCACCCTTACTCAAACACAGTTTCTACCACATGTTTACAAGCGCAAGTCTTCTATTTGCCCCTCTCCTCATGCGCCCTCCACATCATCTAGTGCGCCTCATGTATGTAATGAGCACATTGTTTCATCTGATGGCACTAGTGTATTGAATGCAAGGTTGCAGAAAGCGATAGTCTATACTCGGTCGGCGGGGTCACTGACTAAGGATTAATCGGCAGTCGGGCGACTAATCGGAATTAGTCGATCATTAGTCGGTTTTGAATTTTTTTAAATTATTTTAAATATATAAATAATTTTTATACATAAATTTATACATTTTCTATACTTTTATAATGAAATGAAAGAAGTAATTGACTTTAAATATAACATTATTGCATATTAGAATAAGTTTGCTTATGCATTAACATAGATTTGTATATTTTCTATACTTACATAATGAAACAATTGACTTTAAATATAACATTAAGCATATTTAGAATAAGTTTGCTTTTAAAAAAAGCAAAAAACAAAAAAAGTAGAAAAGCTTGTTGTAAAAGTCGGTTGATTAGTCGACCGACTAGTCGGGCTGACCGACTAGGCCTAGTCGAGTCGGCTAACCCCCCCCCCCCCCGACTCGACTAGTCGGACGATTTTTACAAGCTTGATTGAATGTTACAAAGGATGAGATGATACCAGAGGATGATGACCAGGACATACCTATTGCTTTACGAAAGCCCCGTCGTCAATGTGCAACTTATCCTCTTGTTGCGCATGTTTCATTAGACCATCTTTCAGAGGAATACAAGAAATTTGTTGTGGGACTCTCTGTAGTTTCTATCCCATGAACATATCAAGAGGCTATACAGGATAGTAGGCGGTATCTTGCAATTGAGGAAGAGATGACAACTTTACAGTCGCACGGCACATGGAGCGTTGTTTCTGCTCCTCCATGTGCATCTGTTGTGGGCTGCAAGTGGATATTTACAGTAAAGCAAAAGGCAATTGGTAGTGTGGATCGCTACAAGGTAAGACTTGTGGCAGGTGGGTTCACCCAAACCTATGGGGTGGACTATCAGGATACATTTTCACCAGTGGCCAGACAGTAGACACTTCACATTCTTCTTTCAGTTGTTTCATGGGACTGGCCACTTTACCAGATTGATATAAAGAATGCATTTTTATATGGTGATCTACAGGAGGAGGTGTATATGCAGGAGCCACCAGGCTTTGCTACTGAGGGGGGGTCACAGAAAGTATGCAGGCTTCATAAGACAATTTATGGCATGAACCAGAGTCTGAGAGCTTGGTACCATAAGCTATTGGAGTTGATAGAGCAATAGGGTTTCGTAAGGTCTACAGCGGATCACTCATTGTTTGTTCAGAGGACACAAAGAGGTATTGTTGTTATTCTTGTCTATGTTGATGATATCATTGTCACAGGGGATGATGAACAGGGCATTCAGGCTGCCAAGGAGTTTCTAAATCAAGAGTTTGTGACTAAGGACCTTGGCACACTTCGATACTTCCTTGGATTAAAGTTCGCCAGGAACTAGTGTGGTCGTGTGATGACCCAAAGGAAGTTTGTGATGGATCTTCTTTTTGAGACAGGAATGACAAAGTGCAAGCCTGCTAGTTGCTACTACCCCTATGGATCCGAGTATGAGGTTATATGATGATGACACTGAGGAAGTAGACATGAGGAAATATAGAGAGCTTGTTGGGCAGCTCCTATACCCAACTATCACCAGACCAAATATATCTTTTGCATTGAACAAAGTTAGCCAATTCATGGAGCAGCCCAGGAAGGTGCATATGGATGCGGTGTATATAATCTTGAGATATTTAAAGACTTCACCTGGTTCTGGTCTCATATTCAACAGGGGTACATCACTTGAGGTGACAGCTTGTACAAATGCAGATTATGCAGGTTGCCCAGAGACAAGAAGTCTACTTCTGGCTTTGCTATCTTTGTTGGCAGCTCTCTTATTTCATGGAGAAGCAAGAAGCAGACAGTGGTGGCCAAATCTAGTGTTGAATCTGAGTACAGAGCCATGGCACAGGGAACTGTAGAGATGATTCGGGTGAGATTAGTGTTAACTGATCTTACCATTGAGGTTTCTCTTCCCATGCATCTTTTATGTGATAACCAAGCGGCTTAATTTATTGCCAACAATCCTGCATTTCATGAACGGACCAAACACATAGAGGTGGATTGTCATTACACTAGAGACGTGATTCAGAAAGGTCTCATATCTACATCACATGTTTCTACTAGAGATCGGACTGCAGATATCTTCACCAAGGCACTTGCTAGAGGTCCATTTCAGAGGTGATGTACCAAGCTGAGCATGATCGATATATATGCTCCAGCTTGAGGGGAAGTGTTGAGATAATTGTATCTCAAGTTATGTTTTTCTTATTTCCGTTTCCTTTAAGTGCTTCTTTGTAATTAACCCAGGGATTTTCTCCTATATAAGAGAGCCCTAGGGTCTCTTCAATTATATGAATTTTGCTTCGTCCAACACATGCCACTAACATCTCCAGAGCAGCAGAAGTCATGTAAGAATGCTACTATATTTAGAGTATTTCCTGGAAGCTCTCGACCCTACGTATGATGCAGCATGGACTCAGTTACTTGCAAGAGCTTTTCTTTTGCATTTTGGACAGATAATTGGACGGATCATAGGACAATTTCATCTTGTTTTCCGCGTTTCTGACCTTGTCCACTAACCGCGATGCTCCAGTGGTTGATTGATAGGAGGGATCTTGGATGCCAAGTTTTCAAGGTGATTTTTCTGACCAATGCATGGAGGAGTTCTTGGAGCTTCATTGACTCTATCAACTCCTTTGATAGTGTAGTACGGGGTAAAGACAACTGGGTTTGGAGAGTTGGATACTTCTCAATGAAAAGGGCATACAATACCATTATTAGGTCACATGGCCCATTACCAGAGAACCTTGTTTATGACTACAAAATTATCTGAGATCTTAGGGCGACATCCATATTAAAGTCTTCGTATGGTTGTTACGAAGGGGGAGAATATTGACACAACCATCGTTGGGCTAAGCTTTTAGAGGGTAGCAAAGTCTATCTGGCGCAGTTTGGAGCTGATTTAGGTGGACATTAATGGTCTTGAGAACTTCTAGGACTATTTCAAACGCAAATTTATGGTCCATAAGAGAGAGGCTCACTCTGTTATTGATGATTTGGGTTATATGGCTATCTTGAAATGGTGTCGTTTTTTCTTCAAATCGCTTCTACTTAGAGAATGTACTTATTTATTGCTCATGTAACGTAACCGTGGTAATTTTCCAATAATTTAATATATTTGGGACAGACAACTTCGTGATTTCCCCATGTTTGTCTCAAAAAAATACAAGAGGCGTGGGACTCTTTATATAGCATCACCAACACACGAAAGTCCCATCAATAACCAATATGAGACTAAATAAAAAATAGTGTAATTAGATCTTAGAGAGATCCACTTATCCATCTAAATCATAATCTAATATTCCCCCCTCAAACAAAGCCTGAAAAATTATAGCTCGTAGCAAAAGAAAAATCTCAACTCATTTTCACACGCATATTATAAGAAGTTGGGAGGAGACCTGTTCGAAATAGTCGATGTTGGGAGGAGACTCGTATGGAGGAGATAGTACTACGAGGAAACCCGTGTCTGGAGTTAATGCTTGGTGAAAACAGTCGGTAGCCAACAAGTGAGATGGAATGTTGTTCTACATGCATTTGATGAGCAGCAAAAGTAGGATATATTATCAAGCAATACTAAAGTCTTTTTTTTAAAAAAAAGAAAGCAATAGTAAAGTCCGCATGAAGTAGTTAATGACAAGCATAAAATGTAGAGTGGTACTCTCCTATACAAAAATCTCAAGAAGAAACTCTAAGAAGGGGACTCTCCCATATATGTGGGGACCTCAAAGAGCAAGTTTCTCTCATATAGAGACCTCAAAAAGTAGTCATATATACAAAACCCGAAGAGGGCATCTTGTCCAATGGGTCGCGAGCTTAAGATGATGAACAAATGAGTATATGTCAAGTAATCACAAAAAAAAATACGCACCCTACTCTCATTCCTCCTTCCTCGCATACTTGCGAGAAACATGAGGATAATTGACTGAGTTTAGAAGAACAAGTGGGGTAAAAAATCATCTTCCTTTTTTTAATTGTCTATGTTGTTTCTTTTATAATCTCCTCACTTTTTTTTTATGATGGATCTCTTCCTCGTCTTTTTCTCACGACTTTCTCCTCTTTCTTTTTTTAAGCGGAGCCATCCCATTTTGCTATCCTTTTTTCGAGTCAAAAAACGAGAAACACCATGAAAATAAAGATGGCGAGCTTACAAGAGCAATGTCTCAAGGAGACATCTAACCAAGTGGATCAATTTCTTAACACAAAAAGAATCTTAACATAAAAAGAATCTTCCCTGAAAATGATACCATTACATATCAACCACACTGCCTGTAATACGGGAATAAGTCTCAAAAGTTTTGCCATAGATTTGAACCGGTTAGATACCTAGGAGTTCGAGAAGTTCACATGGGAAGAGATGTCCATCCGATGGATGTTCACAGCATCCTATATTCAGTGAGTGTGAATATAGGAGTAATACATGTGCTCGCTTCAGGTTCTAAAATACAAAGAGAACAAGTACAATCACCTGCCACCGCAAAGATAGACTTGCACGTCTTGGTCAAGAGTTTGTATAGCTGATGAATTCAAAAGAAGACCTTGATCTTTATAGGAATCAACAGCATCCAAATCAGGGTGCAAACTCTATTATCATGAATCTTCGCTATATAATTGGGGCAAGAAGTGAGAGTATAGCACGCCTTTTTGATCGAGCAATGGACAATGCCGCCTTTTTTAGTTCTTTTCTTAGATTCCCTGCCTACATTTTTATAAAGGAACTTCGGACATGTTGGGCCCAAACAAACAACAATATGCCAATTAAGTGGCCTTTTCCAGCCTCGCAGGGGGGTTCGTCAGGGCTGCCCCCTTGTCCCTCTTCTTTTCGTTCTGGCGGCTGACGTGATGCCACGTATGATCCAGGGTGTGGCCAATGCTGGACTTACTCGCGGATGTTATTTGGGTAATTCTCATATTCCTCTACTTCAATTTGCGGATGACACCCTTTGCTTTATTGAGGGGGATCGGTCTCAGGCCTTGGGGATGGCCACTACGGTACAACTTTTTTGCGAAATGTCGGGACTCCGCATCAATGAGGCCAAATCCAAGTTTGTGACTTTTGGTTTATCTGCATTGGAGGCCGGGGATTATTCCTCTATCTTGGGGGCTTCCCTCGGGGATCTGCCGCTGGAGTACCTGGGATTGCCACTCTCGTTGGGCCGAGCCCGCTTGCGTGATTATTAGAGGGTGGTCGAGAAGGTGGAGTCCAGACTGGCAGGATGGCGTGCGTTGTTGCTTTCCAAAGGCGGTCGGTTGGTTCTTATCAAATCTGTCCTCTCGGCCATTCCCATTTACTTCTTATCGGCTCGCGGCCTTCCTAAGGGGATCAGGCTACGCTTAGAGAAATCTATGAGGAGATTTCTATGGGGTAAGAATGGAATTGATAGAAGAGGGATGCATTTGGTGGGGTGGGATGACATTTCTCGGCCAAAACGAGACGGGGGTCTGGGCGTTCGACGGTTGGAGGTGGTACGTGATGCTTGTCTTCTCAAATGGGCGATGAGACTTTTAGGCCGGGATGAGAGTTTGCTGGTGCAATGCCTTCGTGTGGTGGCTGGGAATGCCTTTGACTCCGTTTTTGGCGGGCATTCCCATGGAATCTTTCACTCCTTCTGGCGCGATGTCTTCTCTGTCTTCAACTCTAACCGGTCTCTAGTTAGGCCGGCTCTCGGCGATGGGAACTCCTTCCGTTTCTGGACGGTGGATTGGTCCGGTAACGGTATATTCATGAATCTCTTTCCTCGTCTTTATGCGCTGGCCGGGGATAAACTAGCATCGGTGGCTTCTTGCTGGAGCAATGGCGCCTGGTGCCCTATTTTGTTGGGCACACTTTCGGATCAGCGGCTGCTTGACTTCTCCGCTTTGATGACTCTCCTTGTGGACGCCACAGCCCCATCTACGGGCCGTGATCACTTTGTTTGGAAGGAAGGGACTTTCAGCTCTAGGAAGGCATATTTCTCTATTCTTCCCACCGCCGTGTCTGCGGAGGCGTCTTTTCTAAGACATTACAAGTTCATTTGGGATCTCAAGCTACCTGAAAGGATTGGCATTTTTCTATGGATTCTTAAACGTGGAAGATTGCTTACTCGAGATCGATGCGCATCCATCTTCCCGAATGTCACACCATTATGCGGTCTGTGCGGCTCCGATGTTGAGACATCCAGCCATCTCTTCCTTCACTGCAACCTCGTGCGGGACATCTGGGATGACGTGGGATGGGTGAATCGTTCCACGATTGATGATTTTTGGGTAAGCTTATCTGCCGATGCAAATCGTCCGAGCGGCGGAAAGAATCATTCCCATTGCGCGTATCTGGAGTATTTGGCTGGGAAGAAACAAATTGCTCTTTGCGGGGCAGCGTTTTTATAAGGAAAACATTTGTATCGCTGCAAATCGCTTTTGTATTGATTGGTTATCCGTGTAGCGTCTTTTGGGAGGCGGATGGTATCCTGTTTCTTACCATCTACCTTGACTTTTTGTTGTATTCCCCGCTGTAAGTATTTTCTATCTTCTTCCTTAATAATATGGGGCGAACACCTATGAGTGTCTCCCCCTCTTTTGAGTGTCAAAAAAAAAAGTCTTACATAGTATGAATGAGATAAATGGGCTAAGGACCATAAGTTGCTCGTGGTTCCCATGTCTCCTCTTCTTCTTTTGCCCTCCTTTTTTGTCAGCACAAATAATAGTGGGCCATTTAGCCCTAATAAAGCTTTAAATAAAAGGGATTTTTAGTACCATTTACCATAGAATCTTTGTCAATTACCATTTTACACTATAAACATCGTAATTATCACTTAAACCTTGTAAAAATGTTAACTTTTACACTGCAAACCCTGTAGTTAATTCTTGTCCATTTGGACGTTAAAATAAGCCGAATTCTATCAAAAAAATGTTTATTCTACCCTTTTTATTCAAATTTACAAATGTATATCCTCCCCCTCACCTATCCCGCCTCCGCTCTCCCTCAACCCATAAAGAAGCATCATCACCGGACCACATGGAGCAATACCACCTACATGCCTATGCAAAAACAAGAACGAACAAGACCTGAGCTCCATACTACACAAATCTTTCACTCAAGACCAACTATCACCAGACCATCTTTGTATTTGTATGCACACGTCCTCGACCATCTAAGGTAGCACCATCAAGCCCTCCTCCAACCGAGCGAGTAGAGGTAGGAGACCTTAGTCTGGTATTGCATCAGAATAACTTCAACCTTCACCAGATCCACATGCAACATCATCCACCTCTTTGATTAACACCAACTATAACTGCGTCGTTGTTCAAACACGACCTTCGAAGGATCGACGACATGATTGTTGCTATCTTCGATGGTGGATGGAACTGGTTCGTCGGATTAGACGGTGCTAAAGGGATACACCATTCATTCCTTTCCCATCCAACTCAGAAGAGCAACAGAGTTGATACGGGGGTTGGTAGTGATTGGTGGGGTGTTTTGCTCGATTGTTTGGATTTGTATTCATCGATGGCAAAGCATACGAGGGTTCTGAAGCCCCTACTACAGTAGTTACAGAGGGAGTACGCTACTCAGTCGAAGGGGGTGTGCTCTTGGTGGCTCTACAGTGAAGGATTTCAGCGATTATGGTGGTTGTTGTGGTCGAATTCTGAGGAAAGAAGGAAATCTATCCTCCTCTGCTTCACTAAAAGGACCGGTGGAGAAGGCAGGTCTTTGATGTGTGCCTCCGTGTTCCGCTAAACTACATGTAATGGGAATCGAAGCTCGAGCTTCACTGCTCGTCTATTGGGTCACTACAAAGGAAGGGTATGTCAGAGCTCCTGTAAAGGTAATAAAAGTGAGCTTTTTTCTTCAACGAGTTTCGTTGGAGTTGAAAAGGGGTTTGATAGGATAGAGCAAGAAGGTGAAGAGGAAAGGAGTGATAATGTTCTGAGGAGAAGGGGAGGATGGTTCAGATCACCTCCTCCGCCCCAACCTCCCTTCTCTCCAACGTCACCCCAACCTCTCCCCCATGATGCCTCCACTTCTTCCAACATCTTCCAGTCCATGACTTGTGCCCTCTCTCCAGCCCCCGGACCTTCGCCAACCCTCCCAAGCACCATCCAGAGCTGCCAACCAAGCGGCACCGCCTCGATCATCGTCAGCTTCCCCAACATCGTGCCACCCTCAAGGTGACTCACCTCGAGAAGAAAGGTGAGAGGAGATGGGGAGGTGGAAAATGGGGAGGTGGAAAATCCACCATCCAATTCTCCTATGGTTAGATTAATTTAATATTAATCCAAGGTATTGACTCAAGTAAATGTAAAATTAACGGCAAGATTTGTGATGCAAAACGGAGCAAGTTTGCGGGGTTCAGATGATAATTACGATGTGTACATGGTCGAGAAGCTAATTGACAAAGAAAACGGGGTTTGTGGTGTGAAAATCCCTCATAAAAAGAATCAAAAGCAATGGGCCTATACCAAGTGGAAGCAATGCAACATATGCCATTTTTTCAAGGAAGGTAATGTTCGTGGAACCCATCATGAGGAACTCAATATTGGAGGTATCTCCTCTTCACTTTCTTCATCAAAAACTTCTCATCCTTGATCGACAACGGCAGCAGCATCGATGAATTGCAGGAGGAATCACAATGGCGAGAAGGTCGCCACGAACTGAAGGCAATGAGACTTCTCTTGTCTACAATAGCCATCATGGCTTTAGCAGTACATAATGGCTTGAAATGGTACCACGACATAAAAAGGTTGCATCTTTCTTTCACCTTAGGATCCACTGAGAGTGTTGGCATGGCAAAGATGCACGATGATGAAGCGCCACTTTTCAAGAGAAGCGATCAAGTTATGGTATCTTCTCCCCTTCATATGATGCCTCGTATCTTAAAAAGGGCTCTCGGAGATGAACCAATCATCGTTGGAATGCCACATTCTCTAGGGTTGTTGATGCATGGAATAGTAGCTCAATACAGTGCTCTCATCTCCATTATCGCAACATGTACCTCATGCACATGCATAATCCCCTGGTCAGCCTATATTGTTACGATCTACCCCCATCTTCAAATCTAGGGTATCAATTTGAAACATATCACCATTTATCTTACATCCAGATGTAATTGTCATCGTTTAAACTTCAACAATCTGCAAAAACATACTTTGAGAACTCGTGCAAAAACAATAATAGATATAAGATTGAATCTAAAAGATGAACAAAATCGACTCCTCCGATACCATGTGAAAAATATGAAATTATAAAGTGTATTCACATCCAATTCAATGGTCTGGTGGTAGTGCAATGTGCCAACCACCCAAAAGACCATGTTCAAATCCCTCCTTACGGGGTTGTGTTAGGTAGCAGACAGCCAACATAAAAAATTATCATATCTTTCAACATGGATTTGAGCAAGAATCAATGTAGCCTACCCTACTTAAAGTGTGAGACGGCTTTGCCATTTTTTATATAAGTGTGGATTCATGAACTAACAAAAACAAGGATTTACATGGAACCCTGCTCCAGAGGAGCGGGATGTAACTATGTGAGAAAGCTAATAAGGGATGGATAGTATATTAAGTTTCTCATGGATTACAATAGGTGTGGAAATCTATATATGTTCCCACCAATAAGCAATATGGACTAAACATAAAAGGGGTAAAATGATTCTTAGAGAGATCCAATTACCCATCTAATCACACACTAACACTTTATTATCGAGTTGGTGGTACGGGGTGATTACTTCAAAGGGTACACAAATCACGTGGTATGCAATCGTGTTTTGCAATATGTTGATGACACTCTTCTGTCTAGGGGGAAGGCCAAGAGGTTGTCTACATTGATCTAGATATTTAAGGGGGTTCCCAAGCTTGGAGATCGACACAGCAAAGTCTTATTTTGTTCATTTTGACATGGATGAGCTTGAGGTTGCACCTTGTGCTGTTGTGCTAGGAACACATGAAGATCATCTACATTTATCATAAATGGGTATGCCCCTAATGACGGAGAGGCTTCTTGGTGATAATTGATGCTCTTGCTAGTAAGGATGGTACAAAAGCGAGCGAGCTCGAACTCGAAGGGCAAATGGTTATTAAGGGATGGGTAGTTGGTCAGTCTCATGTCGATCTTGTCCATATTTTACATGTCTATATATTGTAAGGTGGCTAAAATTCTATTGTGACTTAAGAGGATTATGTGAATATCCTGTTAGACCACCTTTAGACAAAAGATTAGGGGATGATTATTGTTTCCTATGATGTTGTCTCCATTCTCCAACCCTTTAAGAAGGTGGTATAGGGGCCTTTCATAATCAGGAGAAAAAATAAGGTGTTGTTAGCCAAGTGGATGGTGAAGATATCAAGTAAGAATGGGGAACATATCCATGGACTGGTGTGCAGCATTTCAACTCTTGCAACATATCTTGATGTAAATTATATGAAGACGAAGTCGTCTTCTAATTCTTGAAAGGCCCATTATGCAGTGGTTACAAAGGTGGCTCACCTTTTGCACCCTATTGTGGGAGATAGCAAGTCTACCTTTTATGATTAATGAGATGTGCTTTTGAGTTTTCTCAGTTGTTGACAGATTTGAAGGTTGTGAACAGTCCATCAAGGTTACAGAACCATTAAAAATGTTGTCAGGAATTCACAGTAGAGAAGGTGTGCAACGTTTTGATGAAGCAAAGCATGTTTGGGTATATGAAGAAGAGGGTAACGTTGAGGTAAAGATTTTTATATGGTTGCTAAGCAGGAACACAAAACTAATGAAAGTCTTCAAGGCAAGATTTTTCTCGAACAGTATGATCTCTTGCTCTATTTGCAAGGAGTGATGCAGCGTGGAACGAAGAAATAGCGCAAAATTAGGGTTTCTTGATTGTTGAAGTTTTTTAATAATTATAGTCGTCAAATTAAATTAGGTTTATGGTTAATTTTAATCGTGTCAAGTTGCATTCTGAATTTTTATTTAAATAACAAGAACGTCAGTGGCCTCAAATTAATTAATTTACGAAGTCAATTAAGTTGGTTGAGCAAGTTAAGATTTGAATTTATTCTCTTTTAAATTTTTAATTCCACCCCCCCCATACAAAGAGAATGGCAGACAATGAAATAGTCAATTCATAGCTTATGAAAAATTGGGATTTATCTCTCTTTTCCTCTTCTTTCAAAAAAAAATCTCTCCGTGCCTCCACCCTTTCTCTCCTCCCTCCACACAATCTCGTGGTTTTTCCTTCTCCATAACCCTTTCTCTCCTCCCTCCGTACAATCTTCGTGGTTTTTCCTTCTCCATAACCCTACGCAATCAAGCATCTTCTCCTACTCCACCCTCCAAATTTCTTTTCCACCAAATATTTTTCTACCATCAGAATTTCCCATTTGCACTAATTGGTATCAAAGCATGGCCTACAAATCATCATCTTGATCTGATGATCCGTCAAGGTATAGAGGAGTTATCGATCAAAAGATATTCGCTTAAGGGACCATGCATGGCATGCTGATGTTAAAGAATCGTTATCCAAATGCTCTAGGTTTATGCAAATATGCAAGCTTCGACGAATGAACTTTGAGATCCAAAAGTTATCGAATCTTTGATATGGCAACTGTAGGAAAATGCCGCTAAAGTTGCTGCCCAGGAAGGCACAAAGATGCCACCTCACGTCCCTGAAGTCGCTATCTAGGAAGTCATCGAGCCACCACCTTCCATGTAGCCTCGACAACCCCTCCAAATGTCATATTACCACCAGCCACCACTCCACCTCCATCACCTTCCCAACAGCCCCCAGCCTCACCACAACCCCAGACCACCTCCTGTCACAACCCACGTTCCAAGTCATCGGATCCTCCTATTTACCGAATCCGGTTACTCAGCAATTGCTTTATCCAATAATAATAGTTAGCATTCAGAAACAGACTACAATAAAAATGCTACACAGAGAGACACTCAAGTTTTTATTCCATTCACAAAATAAGGTTTACATAGAAAACATGTTCCGCTATTTTTCTTATACATGTACATCAAACTAAAGGAAAAGAATTCAAAAAAAACTACTAACTACCTTGGACTAAAAGCTACTATTGTTGGTTGGTTGGTTGGTTGGCAAATGTCTTTATGAAGACTCACCGATACATATTAGGTTTCCAAAAATCATACGATAATGATTAACGAGTGCTAAATAACGAAGAAAAGAAAAGTAAACGAGTAGTTTAGTTTAGTAAAACTTATTATATCATAAATTTCCATTTCTTCTCATTATATTTGTTGGTAGAAATGAAAATTCATATCATGGACAATACCCTAGGGCTCTCTTATATAGGAGAAAAGCCCTGGGTTAATTAAAGAGAAGTACGTAGAGAAAACATAAATAAGAAAATGATAACTGAAGATACAATTATCTCAACACCCCCCCCCCCTCAAGCTGGAGCATATATATCTATCATGCTCAGCTAGGAGCAACACCTCTGAAATGGACCTCTAGCGAGTGCCTTGGTGAAGATGTATGCAGTCTGATTTCCAGTAGAAACATGAGATGTAGATATGAGACATTTCTAAATTATGTCTAGTGTAATGACAATCCGCCTCTGTGTTTGGTCCGTTCATGAAATGCAGGACTGTTAGCAATAAATAGAGCCGCTTGATTATCACATAAAAGCAGCATGGGAAGAGAAACCTCAACAGTAAGATCAGTCAACACAGATCTAACCCACATCATTTCTGAGCTTCCTTGTGCCATGGCCCTGTATTCAGATTATGCACTAGATCTGGACACCATTGTCTACATCTTGCTTTTCCATGAGACAAGAGAGCTGCCGAAAAAATAGCAAATCTGCATCTGCACAAGCTGTCACCTAAGGAGATGTATCCATGTTGAATATGAGACCAGAACCAAGTGAAGTCTTCAAATATCTCAAGATCATATGAACCGCATCCATATGCACCTTCCTGGGATGCTCCATAAACTGGCTAACTTTGCTCACTGCAAAAGATATATCTGGCTTGGTGATGGTGGCATATTAGAGCTTACCAACAAGCTCTCTATATCTCCTCACGTCTACCTCCTTAGTGTCATCATCATATAATCCCATACTCGGATCCATAGGGGTAGTAGCAGGTTGCACCCTGTCATACCTATCTCAGAAAGAAGATCCATCACAAACTTCCTCTGGGTCATCACAAGACCACGATGGTTCCTGGAGAACTCTAATCCAAGGAAGTATCGAAGCGTGCCAAGGTCCTTAGTCACAAACTGCTGACCTAGGGACTCCTTGGCAGCCTAAATGCCCTTCTCATCATCCCATGTGACAATAATATCATCAACAAAGACAAGAATAGCAACAGTGCCTCTTTGTGTCCTCTGAACAAACAGTGAGTAATCCATTGTAGACCTCATGAATCCTTGTTACTCTATCAACTCTGATAGCTTCTGTTACCAAGCTCTCGAACTCTGCTTCAGGCCATAAATCGCCTTATGAAGCCTGCACACCTTCTGTGACTCCCCCTCAGTAGCAAATCCTGGTTGTTGATGCATATATACCTCCTCCTGTAGATCATTGTATAAAAATGCATTCTTTACATCAAGCTGCTAAAGTAGCTAGTCCCGTGAAACGGCAATTGATAAAAAGAATGCGAAGTGTCGAGTGTCTGGCCACATGTGAGAATGTATCCTGATAGTCCACCCCATAGGTTTGGGTGAACCCACGTGCCATAAGTCTAGCCTTGTAGCGGTCCACACTACCATATGCCCTTTGCTTTATCCATTTGCAGCCCACAACAGAGGCACTTGGAGGAGCAGAAACAATGCTCCATATGCCATGCGACTGTAAAGCTATCATCTCCTCCTCCATTGCAAGAAGCCACTATTATCCCGTATGGCCTCCTGATATGTTCATGGGATAGAAACAGCAGAGGGTCCCACAACAAACTTCACGAACTCCTCTGAAAGATGGTCCAATGAAACATGCGCAGCAAGATGATTAGTGGCACATTGACGACGAGGCTTTCGCAAAGCAATAGGTATTTCCAGGTCGTCAACCTCTCTGTTTTCTGGTATCAACTCATCTTGTGTAACATTCAACACACCAGTGCCATCAATTGAAACAATGTGCTCATTACATACCTGGGGCGTGCTGGATGATGTGGAAGGCGCATGAACAGAGGGGCGAGTGGAAGACTTGCGCGAGTAAACATGTGGTAGGAATTGTGTCTAGGTGGTCCGAGGTAAAGGAGGCAGAGATGGTGGAGGCGGTGGAGATGGTTGTAGTGATGGAGGTGGTGAAGGCTGAGCTCAACATTAGATATACGTGGTGAAGAAGACGAATGTGTAGGAACAACAATATCCTCACCATAAGTAGCATTAGATAACTTGTAACTTGTAGAAGAAAAGTACATAATAGACTCAAAGAATGTGACATCAGCACTCACATAATATTTTCTTCTTAAAGGATCAAAACATCTATACCCCTTTTGGGTACGAGAATAACCAACAAAAACACATTTGATAGCTCTGGGCGAGAGTTTGTCACGGCCAGGAGTAAAATTGTGGACAAAGGCCACAAATCCAAAAACTCTGGGAGTTAGAGAGAACGGGTCCTTCTTGAGAAACGCAATCGAAAAAAGGATATTTTCTCCAAGCATAGTGGACAGCATGCGGCTCACCAAGTAGCAAGCAGTGAGAATCGCATCTCCCCAGAACGAATGTGGGGCACGACTCTGAATCAGAAGGGTCCTTGTGAAATCAAGAAGGTGACCATGTTTGCGTTCAACAACACCATTCTGCTGAGAAGTATAGGCACAAGAGGTCTGATGAACAATACCTAGAGATCTGAGAAATTCTGATAACTATAAGGTAGAAAACTCTAAGGCATTATCCGTATGAATAAATTTCACATTAATAAAGAAGACATTTTTGACCTCAATAAGAAAAGATTTACTGATAAGACCTGCTTCAGACTTATGTTTTAACAAGAATACTCAAGAAAGTCTAGAGTAATCATCCACAGCAACCATATAAAAACGATGTCCCTGATGATCAGGAACACAACTAGGATCATAAATATCAAAATGAAACAACTCAAGAGTGACTACTGCAACGACCCTGGCGACTCAGAAAAGAAGACCGATGATGCTTTCCAAGTTGACAAGCTTCGCAATCCAAGGTAGTACGAGCAAATATCTGTGGTAGAACATGACACATCTTCTAAAGAGGGAGATGTCCAAAGCGAAGATGCCACATGAAAGGATAAACATATCTTGAAGGAATAGTAGCAATGCCAGCACAAGGTGGTATGGCAAGCTTGTACAATCCCCTCTGTTCACGGCCACATCCAATCACCTTGTCCATTAGTATGTCCTGACGATATCGTTGGCAATCTCTGTGGTGAGTGTCCCAGAGAGCCAAATGCGAGCATAGGCATCATCTTGCTTCCAAGACGCATTTTCCCTAGTTTTGTCCGATGATTCTAAATCGATCAGAATGTGCTCCTTGTTATGGCATTGCATAAGAGTACAAAACTGCATACACCACAACTCGTAGTTGGTCTCATCCATCTTCACGATGGGAGCTCGACCCTTGAAGGCACCGGAAGAAGAAAAGACGTCACTCTTGTTTTCTGACATTGAACCAATAAGAAGAACCACAGACAACTAAGGAGTAGATCAATCAGAGAACGTCTACACAATCATAAGGAGTGGTGTATATGTAGACTCATACAACCAAACTCATTGATTCGAGTTGAAGTCTAGCTTCGTAAGATGTGATTTATGAGAAAAAAATCACAATCTCCAAACCAAATCAGACCTCCAGGGCTCTGATAACATGTTGGTAGAAACGAAAATTCATATCAAAGACGAGACCCTAGGGCTCTCTTATATAGGAGAAAAGCCCTGGATTAATTACAGAGAAGTACATAGAGAAAATATAAATAAGAAAAGGATAACAGGAGATACAATTATCTCATCAATATTAAGTCATATTCCTTTTATTCCACGTCGGGGATTAGTCCAGGTAGTTTACCTCATCTTTCATGAACTTCGAAGCTGTGGACACTTCAAGATTGGAGATTGCATTGATCTGGTGAGCTTATATCACCACACGTCGCCTCAACCAATCCTCCAATGTCACCTTGACAAATTCTTTTTTTCATTATCAAGGTTCCAAACACTCAGCATGTCAAAGAAGGAAATGCATAATCCTTGAGGACTCAGTAACTTAAAATTATATGCTAACATTTAATCATTTACACCAGCGGCTTTAAATATATGTTATCGTGATCTAATCGTTATTAAGTTGTCCACGCCTTCACATGGCGCGACCACAAATCCAGTCAATCAATCCGTCTAATGACAGCCAAGTACCACGCATTGCAAATAATTTATTTCACGCTCTCAATATATTAGGGTAATTGTGTACCACCTAGGTATAGCCTACTAATATGGATGTTCTTTTGGCAAACCTACATGTTGAATGTCCGACCTATAGAATCTACTCCAAGTCATACTTATCGTAAAGATAGTACGAAGATAGTACAAAAATTGTAACTAGATCTCATTTATGTCATAAATTTTCAGCTAGTATCAGTATAATATTGCACAATTATCACATCAACCTCAAGGATGATTCATTTCATCAATTAGCATTTATTTTAGAGTAAATAAAGGAACAAGCATACGAAGGTTCTTCAAAATAAGAAACACAATAAACATTAATTTTATCTAGATTAACTTGAAAACCCAATAGCAAGAGGTGGGATTTCATTACCTAACATAACAGCTTTCGAGCATACTGCAACCTACTTTCGTTCGTTTCAAATAAGATGATTAACGGCTCTTGAAGTGATTGAAATCTTTTTTTGCATCAAGAACATGAAGAACACATGGAAAACGCAAAGAACGAGCGAAGAACATGAGGAACATCGAGAACATAATCTCTCATATTTTCGGCAAAATTTCCCCTTATATCGTGTGATATTTCAAGTAAAATTTCGACAAAATTTCCACTTACATCAGGCGATATTTCAAGGAAAATTTCAATAAAATTTCCTAAAAATAAAACGATACTCGGATAAAATGAGACTTGAATTAATAATTCAAAAGAAGAAATGATGCATGACCAGAACACCTTACATCACGGTGGGTGACGTATACGTTCATCGATAGCCTAGCCGTCCGCACCCAAGTAAGATATTACTCGGGTTTCTACATCATGTAGCAACATTGTCAGCATACAACGAAGAATAGGCTAGTCTCATGTCATGGGTGAGTGAAGCATGTTCACTGACGGCACCGGCACAGCCATCCGCACACAGCAGGGCTATGCTCGGATATCTTCCTTATATGCCAATACTAACATAGGAAAGGAAATAAACTTGAAACTCAAAACCCAGATGGACTCACTTACCTCCTATTCGAAGCTGTCGAGAGGAGTGCACAGTCCTCTTTCTCCTCTTCTTCTCGACAGCGCTTCGTTAGCGCTTCTTCTCTTCCCTCCTCTCATTCTCTTAATCTCTCAACCCTAGCCTTGGAGGTGATTGTGGATGGAATGAAACTTGGAGAGAAGGAATGGTTAGGGGTATTTATAGGCTCCCAACACATGAAAATCATAGTTTAAAATCCATGGTTTTCGCCCATGGTTTTGTCCAAAATCATGACTTCCCTCAATGCCATGGTTTCGCAACCCATGGTTTAGCCCAAGTTTATTCTACAAAACCTATGGTTTCACTAATGAGTATTTATTACCATTAGTTATGATTAATTAGCACTAATCGATTAATTATTCGTAAATGTAATTAACATCTACTAGACCCTGATCAACATTCATTAACTATGATCAGTATGCTTAATAATCATTTGTATTCTTAAACAAGATTTATTACTACTAATGATAGTGATTAAGACTAATTGCAGCTTAATCAACGTCAAGCTCTTTTGCTCTCAGAATTCATAACTATTTGAAGCGGACTCCGATTACGTGAAACAAGTTCCATTGGATTCATCTAGTCGAGTTATATATAATATCCATACATATTGTAGGATTCGAAAATGTTGATTTTTAGGTCTTTACAATTATAAAAACCTTAAAGGAAGTCTATCAGACTTAGGATGGAGCAAAGCCTCCCTTAAGTCAGAATTTCTTCAACCAAGAAGAGAATCTCGTACGGTTCCATAATCTAATTTTTTTACTAATATGGAGTTCCTCAAGTTGGAAGACGAATGAGATTAAAAATGGCATCATTGAGACAAACAATGCAATAGCTTCGATTAAGAGCAAAGCCCGAAATTGCATACCCAACCAAATAATAGTTCAGCCATGGATTTCTGGCTATGGGATGAATCAATGAGCTAAACACATTTCCAATGCTGACAGCAGCACCTACTAAAGCAATCTAATGTCCTGGATCCTAGACCCAATCCATTATTGGGGATTTCTAGCCCAGACAACTTGTTGAGCTTGGAGCTAACTAGAGCCTTCAACCACGCACAAAATGCTTAAGCCCAAATTATTTAATAGTAGTCACAACTACTTATAAGTTATTACCACTTCGTGATTATTAGATGGGGTACTATGTTTGGGTGCTACAATCACCCCCCACTTATATTTGCAATGTTTTCGTTGCGCCATAGCCCATGACCTATTCTCGCTAACAGTAGCGGCTTCACCTCTTGGATAGCACTTTCCTCCTAACTCTATGGTAGGGTGGCTCTACCTCTTGGGCAGCCCTTTCTACTATTAAAGGTAATCTGCTCTGATACTGCTTGTAAGGTCTCCGACCCTAGACACGGTCCATTATTGGATATTACTAGCCCAGACAACTTGTTGGGCTTGGGCCCAACTGGAGTCCTTAACCACAGCCCAAAATACTTAAGCCCTAGTTATTTAATAGTAGGCCCACGTACTTATAAGCTACTACCACACTTTATGATTATTAGATGTGATACTATGTTTGAGGTGCTACACCTCCCTCCTGTAAGCCATCCCTGCAAACCCCCTTCACCAACTTAACACCCCCTCCACCGACAATTAAACCCACCCCAATACCCCTTCCATCGCTAACAACACCATCCCCATATTACAAACACGCACCCCTACTCTATGCCTTTAGCACCCCATGGCCTGCCCCCCAGTCCCAACAACTCCCCACCCCCTCTTCCATGTTGGCATTGATTCCTCTCTTTCTCACACTACCACGGATGATGCCCTACCCATTTTTCAAGTCGTCACCACGTCGAACAAAGCCCCATCACCATCTACTTTAGCACCACTACCACTTGACTCGTCGACAGGTCGAAGATGAGACTGGACACATAAGTACATAACTCCCTGCCATCTTTAGTTAGAGATACGACGCGAGAGCACCAAACAGTGCCAATACGAGCGGCATCACCTCCAACAAAGCAAGTCGCATCTTCGTGGAATCTCTCCCGGTAGATATCCCACGTCCCTGGCAAGTGACAAGTGTTGCATCGCTCGCTAACACAAGTGTTTCCCTATTCTCGAAGATTGTCATCATCCACGGGTTTGGAAGTCCGGAACCCTATCAAAATTTTAAGCAGTTCCTAGCAATGTTCCACAAGAAAAGAGGCAGAAATGTCTTTCGTAAAAAATGTAAAAAATACCCTCATTCAAAACCTTTTACTTAAAAGTTAAAGGAAGCCCATCATTCAATTAAAGGGTAAACAATTTGCACCCATGTCCCTCTTTCCACAAGAATTATAAGAGAAACATTGAGTATGAACAAAATATTAGCAAATTATGGAATAAAATATGTTATGCATTGTGGCCTCAAAAGGGGCCTCCTCATCAACGGGAATAAGTCCAAGGTCGTTCCTTTCGCTATGCCGCAGAAGGAGGTCGTAGATTGTGGCCGGCTGCTGGGATCTGCCCCGGGCGGGCTCCCTTTTGAGTATCTTGGCTTGCCTTTGACGGTGGGCCGCGTCCGGATTCGCGATTGGAAGGCGGTGGTGGAGAAGATGGAGGCTCGTTTGGCCAGGTGGCGCGCGGCTCTTCTATCCAGGGGCGGTCGGTTAGTTCTACTCAAATTCGTTTTATCATCGATCCCAATATATTTCTTATCAGTACGTGGTATGCCAAAGGGGATCCGGGTGAGGTTGGAAAAGTGTATGCGGGGCTTCCTTTGGGGAAGGAAGGGAGAAGGGAGAAGGGGGGTGCATTTGGTGGGATGGGCTGAGGTTACGCGGCCTAAGCGGGAGGGGGGCTTGGGTGTGAGGCGGCTCGAGGTGGTGAACGATGCCCTTTTGCTCAAATGGGCTGCTAGGGTGTGGGGTCGGGAGGAGAACTTCATGCTGAATTGTCTGAGGGAGGCGGTGGGGGTCGACATGATTTCCGTTTCTCGGGGGCGACTCGAGGGTCACACTTCAACTTTGTGGCGTGGTGTGATATGTGCTCTTAATCGCAACAGATCCTCCTTTAAACCAATGCTCGGCGATGGAAATTCGTTCCGCTTCTGGACGGATGATTGGACCGGGAGGGGTGCTCTCCAGGACTTGTACCCTCGTTTGTTCGCGTTGGTGGTCGACAAAGACGCTACCGTGGCCTCCTGCTGGGACGGTGGCTGTTGGTGCCCCATGTTTGCTGCTAACTTATCGGACCAGCGATTGGACGACTTCATCTCCTTGATGGCTATCCTCACGGACGCTTCCAAACCCACTGTGGGCCGTGATCATTTGGTTTGGAAGGACGGCTCATTCTCTTCCAGGAAGGCGTACCACGCTCTTATTACTCCCACTGTGGGGGATGACGCTACCTTCTTGCGTGATTGTAGATTCTTTTGGGGACTCAAGCTTCCGGAGCGGATTGGCATATTCCTCTGGCTCCTTCGGCGTGGTAGACTGTTAACTAGAGACCGTTGTGCAATTATGTTTCCCAATGTTTCGCACAATTGTGGTCTCTGTGACACGGAGAGGGAAACAATCGAGCACCTCTTCTTTCATTGTGGCCGTGTTCGTGCTCTTTGGGATGCCCTGGGCTGGCTGAATTTCTCGACCTTTGCTTCGTTCTGCGAGAGCTTGGTGAACTCTAGGGGCCGATCTAGGGTGGAATTGCTGGACCCGATTGCACGTTTGTGTAGCATCTGGTTGGGAAGAAATGACGCACTATTTGCTCGACAGCGGTTCTACAGGGAGAATATATGTATCTCGGCAACGCGTTTTCTTCTTGATTGGTCTTCTGGGTAGCGAGATCTGTTTACGACGGGGGGGTATCTCTTCTTGGATACCAACCGATTTTTTGTTTCGGGCAGCTGCTTTTCTTTTCTCTTGTAAATACTTTTTACTCTCCTTTTTTAATACATTGGGACGAACACCACTGAGTGCTTCCCCCGTTTTTTGAGCGTCAAAAAAAATGTTATGCATTGCAACTATAGATAAATCAATTCGTAGGAGATGAATTTTTCAATGTGGCACAGAACTAATGGAACGTGGAACAAAGAGTCGAGCAAAGTTGGGTTTCTTCTCCAATAATTTTTGTCTAATTGGAGTGGTAAATTTAAATTAGGCTTACGGTTAATTTTAGTTATGTCAAAGTGAGTATGTTGCAATATCATTTTTTATTTAAATAACGAGACATCTATGATCTTTAATTAATTTATTTATCCATTTAAGTTGAGTCAATTTAGTAGTCGTTCAGGATTTGAATTTATCTCTTTCTAATTTTGTAGTTCCACCCTCCTATATAAAGGGGATGGTAAGAAATGTAATAGTCAGTTTAGAGTTTATGAAAGCTTGAGATTTATCTCTCTTTTCCTCCTCCATTCTCTCCTTCCTTCAAGTAATCTATGTGGTTCTTTCTTCTCCAACCATACGCAATTAGTGCATCTTCTCATCCTCCATCCTCCATTTTTTCCCATCAAATATTTTTCCACATGTCAAAATTTCATTTTTGCATCAATTGATATCAGAGCATGATCTACGCATGATCTGCAGATTATATTCACAATCTGATGATCTGTCAAGGTATTCAAGGAGTTATAGATCAGAAAATTTTGCTCATGGGATCGTGCATGGCGTGTTGAGATTAAAGAACCACTATCCAATATGCTTTAGGTTTGTGGGGTATGCAAGCTTTGGCGAATAAACTGCGATATCCACAGGTTATTGAATGAGAATCTCTAACACGGCATCTGGAGGAAAATACTGCTAAAGTTACTGCTCGTGAAGGCTCAAAAGCACCGCCTCCCATCCCTAAAGTCGTTGTTCAAGAAGTCATCGAGTCACTATCTTCCTTCCCCGCAACCTCGACGGCCCCTCTCACTATCCTAGTACCACCACCACCCACGATCCTGCCACCACTGTCACATTATCTGCAACCCCAAAACTTGCTACAACCCCCACCAGCACCTACCTCATGTACGGCATTGTACGCCAGCCCCGCTACCGCGTTCATTATATTTTTGCCATCGTTGTTGTGTCTACATGAACATCAAGTCCTGCCAACACCATCTCTGCTAAATGGTGTCATCTCATTGATGCTAAAGCATCCTCGCGATGTCATTTCGGCCCTTACACATTCATATTGGATCCCATCGTTGCTTCCTTAAGGAGCCCCGATGGGTTCAACATGAAACCATCCTTTGGGTTACATTATTCGTAAAATAAATACATGCTTTTGTCCTGGTACTCTCCTTTTCAAATGACAAAGTTAAAACATGTGGAGTTTATTAAGGAGACTTCCCACCAACTCTCCATCGATGTCCTTCCATCGCTAGACCAATGGCATCGATATCTATCCAATTACCACCATCCACTAATCACCATCTTATCGACCCTGGCCAATATCACTTTCCTATCTCCCTGGCAACACCATAATATCACCAACGATCACATCTCCTTATCTTCCTAATTGCAACATTTCCACTATTTAACACTCAAACACCAACTAATGTTTTCATGTGCACCAAAGTGCTCATGCACACCTCCAAAGCCATCATCGTCAGCTTGCTCCAGCCTCCCATTTACATCACCTTTTAGCTTTGCTTCCCACGGCATCAATTAGAACAACATTAGCCTCTCTCCATAATGACATCCCACCACAATTTGTGTTGTCACCATAGAGGCTATTTCAACACCCCATCGCACCAACACCATCTCTACTAAGTGCAGCCATCTCATTGACAAAGCTTCATCACGACGTCATTTTGATTGTTGTACACCCAAAGCTTCATCACGATGTCATTTTGATTGTTGTACACCCCCGTTGGATACCACCATCATTGCTTCATTAAGGAGTCCCAATGGCTTCTACCCGAAGCCACCCTTATGTTCCATTACATGTAAAATAATGCTTATGTTCCATGCTATTATTTCTTAATGACAAATCCAAAACATGTAGAATTTATTAAAGAGACACCTCCCTGCACACGTGCACAAAGTAACAGGCAGTACATAGAAGTCCATCAAGAAGCTTCTAAATTCAGCTAGATAAACTGTATTTTGTCAAATAACCCTTAAATGAAGACCAATTCATTCAGAGACGAGTTTTTTCAGCCAAGAGAATTCATGTTACCCAAACCAGGACAATAATTATTTCATCAAGTTTTCTTATTTTTGTGTTTTTAAACAAATTATGGACGTCTCTTTCGATCTAAAGATCCCATCTTAGTCCAAAAGGTGTGCTTCTTAAATGGGATTGTCTCTATATAAAGATGCCCATGCATATGTAAAGGGGATATGACGAGATTGACCTCAGTTTGGCCATTGGATATCTCCTCCCCTTTTGAATTTTCTTTAAAAAAACAATCTATTCCAATTATCCACCCCATTCTTCTTCCCTCCTCGTGTGTCTTGCCATGCCCCTCATCGTCTAACCCGGGTCTACAGCCTTCCCAACCCTTATAAATTCTTCCCAAAAATTCTAACCACCCCAGCCACCAAGCCTCACTCTTGATAATGACTGTAGGATCCCTCACCTTGCCACCTCCACCCCCTCACCCCCCGTCATCCATTACAAAGCATCATTTTGTAAGTATTTGAGGACAATTTTACAATCATTGTTGGTTTGTTACCATAAATTGTAGCTAATACACTAGACTTTTAATTTAAAAAAAGATGATTTTATGCAATGGCCAACTTTTAATGCTTCAAAATTTTAGTGTTATTGGTTATCTTTAATAAATACGGGTTATATAATATCTATCCTTACCTTGATACACTTGACCTTCGGAAAAAATAACTTTTCCCATTATATTTATTCAGGAGGTGTTAGACCTTGGCCATGAGGCCATTTCTCACCCTTAAAATGCTCACAGTTTATTGTTCAACCATGCTAAATAACCGCTACAGAGTTCAATAACTTCAATTTCATTCAAAAACAACCAAAGGGAAATAACCATGACTGGGGGAAGAGACAGATGGAAAGGAGAAAATGATCTTACGCCTAAACGATATGATCCAAAGGTAAATATAACAGCATTGGCATCCTCAATCATTTGCTCGCTGTAACCTCGTTGCCGAGTCAATTGCTTCACCCAATCCTTTGCTATCTAAAATGTTCAGAAATAAAATAAAAGTTTGTCCCTTGACAAAAAAACAATATATTTAAATTAAGTTGAAACCAATCGTTCAAATTCGCAGACTAAATTCTTTTAATATACAAAAACAAAATCGAGTATTGTGTAAGATCGTATCAATCAGCTATAGCGCACAAAAAAAACATGACAGCATTACAATCAGGTATCGTAAAAGATAACGATATCAACCTTTCCCTAGTTAAGATATTCTGATCATATGATTAAATGTGCCTTAATAAAATGTTTATCGTTGATAAGCAGGTTATTGAAAATTTAGTTTAATCAGGAAGATGCTTTTTGGATGCTGAGATTAGGCACTCAGAATCCAAAATCACAAAAAATCTGCGGTTGTTCAATAAAAAATGAAACAAAAGAGTGTAGAACTCGGTTGGTTATTATATGATTTTCTTATTCACTTTCAAGATGATCCCTCTAGAAGGAAACGGCTATTTCAATCAAATTCTTCTAGTTAAATCATTCACCATTTCTACTCCTGGAATCCTGAGGAAGATAATTTATTTTCTCTTGAGCAGAAGTAGTATGTCTGATTCTAGTGAACCAACGGCATTATGTTTTAGCTATTTGACTTCAGTTTATTTTTTATAACACAAGCACTGAAAATTTCTGCTTCCAAAAAAGTATAGAAAATTTAGTCATGATTCTGAATTTCTGATGGGATGCCTCTATTCGATATTTATTTATTACCATTTTAGTAAATCTCACACAAGTGAAATAAAAATTCTATGGAATAGCAATAGATATTTATCCACAGTTGAATTACATTGGTTCAATACCATCATTGCTGATACAAGTATTATTCACAGTACTGATATCCAAAATTGAGAAAAGCTTCCATCATACAAATATAGACTAATCGGCGGAGCTAACATACTCGGTCAATTTCCCCAAGCACTCCTTCTCTTTTGATGGCCTCTTCATTGTTCTCGTAAAGTCCAGCTTCAACTAAAAACTACAACCAAAAAAAAAGAAAGCATAAAAACACAACGAGATCGCTGATTGAAAGAAAAAAGCAACCATGTAACTGGAGTGAGGAATTACAGACAGTTTGAAGAAAGGCACCTTCTCTAGTTCTTTGGTTCTCTGCATATCCGCCTCGTTAGGCCCAGTGGTAGAGATAGGTTTTGTTACTCCATACTGCTTCTCCACCGCCGGGGGTGAATTGCTCAATATCTCAGAGCTACCCATTACTCAAATATGCCAGGTGACACCAACTATGATACACGGGAGCCACCACCAAGCCTCTGACGGGCTACAGAAGCTTTACATTCTACCTTGCTACATTCAGCTATGGAGATGAACCTCGGTTAACGTGGGAATTGCGTAAAGATGCGACCTTTTTTGTCGAAACACCAGACGTACGCAACTAATTTACGGGAACCTGACCACGGTAGCAGTCAGAACATCCACGGGAGGTTTCTTTCCGAGCAAAATTCACTTCAGTGACCCCATAACAGCGTGATTTAAACTTAATAAAACCTTAAAAACAAAGAACCCTAAAAAATAAATAATAATCAAACCAATGAAAGGGGGCACGGCAGATTAAAACGGCGAACAACCCCAAAACGCACCACCAGGAAGATCCACTTGCCACCAAAACAAGGAGAAGTAGCCGATCGGGGGTGGGAGTAGCAGGAGGGTAACAAATCACCGGATGCGATTAGTAAAAAGGATGAAACGGATCCCTAGAGCATTACATAACAAGTGGTGTAAAACGGATCCCTAAAGCATCAGATAACAAGTGGTTGGGGGAATACCCCCAGATCCGTGGGATGGGAGAGCGGGAAGAGCGATACGCTATATGGATTTTCAGATGAAGAGCGGCGGAAATCGGAGGGAGGGAGGAGGAGAGAGTGTTTGTGCCCGGACACGAGGCGCTCGCTTGCCGGGATCTGGGATAGTGGGTCAAGCCGGTGTGTTTGTATTGGAGCATTTCTGGACACATCCGAAATAAAAACCTTTTTTATGGAGAGTTAGCATAACGAAGAAAGTTTGTAGACACAAAATATATACTTCACTCCATCATCCATGTGAATGTCCACTCAAATATAAGCGGTGATTAGTTGAAATTTTGAAAAATACTAACAAATAAACGTCAATATATATAGATCACCGCTAATAATATAGCGATATATGTGATATTCATCTCTAATTTCAAGTATAAAATATTATTTTGCATCGACTAATGCTGACGCTATATATTTAAAAACGTCTTATTTAGTGATGGGTTTTAAAAGATACCACTATAGCCTGATGTTGTTAGAGTGAAATTTAATCTAATGTCAAATTTTAGCAATAATCAGTGCTAGTTCTGCATGAATAGTTTATTTATATTTCTTAAAATGTATTGTCTAACATGATTTCGATAGCAGACATTTTATCTGCGCAATGCTACTATCACCGGAATTTCCCCCCATTACGCTTTTTACGAGCACCGGAATCTTGTCATTTTTTTACGAGCACGTCGTTTGTTATGTGAAATAAAGTAATGTCAAATTTAGAGCATCTTATAAAACGTGCTCAAGATATTGCCTTCAATCTATGAAACAGTCTATAATATCTTTAAAAACTTATATAAATCAGAGCATCTGCATAATTATGTCATTCTGAAAATCTACAATAAATTTAAAAATCATGTCAAGTTTTATAATGCATTTAAAATCTTACTATATATTGACGAACCACACTATAAACTTAGTGTTGTTCAAAATTCTCTTGTAGAATTATAATAAATTTTAAAATCATTCATAACCTATAATGCGTTTAAAATCTAACATATAATGATGAATCATGGTACCAACTTAGTGATGTTCAAAATCATTTTCATAATTTTGTAATGCTTGCTAAAATTATATATTCTAATTTCTGGCATAAATTTATGAACTATGCTATAAATTAGAGTGTGTTAAAATATTCTCTCGAATTTATTAGTTTTTCCATGAATTCATAGCAAGTCGAATTCTATAAATATAGAGTGTCATATTAAAAGAATATCATGTCATAAATTTAGACTACCATGCTTAAAGTTTTCCAGGAAAAATTCAAGGGTTTTTATCAGTTATGGTCCTCTGAGATATTATAATTTTAGTTATGCCCTCCCCTTTTGGGAATATCAATTGTGCCCTCGACTTCTTGCCATTCAATTACTTGTGCCCCTCGGGTTTGTAACCGTCCATAATCAACGCAGACGGACATTAACTTTCAGGATACAAATGGAATTAAATTTAAAAAAGAGGACTAAAAAGTCCTCATCGTCTTCTTCCTCCTTCATCATATTCTTCCTCTTCCTCCCTTATATTCCTCCTCTCTGGCTCCTCCCTCAGCCCCCGCGCCTCCCCATCTACCCTTGATCCTCCCCTGCCTCGAGCTCTCCTACAACCTCATCTATCCCGAGCTCCCCCTCGCCCCCCTACTCCTCCCCCACGCCTCCCTCTCTGCCCCGTCCTCCTCACCCTGCCTGCAACCTCCTCCTTCGTCCACAGAATCCTCCTCCTCCCTCGACCTCCTCCTCATCCCTCCGCCCGCAACCTTTTCCTCCACCCCATTCTCCTTGCCCCACCTGCAACCTCCCCCTATGCTTGCACAGCCTCCCTCTTCGCCCACGTTCTCCCCACCCTGCCCGCAGACTCCTCCTCCGCCCCCCGCATCCTCCTCCTCCTCATCCATTCGCTCGCAACCTCCTCCTCCGTCCACAACCTCGCTCTCCTCCCTTGCCTGCAGCCTCCCCCCTTTGCCCCCGCCCTCCTCACCCTACCCACAGCCTCCTCCTCTATCCCCATTCTCCTCCTCCGCCCGTAGCTTCCCCCTCCTCCTCTACTCGCAGACTCCCCCTCCATCCCTAGCCTCTGTCTCCTCCTTCCCCTCCCCTGCCCCCGACCTCCTTTCCACTACTCCGCCTACAGCCTTCATCTCCATCCCTGTCCTCCTCTTTCCTCCGCCCAGAGCCTCCTCCTCCAGTCACTCGGACCTCCTTTGTTTGACGTGCACCACCACGCAACCCTCCCATCCAACTCCTCCCTAGCCCCCCAGGCCCCTCCTCCGCTCGCAGCATTTGATTAGAGAAGAAGAAGGTGTAGCCCCCGACTGAGGAGGATCGAGGAGGATGACCGTGACTCGTAGTTGAATTCTCTTCGACCACCGACGATGATGAGCCTAGAGGGTGATGTGCTTGATGGTTCTTCATGCTTCGTCGTCTTCTCCATCCCTGATTGTAGGTTTCAAATTTAGGGGGTGATCCTTTTAATTTACATTTTTACCCCTCTTACCCAACCCATGATTTTGAAAAATCATGGTTAAGTTCAACTCATTAATGGCAAAAGTAGCAGAGGGCACAAGTGATAAAACGACAAGAAGTCGGAGGCACAACATATTCTCAAAAAGGAGAGATATAGATGATATTGCAACATCTCGAAGGGACAGAAGTGGTAAAAAATTAAAATTCAAATAAAATATCTCTTGTGATAAAAGTAAATCTTTCATTTATAATTTTTTAGTGGATTCAAAGCACTGTCAGAATTGAGAAATATATCTATGATTAATTTGATATCACTTTAAAGGAATTGTTACATTTGTGTCCTTTTAAACCTCGTGATAAAATTTTACACCATTTTGTATTGCAAAATGAGCAGTATCACATACCTCTCTTTCTCGTGTTGGTCATTCTTTTTCTTTCCCCTCGATTTTCTTTTTGGAGTGCATTTCTCTTTTAAAGAAATGTGAATATGCTGGAACTTGTTCTATAGCCTTAAGGAGGGGGATTTGTATGACAACGTTGGAGAATAAATTCTCCAAATCAGGAGTCGGAGTCGAAGGTCGTTTCTTCACTTTTCTTCGCAGGGCGTCTGGAAAGGAAATAGTCACTTGTGTAAAGGTTGGTGATGGGGATATAGAGGGTGATTGTGTAGTAGGTGATGAATGATCTTACATCGACGAATCATTTTCATATGTTTGATGGTTTTGTGCTGCTGTGGTTGATATTTGAGGTGTGTCTGTGGTGCGACCACTTCTCAAGTAGATGGCACTAGCAGAGGCATTTGACTCATTTTTGCTTGTACTAGCTGAATTTCTAAAGCTCACGGGTCCTCGAGTAGGTTGTTGTGAAAAGCCAGGAGGGTGGATTTGTGAGTTGTTAGGATATTGTATCGTTTGAGCAGGTAGTTGTGGTTGAGGTGGTAATTGAGAACGAATCTCGATCAATTGTTTTTGGACCTCAACTTGACTTTGAGCTAGTTGCTTTTGAAACTCAACTTGATTCTAAGCTGACTGTTGTATGAGTTTCATCAAGTCACGATAATCAGAGGCAAGTCCTCGCGATGGTGTAGTCAGGGGTTGCAGCGGTGGTTGTGCTTGTTGTGTGATTTGGTTTTGATTTGACCCTTGTTGGGTGACTTGATATCCTGAATTATTGTTTGTTGGGGCCTTCCATGCAAAATTTGGATGGTTCCTCCATCCGAGATTATAGGTGGAGGAATAAAGGTTGCTATTGGAATTCCCCTGCACCCAATTAACTGCTTCAGGATTAATTTGTTCCTCTGAAGGGATAGATGGTTGGTAAATTTCTGGTTCCATAGGTGTTTGTAGAATAGGGACTACCCTGCAAACTAACGGAGTAGTTTTCTCTAACACGAGACTCCCTATGGTTTTAGTTAATTGATCGGCTTATTTGGACATCAACTCGACTTTGTTCAACTTTGAAGCAATGATTTGAATGCTCGAGGATGTGTCTGCATTTGTTGCATAGTATATAACTTGGACTGGTCTTTTATTTCTATTGTATAGCTCTATAGAATAACTATTGACAGAGTTATCTGTCATTTCCTTATATAATTGCCATATAAAGTTATCATCCTTATTCAAGTAGTTGCCTCCGCAAGAGCCGTCGACAACTCTCTTATATGATTCAGTTAAGCCCTCATAAAATATTTGCATTTCCTTCCATTTTTCGATTCCATGATGTGGGCATTTTCGTAAAAGATCTCTAAATCTTTCCCATGCTTCATGGATTGACTCTATGAGTTTTTGAATGAAGTGAGAAATGCCATACCTAAGTGCATTGGTCTTACCAATGGGGAAATATTTCTTTAAGAATGCTTCCGTCAACTCGGTCCATGATCGAATCGGGACTTCATAGCTACGAAGCCATTGGCTCGCTTTTTGTTGAAGAGAGAATGAGAAGGCTCGGAGGTAAACATGTTCCTTGTTGACCTCCCTCGTGTTTTGTGTATCACAGACTGCTACGGAATCCTGAAGGTGCATTATAGGGTCCTTGGTCTCTTCTCCCTGAAATTGGGGAGGAAGGAAATAGTTGCAGGTTTTATTTCAAAGTTTCATGCTTCTGCAGGGAGTTGGATGATTGATACGAATTGATGATTAGCAGGATTGTAGTGATTTCGTATCGGTATTGGTGGTGGGTTGTTTAGCCCTTGATGTGCTATCAATTGTCGAACTTGGGCATCTTGCACCTCTTGGCGTTCAACCATTTGTTGTAATTGTTGCATTATTATAGTGAATGGATCGGGAGGAGGTGGCACACCAGCCATGGATTTTGTCTCGGGCTTGACTTTGGATTTTGGAGGATAGAATGGATCAAATTCAAGGGGATCGGTAAGGGGATTCCTTAATGACCTCCTACCAAGCATACACAAATCAAACACCAAGCAATTTGTTGATTCCCACTCAACGCTTATAGTTTAGATTTTTTTATCTTTTAAGTTTTGATTTGCAGACAAGAATACAAGTTGATTATGTTTTCTAAGATATCTAGCGGTTCAAAATAATTTAATGATTACCATAATGCCATTCTTCTGGTTCTGAGGCCAATCAAAGGGTAAGTAGGCTGGAACCTTTCTTAGATCAACTTGGATCTTAAACCCCTCGTCTTTCTTAGTTAAACACGTCAGGGACGAGTATACTAAGCAATATGGTTTTCAGAAAATTATCAAGAACCGCGGGATTTGGGCTTTGGTCCTAGGGGTACGCGTGCGCGTGCGATTGTGAGAATGGTGCAACTAACAAGTTCGCAAACAAAAATTTTTTTAAGATTTTTTGTGACCACTTTAATTTAGTCTGATTAAGATGTATTTTTTTCTTGATTAGTCGGTAAGCAATTAAATGGTCTTTTTAAATGCAAGGTGGGACTATAGGGGGAGAAATACTACAGAGATGCAATGCAATATGGAAAAAGAAGTTGACTTTTTTGTTGTTTTTTAATATGCACAAATAAAGAAATAAAATAGATCCTAGTTATGCCTGAGAAAAGAGAACTTATCACGAGAGCACTCCAAATATATAATTTTTTAACTTCACTTTGATGTTCGACGCGGCTCCTATCCAATGCGACTTTTCCCATGCAGAAAAAAGAAAGAAGGTGAAAACAAATGTAGAGAATTTTTTTTATATAAAGCACGAATAATTTCATGTCCCCAGCAATGGTGTCAGAGTATTGATGCATATTTTCGAGGGTTTAATTACCTGATTTTTATGTCGGATAGTCGTTGAGAACACACAAAACACTTCGAACAAATAAATTACTGGACTTAGCTATAATATGCACAAGGCAAAGTACAGGGTAAGTCAGGGTCAAATCCAGAGGGACAGGAAGATTCTGCACTTTATTTTGCAACTAAATTTGCAAAATGTTTGAACAACAAAGATTGAAATGAAAGTTGGAGAAGGCAATAGTGTAGGTCGGTAAGTGATGATCACTCCCCTTCTATGCGGCAACTTCCAAATGGACTCGTACGCGTTAACTCTTCACGAAATTGGATATTCTAGCGAGGTGAGTTGGATGTGGTTACAAGCATGAATCAAGCCCAAACCTCGTGTCACGTTCCAGTTCTCCAAGAGTCGAGGATAATCACCGTTAGTTATGGATCGTTGCGATAGCCTTGACGAATAACTGCATGAAAGAGAATATAATAAAATAAGATGGATGTAAAAATATAAAGTAATAAAATAAAAGAGAAATAAAAATATGATGGTCGGCGGCTCGGAAGGAAGCCTCTAGAGTCGGATTCGCCGAGGGTCCGAGGAAATGATGGTCGACGAACGTCTATGGGGTTGGATAATTTTTAACGACACTTGGGGTGGAGCCTCAGGAGTCGGATTCACTGAGGGTCCAAATGCACAAGTCAACAAATCACTTCGATGCTTCATCGATAATAAAATGGATGGCTAATTATGGTGATGGATTTTTGTTGGATGACGGAATAGGTTGGAAGCGGATTTGGTTGGCAAGAATGGTGACGGAATGATCGAATGGGATGGGAAAATGCTCGATGATCCAAAGCCCTACTCCCATGTGGTTTATATAGATATCAACATGGTTTTTCTCAACCAAATGGTTACATCTCATCACGTTGGAGATGCATCTCTTCATTTTAGGCAACAAACGGATGTGTGCCCTTTCTTCATTAGCATCCTCTCATTTGTATATTTTCATCATAATGGCATCTCTTCATTTAGGCAACAGATGTATGTGCCTTTTCACATTAGCCTCTCATTTTATTTATTCCACCATAGTGGATGTTGCCATCATGGTCCTCCAATTGAATCCATACTCCCATTATTTCTAGCCACCATTGGTTCATGCAAATATTCATGAGCCATTAGTCCATAGTGTACCATAGTCCACATTCATTGAAAATTTCTTTTGTATGCATTCACATTTCTTTATGAAGGAAGTTACTACCAACTATCCAGCTCACGAGATTTCGCATGCTTATGCAATTGATGACTCTAGATCTTTGTATTACGTTATTGTGAGTAATGGTGAATCAACAGTGATACACGAGCATAGGTTATCCATTATAGGCAATGCACAGCTAACTATGGAAAAACACAAGAGAAAAATGATGTGCAGTTTCGGGTTTTGATAATACACATAAGATGCGGTATCACTCCTTATGATGTATGTAATGAGACTGTGCTTGACTTGATGCTATGTACAAAATATGGACCCTTTCGTGCAAACTATTTATTATTGGCTTAGTTATGTAATGGATCCGAGATTCATCACGGAGGGATAATGAGAGGAGGGTGACCGTTAGGCTAGTGGTTGCGAGAGATAGGGAGATGGCTGGAGGTATGACGTATCCGGATATGTCGCGTTTAAGAAGTTGTTTTTATCGTGTCGTGCGTTGTAGGCGGCAATCGGAAACGATCAAGAAAATACCACAAATAAGTTATTCAATTTTTAATCTCGTGGTTTTATGTTTATTTTACTTGGGCAAGTCCCAAGGTCGATCACAAGGAGGCAAAGGAACAACCTAGAATTAAGTCTATCAAAGTTCGTGTTCGGTTTTCGAGGTGGTCTTTTTTTGGAATTTTAAATGCAATGAAGGATGCAAAATGCAAATTTGGCCTTATTTTAGGGACTAAAATGTAAATTACGTTCAAATAATGTCTGAAAAATACGAAACTTGGCCATAATGTAAACTATAATGAAATGGATGCACTGTAATTTTTTTGGAATTTTTGGATGCAATATGAATTTTTTATGGATTTTTAAATGCAAACAAAATGATTTTTTAATATTTAATTTTAATAAATATCAAACCTACTTATTTTCGAGAATCAAAATTATCTGAGATCTATCACTAGGTGACGGATCTCAGAAAAATCCTAAACCTCGAAAATGTGGGGTTTAATACCTACTAAAAATTAAATAGTAAAAGATGCAAAATGATTTTTACAGTACAAAATATGCATGCAAATGCAAATCTTTTTGGGCACAATGTTAAGAATAATTAAATCTACAATTTGTGATTTTTCGGGGATTTTTAGAGCAACGGTTAATCAACTATGAATTTAAGAGTAAGAACTGGGTAAAATACGCAAATTTTCACAAAACAATTATTTATTAATTAACCATCAATCATAAAATTACCCACAACATGTCAAAGCGTAGAGGATCAATTAACCAACATCATGCAATTTTTGGATTAAGAAAATAATGTAGATAAGATGTTCAAAACACAATGGGAATGTAGGGGTACAGATGCAAATAAATAAATAAAATATAAAAGCAGAGGGGGGGCTTTTGTGTAATTACCAATAGTAGAAGGGGGTACTGCTGCAAAATTTCCAGTAGGTCACGTGCTGTGCACGTGACCTCTAGAGGCGGGGCTGATCTGCAAATGGGAGAACCTTCGGGGGGGGGGGGGGGGGTTCTGTAAATTGCCCAAGGGACACGTGCGTAGCACGTGACCCCTGGGGCGTTGCTTGCTGGGGACGTTCCCCCACGTACGTGCGAGGGGCGTGCGGGGGGGCCTCGGGGTTCGAGCCCGGCCGATGGCGAAGGAGGAGGCGGAGCTCGATGGCTGGCTCCGGCCAAAGCTCGGCCGAAGCGGGGGGCCGGTGAGTCGAGGCGAGGCGGAGCTGGGGGGGCCTCGGGCTGACGAAGGCGGTGGCGTGGTGACGAGGAAGTGGCCGAAGCGCGGAGCTCCGGTGGCGTCGCAAGCTGCTGGTGATGGAGGTTGGCGTCCGGCCAAGGCGGAGGTGGCGAGGATGATGACGGCGCTGACGGCGAAGGCGATGAAGGCGGAGCGGGGTTGCGGTGGAGAAGGCGTGGTGGCCGACACACGGCCGTGGGGCGTCGAGGGTGCAGCAGCGGCGACGGAGGAGTCGGTGGTGGCGGTTGCTGTCGGTCGGTGGCGTGATGTCGGTGAAGGGCAGAGCGATGGCGTCGAGGTGGAGACGGTGGACTCGGTGGTGGAGCAGGCGAGATGGGGAGAGAGAGAGGGGGGAGAGAGAGAGAGAAAGAAAGAGGGTATACCTGGAGGAGCTCGATGGCGTTGGGCGGCCGGAGCGAGCAGCGGCGCTCGGGACGGAGCTGCGACGAGGCGGGGAGAACCTCGGATCACGCCGGCGACGAGGGGGGCCTCGCGGGTGTCACAACCGGAGGTGGTGCTCTGCGATGAAGATCGGCGGATGTAGCTTGCGATGGAGTAGCAGATGCGGAGGAGAAGAGACGTGGGCATTGGCTCGACGAACGGAGTCGGAGCAGGAGCAGCTGGCACGAGGGCGCGGTGCTGCGACGAGCCCCTTGATGGCTCGGATCTCGTCGAGGAGGGTGGTGCTCGGGCTGTCACCACCGAGCCCCCCCCTTCACTGTGCAATCGACGGATCACGTTGGCGGTGATGGTCGATGGGTTTAAATAGGGTAGAGGTCATCGATCGAGGATGGAAGGGGAATCGGGGCGGCGATCCGATTGCGAGATTGGAGCTTCAGAGGATCTCGCGCGGCGGCGCGCGAGATACGGGGGATCGGAGATGGGCGGAGATATTCGCGGGATTCGACGGGGAAGGGGATGGTCGGCGAGATTCGCGGGGCGGCGGAGGCCGATTAGGAAAGGGGGACGGCGTTGAGGGAGACGACGTACAGGTGCCGTCCGATCGCGCGTGATCGGACGGCCCCTGATGGGCCACGTGGTGGGTGGAGGCGAAGGGATAGGGCGCACGTGCGGAGCACGTGCCTGGGTGGCACGTGCCTCGCACGTGCATGGTTTTTAATTTAAATTTTTTTATAAAACTAATATATAATAGTGCCAAAAATGGCTGACACGTGGCGGCACCAGGTTCTGCCACGTGTCAGCACCAGAAAATTCAGAAAATAATTATCTTGTAAAATCGAAAATAAATAGTAAATGACCTTGGATCGAAAAACTTTCTTCACGAAAATTGCTCGTCTCGATGAGATCTACAACTTTCATGAAGACATCAAAACCAAAATCGATCATTTGAACAAAGTGAATTTTTGGGGTTTCCCATGTACATAGAATACCTTGATTTTTTGGGTTTTATAATTTTATGTCATTTTTAACCAAGATAAAAATCCGGAAAAATTACGGTAAAATCAGAGATAAATAAAGACACCTTAATCTAATTTTTTTTGGATTTTTATTAATTGATAAATATGTATATAAAATATTAGGTCAAAAATAGCTAAAATATACAATGTACAAAAGAGGCCCAAAACCCAACTTTCACATATGAGCTCCGATTCACTTGAACTTGGTCTTGTTTTGAAGGTAATTGAATGTACATTAGTTCAAAAGTGAGTAGGATTAAATCGGACACTGGATGGGGAAGATATGTGGCTTTTAGTCCGAAAATCCTGAAATTAGGGTTTGGGTTTTTGGTCCACTTATTTGGGTTAGTTATTTTTTTGTATTTTTCTTTTATTCTTGTTAGTGATATGGACACAGTGGAAGTGGTTTTGAGTCATTCGGAGTTAGCATGAATGGGTTAAAAATTAGGGAAGTTAGGCTATTTACAGGTCATTTTGGCTTGGATTTTTGGCTTCTTATTTTATGCAGATTTTTGTGCTAAAATGCCATTCTTATGGAATCATGCATGAATGCTAATTATGCAAAATAGATGCAAGAATGCTGTTGATTTTTAGGGATTTGAGCTTAATAAATGAGATTTAGAGTGATGAATACGAGATTCATCATCCCCCTATACTTAAACCATGCTCGTCCCTGAGCATCAAAAAGAAATGCCATGAGGTGAAATGAGATTGGGTTCTATTCCAAGACCATGAGCTGAAGGTGAAAGTGAACCTAAACTCAACCTTTGGATTATTTGTGTGTCGGAACTTCTGTGAGACTTAGAATTTTAAAATCAACAGTCCTCGAGTTCTACAAATCATTGCTTACAGTTTCGGCTCAGAAGTCATCTTAGATCAATCCTCTTCCCAAAGTATACCCTATGAACATTGAATAACCGACTCTTGTGTGTGAAAGGTTTTTAGCCCTTCCCACTCAGAATGCCGGACTACTGCGCAAACCTCCTCTCCAATAACTCGTCCTCGGGGAGTCAGGTATTTCCTTCTAAGGTCTGTCGCGATGTGTTCACAATCGAATTGGGGGGAGAAGTTAGAAGAATGAGAAAAGAACTGGAGGGTGATAAGTGTAGTTCACCTCTCCTTGTGAAGCTGGCCAGTGTAGCCGAGTCTCCACCAAGATCTGCAGGTTTCTTGAAGCTTGGACCTTTTTGGTCAGATTTTATTTGGTAGTTGCTTCTTTGTATTTGAAATTTTTGGTGGTTCTGCTTGGATCTTGTTTTGCCCCTACGGATATAGCATCTTTTGTTTCCGTACATTTTTTGGGGTCTTAGAAAAAATTGTGCCCAGCCGTCCATCCCTTTTCCGAAGCTTTATTTCAACCCGTACTCCGGTCTTTAGATTTCCACGCCACCAGAAAAGAAGCTCACACAGTCTTCCAACATATGTTTGAGTTGAGCTAAGTGCATAGTGCGAGAGTACAAATTAATTCCTTATTCCAGAGTTGTACCCAGAATGAAGAGACCAGGTTAGACACTAAGAGTCAAACTCTGTGCATTGTTATGTGGAACTCAAAGAATTATGTCACAGACCTGAAGACTCTAAAATCCTATTTCTCGGTGAAGTTCCTCTGAAAATTAGGTTGATTAAAGTTAAGTTTAGACCACTCTCGATTTCGGCTCATAACTCGGCTCAGAACCCAATGACTTTTCACATATGCAAATGAATGTAATGCTGGATGAGGTGCAGGTGTGTGGAATGCAAACACAATTTTTTTTAAAATGAATAAGAAGCCATTTTTTTCAAAAATTTTGGGCAAAGTCAGTGTTAGAAACATTTTTTTCTTTTTCTTTTTCTGTTTTTTTTATTTGTTTTTTTTTTAAAATTACCCACCTCGTAAATACATATAGACTTATGCGCAAGTACGAGGTATGGCTAAAATATATACAAAGTATATATACAGACCCCCCTATACTTAGCGAGTGTTGTGTCCTCAGAGCACAAGAAGCGTAATGAAGACATAGCTCGGGCTAAGCGTAAGAGAGTAAAAATATACAAGGGTTCGCCCCCTATACTTAGACTGTGCATAGTCTAAGTATAGAAGAAGAGCGCAAAAAGAGGCAGACGAGATATGTAAATGAGGAGAGTATAAACAGATGGATGGCGGTTCCCCCTATACTTAGGCTTTGGCAGCCTAAGTATAAAAGAAAGGTTGAGATGGAGCGATCGAGAGATAGGAGAGTGATGAGGGAAATGGTATATACAAATGGCATCGGTCCCCCTATACTTAGGCCTTGGCCTAAGTAGAGGAAGAAGTTGTACAAGGAGACCGATGTGGTCGGGAGGGAGGGTGGGTAGCCGATGATTAAGGCGGTTTACGGCTGATCTTTTTGTGAGCCTGTGGTGGGATATCGTAATGATGAGACGGAAATGAAACATGTGTTTCCCAACTATTATCAGTGTCATCCTCAGAAAAGTCATGATGGATAGTGGACGAAGTGTTTGAGTAAGATGAAAGATATCCATCATCAGAGTTATCCTCAGAGGAATAGTATTTGAAAGTGGACATACTCCAGATGTTCTTTTGTTTCTTCAATTGTTTCCTCAAGCTTCGTTCCTTTTTAAGATCAATCGATTTGTCCTCAGATGAATATTCAGATGCTCCAGTCTCAGTCAGCTCATAAGATATAATTCCAGTGTACTTGTGGAAGGTAGGAGCATCAGCTTTGGATGAGTAATAATTAGGAACGGGAGTTGTCCAACGAGAATCGAATGTTGGATCTTTGCGAAGATATGGCTTTAGAGCTGCCGAACAGACTTCACTCATGTAGACTACCTTTTCCGGACCTGAGGAGGGATCATCAACCGATTCCTCTTCCGAAAGATCAAAGGTGACTTTCTTTTTCTTGTTTCGTGAAGATGTCGGTTCATTTGAGTACCCGGATGAATAGCCATTAAAATTCTTCTCCTTGGTCGGTGTTCGGGCTACGTGTTCGTTCTTTGTTTCCTGAATGTTGGTGCACTCTTGATTTGGGAGGATTTGGTCAAGATAATCAGAGTATGTTGCTCCAGGGTGCGACCATGCAAATGTCTCAGGATCGTAGTAGAAGGATTTGTCTATTTTGAAATCTGCGGGAATTGAGATATCGGGGAGAGTCTCTAAACCAATAGTCTCATTAACAAACGCAATCTCAGGTGTAGCAGCGGGGTAGGGCTCTTCTACCGTTTCATGGTTGCGATTGTTGGGGACTTCGTGGGTTACCTCAGAAAATCGTGGTTCCTTAAAGACCGTATCAGATCGTAGTGATTCCAATGCCGTAAAATTTATTTCCCGAGTCTCACAATCGATACTCGCCTTGGCCAATGCCAATAATGGTTTTCCGAGAATGATTGGAGACTGGGTGAATTCTCCTTGATGCTCAATATCAATGATCGTGAATTCTATTTTGAGCGGAGCACCTTGGAATATCATGATGACAGAAATGATTCCTCTCGGCCGTTTTATTGATCAGTCCGCCAATTGAACAATCTCTCGTATTTTCCTGATTGGTCCGAGTTTGAGTTCGTGGAATACAGAGGTCGGGAGGATATTGATCAGTGAATCATCATCAATTCGGGCATGGGTGAAAATTGTGTCCTTTATTCTACAGTCAAATCTGGGCAACCGCTTCACTATGCGGCTCTTGGTTTTTCTCCTTAACACCAAGGAGGAGGCCATTGACAAGATATGTCTTTCGGTTTTTGTTATAATCCTTCCTGACTTTTTGATGATTAATCTGTCCATTAGAAATTTCTTAAGGTCAGGGAAGTGTTCAATGGCCTTTATGATGGGAAGTTCAAAAATCAAGTATTTTTCCAGTGCTTCTCGTAAAGCAGGATTCAAATTCCTCAGATCTTCTTCAGATTCAATTTTTATGAGATTTTCTGGATTTTCAAATTTTTTTGTATTTTTTGTGTGGTGTGGCGATGTGGTGTCTTCCTTAGATGAGAAGGGGCCTTGATATTCAGAGTTTGGGTCAGAGGCATAGTCATTCCTAGGGGAATAATGAGCAGAAGTGTTGATGTTAGAATCATTCCTAGGTCTTTGAATATCCTCAAAATTTTCATCATGGTATCCAATCATTTCCTCATTTAGTTTTACACCTGATCCACCATAGAATGAGATTACTCGGTCGGCAAATTTTTGAAATCTATCCTCCATCAACTCAAATCTTGTTTTTATCCTCGAAACATTATCCTCACAATTTGGTTCATGATCAACCACGGGAGCACTTGGATTTTGTTCAATAATTCCGTCTTCCATTTTTCTGTACGTGCGGAGAGGAGAATTTCTTGGAATATCCATTATACGATCATTTCTTGAAAATTTCTCCTCAAAATTTATGGAAGGAGGCTGCTCAAAAGGTACAGGCATGTGTATTTGATCTGAGTAGAGTTCGGTCCGTTGATCATGTTTGGTCAAATCTTGATATTGTGGAGTCAGCATACAGGGTCTATAAGTGTCTAGGAGGTCCGTCCAATCCTCTGTATGGGTTTCATATCTGACGAGGGGTCTGTCGTGGTCAATCCAACGCTCATGATCATTAAATGCATTTCCTTCCATCTGGGTTTGGTTTTTTCTGCCAGTCATGGGACTTAAAAGGGTTTTGATCCTGAAATGTTTCATTGGCGAGAAACTGAGAATAAGGCGGTTTAGTCCAAGATGGTAGGTGGTCATGTGCAGTTGGATGACTTGAGTAAGGTTTCAATGGGGGAGCCGAGGTCATACGTGGGTGAAAGTTTCCCGCAAATGTTGGATTATTGAAAGAAGAAGATGTAGTTGATTTGGGCCAAACCGAGACAGATTTGTTTTCATAGTGATGTTCGGTCATTTTTGAAGGAGTTGAGAGAAATGATGGGTTGGATCTGAAATTTGAAAAGATTTCCATGATGGGATCAAGAGATGAGAGAGAAGTTTGTATGGGACAGAAAATTTTATCAAATGTGCGGCTATTGATCTTTGATATCGGTTCACGCACACCAATACAAACACAAATCAAACCCCGGGTTCACCAACTCACACAATGAAGCCGTAAGATTTCGGCTATTATCTTTTCAATTTTAGTTGGTGATAATTCAATCTTGGCAAAAATTTAGCGAGCTGAGATTTTGGATTTAGGCTCTATCCTTAAATGTCGTCTCTCGCTCACTCAGAAAAATAAAATCATCCAAGGTCGGGATTTCTCTCCCGCAAAAATTCTTGATTTTATGGGTTATTTGAGATCAGATATATTTAGCAGTCCCGATTTTAATGAGGTGATCACTGAAAAATTAGATGAGCACAAATACACGTCTACCGTCCAGTCCCAATTTCCTTTAAAGTTATGTTATAAAACAAGAGGGAGGAATTCGGGAAAAGCTGATGCACGCGGAAAACTATGATGAATGCTCAGTGAGAAGACTTACAGTGAATCCTCGCAATCTCCATGTGGGATGCTAGACAGAATATAAAAGTTATTCTAAATGATGTGCAAACCGATGGAAAAACCGCACCTAAGCAGAAAGTTCTATTAGCGGGAAGAATTGATTTAAATTTGGCTAAGTTGAACGATCTATGTGCGTCTCAATTAAGTGCAGTGTGGCTTAAGATCCTACGAGCACAAGCAAAAATATAAATGCTCTGAGAGCCGTATGTGCAGGTCTATCCTAATCGCCACTCAAGTCGGGCCCCACCCTCGCCGGAGAGTGAAACAGGCCACGACACACCACAGAATAAAGTTTAGAGGTCTTTCTACACACGCGAGAGTCCAAACGGACACCACTATAAATGAGCAGAAATTAAAAGTGGAGGAATTAAAAACCTAGACTCTACTCTCTCTCACGACTCAACTCGATCTTAAATTAATTGCGGTTTTTGGTGAAGTTGCATCGGTTATTGAAAACCGCTCCACGTACAAGGTACCTCGCAAAAAAATAAGAGAGAAAATGTAAGAGAGTGACTCAAAAATATATGAAAAATAAAGGCTGAAAATAAATTGCAGGAAAATGAAATTTACAATGAAAAATTCGGGGGTCAGACTACCCGAATTCGGAAAACCAAACAAAAATTTTCAAAACAAAAAACTAAGCCGTTTGCCTCCCCGGCAACGGCGCCATCTGACGTATCCGGATATGTCGCGTTTAAGAAGTTGTTTTTATCGTGTCGTGCATTGTAGGCGGCAATCGGAAACGATCAAGAAAATACCACAAATAAGTTATTCAATTTTTAATCTCGTGGTTTTATGTTTATTCTACTTGGGCAAGTCCCAAGGTCGATCACAAGGAGGCAAAGGAACAACCTAGAATTAAGTCTATCAAAGTTCGTGTTCGGTTTTCGAGATGGTCTTTTTTTGGAATTTTAAATGCAATGAAGGATGCAAAATGCAAATTTAGCCTTATTTTAGGGACTAAAATGTAAATTACATTCAAATAATGTCTGAAAAATACGAAACTTAGCCACAATGTAAATTATAATGAAATGGATGCACTGTAATTTTTTGGAATTTTTGGATGCAATATGAATTTTTTATGGATTTTTAAATGCAAACAAAATGATTTTTAAATATTTAATTTTAATAAATATCAAACCTACTTATTTTTGAGAATCAAAATTATCTGAGATCTATCACTAGGTGACGGATCTCAGAAAAATCCTAAACCTCGAAAATGTGGGGTTTAATACCCACTAAAAATTAAATACTAAAAGATGCAAAATGATTTTTACAGTACAAAATATGCATGCAAATGCAAATCTTTTTGGGCACAATGTTAAGAATAATTAAATCTACAATTTGTGATTTTTCGGGGATTTTTAGACAATGGTTAATCAACTATGAATTTAAGAGTAAGAACTGGGTAAAATACGCAAATTTTCACAAAACAATTATTTATTAATTAACCATCAATCACAAAATTACCCATAACATGTCAAAGCGTAGAGGATCAATTAACCAACATCATGCAATTTTTGGATTAAGAAAATAATGTAGATAAGATGTTCAAAACACAATGGGAATGCAGGGGTACAGATGCAAATAAATAAATAAAATATAAAAGCAGAGGGGGGGCTTTTGTGTAATTACCAATAGTAGAAGGGGGTACTGCTGCAAAATTTCCAGTAGGTCACGTGCTGTGCACGTGACCTCTAGAGGCGGGGCTGATCTGCAAATGGGAGAACCTTCGGGGGGGGGGGGGGGGTTCTGTAAATTGCCCAAGGGACACGTGCGTAGCACGTGACCCCTGGGGCGTTGCTTGCTGGGGACGTTCCCCCACGCACGTGCGAGGGGCGTGCGGGGGGGCCTCGGGGTTCGAGCCCAGCCGATGGCGAAGGAAGAGGCGGAGCTCGATGGCTGGCTCCGGCCAAAGCTCGGCCGAAGCGGGGCGCCGGTGAGTCGAGGCGAGGCGGAGCTGGGGGGCCTCGGGCTGACGAAGGCGGTGGCGTGGTGATGAGGAAGTGGCCGAAGCGCGGAGCTCCGGTGGCGTCGTAAGCTGCTGGTGATGGAGGTTGGCGTCCGACCAAGGCGGAGGTGGCGAGGATGATGACGGCGCTGACGGCGAAGGCGATGAAGGCGGAGCGAGGTTGCGGTGGAGAAGGCGTGGTGGCTGACACACGGCCGTGGGGCGTCGAGGGCGCAACAGCGGCGACGGAGGAGTCGGTGGTGGCGGTTGCTGTCGGTCGGTGGCGTGATGTCGGTGAAGGGCAGAGCGATGGCGTCGAGGTGGAGACGGTGGACTCGGTGGTGGAGCAGGCGAGATGGGGAGAGAGAGAGAGGGGGAGAGAGAGAGAGAAAGAAAGAGGGTATACCTGAAGGAGCTCGACGGCGTTGGGCGGCCGGAGCGAGCAGTGGCGCTCGGGGCGGAGCTGCAACGAGGCGGGGAGAGCCTCGGATCACGCCGGCGACGAGGGGGGCCTCGCGGGTGTCACAACCGGAGGTGGTGCTCTGCGATGAAGATCGGCGGATGTAGCTTGCGATGGAGTAGCAGATGCGGAGGAGAAGAGACGTGGGCGTTGGCTCGACGAACGGAGTCGGAGCAGGAGCAGCTGGCACGAGGGCGTGGTGCTGCGACGAGCCCCTTGATGGCTCGGATCTCGTCGAGGAGGGTGGTGCTCGGGCTGTCACCACCGAGCCCCCCCCTTCACTGTGCAATCGACGGATCACGTTGGCGGTGATGGTCGATGGGTTTAAATAGGGTAGAGGTCATCGATCGAGGATGGAAGGGGAATCGGGGCGACGATCCGATTGCGAGATTGGAGCTTCAGAGGATCTCGCGCGGCGGCGCGCGAGATACGGGGGATCGGAGATGGGCGGAGATATTCGCGGGATTCGACGGGGAAGGGGATGGTCGGCGAGATTCGCGGGGCGGCAGAGGCCGATTAGGAAAGGGGGACGGCGTTGAGGGAGACGACGTACAGGTGCCGTCCGATCGCGCGTGATCGGACGGCCCCTGATGGGCCACGTGGCGGGTGGAGGCGAAGGGATAGGGCGCACGTGCGGAGCACGTGCCTGGGTGGCACGTGCCTCGCACGTGCGTGGTTTTTAATTTAATTTTTTTAATAAAACTAATATATAATAGTGCCAAAAATGGCTGACACGTGGCGGCACCAGGTGCTGCCACGTGTCAGCACCAGAAAATTCAGAAAATAATTATCTTGTAAAATTGAAAATAAATAGTAAATGACCTCGGATCGAAAAACTTTCTTTACAAAAATTGCTCGTCTCGATGAGATCTACAACTTTCATGAAGACATCAAAACCAAAATCGATCATTTGAACAAAGTGAATTTTTGGGGTATCCCATGTACATAGAATACCTTGATTTTTTGGGTTTTATAATTTTTATGTCATTTTTAACTAAGATAAAAATCCGGAAAAATTACGGTAAAATCAGAGATAAATAAAGACACCTTAATCTAATTTTTTTTGGATTTTTATTAATTGATAAATATGTATATAAAATATTAGGTCAAAAATAACTAAAATATACAATGTACAAAAGAGGCCCAAAACCCAACTTTCACATATGAGCTCCGATTCACTTGAACTTGGTCTTGTTTTGAAGGTAATTGAATGTACATTAGTTCAAAAGTGAGTAGGATTAAATCGGATACTGGATGGGGAAGATATGTGGCTTTTAGTCCGAAAATCCTGAAATTAGGGTTTGGGTTTTTGGTCCACTTATTTGGGTTAGTTATTTTTTTGTATTTTTCTTTTATTCTTGTTAGTGATATGGACACAGTGGAAGTGGTTTTGAGTCATTCGGAGTTAGCATGAATGGGTTAAAAATTAGGGAAGTTAGGCTATTTACAGGTCATTTTGGCTTGGATTTTTGGCTTCTTATTTTATGCAGATTTTTGTGCTAAAATGCCATTCTTATGGAAACATGCATGAATGCTAATTATGCAAAATAGATGCAAGAATGCTGTTGATTTTTAGGGATTTGAGCTTAATAAATGAGATTTAGAGTGATGAATACGAGATTCATCAAGGTAGTTGGTGAGGTCAGACGAGCCCACCCGAGGAAGGCGATGGCCAATAGGGCGTTGGGTGAGTGGTTTAGGCACGAGAAAGTTGGTCATCAGTAAAGGATGACCATCGGAGGAGCAGGTCAAGCAGAGAATTCTAGGGAGGGGAGAGCGGCTAGGGATTGGGGACGTACGTGTTGGGCACGTTCGTCCGGTGAGAGGACATAAAAGAGAGTAGGGGTGGCTATCACGTGCTGTGTACATGAGGAGAGAAGGGGCTAAGAGAGATAAAGGTGGGGAGGTACGTGTCACTCCAAAAAAATTTAAAAATTTAAATACAATTAAAAATAAAAAATAAATAGAAGGAAACCTCAGATAAAAAAATTCATCACAAGAATTGCTCACCTCGATGAGATCTACATCTTTCATGAAGGGATTAAGAGCAAAAGAGGTCATTTGTGCAAAATGTTATTTTTGGTGGTACCCTATGTACATTGAATACCTTGATTTTTGGGTTTTATACTTTTTTATATTTTTTAAATAAGATAAAAATTGAAAAAATTATGCTAAAATAAAGGACACATATTTACACACTACTCTATTTTTTTGAATTTCTGATAAATAAATAAAATAGGAAAATAAAATAGAAACAAGAGATATTTGTAGAGACTCACAAGGGACACTCAGACTCGGTCAGTTTCTTTGATTTCAACCATATTTTGGATTTAGATTTTGTACATTTTAATAAAACTTCCATCATAGAATATAAATGAAAAAGAAATAAAAGAAAAATGGTTATGTAAATAAAATACCATGTCAAAACCGCTAAAATACACAATGCGTAATAGAGGTCCGAAATCCAATTTTCACTTATTAACTCTGATTTTTATGAAATTGGTCTTGTTTTGAATATCTTTGAATGTATATTACTTAAAAGTGAGTAGACCGAAATCGGACATCATGTGAGGAAGCTATGCATGTTTTAGTCTATTTATTCTCGAATTAGGCTTTTGTCTCACGGGCCAATTATTCGAGTTAGATTTTTTTTGTAATTTTCCTTAAATCTTGTTAGTAATATATACACAATGGAAATAGTTTGAGGTCAATTGGAATTAACATGATTTAATTAAAAATGTATGAATTTAGGTGAAAATATGAAGATGATTATGAATGCAATTATGCTTGCTAAAATGCAGATATTAGTTCTAAGCGCATGAATAGTAAAAATGTAAAATAAATGATGAAATGCAGCTAATTATTCGGGAATTAATCTCTATTTTCAACTTTTAGTATGATGAGTCACATATTCACCATGTATCTCAAAGTGTGGGGCTGTCTTGCTAAGGTTTTAGTCCTTGAACACAAGAGAAAGAAGCTAGGTCCTAAAACTATTGATGCGATTATTTTAGGTTATTTGGAAAATAGTTATGCATATTGGTCTTTGATAATTTTGTCCGAGATACGGGGTATAGATGCCAACACTGCTGTTAAAATCTGTGATGCTACCTTCTTTGAGGTCGTCTTTTCTATGAAGATTGAGATTTCTCAGAATATGACCAATAATGTTGCCTCCACATCATTTAATATAAGTTCACATGATTTTCAAGTTGAGTGAACTATTGATTCTTCAATATTTATAATACCAAATTTTTAAGAAAAATATATACTATTAACAAAGAGGGTTGATCTTGTAATACATATATCCATATCTATATCTGTCCGTTTGCATCCCTACCACCATCCCAACCCTGTAATGTGTTCTAAAGATATCTCTATCAAGTTTCTACACTTTATATATTAAAAACTCTCCTGTACTTTTAGAAATAAAATATTATAAATCTAATGAAATAATATCTTTGGTATAATCTTACGAAATATTACAGAGAATAACCAGAACAAACTAATTTGAGTCACCAGTTTCATTATCAAATAATATTTTTTTAATCACAATATTACGATGGAAGTTACATAGAAATTGATGGAAGACGGGCAACAAGCTGCGCCGCCAATAAGTATTAGATATGAAAATGTATTTTCATAATAAAATTATTTCCTCACAATATCAAATTGAAATTATTGTGTTACAACTATGGATACTTAGATATGAAAATGTATTTTCATAATAAAATTATCATATATAATAAGTATTTTATATTCTAAAATTTCTTATAACATATAATTAATAAATGTTATACACCATGCATTAAATAAATGTATGAAATGCACATTGTTGAGATATTTTTTTAACTAATCATTACTAACTAACATAAATGTATATGTGATTTGTTTTATAAATCTAATTAAATGATATGCCAACATATTTCATATCAAAATATATGTTTATTTTAGATATAGCACTATTAATTCTTCTCCTGCAACAGAGAATAGGTTTATTGCATAGTATAGTTTAATAGTGAGGTCTAGATCTCAATTCTTTTTATGAACCACCTAATCATTTAAGTTGGATTCATGTAAAAAGTTGTTAGAATATTTTACTATGATCAACTATCATGTACACCATGCTTGTTTATCCTCATTTGATACACATAACATCTTTTATATCTATTCTAAGAGAATAAACCAGCAATTTTTAGTTTTATTTGCTTAAAAATGATGAAGAGATTGTAAATTTTTGTTCGACATGTAACAAAAATGTCCTTTATAATCCTACGTATGCAATTACTTTTCAATATTTTATAATATATATATATATATATAATTTGTTGGCTTGTTCAATATTTGTCATGTATTAAAACAACCCGGGCTTAGCCTCCCAATCTGTTAACGGAGAAAGCTAGCCCAAAGAACTTGTTGCGCAAGGGCTCAAATGGACCCGTTGACAACCATCCAAAATGTTTAAGCTTAAGTTGTCCGGTAATAGTCCACACCACTTATAATCCACATAAACTTCGTGACTTTTAGATGTGAGACTATATTTGGAGGTTGGAGTGTTACATTTAGGGCTGCACATGGATAGGATTGGATCGGATTTTAGCTTAATCAATGTCCAATCCAAGCTCAATAGATTTTAAGTTTTTCCAATCCAATCCAATCCTTCAAATATTTGAATCCAAGCCCATCTAATCTATTGGATAACATATTGGATCGGATTGGGCCAGATTTTTTTATATCACCACAAGAAAACTGAGTTGTGAACGTATAATATGATTACGGAATCTTGTGACCATGATAATTGCATGGCCACTGATTTCCATAGACACAATTATGTGGCCAAAACCTTCAAAGATGTAAGGAGGATATTCATGCGATAATTGTGTCCAAGATAACTTTTGTGGTTACTTGTAGTGGCCATGACATATTCGTAGTCAGAGAACTCTCCTGACAAAGACTCGTAGCTACAGCTATGGGTCACGAAGTACCGTGGCTAGAGCCAATTCTGTTGCCATAAACCCCATATTCGTTGGCATAGTTCTATGACCACAACTCGTTTTCCTTGTAATCTACGTACATATTTTCTCCTGGTAGTCTACCATGTAATGTTTGTATTTTATAGCACTGGCATTCATGTTCGAAAGTTAATAATATGGATAGATATAATGAAAAGAATATTTAGAGGGCGCACTATCAAATTAAAGTTGAAGGATTTCATTAATCTAATATAAAAAGTTGAAAACCACACAATCAAACTAAAGGAAAATATTGAATATGGTATCCAAATTTCTTGTTATTAATGGTGCATTAATATGCTTTTTTATAAATGAATTCCGACATATGATTCAAATAAGAACAATACAAGTAAACAAATATGGATGCAAAAGCTAGTTTGATAACAACAAAATACGGTCTCTTTGGATGGATATTGGTGAAATCCATTTGTGAATCTAAAATGTTAAGCTACGTCAAAATCAAACCACTCTCAAGAACACCCTTAAGGTACTATAACATATCATTGACATGCAAGAATAATAAAACATTCATATTCAACTGAGTATCCAAGATAAAGCTAATTCAAAAACCCACAAAATAGACATCATGCCTCTCATTTAGAATAGACTTGAAAAGTAATTTATTTGTCAGATTAGTATCTATAATAAAAATATGTAAAATTTTCTAAAAATGTGAATCAAAATCGTATATCAATTTAATAAAGAAAGAATTCAAGTAATGCTTGTTTGTTCATAGATGGACGTGGTACATCTCAATTTATAACTGATATAGTTTCATACATTGGGTAAATTGCAAGATGGAACAAGCAAAAGGTCCAAGAATAAAAAATACATGCACTAAACAATTGTCCCAAATTTATTTTCTTTTAATGGAGATCAGACGTTGCAGTGCACTCAAGGCGACATTGCCATTTCAGTGAGGGACAACATTGTGCGAGACATGTGGCGACATCATAAGGAAGGACGAGGTCATTGTACTAGGAGACGATGTTGTGCAGGAGATGGCATCATAATTGACCGAGAGGGAGATGGATCTGATAGTTGAATATTGGTGATTGAGAGTGAAATGAGATGGAGAGGGAATTGGAGGGGAATGCCCAAAGAGGATTCACAATATTACACATTATAATCACATTTTAGTATTTTTTGAGATTTAGCAATTGACTTTCAAGAGATAGATATGATGGTTTTAAGAGGATTTTATCCAACAAATATACGATGAATGACATTGTGATCGTGGCTTTATGGGAAATTATGGATGAATGAACATAGATATTATGTATGTATTATATTTATGTATGTAAATATAAAAAATATATGTTAACGGATTAATGGATTGGATCAGATCATGTTTTGATAATGATACGATCCAATCCATACTTCAACGGATTTTAAAAATTCCAATCCAATCCGATCCGTTAAAATGATAAAATCAAATCAATCCAATGCAATAAACATCGGATTAGATCATATTACGGATTTTTTCTGCTCCACATGCACCCCTAGTTACATGAGCAGAGATGTACTTGATTATGATGATGAAGCTGGTGAAGTAATTGGCAAGGACAGAGCTCCAATTTTACTCCACCAAGGATTACTATATAATGAAATATTCGAAGAGGAACAAATATATTATACAGTGGGTCATTTCTTTAATTTACATGTTGTTACTATATTCAATATTCTTTTACTCAAATGCGTAATAAAAATATAACATTGATAATTAGGTATATTTTTTTGTTGATAAATGTAATCCCAATTAAGTCACTCATTTGCCATTAATGTTATTATACAATATATTTTGATATTTGACAAGCTCGTGATTAAATTTGAGATGGAAATTAATCGCGGAGGTTTTTACGAGTTCTCCACCTATCGAGTCGTAAAGGTTGAGTTGGACAGGTATTTACAGACAAGGTAGGAAATATCGATATCATATCGGTCCGTCCATAAAAGGATATATCATGATATATCAATGATATCAATGGAAATACCGGGAATAGCTCAAAAAAACTATTTTCCCATTTTTTTCATAAATTAAGATCATCCAAGATATTAAAACAACAAATAACTTACAAATACACGCTTATATCACACATATATGTCATTTATGCCCCATATATTGCATATATCAATCAAATGAAACATACCATTATTAATGTTGATTCTTGACTCATAGATATTGGAAATGGACTACATTCAAATTCTTATAGCGCTAAATAACTTACAAATATATATTTAGATGACACATATAGATCATTTATGATCCTTATATGTTACATATCCTTCATACTGATGTTAATGTCGACTGGTGATTAATAAAGATTAGAATTAGAATCAAAGCAGCTAAGTTAAGTACACTTAAAACACCTGTTCTGCTCATGGAAGACAATGAATGACATTGAGACAAGTTATTTGATTTAAAAAATATACATAATAATTAATGAGGCGATGTTTCTTTGGTATAAAGGTTTATCTATTCACATGAAAAAGTGTAAATTATAAAAAGAGATTAATTAGAATCAAGAATGTCGTCGAGGATCTGAATCGACCTCTTGTCATGTTGTCTCTCATATCAGATTGTAGACTCAATGAACTCACAGTAGTTTTTCCATGTCATTTACGAGTACATGGCCTTGTAATCCATGGCATATTGCATGTATTGATGGTCATCAATCCTTAAGAGTATCCCAAGACAAGGATAAGCAACATTAGATCTGGTATCATGATGGGTATGACGAGACTGCGAAGTACTGGCTTGAGATCTTCGGGATGATGATTATAGGCGTGTACTCTGGGAAGAAAATAAAATTGTCACCACCAAAAAAGTTGGCCTGGTAGTTCTCGCCGTTGTAGCTATTATATCCTCCATACTCGTTGTACCCATATGATGGAGGTGCATACACATGAGGGGGAGAGGAGGTACAGGAGGAGGAGCATGAAAGAATTCTGGGAACACGCCAAATGATATCTTATCGTGTGATGATCCATATTTGCTCAGGGGACTTGGTGTTCCTCCACGATATGGGTTGTTAATGTCCATGCAGCTCAACGAATCTACATATGATATCAAATCCTCCATGTAGTTGTCCATAAGATAATGGACACATCTATATGCATTGTAATCCATAGTTTATGGACTTGGATTTGTATCAAAATGTCCATGTGCGTTTCCATGCTGCTCAATGTATTCTCGCCTTGCGTGGAGACCTTCCTCAAATCTTGTACATGTTGTCCATGACCACCCCCTGCTGACCCTACCCCCCCTGAATATGTCTCCCCATCACCAGATCCGCCACAACCACCGCCACCACCACCACTACCATCATCACTTCCATTGTCATTCTTTGATTTGGATTTCGAACCAATGGAGAGAATGCCATCAACCTTTGCATTGAGCTACAACTCTCTAAGAGGGTATGTGATTCGCCCAGTCTAGCCATGTAGTCACCAACATATACTCCCATTTGCTAGATTATATTCTGATTCGACATGCCTCCTGGTTGATCAAGCATTGGAGCACCGTTAGAATCCGTCCACCTATGTAAATATCTTCTTCAACATCGTCATCGAACATCTTGAAAATGTATATAATTTTGATAGGGTTTATGTAGTCCTCTTTGTCCTGCCCCTCCCTTGCATGTTTCATCTTTATCCTCAAGTTGTAGTGCACGAAGATACGATCATGGAGCCTATGTTCTACAGACTTGTTCCGTCTCTTCAAAAGGATCTAGTTGAATTTGCTCCAGTTCCTCTCACAGGCATCGACATGTGCGGTTTGAAACAATACTTTCACTGCCACTTTCCGTAGGTTGGGAGCTTCTATCCCGTACAGTAGCCACTGTTCGACCACAAAAAATCCAAAAGGAGATAAATCAACAATAGTAATGCATCACAACACAAATCAATAGACTTATCCATTTTCGTTCTTACCAGGAAGAGTATTGCCCCATCCATTAACCACGGTAATTCTACCGAAGGAACCTGCGGCATCCCTGAAGTACTTGACTCGCACATTGTTTGAAGTCATAAATTGTTACATAATACTCTTAATCAATATTTTGTTACTTCCACTCTAAATTGTATAATCAAAATTACCTCATTCATGCATGAGGTATGTGACTTCTTGTCCTTGACGAGCTTCTCCCCCATAATTTGTACAACTGCTAGAAAGTTAGCATTTCTATCAAGATTGTTCTTGTACTAGTAATTGGGATTGAAGTAATAAGCTGGACTAACATGGACAATTCTCATATTTTAATCCATCTAAAGTGCTATAAAAATGGAAAATAGATTTATTACATAATACATACAAATCTTGTGAAGAGGAAGTGGGAGCATCTTGGACTAACGTTCATTTATGATGTCCAACCATGCTTTGAATCCTTTCTACTGCTTCTCTGACATTCTCTCTCATGCAACGTATTGACTCTTAGATCACTCCCATGATAGGTTTTCTTGTCACTGTCTACGATCCGCAATGTAGAAACAACTAGATCCATTATCTTCGTGACCCAAGTCACGCTGTCCCAGAAATGGAGATCATTGATCAATGTCTCCACTTTTTGTACTCCTTCAGTCTGAGCTTCAGGCATCTCGAACTATTCACCTTGGCAAACATTGTCTCCAATCGATTCTTGTGTTGTTTAAGGCTTTTGCAATGCTATAAAATTAGTTGCAAAGCATGTGGTTCCAGGCCTCGGCAGGTCACCATTACACATCCACCTCATCAAAGCCAACACTTTGGAATGGTTGTAAATGAATGCGATGATCGTCTGTACTTGCTCTACAATCTACGAGAAGAGCATTCACTTATTGAAGTCCTTTAGGATTAAATCAATACAATGTGCATCACACTGTGTCCAAAAAATATCATAGTTGCTAAATTTCATTATTGTTTTACCCACTTTCTTGAAGTTTCTGCCGTTATCCGTGGCAATTTAGACAATGTTATCTTTTCCAACATCCTTGATGACATCCATCAACTTCAGCAAGAACGTGTGGTCCTTGACATGTTCAGATGCATCAACAGATTTCAAATAAATGATCTTTCCGTCGCTCTAAATGAGGAATTTGATTAACCGCTTCCTAGTATAGCTCATCCAACCATTGCACAATAATGTCACCCTATACTCTGGTCATCTCCTCCTCATCACGGAGATGTACTCATTCGTTTCGTCCTTCGTCCTGAGATACTTGTTCATTATCTCCTTGGATGTGGGAGCTTCACTCTTGTTCTTGCTGTGACGATCTCAACAATGGCATATTGTAAAAAGGCCTACTAGCAATGTTGGTCAGAACACTCCCCCAAAGAAAAGCTTGTTGATGACCTTACCCACTCTCTCTCGTACATTGATGAACATCCCCTTCACCATATTCTACCTCGAATTCTTGTTTGGCATGTACCACATGGACTCATTCCTCATCAAGATGGTTTCCAATTCCTTTACCTTGTGTTTTTTGTTGTGTGGTGGTACCGGTGCACCTACGGAAATAGTCTCACTACCATTGGAATAATAGAATCTACCACATGCACTACCAAGTTCTCTCCTCTCAAACTCGCTCCTCATAGATTCTTTTTTTGCCATCCTGTATGCCTTCCTCTCCATTGTGATATGAATACCAGCATGGTAGATAAAGTCATCATTATCTGAATCAGGTAGGACATTGAACTCTTCCTCGAACATGAATTCTTTGAATTGTTCATCCCTTATGCAACTCTACACAACTTTGTCCTTCTTCCCCTCCAAGTAGTCATTTACCAAGTCCCTCACATCTCTAGGATAACGTGAACACTTGGCCACATTCTTTTTGTTACAAACAAGATGGTGCTTCAGTTTGGTAATCCCCCTAATCCCAACTTCTTCCCCAGAAGTTGCATTGTGGTTTCAATTTGTTGCCATCTGGAATGACAAAATACCTCCAACCAATCTCTTCATTGTCCAATTGATCACCAAAATCATCAGATTTACGAACATGAGTGTGAACCCATTATGAACCCATGATGTTGATTACCGAAGCCTGAAATATACAAAGAAATTGTACAACAAACATTCGTGAGACATATGAGGAGAATAATCAATTATTTGCTATTTATTTTTAGTTTTAATTTTTGGATTTATTATATTTGTTATTTATAACATGCTTAATATGTGTAAAGTCTTAGACATTTAAAATTAACATGTTATCAACATATTATTCATGTTTAGACGTTTTGTTTTTTAAGAAAAAACATCCTAGATCTAGAGTTGAGATGACCAATTTCACGACAAATCACGCATGGGACACAAAAAACAAAAATAAATGATCTAGAGTTGAGATGATCAATTTCATGACAAACCATGCATGGGACACAAAAAACAAAAATAAATTAAAGATTTAATTTTTAATTCACAAAATTAATTAATTACTATTTTTTAGTTAACATAAAGCACCATAGAATCTTATTTTCTATGTCTAAAACATGAGATCCGAGTTTATTCTTTTACAACTTAACTTAATTTCACAACATAACTCAAAAACATCAAATTAGTTCCTAAATATCTCATTAGATTATAGATCGCAATTTTAATTCACAAAATTAATTACTAAATTTTAGTTAACATAAAATACCATAAAATCTTGTTTTCTATATCTAGAACATGAGATATGAGTTTATTCTTTCGTAACTTAACTTAATTTCGTAACATAACTCAAAAACCATGAACTGATTACCCAAATATCTATTTAAATTATATATCTAATATTTAATTCAAAGAATTAATTAACTAATATTTTCTAATTAATATAGAGTACCATAAAATTTTATTTTCTATGTGTCGAACATGAGATTAGAGTTTATTCTTTCATAACTTAACTTAATTTCCCAATTATCTCACTAAATACTTTAAATCTTAGGAAAATCAAGAATATGCATTACCTAACAACTAGGAACAAAACCTCTGATAAATTTCACTATTTCAACATTAAATTTGAAGTAGACTTAGAGATTATCTAAAAGAAGGAAGGAGGGAGCTTTGGAGATGAGTTTCCAACAAGATACATACGAAATGGGCGAGATACTGGACGGCATAGGTTGATTTGGTCGATGGAAATCCTAGCTGGAAGATTCTCTATCTCGATAATATATTACCGACACGTGATATATCGACGATATATCATCCTCATATCGTGGATATCTGGGAAAAAGATATGGAGGTTGATATCGATATTGGCATCTCACCAATACCGATATATTGTGATATTGCTTACCATGATTACGAGTACTTTACATGAATAATATTCTTGGTACATGTGAATATAGGGTCAAAATATTTGGATTGGGTCAGATACCTAAATTGACTATGTTGCTTTACTGATTAGCCAAAATTCGAGAAGAGCGAAGCGGTCGTGTCAATCTTCAAGACAGAGAGACAGTCACAAAAGTGACCTCTCGCTAAGCCCAAGTGGCTAAGGAACAATTAACCCACACAATAATATCAGGAAATAAATAAGACATGTGCGAATCAAGATTTATTATAACCCTACAAACAAATGTATATAGTGATAAGTAGAGTTGGATGTCGAACAAGGAGACAAATCGATGTAGCATGTATATTACTTATAAATAATGAATAAATAATATTATATACTTATTACAATATTAATTAATTAATGATGAATTTATGCTTTTTAAATAAAATAATAATAAATTAATTTTTTATTATGTATTATTTATTTATTACATTTTTATTTTGAATTTTATATTATTTTATTTATCTTTTTTTTTATAATTTTCTAATTTTTATTTATCTTTTTGTTTTATAATTTTATAATTTTTATTTCCTTTTTATTATATATTATATGGGGATATATATACAACTATACATATGTGATATGTATAATATAAGTCTTATATAATAATAATATATAAAATATATATAAAAATCGAGAAAAGTACCTAAGTAATAGTTCTTTATTTTTAAGGGATATAATCATTAATATAGTATTTATAATAATCAATGATAATATTAAATACATACACTTATATATAGAGGTATTATACAATATAAGGTATTATATTTATAATTAGGGGTCAATGGGGCTGCCCCCTGCTGGCTGCCCCACCCCATTTTTTATCTTTTTTTTTCTATTTTTTTTTGAAAAATATCACCATGTGTATTCATCCCTATATCCCTCCTATATGACATTCGAATTTTGTTCAGAAATAGAGACTCCTACGGCCTTCATCCAGACATGGTCGATTTCAAAAATCTTGCAACAGTTAAAAAATGACATCCGGATGGAGGCTATAGGAGTCTCTGTTTCTGACGAAATTCGAATGGCATATAGGAGCGATATAGGGAGGAATATGCATGGTGATATTTTTCCAAAAAAATAAATTTTTTTTGTGAAAAATGGGGTGGGGCCAGCCATGTTGGCTGCCCCTATGGGGCAACACCATTTTCCCTTATAATTATAGGTATAAATAATCCAAAAATTACGTAATATTGTTTTTTTGTGTTTTTATATTTTTCCCATTTTTTGTAATTTTTAAGAGTTCTTGCTAATTTTAGGTATTTTTGAAGTCCAAAATTACAAAATTAGGGACTTTTAAAATAGGCTGCATCGCTTTGAGATTTAAAAATACTTAATAAATCTAATGTGTAGTAATATATATAAGTAAAATTATCAAATAGAAATGAATATTTTTAGTATTTTAAAGTTTTTTTTATAATTTTTATATTTATTTTGAACCTTTTAAAATTTTTATGATTTTATTTATCTTTTTTGGGGATTTTGATCTTGAGGTATAAAAGACAATAACAAAATTCTATTTTTGGAAATTTTAAATAGGGTTTTATATTTTTTTGGATTAAAAATAGAATAAATCATGCTATTTTGATTTTTAATAAAAATGAAAACGCCTAAAATGCTAAATTAATTATATGGTGTAAAAGATCATGCAAGAAGTCAAATCATCTTATTTTCCATAATTATTGGAGCACGGACGACATTTATAAAAATTAAACAACTAAGCACAAAATACTTAAACTAGTAGGGGTATTTTTGCAATTTAAATAAAAAGCAATGGAATAATGCAAAATTACTAGAAATGTAACACATAAATACAAATTTTATTGACTATGTTGAAATCACAAAAATCGAGGGTGTATCCCTACAAAATTTCCACCTTACGTGGCTGCCCATATGAGGTGAGCTGGCACGGACCCCTAAGCAAATATCGTTAAGAGAGGGGGATACAAGCAATTTTCACCTATTTATTTACACGATATTTTTTACTTATAAAACAGAACGAAAATATACAAAAAAAATTCAAAGGTTTTTGATGAAATTTACCCCGAGAACGTGCGTCATCCCAAGGTTGAACACACTTCAGTTAAGTGCATAAAGGGCTGACGGTGTGCTTCGCTTCGCCAAGATCCGACAGTGGAGATAGAATCTGGCATTTGGGCTTCATCGAACGACTCAGAGGGCTTCAACAAGAACTAGGATGAAGTACGAAGCGCAACGCCTTCAATTGTGAAGATCTCATGCCTTAAATCTCCTCCCGAGCTGTTGAAGGGCTCTGCACATTACTGACGAAGATCCGTAGTTGCTGGCACCATTAGATGGATCCGGGACTCGCTAGGGAGAGGCTTGGAGCTCTTGAGGGAATGGGGCACCTGGGAGGTATGTGCAGGTCAAGAATCAAACCTTCTGGTGTCCATTTGCACTTTAACCTTCAGAGGAAAGTTGAGGGTCTCGAGGCGATTTGCCTCGAGCTGTTTTGAAGCTGCTGCACATGAAAAATGAGTGGGATTGGGGAGCTCCAGTGAATCTTAGAGATGTTGCTCCGGTTCGCTGACCCATGAAGGATCAGGTTGGATCAAGGAGGGGAAGAGATGCATCACACGATAAGGAAGAAGGTGGGAGTCGTAGATGGGTCGGAACATGGCCGATTCACGCTGAAACAAGGTCGAAACAACGAGCTTCAGCGATTGGGATCTTGGGATTTTAAGATAAAATTATAATCCTATTGAGAAATAAAATGCAGGAACAAAAAATCTAAGACTAAATCTATCTAAAAATGGATAAACGACGTAACTCAAACCTAGTTTTTACCAAGGAGCAGAGGCAACTGGAGCGTCGCCTTGGGTGCATCTCTCCTCCTCTTACATCCGCTCCAGAACCTCATCAGGGGAGCCACTGCTGTCACCAAGGTACACACTTGGCTGCGGATCGAGGGATTAAGGGTTTGAAAATGGACCATATCGAAGGAAGGATTTAGGAGATTTTATTTATAAACCTGGTAACTGACCCTTTATTGATAGGTGATTTACAAGAGTTATGGGATATGTACAATAGATTTAGGGCATTGTCATGTCTTAGAGTTGATTAAAGGTTGATTTTCATGAAGATTAGGTTGAAAATTAGCGCGGAGACACCCTGAAAAAACGACAGAAATTGAGGATTTGAAGTTTGCGTGGGTCTTAGAGAGAGAGAGAGAGGTTAGTTGACTGGAGGTTAACAAACACAAGCTCGTGGTTGGTCCATGTGGACCAACAAGGAAAAAGCGATGGGGAAATTATTTATAAAATTAGTAAAAAATAATAGATGAATTAATTAATTTTAGGTTATAAAATAAACAATACTTATTATTTTATGTAGTATTTAATTAATTATTTATTTTACGAGGTTATTTATTACAAGTTATTATTTACAAGTATAATAATAAGTATATTTACATGTATATTATATATTTTATTTTATTTTGCATTTTAGATTTATTATTTTATACACATAATTTATATATTTATAACATATTTAGATACACTTAAATATTTTTTCATTTTATTTTTCGGAAGTTATTTGCATACTTTAATAAATAAATGTGTTTATTATATTGGTATATATATAGGTAATTCATCTATATATTCTGTACAATTTATTTATTTATTTATATTTATTTTTAGTGGTTTTATTTTATTCTAATTTTATATATATTATAAATAATATTTACAAAATTATAAAAATATAAAATCATGAAAATATAAAGAATAAATAAAATGAATATTTTATTCGGGTTAATCGTACAATACATATCCAAAACCTAAGTTTTACATCTTAACTTCAAATTAAATAAAACCACCTTCATTAAATAGCTAATAAAAAGTTATATACAATTAGAGGTGATTTGTTGTATGTTGAGTTCATATGGAGAATATACATGTTTGGGAAGTTGGGATTTTGGAATTTTATTTTGAGTGTAGAATATAAACTGTGTATTATTTTTACGTGAAATCAATTTTTTATTTTTTTATTTTTTATCTACAAATTTCATGTATAAAGTTTATTGATTTGATGTATAAATGATAGAGAAAAACATAGGTCCCAAAAATGAATTATTAAATGTAAAAATGAGGATTTTTATTGTGTTTTTGGCCCTTATCTCTCCCTAATTTATTCTTTGTTGACCCAGTTATCGTGATGCCTAGGTCTCGGGTTTTAGGCTCATAAAATACCGTTGACATTTTATTTCTTTTTCTTTTCTTCCTTTATTCTTTTATGTTGGCGTTAATTACAATATTTTATATAATAAATACAATATAAATAATGAGTGTTAATGCTATTTACATGCATTTAACTAGGAATTAAAGGCCAAAATGAAAGAATAAAGCTGATCAAATGGAGATTCATCTGTTATATGCCTCTATCAAAACATAGTATAGCCCTTCAATGACATTGTTTACAATTGGACCTTTAGAATTCAACCATCAAATCATATTCATATATCCAATAATTAGTTATCTCTGTTACTGTATAGATCTTCGAGATGGTGTTGCTGCTTAAAGTGCTTATATACATCCTTCCACATCTTAGCTAAAAACTTTAGTTTTTATGAGTTTTTCCTTTTTCATTCTACATTTCTCTCATCTGATTTTCAAAATAAAAAATAATGAAATATTTTATATAATGATTTCATATCTTTGCAATTGAACTTAATTCCATGCTGTTTATATGAACATAAGTAAGGAGATAATTAGTATCTAGCCATTCCAGGCAATCCAAAGGGACCGTACAATACCCACATCCATTCAAATAATCCGTGTACACGTTTGAATCAGATACCTGTTCAATGGGTCAGGTCGATCCGTTGACCAATGAATGTTGTGTGAGGACATGTCACATACGAACGTGTGGGTACCTGACTTGTGAACACCCCTACATATTTGGGTTGAAATTGATGGACATGTGAGCACGACGAGCCATTATGAAATAAAAGTTATTGCAGGCCATTCCTTGATCTGAAATAAAGAATAACTAATTTCCATAGTAGGTCCCTTAGTATAAATAGAATTATATACCATGACCACCCTTATATCATACACATGTCGATCCAAAGGTTGGATCATAGAGGCTAGTGCATGATTGATGACTCAACCACATCATCAAATGATTATCAAGAAGTGATCTCTAGCCTGAAAAGGAGACGACAATCCTTGCTCCAAAGGCTGACATCCGATCAACCTCTTGATGTAGGTCCTCTGCATAAGAATAGGGATTTTAAGGTGTTGTATGAGTTGGGTCAAAGAGTTGACTCAGCGAAATCAAGATATCTATGACCGATACCATATGCTATCACGATATAGGTGCGCATCCTCTTACCAGAGATATATGTATTATTATATGTCCAAGTATGTACATTAGGTATGCCATTAATTTGATGACATAATCAAGGTCTATATATCGGCGAGACTCATCGAGATATTGGGACAAACCAAGTTCCAACATTGGTTGTCTTGGAAACTAGATTGGATTTGAAGGTATACTATATGATTTTGAAAAACATATGCTCGATACTAACTCCCAATGGTCGAATGGGAAACTTGCTGATAAATTGTGAAGGAGACAATCCAAAATAGGACCGGAACTTCAGGTTTAATCACATTCTTTCAATATGCATGTACATGTATCTAGAATACTCGAGGATGATGTGATCTTAATCAATAGTATACCATGGTGCTTCCATTATGAGGAAGTGATGAAACATGTTTGGATTTTAGCGACTCCACTCAGTAGAGTAGTTATCCAATCTTAGCCCAAATGTTGGACATTGATCAGAATATGATTCATATGCAATGAGAAGTTTGGATATATTGTCTGATATGGTCAGATATACTTGAGAAGTATTCTAGGTCTGTATATGAGATTAGATATCACTATCACATGCACTATACATGACTTATGCAGTCACCATGTCCTTATCTCAAGTATCTGAGGAGAAGGTACACTATCCTTGAAAGCGCTTAAAGATGGTTCCATTAGACAATACTCATTCAAGAGATATTGAGATAAACCAAATTTCAACATTAGTCATCTTGTTTTGGAAACAAAGTAGGATTTAAAGGTATGATACATGCACCAAATGATGGAATGAGAAACTTAACGACAAAACCTTGAAGGAAGTTATTCAAATAAGATCAAAACTTCGAGTTTATTCTAGGTCTTCCAGTATGCAGGATGTACATGTGTTAGGAATACTCGAGAAAGATGTGATCTTAAACCATTGTATACAATGACGCTTCCATTCTGAGGGAGTGATTAAATAGGTTTGGATTTTAGTGACTCCACCCAACAGATTAATTATCTAATCTTATTCCAAATGTTGGACATTAATCATAATATGATTCGGATAACATGAGAAGATGTGATATTCTGTCTGACTTGATTAGACAACTTTCAGCTATCTTCTAGATCTAGATATGAGATCATATCTCATTATCCAAGTCATTATACATGGTATATACAATCGCTCCGACCTTATCTCCAAGTATATGAGAAAAAAGCATACGAGTCTTGAAAGAGTTCAAGAATAGTTACATAAACAATAAGCATTGCAAAATAAAGTGAAATAATAATAATAATAATAATTAAAATTATATTTAATTATCAAGATTAACATGAATATTATTCATATTTTTGACATGTGTGGAAAGACATAAAAGACAATTAAATTGGATTTAATTATCTTAGATATGGTGAATGTGGATAACATTATCCACAATGATTATAAATAATGTGGATGTAACCCATATTATTATACAAAGACTTAATTGTAAATAAAATTCATAATATTAATACTAATGTGAATTGATTCACATGAGCAATTATATGTAAATAAGATTTACATTTAGTTTTAGAGGACAAATATAATTCGCAAATATCAATGGTCTATTTGTAATTGTTAAAAATAACGTAAAAATTATTTGGTGATAATTTATTGTTAAAATAATTTATGAAAAAAATTTGATGTAATAAGATTACATCAAAAAAAGTGATTGGAGAGAGAAAGTCTCTCTCCAATTTCAAGGTGGACATCGTCATAAAATGTGGAAGGGTGCTTTCTCCTTTCCATATTTTTAGATGGCGGATCCCTCCTTTGTACTTATTCATTAGAAAATAATTTTGATATTAAATGCTGGAGCATGAATTGATTTATCACTCTTAATCCTAATTGTGCTTGTAGTACAAATATAATATTAGGGATTACAAATTAATCTCAATCATTGATTCTTATCAGAAGTTCATCCTAGCTATCCAATTTATTTTCAAATAAAGGGTAACAACAATCCTTTTAAAGAATAAGATTGCAATTGTTGCAACAACAAATCTCTCTCCTTACACCACACGTCATCTCTCTCTCTCTCTCTATCCATATCTCCATGACTATCCCCTTGACCTATAGATTTGACGTCTACGAAAATCATTATACTATCATAATGGTGCAAGATCGATTCGATCGATCTCACATGGAGGTTCTGATTTCTCAGTGCCCCGTACTCTTGAAGAAGGAGAAGTATTTCATTTGATGAAATCAGGTTTTTCACGATCCAAACCATCTTTGTGGATTGTGATAGTCACGGGTTCATCCCCATGCTCGTAAGTGTTTTCTCCGTCGGATCGGACTTGGAACAAGAGGTATCTTCGTTTAGAGACTAGAAGATTACAATCATGCTTCAAGAGGTAAGGCTAATACTTGTGTGATCTTGATGGAACATATTAGAAAAGGTTCCCAAGCCATGTGGTTCCATTGATTTTTATATGTTGTTGCTACCATGACTGAACCATAAACATGTGTAGAGAATGACAATAGTAGAAAAGAAAATTCTAAGGGTATGCGTAGACACTCACATAAAGATCAGATTCAGAATGACACAATCAGAAGGAAAGGTAGTGTAGCTCCGATCGAGGATAAATGCGAGAAAACCACTTTGCAAAGGAGGTTAGCTCATGCACCACTTAGAAGATGCGAGTTTTAGGATGTTGAGCCGGCCAAGAGAACCCGAAGAGATCTATAACTTTCATGTAGAACCCAAAGAGAAAATAAGTCATATAAACATAGTAAATATTTTTGCAAGTACTTTAAGGAATTAAATTACTTATTTTAAGGCCTTTTCTTATATTTTTGGATTTTTAATATATAAATGAGGTTAAAATAATTATATACAATATAATTCTAATTTTTATTGGATTTTTAATAAATAATAAACACATAAAAATAGTAGCATAATAATAAGTATATTAATATAAAGTAATTATAAGTAATTATTTACAACACAAAGTTAATTAATTAACATTATTTGTCAGTGATTTTTATTAGTTTTCTAAGCTAGAGAGATAACATTAGAGGATAATGTAGATGAATCTGGAATTCATCACCAAGATAGATCTGAATAGAGGCAAAGAATCCATGTAGTTGTCCCTACTTAATGTGGGAAAAGGCTTTGTTGTTGTTATCCGTTGCTACCACGCCTTGTATGGCACGTCTTGCATTTGTCGGATAAAATTCGACCGTCACACTTTCGTGATGTGCGAGGCCTAATTCCTACCCGTCAAATTTATTGTGGTTTCTCATCCAAAATAAATTACATAAATTTGAAAATTTCCTTGATTAGTTGTTATATCATTTATTTAGAGAAATATTTGATAAACAACATCCTAATTGAATGATTGCTTCACCTAAATTGAAAAGTATAATAGTTGTAGTTCAACAATGTTCATGTAAAACAACTTGATTGCTTGCTATGAATAGAAAATTTGGGAAATAGTTTTTTTTATAATTCCAAATTTTTTGAATGATTTAATATATAGTATCATACACTATGTCGTAAGATTGATTAAACCCCTTAGTAAGATCAATACCAATTATGTTGTCCTGAATTGGAATGGTGATGATGTCTAGGCTTAAATATGCTAATGAATTACCTAATTGGCACCCTGCACTACATTGGCCGTAGAAGCGCTTCCAATCAACATATTTTGCATGACTTGGCCAGATCCATTTCAAAGAATGGTGGCATGAGAATTCTTTGTGTATTTTAGAAACTAAATTAGAATAAAGTGTACTTAGTGAGGGTGTTACTATATAATAATATCATAAAATAAAGATTTTGTTTGTTGGTTACATTCTATTAGTGTTGATTTATTATGAATAATTTAATGTAATCCAAATAATATTCACATTATATAATTGAGAAACTGGATTTCCATTGGAAGGGTTAATCACGAGACTATGATTAAAATGATCAATCAAAATTTGAATGGGATATGGATGATCATAAGATGACATCCATGGTCTCCTGTCAAGGCGAAAGATAACGTCACCATGGATTGTACAATTGAGACACCTTTGTAAAGTCATGGCTCTAATTTACAAGCGCTCATGGATCAGACTCTCTGCTTCTTGAAAGAGACATGTCGTATTCCCAGTGTCCCCAATGTCGTTCCCCATATAATTGGATTGTGCATAGAAAGTGCTAATAATGTTGAAGGTTCTAGGCTCGGGGTGTTAAGGATCAAATCAGAAAATACAAGTTGTACTTGCATTGTGGAGAGTTTCTACTTCCTTTGCCTGAGTTGGATTTTCTCATGTTATTAGGACATAACAAAGGTGGAAGGAAGATCTCAGATCTTGTTTGAGGTACTTTGATTAGCATACCCCATACTTTCAAAGTTCGAAAGGGAATGAACTTTCAATGTAATAAAAAAGAATATATACATAGAGCTGGTCAAATCCCTCTATAAAAACGCACCTCACGCTCTAGACCGCCTGCCCTGCTATCACTGTAGTACCCTCAACCTTGCTTCCCGCAGCCTCATTATAGGCTTCTTATAAAAGTTTCCAGCTTTGCACTTCATAGTTGCTTCCATGATCACTTTATCCGGGGAAGAATTGAAGGGCATAGGCTCAATGCAAGTCCTCGTTCGACATGGGAGTCGTGCCTGCAACCTCAGAAAGCCGTGTTGAAGGCACCATAGTCTCCGTGAGGGCCTAGAAAAAGACCCCAAACAAATTATCTTTATTTCAAATAGCCTTCACAAAACCTACTCTATGTATACTCAATCATAACCAACAACATGGATTGTATCCATGATTGAGATGGAAAACTTGTTGTTGGACACATAATATATGTGGTTGCAATGTGCAAGTTTACTCATAATGATAAGTATAAATAATTAAATAAGAAGAATGACAACAATCAAAGGTTTATGTGTAGGTATAATCACGATCCCTCATCAAGTGCGATTTGGAAGTGACCTATTGATGTAGATTGTAATTGTCGAGATCCTTATTTAGATCCGAAGGAGATGTTTTTTTAGCATAGATGTGCACTCTCAACATTTAATATTGCAAAATGTGGTTCACTATTTATGCAGAATGGTGGATCCATAGGAGATGATGTACTTAAAAAATTTAAGTACATGCCTGAACTAAAGTCTTAAGTATTGAGATGAATGTGGATATGATGAGTGTCATCTTCTACTATCTCTACTTAAGACCTTTATGAAACATCATATTTTCATGAAAGGGATGAAGCAAGTATAAATGTCGAAATACACTCATATTGAAGTCCCTTGAGTACATGTTCAATGTAAAAGATCCTTTGTCTTAAGCAATGGTTATTTAAGCATTAAAGAAGCACAATGGAAGCATGGGTCCGACCCGTGTAAGAAGAAGGACAGTAAAAGAGTTGACTGCACTTTTGTATCCTCCACAACTATGACATCCAAGAAGTTAGATGACTCGATACTAGAATAGGTCGATATACTAGAAGTATGACTATCCAAACTATCTAGAATCCTCAGAGAAGGAGTTGGATAGTGCGTAGGTTTATCCTTCATCATTGAAATCGACGTACTTATTGGATAAGATTAAAGTCAGATAATTGTATCTAATTCTTCTGCTAACATTTATAATCACTTGCACATATTTTAGGAGGCTAGAAAACTTGATCTTAAGATTAATAGTCATCTGCATGGGATTTGATGCAATTATTGCAACAATCTCCATTAGATAGATAGACTACCACATTCTAGTGGGAGAGTCTAAGGGTGAGTCTTTAATCTTAGAGAATATATCTGTGACCTAGATGTTAGAAATAGTTCGCTATATATTTCTAAACTTGTTAGAGATAGATATATATTCTGAGATAGGCATATCATAAAGAGTTATGATGGATATATTTCAGATTGTAATGTAACACCTAGAAGACTATAAATTTAGAATATTAGTGAATGGCTATTAATATTTCTAATACTGAACATTAAATCTCAAAAAGATCAAAAGGAGGATGAAGATCATTTGATAATGATCTAGCATCATGACTAGACATATGTCAGTTGATAAGATCAATATACTAGTAAGAGATAGAACTTTAGATTGTCTGAAATTTCAGAGCTTATATACTTGTGAATACTGTATTGAGAGTAGAATGTCCAATGTACCTTTATCTTAGAAACATATACATTCACATATGTATACCCTCTATACCATAATGAACATTAATGATATTTGATACCCATTAATGATCATCCGTGGTAGATTTTTCTTCCTTATATTTTAGAAATCTTTGAAATGCTCAAAGATTTCACAATTTTGTTTGAGAACCAAATTAGAAAGTAGATGGATAGAATTTGATCTGACCAAGGTATCTAGTATGTATTTGATGAATTCAAAAATACCTTATTGAGAAAGGAATATTGTTCATATCTTACTCCTCCAGACACCTCATCTCAATATAGTTGTAAGTAGATGAAACCAAATCATGTTAGGCATTATTTAATCGTGATGACTCTTAGCATAATTACCTCTTAGTATCCGAGTATATGCAGTAGAGACTGCAATGTATATCTTTAATTAGATTCCAAGAAAATACATATTTAAAATCCTCATGATCTATGGTTTGGAACCATGCCTAGTGTTAGACACTTGATGATTTAGGTTACTTGGTCAATGATCGAGACATGGATGCAAGTAAGATGTAATCTATTACTAAAGGGTGCTACCGTATCTTGTATTAAAGGATGACATTAGACTCTTAAATATTTCATCTCTAAGGATATGATTATTAGAGGATGACTTCCTTAAGAGTAAAAATAAGAACGATGTAAAGAGACTCATAGAATCCTAGTAGGATAATGAGGTTCCAAAAAATTGGAAACTAAAATGATAATAAAGCTAAAACACTCATACTTTTTCAAATCGGTTTGATGGTAGTAAGACCACCTAGAAGTTATGGATACCATGTATCAGAGAAGTTTGATGATGATTCGATTTCATATTATGAAGCGTCCGAGGATCATGCCATGGAGGGATGGATGCTAGAAATAACATATGAAGTAGACTTCATGAACAAGTGTTGTGTATGGGCCCTATAGGATCCACCTAAAGGGGTCAAACTTGTTGAGTGTAATTGGATCTTCAAGATAAAGAAGAAACCTGATGGGAAGGTGGAGACCTTTAAAGCACAACTTGTAACCATGACTACACACAGAGAAAGGACATCGCTTGTGATGAGACATTCTCTTCGATGACCATGCTTCTACCTATTAGAATATTGCTAGCTACATCTAATAGCTTGATTATGACATCTGGCATATGGAAGTCAAGAATGCATTCCTTAATGGATACCTAAACAAGGACATTCATATGAAGTAATCCCATGGCTTCATAATTGAAGAATAAAAAGTGTGCAAAATAAAGAATTTCATCTATGGGCTCAAATAAAGCTTCTCATAGTTGGAACATCAGATTTGACAAAATTATAAAAATTATGACTTTAAATAGAATTTTTATAAATCAGGTGAAGCTTACTGGGAGTGTCATCATGTTTATCACGCTAAATGTCAATAAAATCATAGTAATTTGTAATGATATAATGATGTTAATAAATATTTTACAACATAGTTATCCCATAACTTTGAGATAAAAGATCTCAAGGATGACTCTTAATTCTTAGTTCTGAATTTGTTCAGGAGCAAAGAAAAGGGGACATTAGGATCGTCATATCAAGGGTACTCCTTGGACATATCCCACATGAGAAATTCCAAGGAAGGTTTATGGCACTGACTTATCTAAAGGGATAACACCTCAAAGTGTTGAGGGTGTGAATGTTGAAGCTGCACTTGTGTATCAGCTACAAGAAGCCCGGTGTATGCCAGACGTGTACAAAGGCCATATGTCTACCATGTAGTGGGAGTGGTAAACTGTTACCGATCCTATTATGGAGATAAAATACTTAGTTGCAGTAATAAAAATATCTTCAAGGACCTAAGACTTTAGAGATAGTAATATCAAAGTCTAATCTACAAATACCCTGTATGCCTTGTAACTATGTCTTAGTCTAAAGGAGATAAGGATCTCCAGTCATAAAAGTATTTTAATAAGAATGATAGATTTCCTTTATTAGTTATAATAACTATTGAATTACCATGCCAAAGTCTAAAAAAAGCAAGATGCAATGCACTGTAACTGCTTTAACAAGATTGAGTACTTTGCAAATGATACAACATTCACATCGGATGAGGGCATTGTTATCAGGGGATATGCAAGTCCATAAAAGTACTTGACATAGTCTCTTTGGACAGAGTAACTAGTCAGGTGACCAAGCTATTTGTCTATATAGCCTATGATTTGAACATGAGTGTGGGTTTAAAGATTAGCCCATTAATGGTTCTTTGGACCAGTGGGAAATTGTTGGAAATGTGAGCCACGACGAGGCATTATGCAATAAAAGTTATTGCAGGTCATTCCTTAATCTGAAATGAAGAATAACTAATTTGCACAGTTGGTTCCTTAGTACAAATATGGTTATGTACTATGGCCACCTTGATATCATCCAACCGTTTGAACCAAAGGCCGGATCATAGAGTATGGTGCAGGATTGAATATCTAAAGAGTCAGATTGAGGACTCAACCACACCGACAAGAGATTATCAAGAAGGGATCTCCAACCATAGAAGGATATGGAAATACTTACTCTAAAGGTTGACATTCAACTGACCTATTGATGCATGTCTTATACATAAGAATAGATATTTGGAGGTGTTGGATGAGTTGGGTCAAAGAGTTGACTTAGTTAGATCAAGATATATATGACCTATGTCGTATGCTATCATGATCTAGGCATGCATCCTATGACTGAAGACAAATGAGTTACTATATGTCTAAGTATGTATATTAGGCAGACCATTAGGTTGATAACCTAATCAAGTTCTATACACCAGCGAGATGGTATGCATACATTGGTGAGATGGTATGCATACAAGGGATCATACAGGTTCACTACTAAACCGAAAGACATGATCTCACTCATGAGATATTGGATCAAACCAAATTCCATTGTCGAACATCCTATTTTGAAAACAAGACATGATTCGAAGGTATGATATATGATTCTGAAAAACATATTATCAAAATGAAAACTTATTGATAAAACCATGAAGGAGACATTCTAAAATAAGATCAAAACTTCAAGTTTAATCATAGTCTTCTAGTATGCAGGATGTACAGGTATTGTGATAACTCGAGGGTGATGTGATCTTAATCGATTTTATACTATGATACTTCCATTCCGAGAGAGTGATGAAACAAGTTTGGATTTTAGTGACTCCACTCAGTAGAGTATTTATCCAATATTAGTCTAAATATTGGAAATTGATCAAAATAGGATTCAGATGCAATGAGAAGAGTGGATATGATGTCTAACATGATCCTACATCTCTGAGAGGTCTTCTAAATCTGGATCTGAGATTAGATCTCACTATCATAAGAACTATACATGACTTATACAATCACACTGTCGTTATCTCCAAGTGTCTGAGGAGAAGGTGCACTATCCTTGAAAGAGTTCAAGAATAGTTTCATTAGACAATATCTGAGCATTATAAAATAAAGTGAACTAATGACAAATAAATTAGATTTGATTATCAAGATTAATGTGAAAATGATTTATATTATTTGACATGTGAAGGGAGACATCTAGGATAATAAAATTGGATTTAAGTATTTTAGATATGATGATTGTGGATAACATTATCCACAACGATTATAAATAACATGGATGTGATTCATATTATTATAGAGAGACTTGATTAAGAATAGGATTTACAATATTAATATGAATATGCATTTCATTCACATTGAGCAAATTGATATAAATAAGATTTACATTTAGTTTTGAATGCATGAATATGATTCGTAGATATCAATGGACTATTTGAAATTGTTGGAAATAATGTGCAAATTAATTAATGATAGTTCGTTATTAAAATAATATTAAGAATAAAAAATTGATGTAACAATGACTGGAGAGAGAAAGCCTCTCTAATTTCAAGGTGGATGTCACCATCAAATGGGAAAGGGTGCCTTCTCCTTTCCACATTTTTGGAAGGAAGCTCTCTCATTTTCACTTTATTCATGAGAAAAGAACTTTGACATGAACAGCTAGAGCATGAGTCAATTTATTAACTCCTAATCCTAATTGTGCTTGGAGCACAAATGTAATCTTAGAGATTACCAATTAATCTCAACCATTAACTTTTATTAGGAGTGCATTATAACAATATGATTTATTCTAAAGAAAGACTAACTCTAACTCTTTTAAAGAATATGAACATAACTGTCACAACAACTCTCTCTCTCTGTCTCTCTCTCTCTCCTTATACCGCACATTCCCTCTCTCTCCATCTCTTCTTGGACGTCACCTTGGCCTAGAGATTTGGAGTCTACAGTAGTCGTCGCACTAGCATTATGCTGCTGGATTGATTTGATCGATTTCATATGGAAGTTCTGCTTCTTCGACGCCTTGCGCTCTTGAAGGAAAAGGATTTGTAGGACGAAAACATGAACTTCAGAAAACAGAATTTCTTCGTGGATTGCTGGAGTCACGCGGTTCATTCCCATGCTCGCAAGTGTTGTCCTCGTTGGATCGGACTTGAGTTTGGAGGTTTCTTTGCTTGGATATTAGAAGATTGCAATCACGCTTCAAGAGGTAAGACTAATACTTGTGTGATCTTGATGGAACAATTGAGAAAATTCACCAAGACATGTGGTTCCATCAAAATTGTTTTTAGACTCAGCAGCTACTACGACTTATATGACAAGTCTTGTTTCTGTCAGATATGATCCGACTCTCCCACTTCTGTGATGTGCGAGACCTAATCGCCTCCCTTCAGAAAGTGCAAGTTTTGAGATCCAACCAACTCCTTCCATAAAGCAATCTCTTATCTTTTGGTTTCCATGTGCTTGGCTTCTGCTTCTTGGCTATGATGTCAAGTTCTCTTTTGATCTTTTCACAATAACCGATTCAAATCCTTGATTGGAATTATTCACAAGTCATGGGTATTGGGTGGAGCACAGCAAAGTTAATTTTGTGCAAAGGTTTAAGTACAACATCCGTTAACGAAAGCAGTGGAGTCATCAATTATTAACTCAAGTAATAAAGAAAGAAAAACGTAATTTATGTTAAATGCGTCCAGAGAAGTGGAAGTTTGAACTGCAAACTGTAAGATTTTCACTTGATTTTCTCCCTTATGATTTGTAAAATCTATATTCCAAATCTGCATGTCATATAATTATTTTAAATGGCGTCGAATCCTTATACTAAACTAAATGGTGGAGTCTTCAAGTGAAACGATCAAGCTCCAAGGAGAAGGTTTTAGAAGACTTATCTTAGGATTGTAATGGAAGTGCAAACGGGATGTGGGAGGCAATAGCATCTTATATCCGAAGAGTAGACAAAGAGATACTAGGTGAGTCTAAGGGAGGAGTTCCAAATCAAAAGGAGGCTTGGTGATGGAGTGAAGGGTGCAAAGAAGCTTAAATTAAAAGAGCTTACTTTTAAGCTATGTATAACACAAAATAGAGGGAAACTGTCACAAAATACAAAATAGCGAAGAAGCCAACAAAAAAAGCTGTAAGTGGAGCTAAGTTGAAAACTTATGAACTAAAAACTTGACTCAAAGGAGGGCTAGAAGCATATATTCAGATTGGCAAAGTAAGAAAAGAAATATCAAAGATATTTCTCAAGTGAGATGCACAAATTCAGGATGAGATACCTTGATGTATGTTATTTGCCAATGATATCGTGTTGATTGATGACAAGAGAGGAGCAAATGAGAACCTGGAGGTTTGGAGACATACCTGAGAGATTAAAGGATATGATGTTGAAAGATTCTTTTAGATACTTGGGATCTATTTTGCAACAAGATGGGAAAATTGATGGAAATGTTACTCATAAAATAAATATATGTTGGTTAAAGTGGAGAGATGTCTCTACTATTCTTTTGATAAGAAAATCCCTTTGAAAGTAAATGAAAGTATTACAAAATAGTCGTGAGACCTGCTATCCTTTACGAATCAGAATGTTAGCATGTGAAGAATAGATATGTGTAGAGAATAACAGTAGCAAAAACGAAAATACTAAGGTAAATGTGTGGCGCATGGAAAGATCATATTTGAAATGATGCAATTAGAAGTAAAGTTGGTGTAGCTTCGATAGAGGATAAAATGAGAGAATACAGGCTTAATATGATTTAGTCATTTGCAAAGGTGGTTAGTTGATGAAACATTTAGAAGATGCGAGATTTTAGATGTTAAGTGTTGGAATGATATTGTCCGAAGAGATCTTACTTATTTGGATTTAAGCTCCAGAATGACCCAAAATAGATCTAAATGGAAGCAAAAAATCCATGTAGCCGACCCTATTTGTTGGAAAAGACTTTGTTGATGTTGTGCATGACGTCTGATGGAATGTGCAACTTATAACAACAAAGCTTTTTCCCACATTATGTAGGATCTGCTATATGGATTCATTGCATACATTCAGATCTCTCTTGGGTCATTCTCATGCTTAGACCTAAAAACTAAGATCCCTTCGTATAGTCTCATTCCAACACTTCTTGATCCTTCCTCGCACTCTTTTAACTGGCTCAACATTCCAAAACTTGCATCTTCTCAGCGGTGCATCAGTTGACCTCCTTTGCAAATTACCAAACCACCTTAAGATATTTTCTCGCATCTTGTTCTCGATCGAAGCTACACCAACTTTCCTTTTGATGACATTATTCTAAATCCAATCTTTACGTGTATGTCCACACATCTACCTTAGCATCTTCATTTCTATTATTGCCACTCTCTCAAATGTCTATGGTTCACAGACCAATATTCAAATTCGTAGAGCATAACAAGTATCACAACTGCTTTGTAAAACTTTCCTTTGATTTTCAAAGAAATTTTTTTATCACAGAGAACAATAGAAGCTCATCTCCACTTAAGCCAACCTACATTTATTCTATTTGTAACATATCCATCAATTTCCCCCATCATGTTGCAAAATAGATCTCAAGTATATAAAAGGATATTTCTTCTAAATGTTATCATCACCAATCTTAACACTGATTCCTTCACCATTGCTTTTATCAAAAGTACACTCCATATATTCAGTATTAACTATAGTGATACAAAATCTTTAGTCTCCAATGCATGTCTCCAGATCTCAAACTTCTCATTTACTCCATTTCTAGTCTCATCAATCAATACAATATCATCAAATGAATAACACGCACCAAGGTATCTCATTCTGAATGTAACTTGTCAACCTGTCTATAATCAAAGTAAAAAGGAATGGACTCAAAGTTGAACCTTGATACAGACCAATGTTGATGTCAAAATAGTCAGTCTTCCCATACTGTATCCTTAAACAAGATGAAGTCGATGACGTATCAACAGTAGATGCAAGTGTTTTCCACGTTACTAGATTCATACCCGAATTTAAATCCAAATAAACAAAGATCTAATCTTACAATACCTCAACTGCATAAGCATTACAAAATTTAGTACGGAGTGAACAGAAAAGTAACGTCCAGCTTAATTGTGAGAACAGACCTTGTTGTTGAATAGAAATGTAACATAATCAAAGAAAGAGAAAGAAGTTAGATGCTCTTTCACACAGAACTTCTACATACAAGCAATGGCGCACTTCATTCATGGCGTAAACAATCAGATCCAAAAACAACATTGCACCACAATCCTTTAGGAAAACATATGGACAGGAGAACGCATCTTGCGATCATCTTTAGTGCTCATATACAGCATCCCAGACTAGCCTTTATTTTCTGAAGTGACAAGGAGAAACTCAAAGAGCATAATTGTTTTAAAGCTAAAGCATAGAGTGCGCTACTCAACGGCTTTTTCCCGCCGACCCAGATTTCATGTCACCATTCTCTGACCATTTTAAGTCGTAGGAAAACAGACTTTGATCATCCCATTTCCATCTTTGCGCAGCATTTTCCAAAAGCTTCGTGCAAAATTCACTTTGCCGCGCTCCATCCTCTACCCAGGACCTGAGAATCATTCCAATCCAGAATTCAAAAACCGATCCATTATCGCAAAAAAAAATCAAAAAGAAAACTTGACATCATAGTATTAGAAGCAGAAACCTACCACATACAATGATGAGATTGAGTACTTGCTTTACAAAAGGACTTGGATTTCAATTTTGACTCTCTCGTCACAAACATGTACGTTATCCATGCCAGGATAATTAGACTTAGCTAAAAGTAATATGGTAACTGATTCTATACTATCCCATACTTCCATAACCGAATGGATTTGACATTAAGACATATGATCTGTTCTATATATACGAAGCCTATAAGACATTTAGGATCTGTTCTATGTACACAAATCCTATTTAAGGCATATGACACGATGAAGAAACAATAAACAGAATCATGTCGGACTAGTATTGGGGCTTGTGGAGTATCAGATAACGATGGTGACACTAAAGTTTCCAACTCATCATCAGAGGACCATTTTAACTGAACAAAAAGACTGAGGTTAAGTTCCAAGACAACCATCGAATGAACATTTATGACTAGATGACACACTAGAGTCGCTGACAAAAAAGATAACTTTGGCAAAACTTATGGTGTTAATGGGAGAAAGAAGATAGATGACGAGAATACAGCTCAGGACCATCTTTTGATGCCTTCTGACATGGTCACCCCCAACCCTATTATCCCTACTTTGGAACCCAATGCCACATTCTCCTTGTTCAACTGACACTGACACCATCGCATGCGAGTTCTGAGTAAGGTTACATAAGTCAGTAGTCGATACCCGTCAGCAGGGCCACTAACTAAGAATTAAATAACGGTCGGACGACTAATCGGATTTAGTCGAGCTTTAGTCTATTTTGAATTTTTTAAATTATTTATAATAAATAAATCAATTTTATATATGTACTCTTATATATTTGACATGTTCAGAGAATGGATGTAGCAGAAACGAAAATGCTAAGGTGGATGTGTGGACACACATAAAGATCGGATTCAGAATGATGTAATCAGAAAGAAAGTGGGTCCGATCAAGGATAAGATGCGAGAAAACCACTTAAGATGGTTTGGTCATTTGCAAAGAAGATCAACTGATGCACCGGTTAGGAGATGCGAGTGTTAGGATGTTGAGCCGACTAAGAGAAGGCGAGGACAGCCCAAGAAGTGTTGGAAAGAGACTATACTAAGGGATCTTAGTTTTGTGGATAAAATCTCGAGATTGATCCAAGATAGATCTGAATGGAGGTGAAGAATCCATGTAGTCGACCCCATTTAATTGTGGGAAAAGGCTTTGTTGTTGTTGTACTCTTGTATATTTGCATTGATTTACATATGTTCAATACTATAATACATTCATAAAAATAGAACAAGAATAGTAAATCTGCTAAAAAATTAACTTTCAAAAAATGAATAACATAAATATATTAACAAATATCATTAGCAAATAGCATGTAAAAATAAATCATGCATATTTAGATGTTTATAGTAACTAATAACTTTAGCACTAACAATAATACAAAACTGAATAGCATAAACTTATTATTACACTTTGAATCCTAACCACCCGTTTATTGAACTTGGTTAAACAGTTGTCATATGCACCCCCCCGTCGTACCCTACAAACATAGGGGGTCTTACTGCCCGGTTAACGAGTCAGGAGGGGGGGGGGGGTCGTTGTCTCCTAGTCGATGGAGGAGCATCGCGTCACCTGCGTAATGGAGAAGTTGCGTTAGTAGGAGGTGCACCACATGTGACTGTACTTGGAGATGCTCAGGCAAGGAAGTTTTGGGATGGAGGAGCCTGCCGTGGAGATCGATATGAGCCGCTGGAAGAGATCGACGGAAGGAGGGGTAGCTTCACACGGGGGTGGCTCTACCAAGAGCTCTCGCATGCCTTCTTTGTTCTTGTCGTCTGGATCTGGGGAGCTGCGGGGCTCCGCCTAGCGATGAGGGGGAGATGAGCTTTGCATATTGATGTGAAAGGGAGGTCTCGCCTCCTGGTGCGCTGCCGCATGGAGCCACATGCAACCAGAAGGGAGGTGGGCGATGGTCTGGAGTTGTGAAATCCTTGAAGTTCCTATTGAAACCCTAGCACACAATTGACGGACGAGAACGATTCAATTTTTTTGAAAAAAATCTTGGATCTGTATGGAGATGAATAGGAGTTGCTCCACCTGGATACAATGTGCGGAGAGGCTGGCAGTGATCATAATGAAGGTGGAGATCTTCGGAGCATCGAAAAAGAACCACAGCTCCGTGAATCCAGACAACACACAGAACATCAGATCTAGGATTTTAGAAACCCTAGAATTTCGAGAATTTTGTGACGATCTTAAAAAAACTTTGAATCACGTACGAACATGAGAAATAATACTGAATAATAATCTTCAAGAACGAACATGACTCAACGGCTTTGATAATCGACTCTCGAACAAGACATAAAAATAAATCTTCATAATTGAATCCTCGAGAATCGAACCCGCTTTGATACCATATTAGAAAATACAATGCGGAAGCGAATATTAGAGAAAAGAATAAAAACATTGAGAGGCACGGGATTTTAATGTGGAACCCTACTCCCTAAGGAGCGGGATGAAACCACGAGAGAAGGCCTCAAAGGGTCATATGTTTCATTGAACTTTCTCACTGGATACAGGGGGACTGGGGCATCTTATATAGCCTCCACAAACCCTCCTAAGCCCACTACTGGAAGATGTGAGACTTAACTCTGGATGTGGTAAATGGATTTTGGAAGAATCCATTTACCCATCTTACAAGATAATGACGCATACTTAAACATTTTACATATGCATACTGCCAATCCTGCTCATGAGCCTTTCCCATCATCCAACATACCCCATGTATACTATGAACACTTGGTTTCTATTAATGGCACTAGTGATTTTTCTGTATTGCATGTCACTTTACATGCTGAGCAGGTAGCACCTTAGGAAGCTTCTTTACATGACACAAATGGTTCGGAGGATTGATAAACCAATTGCTCTTCGGAAGCGGAGGCATACATGTAATGTGTATCCTCTTGTTGTCCATGTATGTTTTGGTCGTCTTTCAGAGGACTTTAGGAGATTTGTGATGGGGCTATCAGTCGTAGAGATCCCACACATATATTAGGAGGTTATGCGAGACAGTCAATGGCGCATTGCTATGGTAAAGGATATAGCAATGCTCCAGACACGTGACACACGGAGCTTGGTTTACTGCCCCAATTGGGGCATATGTGGTTGACTGCAAATGTATCTTTACAGTGAAGCACCGAGCAGATGGCAATGTTAATTGCTACAAGGCTCGGCTCGTGGCTCGTGGGTTCACCTAGACATATAAGGTGGATTATCAGGATACGTTTTCTCCATTGGCTCATAATTCAACACTTCGGATCCTCCTCCACGTGGTTGTGGTACGGTGTTAGTCTCTTTCCCAACTGGATGTGAAGAATGATTTTCTTTATGATGACTTGCAGGTAAGGTTCAGGAAAGCGGTATGCGTACACGTTCGGACAGGTCATTGAATAGCGATTAAGCAGTATGGGGGGGGCATATGCGGGTATATGCGGTTCTACGTGGTTTTCTAATTTTTATTTAAAAACAAAAAAATCTACAAAAGTGACTACAACTAAACTGAATTTATGAATAAATGTGGTCCAACAGAAGATCTTAGAAAAATGATTTTCATGTAGAGCTCAAAATAGAACAACTAAATATCAAAATCATCAAAAATAGTATTACATAATCTGATTTAATATATAGGATCAAAATAATAAAAGATCCAGATTTTAAGATCCGGATTCAGTTACACAATTGGACCTTAAGCAGGCGCACAGAGCGCATATGCGCACACGCAACCAGCATATGTGGGCCATATATACGCAAATGGCGCACAAAGCGGGGCTTCAGGTAATCGGTGTGCTGAGGAGGCCTCTTAGGCATATGCGGCCGCATATGCGGCCGTGCGAACCGCTTTCATGAACAGAGCTTGCAGGAGGAAGTCTATGTGCAATAGCCACCTTGATTCACTACTAATGAGGAGTGTCAGAAGATATGTAGACTTCATACGACTAGCTATATATAGCCTTAAGTAGAGTCCTAAAGTATGGTTTCAAAATCTCTCAAACCTGATAGAGGAACGTGGCTTCATACTGCAGTACTCGTTTTTTTCACAGAGGACATAGAGAGGTATCAGTGTCATTCTTATTTATGTTGATGTCATCATTGTTACAAGAGATGCCTACGAGCATTAGTGAGGTTAAGGAGGTCCTTAGACAGTAGTTTGTCAATTAAGATGAAATGAATCCCTGAAGATAGATATTCAAGCCCACAAGCTAGCCTCACAAAATCTCCAAAAACAATAGTGTCAGAAAGTCAATGAGAACACATCACGACATCAGGGATAGAAATGTAAAGAAAGGTTCCAGGCCTACTTCAATTCAGTCCCTGATCAATGACCAATTTTGCAAATAAAGAAAACTTGGTGCACTGTAATTATAAAGACGTATAGGGAAAATCTATAAAAGATCAAGATATATCACACGAATAGCTTACATGATCTTTTCAGTTGCTTCGGGTCATGTATGTGAAGAATGCAAAGTGAGGGTATAACAACAAATTTCCCACACTTAAATCAAACGACTGGGTTTATATATAGGATCCCAAATCGAGGATACGTGCTGAAGACTATAGTATATGATGTTCTTCCACCTTGGAGTTGTTCTCCAGACAATTGTGATAGTAAGGTCGGCTGCAATGGACTCTAGAGGAAGGTGGAGAAACGGGTCGGGGCAGAGATCTTCCTACTCTTGGTGAATTACAGTACTTCATTGGCTTGAGTTTACCAGGAACCAGCGATGGCTTGTGATGACATAGAGGAAGTACGTTACAAATTTCCTTTCGGAGACATGGAAGGTAGACTACAGACTTGTCATTACTTCCGTGGTCCTAGCATGAAGCTATACGATGATGATACAAATGACATAAACAAAAGAGGTACATGGAGCTTGTTGGGAAGCTCCTCTATGTGACTATTGCCAAACCAACTCCTTTGCAGTGAGCAAAGTCAGCAAGTTTATGGAGCAACCATGACTGACTCACATGGATGCAGTTAACATGATCCTAGGGTATCTGAAGTATTCTCCGAGTATAGGATTGTTCATTAGAAGAGGGACTTCTCTTACCATCATGGCTTGTGCATAAACAGATTATGCAAGATGCTCTAAAGACATGAAGTCTACCTCCAATTTTGTTTAAATAGGCAGTTCTTTGGTCCCACGGAAAGCAAGAAACATACTGTGATAGCTAAATCTAGTGCGAAGTCGAGTACAAAGCTATGGCGCAGTGAAGCACTAAGATGATGTGAGTCATATTCATTATGACAGACCTAGCTATTGGCATGCCTCTTTCCATACAGTTACTTTGCGACAACCATGCTGCCTCATTCAACAATCCATCTTCCATGAGAGGACCAAACATATTGAGGTAGAATGCCACTACACGCGAGATGTGCTACAAAAAAGCTTTAACTCTACTTCCCACGTCAGCTCAGGGGAACAAACAACAGATGTATGTACCAAGGCCCTACCTAGAGGGTCGTTCTAGAGGTGTTATTCCAAGCTGAGCACGGTCGACATCTACGCTCCATCTTGAGAGGAGGTGTTGAGAGTTATTTTGTATTTGCTTATTTATGTTGTCAATATTACGCAATTTGCTCTCTAGGGTTTCTCCTCTGTATAAGAGAGCTCTATGATCTTCAAAATAAACAAGTCGTTATTTCTCTCCACAAACTATTTACAATACTTTCTGGAAGATTCATGCTACTAATGCTAGTTTCAAACTATTTACAATACTTTTTGGTATATTGATGCTACTTATGTGCAACCTATCAAATCTCATACGGTTACTACAAGTACCACCGCTTGTGTTGCCTTCGATTGTGGTATTGGCTCTTATATCCATGGAGGTTCTTCCTCTCATGGACATGATCACTACTTATCTATTGCTAACTGTTGACGCATATAAGCTATTTGTATCTCTTTGTTATTTTATTTTCTTGTTATTCTCTTTATGTAATTTACCCATAGGCTACTCTCCTATATAAGAGAGCCTAGGGCTATGGAATAGAATCATCTCATTCACGTTTCCCAACATGGTATCAGAGCGACGGTCCTAGACCGGAGTTCTTGAAACCTAACCCTAACCCTAACCCCTCCCGCCGGCCTCTCCTCCCTCTCTCTCGGATCGGCGCCGCCTAGCCGATCGCCTCTCGCCTGGGCGCCTGTGCGCATCGCCTCTCGAGCGCCTCTCGCGCCTGTGCGCGTCGCCCAGCCTCTGCGTGCATCGCTGCACGCCTCCGCACAGCATCGTGCGCCTGTGCGTGCGTCACCGCACACCTACGCACAGTCCCGTGCATCGACTGCGCGCATACTCGCGCGCTCCTGTTCGTGCGCATAGCCTGATCGCGTGCATAGCCTCCTGCGCGATTGTGCGCACTGTCACGCGTACAGTTGCGTGCGCTAGTGCTCGCGAGATTCTCCAGTTGAGCACTCCAGTGCGCGCGTGATCCTCCAGGTGCGTGCGTGCTTCTCGCACGTGCGTACGTGCCCTAAGTCCCAAAACCCTAGGACACAGCTCCTGATCTACATGGGGTTAGTTGCTTGAAGTCTACACACGCAACTAATCCCATCTATGTCATTGTAGACATAGACTATATCCTCTCAGTCGCTCCAGTCTTCCGTCTCCATCATGTCAGAAAGCAAGGCAGATATCCCATCTATGGGCGCATTTCGTGGTACAGCGCCCATTGTCAAGATGGATGGTACAGACTATGAACTGTGGGCAATGCAGTTCATGAGTATGATGAAGTCTACAGGTAAGAAGCACATTCTTACCGAGCCCGAGCCTGCAGAGAAGACTGGAGTTTATGCCTCATGGGAGGTCGATGATGCATATGCCAAGGTGTGGCTATCCGGTACATTGGCTATTGAAATCGCCAATGACATCTTACATCAACCCACGGCTAAAGACATGTGGGATATCCTGGCAGCAACGTATTCTCAGGCGAAAAATGAGACGAAGATCCTGCAACTACAACATGACATATTCACAATAAAGCAGAACGACCGTCCTTTACATTCCCTCTATACATCATTGAGAGGGATGTTTGAGAAGCTCTACAGCTTCATGCCTCTTACCGCCACGCCAGAACAACAGAAGACATACAGGAATGCGACGATGGTGGGTGTGTTTCTCGCTGCACTTGATCCAGAATATGATGCAGCACGTTCACAGATTTTGGCGGACTCGACTATTCCTCCCATAGAGGAGGCTTTTCACAGATTGAGTAGGATTACAGTACCTTCAGCAGCTGCGAGTCAGAATCCCTCAGCCATGGCGGCCAACAGAGGCCGTGACTCTCATTACCAGGGCCGTGGACGTACTCCCCGTGGAAGGGGTGGCCGCACTAGGCCAACATGCTCATATTGTCACCGAGTCGGACATACTGAAGATACATGCTACTCAAAGCATGGATTTCCTGCATCCGCACGAGCCGCTGAGCAGATAGAGCCCCCGTCTGCTGCTACACTGGATCAACGATTTGATGATCTAGTTGCCCGTCTCAGGGGTATTATTCCACCATCTGGTCCAGCACCGACTACAGAGAACCATACTGATGCTGCTGCTTCTGCCTCGGCCTCTACTAGTACTTCAGGTAGTCCACTTGCACTCCACAGTAGTAGATCTGATACACTGCCATGGATCATGGACTCCGGCGCTACACATCATCTATGTGGCGACCAGAGCCTACTTACAGGATACACTCAGATTCCTCCAGGACGGACAGTAGTTATTGCCAATGGCACGCATTCTCCTATCACGGGTCAGGGGGAGATTAGATTGACGTCTTCTATGCAGCTCAATAATGTTTTGCATGCACCGCATTTTTCTATGAATCTGTTGTCAATTAGTCAGATTACGAAGGATCTTCATTGTCGAGCTATTTTTGATTCATCTTCATTGATTTTTTAGGACATCCGTACGGGCAACGTGATTGGTCATGGCTATGAGCAAGGAGGCCTTTATCGTCTGAACCAGACCCCGTTTGCCGGAATCACAGCTTCTCCCGCAGAACAAGTATCTCCTCTCCTGTGGCATCTGCGCTTTGGTCATTTACCGCTTCAGAAGTTGCGTCTAGTCCTACCTTATAGTCTTTCTCACACACCTATCCAGTGTGAGGCGTGTCAGTTGGGAAAACATCACAGGTCATCTTTTCCCCGTAGTCAAGGTCGGAGTAGTAACTCCAAGTTTGAGTTGTTTCATGTCGACGTCTGGGGTCCGAGTCGTGTTCCCGATCATCAGGGGCACAGGTTTTATATTGTATTTGTGGATGACTTCTCTAGAGCATCATGGGTATTTCTAATGAAAAATAAGTCTGAAGCTGGAAATATTATTATTCACTTTCTAAATGAGATTCAGAATGTTTTTTCCACAACTGTCAAAATTATGAGAAGTGACAATGCCTTAGAGTTGTGCACCAATAATCTAGCCAACTACTACTCCTCTAAAGGAATTGTTCACCAAACATCCTGCGCTCATACGTCTCAACAAAATGGGGTTGCAGAAAGAAAACACCGTCACCTACTTGACGTCACAAGGTCACTTCTCATTCAGAGTCATGTTCCGTATTCCTACTGGGGTGATGCAGTCCTCACTGCATGTTATCTTATAAATCGTATGCCCTCGTCTGTCTTGAATGAACAAATTCCTTTTTCACTCATTTACCCTGACAAGGATTTGTTTATTCTTACTCCTCGTGTGTTTGGGTCAGTCGCATTTGTCCATCAGTTGTCGCCCGGTACTGACAAGCTCTCTCCTAGGGCTATCAAGTGCGTCTTTGTGGGGTACTCCAGAACTCAAAAGGGGTACAAGTGTTTTGATCCTGTGCGTCGGCGGTATATGATCAGTGCAGATGTTACATTTTTTGAATCTGTGATGTATTTTTCTGAATCCGGAAACATGCAGCCACTACCTACACTTCCTGATGCTGTATTCATGGAACCACCATCACCATTGCCACAAACAACACCACCGTCACCACCACTACCACCACCACCACCACCATCATCAATAGTATCCCCGCTACCATTCCATTACACCCGCAGGCTACCTCCAGCTCATGGTCCTTACCCGTCAACTAGCTCGCCTATGGTATGTAATGAAAATATTAATGTTGATGGATCTGACGACATTTCTCAGCAGGATACATTACAGGAGCATGGTGATAACATAGATGATCTGGATGTTCGAATCGCTCTACGCAAGCCGAAGAGGAGCTGTGCCAAATATCCATTATCAGCAGCTGTGTCTTTTGAAAGGCTATCTGGAGACTTCAGGACGTTTGCATTGGCACTTTCATCTACAGACATTCCACGGAACCATCATGATGCTTTGCAGGATGCTAGATGGCGGCTAGCAATGGAAGAAGAGATGGCGGCACTTCAGTCTAGAGAAACCTGGAGTTTGGTTCCTATACCTCCAGGTGTTAGCCCGGTGAGTTGCAAGTGAGTGTTTACAGTTAAGCACAATGCAGATGGTTCCATTGACAGGTACAAGGCACGCCTAGTTGCAAGAGGCTTCACACAGACATATGGGGTTGATTACCTTGACACGTTCTCTCCTGTGGCACGTCATTCCACACTACGGATCCTGTTATCAGTTGCGGTTGCTAAAGACTGGCCACTCTATCAACTGGACGTGAAGAATGCATTTCTGTATGGAGACTTGCAGGAGGAAGTCTATATGCAACAGCCACCTGGTTTTGCTGTTGAGGGGGAGTGTTCCAAGGTTTGCAGATTACATAAGGCCATCTATGGCCTTAAGCAGAGCCCCAGAGCATGGTTTCAGAAGCTTTCAGACCTCTTTGAGAAACAAGGATATAAACGCTCCAATGCTGATCATTCCTTGTTCGTGCAGAAGACGGCGAGAGGTATCATTGTAATCATGGTTTATGTTGATGATATCTTGATTACAGGTGATGATGACCAAGGCATTAAGCAGGCAAAGGAAAGGCTGGGGACCGAGTTTGTCACCAAGGACTTGGGGGTCCTTAGATATTTTCTGGGGCTGGAATTTGCTAGAAATCCATATGGATTAGTCATGACACAGAGGAAGTATGTCACAGATCTACTGAGTGAGACAGGTATGCTAGGGTGTCGACCTGCTACGACACCAATGGATCCTAGCATGAAGCTGTATGATGATGACACAGAAGAGGTGGATAAGAGAAGGTACAGAGAACTGGTAGGCAAATTACTGTATGTCACGATCACTAGACCTGATATACAGTTTGCAGTGAGTCGTGTGAGCCAGTTCATGGAGCAACCACGTCAGGCCCATATGGATGCAATACACATGATTCTGAGATATTTAAAATCATCTCCAGGTGCAGGCTTGCTATTTAAGAAAGGAAAGGAGATTTCTGTCACAGCATGTGCGGATGCAGACTATGCAGGATGCCCCAAGGACAGGAAGTCAACATCAGGGTTTGCGATCTATGTTGGAGATGCTATAGTTTCGTGGAAGAGCAAGAAGTAGACAGTAGTAGCTAGATCCAGTGCTGAATCAGAATATAGGGCTATGGCCCAGGCTAGCACAGAAATGATGTGGGTGAAATCCTTACTTGCAGATCTATGTCTTGATATACCTCTTCCTATGATGTTGGAATGTGACAATCAGGCCGCCTTGTTCATTGCAAATAACCCAGCTTTTCATGAGAGGACCAAGCATATTGAGGTCGACTGTCACTATATAAGTGACATGATTCAGAAGGGGTTCATTGCTACATCTCATGTCACATCAGAGAATCAGACTGCTGATATTTTCACCAAGGCATTACTTAGAGGCCCATTCCAGAAGTGTGCGTCCAAGCTGAGCATGATTGATATCTATGCTCCATCTTGAGGGGGAGTGTTGACGCATATAAGCTATTTGTATCTCTTTGTTATTTTATTTTCTTGTTATTCTCTTTATGTAATTTACCCATAGGCTACTCTCCTATATAAGAGAGCCTAGGGCTATGGAATAGAATCATCTCATTCACGTTTCCCAACACTAACAATGTATATTACGTATGCAGAAATCATTCTTTTAACCAACATAGGGAGAATTTTGAAAGCGCATGTAGGACAATTCTCATCCTCATATGAGAAGTCAGAATGCTATTTTTCAATTGACGACATTATGGAGTATATTATTGGAACATCAAGGTATAACCAACTTGGCCTCTACAAGTTCTTATTTCTCGCATTCCAACATATCCAATCACTTAACATGGAGTAGTACTAGTGTTTCACGTTCTATGTATTCCGGTTATATTCCATACGTTCATCTAGACAATGGTAACTACCCCTTGATCTTATATCCTGTCAAGATTGTTAAGCTTTTGCCTAGACTACAACTTATTAATGTTTACCTTGTTCCTAAGCTTCCTATGAGCTGCTTCTGTGAAAGTTGAGCAAATGACTCAATTGTGAGGCTATGTTTTGTGAGCATCATGGTCAGGGTTCTACCTTTCAATTATAATTGGAGAAACTCATACCACTATCAACATTGTTAAGCATACCGTTGGTTTGTTAATACTTCAAGGTATAACCGACTTGGCTTCTATAGATTCTTAAGAGTGGGTTTTGGATTCTAGTGCATCCAACTACCTGTAGGGATGCAAATGGATACGGATATATCCGTATCCGATCCATCACCGTATCCATTTTATACAGATTTTGACATCCGTATCCATATCTGTTTTAAAATGGATACGGATATGGATATCATTTTGATATCCGCAAACATCTGTATCTGTATATCCGTTTTTGTACATAAATATACTCAGATTTATTTCTAACCCTGTATAACATAATTCTCTACATCCTTTTACCATATTTATATAATTTTTATGATACAAACATGTTTAGTAAATTAATATCTTGTGTTTTTCATCCAATTCTTATATATTTAAGTCGATTACATAGAGTAATTCTAACATTACTCGTGTTCGATCAGTATCCGTTTTACATCCGCATCCGTTTTTAAGGATATGGTAAGATAGTTTTAATATCCGTCAATATCCGTATCCGCAACCGTGTTCGTATTAAAAAACGGATAAGGATAAAGTAATACCTATATCTGTATCCGTATTCGACCGTTTACATCCCTAACCACCTGAATCGAATAATGCTCCTCTTTCACATTGTTTCTAGTCCAGTGATATTACATTTATTTATCTTGACAAAGGTAGCATCTTCTCCGAGTATATATGACATAGTTGTTAAGATTTAGTCTAGGCTGCAACTTACTAATATTTACCTTGTTCCTACGCTTCCATTGAGCTTCTTCTCAGCAATTTGGGCACAAAATGGTAAGGCTGTGTTTTATGAGCATCACTGTTATTTTTATTAGGGCATGTTGGATCTCTTCGGATGATTTTAGTTTTTGTGAACAGCTCCCTGGGAATCTAAGTGGGCGAAAGTGCAAAGCGCGTGAATGGAGAGGCGCGTGAAGACTCTCTGGCGTGCAAAGGGCGATGGCGAGGCGAGTTCGTCGAGGGCGAGGGGGGGCTGCTGGGGGGGTGAGATGCGGGCTGCTGCCGAGCTATCGTCGGCTGGGGGGGATGCGAAGCGGGTGGTGGGGTCTGGCGCGGCGCGGGTCGGCGAGGAAGAAGGTTGGGAGAAGGTGACGCATAAGAAGATGGGGAAGAAGTGTTTCCGGTGCGGTGTGCATGGGCATCTGGCGTCTTCTTGTCGTCTACCTCCGCGATGCTTTGCATGCGGAGGTGTGGGCCATCGCATTATCTCATGCAGGAATGCTGTGGCAAATCGTCATTTCTCTGGGAGTTCGAAGCCGATGCCGTTGCATGCGCAAGGAGTGCAAGGTACCCGACGTGTTAACTTCGGCGTTAGAGCTTCGAGGTCTTTTGCGCAGGTGGTGCGAGACGGAGTCGTGGAAGGGTTGGATGGCGCTTTGGAGGAAACCTCATTTGCGACGGAGGGCCGGTGTGATGGACCGGTCGGGGGTGAGGGACCACTCGGGGGTGAGGCTTTGCCTCCGGAATTTCCGCGTGGGAAGGTGGTGCATGGGGTGACGATGTGCGGGGCGGCGGTTCAGGTGGGGTGCGCTCAAGCTGTTGGTGGCTCCTTCGCAGCTGTGGGGATCTTGCAGCGGCCCGGCTTGTCTTGGGATTCCGTTTAAGCCAACACTTTGGAGTTCTTGGGGCCTCTCTTCGGCGGTGACTTCGTGGTCCTGGACTCGGATCGCTGCTGCCTCCGCGGCCTTTCCCCGGATCAACGGGAAAGGCTCCTCTCTTTTGACGGTCATGGCGACGTCGCGTGGAGGTGCTTCAGGGTAGCTGACGGTGCATCTTTTGCTTCGAAAGTTTGTGTCGCGGAAGTGCGGGGCGCGCCTTTCCTCTCTCGCACGGCTCCGGCACTCTCGACGGTGGTCGGTGCGTGGGGGGACGTCCTGACTATCCTCGATGATGGGTTATCTCCGGGTGCGGACTGGACGTGTACTAAAGTTCTGCTGGAATGCTCTTCCTCCTTGGCCACTGCGGTTGATAAGATTCTATTCGAATCCTTGAAGATTGGATGCTGGACCTTCAGGTCGGAGTTCTCCTTTCATTCTCCTGCGGCGGCGCCGGCGGCCGCGTCCTTGTCTCCGGCAGTCATGGTCCACGCTTCGACCCAGGGCGAGGGGGCGGACGGTTCTTCTCCTGGTCGCCACGTGTCACTTTTTGGAGGGGCTACCGAGGGGTCGCTTGCTTTAGGTACCTCCCCTGGCCCGCGTTTTCTCGATTCTGGGATGACGTGTGCGGATCCTAACAGACGCGATTTCTTACCGCTGGATACTCTCGAGGTCGATTCACTTTCCTTGCAGCCGCCTCTTCTGTCGACTAACTGCAAGCATGTCTCCTTATCGGGGAACGTGGGCAATCATTCTAAGCTCTCCCCTATCGGATCCGTGCGGTTCGGGTCGTGGCCTCGGTTGCGGGTCTCAGCTGATCCACTTTTGCTTCCGGATCCCAGGCCTTGCCTCCCTCTGGGCCCCGATGCTTCGGCGGTATGGACTAGGCGGATCCTTTTCGAGGATCTCGATTCCTCTCCTCTGATGGCTCAGGCGCCTTCTCCTCCTCCTGCTTCGACTCCAGCGACTAGCTCTTTGCTTCGTGAGGATGACATCTATACACCCGATCAATCTGTGGGGGTCGGTGACATTTCTAGGGCAGGGGATGCCCCATTTGCAGTGGTGGCCACAAGCTCATCAAGGTTCGGCATAACTTACTCTAGGCGAATTCACTCTCGCCTTGGCGCCCCCCTAGTTTCTTCATGCCCGACGTTGCGTGACTCTGTGGCAGAGGCGGCTGGCCTCTCTCTTATTGGGGGAAGATCCCTTGGTTTTTAATGAAGGTTCTATCATGGAACGTTAGGGGTCTCGGGGATCCTGACAAGAGGCGTGCCTTGGGGATGCGCTTCTCCGAGTGGGAGTGCGATGTTGCTTTTATTCAAGAGTCCAAACTTTCAGGGGTCGACGACTCCTTGTGGAGATCTTTTGGTGCTCATGCGGTGGATGAATTCCGATCTGTTGATGCCATCGGGGCATCGGGTGGCATAAATCTGGCTTGGCGCTCGAGGATGTTCACCATCTCCTCTATGCGCGTTGTCTGTGGTTTTGAATCGCATTGACTCGAATGTATCTATTGCTTTCTTGGCTATTTACGCTCCAACTTGCCACTTATTGCGGAGGGAACTCTGGGAGGAGCTCAGGGAGATTGCCCTTGATTTTTCGGATATTGTGTGGCTGTTGGGAGGGGACTTCAATGTTACTACCCTCGCGTCCGATCGTCCGCGCGGCCGCGGGGGTCAGGACCATGGTTCAGGTGACTTTCTTGACTTCATCTCCGATTTGGCATTGGAGGGGCTGGTGCCCACTGATATTTCATATACTTGGCGGAACAATTCCTCTAGATCGAGAATTGACAGGTTCTTCGCGAATGGCAAGCTCATGCAAATTTATCCTTTGTGCTGGGTGGCTTCTCGGCCGCGTTCGTTTTCAGATCATAGCCTGATTATTTGGGATTCTGGGGATGAGCATCATCCACGGGGTCTTTTCCGCTATGAGCGGTGTTTGTTATTGGAGCCTGGGTTTAAAGAATTGGTCAGGAATCTCTGGGCTCAGGTCTCGTTTGAGGGCTCCGCTGCTCGTCGCATGGACCACAAACTTGCCTCGCTGTGTAGGCTGTTGGCCTCATTCAAGAAGGTTTCGTGCGCTTCCCGTGTGGCGGCTAGGAAGGAGGCGGAGGATTCTATTATGCGGCTGGATCGCATGGAGAATGAGCGCGATTTGGTGTCAGACGAACTCCTGGAGCGGGCCGCTGCCCGTGATGTTGTAAACACGGAGGATAAAAAACGCACAATCGAATGGCGGCAGCGGTCTCGATTGAGATGGATTAAGGAGGGGGACGCTAATACAACATATTTTCACCGGGTGGCTAGTGGTAGACGTCGGTCAAATTCCATTCGTTCTCTTCTTGTAAATGGCTCCCTTATTACTGGAGACAAGGAGCTGGGCGACGCCTTTGTGGACCACTTCAAGAATGCCTTCGGCTGCAGGTCGCCACATCGGTGGCGTTGGTTGGGCAGGGGGGCTCCTACTATCTCTGAGTCCGATGCCTTGAACTTGGTCAGGCCTTTCTCTATGGCGGAGCTTAAAGACGCGGTGTGGGACCTCAATGATGACGCTGCGCCGGGCCCTGATGGGTTTTCTGTGGCGTTCTACCGCGATTTTTGGGACTTGGTCGCTGGTGATGTTTTCGATGTGTCTACGGAGTTCTACACCGGCAACCGTAGGTTCGATAAGATAAACAAGGCACTTATTGTATTGATCCCGAAGGCCCACCCGACAAATCGCATTGAGGACTTTCGTCCAATTTCTATTTCGAATGGGATATATTTAATTATCGCTAAGCTTTTGGCCAGGAGACTTGCTCCCCTCCTCGCGTCGCTTGTCTCACCTACGCAGGCGGCCTTTATCCGTGGGCGCCATATCTCTGACTGTTTCGCTGTGGCTTCGGAGCTGGTTGCGGCGTGGACGAGATCTAATGCCAAGGGGATCCTTTGGAAGATTGACTTCGCTAAGGCGTATGATTGCCTTGACTGGCGGTTTCTTTGGTCGGTCTTGTGCCGGAGGGGCTTTCCTGCGACGTGGATTTCGTGGATGCGGCGGTGTGTATTCACGGCCTCTCTCTCCATTTTGATGAACGACCGCACGGTTGGGGGCTTCTTCCAACCGAGGAGGGGGGTGCGCCAGGGGTGTCCTCTTGCCCCTCTTTGTTTTGTTTAGGCGGCGGATGTTTTGCCACGTATGATCGATGGCGTGGCTGCGACAGGCTTGACTCGGGGCTGCTATATTGGGGACCTCCATGTCCCTTCTATTCAGTTTGCTGATGACACTTTATGCTTTGTTGAGGGGGGTCCTGATGACGTATCCGGAATGGCCATTACTGTACAACTTTTCAGTGAAGCCTCGGGACTTCTGATTAATGCGTCGAAGTCTAAAGTGGTCCCCTTCGGCATGACTCAAGATGAGGTTCTGGAATGTGCTCGTATCCTCGGATCCAGTCCCTCTTCTCTTCCCTTTGACTATCTTGGCCTTCCCTTGGCGATTGGTCGTACTCGACTTCGCGATTGGAAGGTGGTGGTGGAGAAGATGGAGGCCCGCCTTGCGGGGTGGCGCGCGGTGTTGTTGTCCAGGGGTGGGCGGCTGATCCTTCTTAAAGCGGTACTATCCTCTATTCCTATCTATTTCTTCTCGGTCCGTGGTATGCCCACGGGGATTCGATTGCGGTTGGAAAAATGTATGCGTGGGTTCCTGTGGGGACGGAAGGGGGAAGGGCGGAGGGGTGTTCACCTTGTGGGGTGGGAGGCTGTTTCTCGGCCCAAGAAGGTGGGGGGCCTAGGGGTCCGGCGACTGGATATAGTTAATGAGGCCTTATTGCTCAAATGGGCGTCTCGTGTATGGGGGAATGAGGAGAATTTTATGATCAATGTCTTGCGGGAGCTGCTGGGCGCGGACCTGCTTGGCAGGGACAGGGGCCTCTCGCTTGGCCGCCTTTCTCCTTTCTGGCGTAGAGTGACAAATGTGTTCAGGCAAAATTGCTCTCTTTTTAAGCCTATGTTGGGCAATGGGACTTCCTTTCGCTTTTGTACTGATGACTGGTCCGGTAGGGGTGCTATTAACGTCATATTCCCACGTCTTTTTGCTTTGGTTGATGACAAGGAGGCGTCGGTGGCCTCGTACTGTGCGAACGGATGCTGGTGCCCTCGGATCGCTGCGAACCTGTCTGATCATCGGCTGGATGATTTCATATCGCTTTTGGCTCTGCTCGCTGATGCTCCTCAACCGTCTGTTGGACGTGACCACTGGGCCTGGAAGGATGGTTCCTTCTCTTCACGCAAGGCGTACTCGGCTCTCGCTCTTACTCATAATGTCGAGGACGATGTATTGGTGCGTGACTGCCGATTCCTGTGGGGACTCAAAGTACCTGAGCGCATTGGATTCTTTTTATGGCTTATTCGTAGGGGCAGGTTATTAACTCGGGATCGGTGTGCAATTTTTTTTCCGAACGCTGGATCGGGGTGCGGCCTTTGTGTTGCGGAGCGGGAAACAATCTCACATCTCTTTTTTGAATGCGGCCATGTTCTTCCTCTTTGGGAGGATCTTCCATGGGTTAACACCGCCTCCTTTCCTGCCTTGTGCGAGAGCTTGGTTAACTCAAGGGGCAGGGATAGGAATCTTCTTCTTGATCCGATCGCAAGACTGTGGAGCATTTGGCTAGGGCGAAATGAGGCCATCTTTAAGGCTCAACGGTTCTACAGGGAGAACATTTCTTTGCGGGCTAAGCGTCTTCTGGAGGATTGGACACAGGCGTAGGCCATTGTGGTTGTTTGGGGGATTCTTTTTTGGTGGATACCTTTGCAGGTAGTCCTTTCTGTTATTTTTCACAACTCTCTCTGTAAGTTCTGTTTCCTTTTTATTTTCATATATAATATAATGGGGTGAACACCGTCGAGTGCTTCCCCCTCTTTTGAGCTTCAAAAAAAATGTTGGATCTCTTCGCTCAACATGCTAGTACTACCTTTATTAATAAGGACTTCATCGCATGGCATTGTCATTTGGGTCATTATTTGCTTTTGTTATTAATGAGATGTTTCATGCTCTTCTTACCAAGTTTGTGTTGGATTATAAAGCTTTCCGGCTTAGGAATCATCAGCGTGCCATATCTCATGCATGTTCTCATCCTTGGAGTCCGTATGTATTTCCTTTAGTCTGGTGTGATATGTAGGGCCCTTCTCTTATCGGAGGTGTTATAAGCATGTCTAATATTTTATTGTTTATAGTCATGAAATGTCATCATGGAAAAGTGACCTAAGGGAATGTACCCTAAAATTGCAGGCATCTTTGATCACTTCTTTGACAAAATTCAGATTTTTTATTCATCTCGTGTCAGACCCTTTTGCTCTCTGAAATTTCAGCAGCATGATCTTCCATTCTTCACGTATATTAGTAGTGTTAGAGATGGTTTTATTTTTTATTCAATTTAGTTGTAATCACTCGGGGTTTTTTTCTGAAATTTTTCGTTTACGAGTGCTCTATGATTTTGGTCTATATAGGAAACCCTATACCTCTTGAATAAAACAAGTTATTGCATTGTCTCATCCTTCCCCACAAGGTATCAGAGCGGTGGTCCTAGACCGGTGTTCTGACGTAGATCTTGCTGTCAACTCCAGCCCCTCGTCTCTCCCCTTCACCAAAACCCATGTGTGGGTCCTCTTCTCATCAAACTGGGGCCCCACGCAAAGCTCCAATACATCTAAGTGACACCGCTGGCCACCCAGCAGCGGTTTGGGGACCTATTGTGCGCAGCCAGCATTTCCGGATGATGCCTCCAACAACCTAGCACGCAGCCGGCACCTCTGGCTACCACCGCCAGAACCCCAACTGGCTCCGTGCGACTCTAGATCTTGCCGCCAGCACCCAAACTCGACCCCGTAACTTCTGGGTGCCTCCAGTTAATATTAAATCGAGGCAATAACCATCACAGCTCAAGCATTTCTAACCCTCGTTATTTACCAAAGTAGTAGCCTCACACTACAACTTCCACAACGGTGTATGTCATAAGGCAACAACAACAACAACAAAGCCTTTTCCCACAATTAAGTAGGGTCGGCTACATGGATTCTTCGCCTCCATTCAGATCTATCTTGGGTCAATCTCGGACTTATATCCAAAAAACTAAGATCCCTTCGTATAGTCTCTTTCCAACACTTCTTGGGCCGTCCTCGCCCTCTCTTAGCCAGATCAACATCCCACCACTCGCACATGTCTATCAATTTCATCTTAGCATTTTCATTTCTGCTACATCCATTATCTGCACATGTCTATGGTTCACAGGCCAACATTCAGAACCATAAAGCATAGCAGGTCTCACGGCTGCTTTGTAAAACTTTCCTTTAATTTTTAAAGGAATTTTCTTATCACAGAGAACAACGGAGGCTCCTCTCCACTTTAGCCAGCCTGCATTTATTATATTAGTAACATCTCCATCAATTTCCCCATCATGTTGCAAAATAGATCCCAGATATCTAAAAGAATCTCTCTTCTGAATGTTATCGTCACTAATCTTCACCTCGATTCCTTCACCATTGCTTCCATCAAAGGTGCATTCCATATATTCCATCTTAGCCCTACTTATACGAAAACCTTTAGTCTCCAATGCATGTCTCCAAACCTCAAGCTTCCCATTTACTCCATCTCTAGTCTCGTCAATCAACACAATATCATCAGCAAATAACATACACCAAGGTAACTCATCCTGAATGTGACTTGTCAACTCGTCCATAATCAAAGTAAAAAGAAATGGACTCAAAACTGAACCTTGATGTAAACCAATGTTGATATCAAAATAGTCAGTCTTCCCCGTCGGGGTCCTTACACAAGATAAAGCCCTATCATACATATCCTTTATGAGATTAATGTATAGGACAGGTACTTGTCTCTTCTCCAAAACTCTCCACAGTATCTCTCGTGGGACGGAATCATAAGCCTTCTCTGAATCAATAAAGATCATATGGAGATTCTTCCTTTTAGCTCTATAAATCTCCATTGTTCTCCTCAGCAAATGGATGGCTTCAATAGTTGAGCGACCTGGCATGAATCCGAATTGGTTTTCTTTTATTTGGGAAACTTGTCTCAACCTTCTTTCGATCACACGTTCCCAAATTTTCATACTGACTCATCAGCTTGATACCTCTGTAATTTGAACAATTTTGAATGTCTCCTTTGTTCTTATAAAGAGGCACCACAATACTCCTCCAATCTTCAGGCATTTTCTTGCTTCGCCAAATAACATTGAATAGATTCGTAATCCAAGTTAAACCACGCTCACCTAAAACTTTCCATACTTCTACAGGGATGTCATCCGGTCCAACACCTTTCCCAGGTCTCATAACCTTCAAAGCCTCCTCTACTTCTTTTCTTTGTATTCGTCTATAGCATACCTTTCATAAGGAAATTGAAAAAAAAGAAGATAAAGTTCCTTTTGTATTACAAGACTTGGATAGCCATTTGATCGATTGAACTGCATGTATAATAATCTGTTTATTTATAAAGGAATATCCAAAGAATATTCTTGGAGTAACCTTCAAAGTTGATATCTATGATATATCCATGATTCGACAAGCACCATGTAATCTATAAATGTCCAAGCACATTATTTACGCTGTTACAGTACATATTTTTATAGGTTATTGGATACTGATCCCTACAGCACCTACAATTTCCAGAAGAAAGAGCAACTAGTATCTCCAAGTTGTTCGTTAACTCTATACAAAAAGCTAGAATATGTTAAAAATCATCCTCTACCACCTCTCAAAACTCAAGAGTTCGTCAAGTCCACAATGTTAAAAATAATGGTTCATACCCACCACCATTAGATTGCTCCTTTTCTAATAGTCCCTCAGATGAATCTATGAAAGCAAATATCGATCTAAAAGGAAAGGTACAAATTATAAAATAGAGATGCTCGATAATATGAAGCATAAGCAAAACCACAAGATTATTTGACTTACCTAAGAATTCGGAGGGCTTCTACCTTAGCTTCCAGTATTGATTTAACATCCCTAGTGGCACGTAGCTTCTCCTGCAGATCTATGGAAAGTGCTAAAAGGGTTAGCTGCTCAGAAATGATAATAGTTTTTTCATTGGCAAGATTCTCCAGCATCTTGTCGACTTCAAGTTTCAAACTCGACAAAAGATGTTTTTGACAGTCTAGAGCTGTTTTTTCCTTTAAGTGACTTTCCGTTTCTTTTTTCTTAGTTAGTTTAGACTTCTCCAGCTTATCCAAGACTTCTGAAAGTTCTGCTTGAATACTTGTGGCAAGGTTTTTTTCTTCACATAGCTTCTCTTCCCAATTCCTTTGTATTTCACCTTTCTTAATTAACTCAGACCTGATATCCTTTTTGTTAACCATTGTAGCCATTTTTTTTGCTTCAATTTCCATAATTTTAATGCGAATGGCTTCAGCCATAGTGCCACTAGTTAATGCAACAGCAGCTTGTGCTTTAGTAACTGGCTTCAGAGGTTGAAGCCGTCTGATGTTTCCTGCCAATCACAAGCTGAGATCATTAGTAAACAAAAAAATATAACTTCAATAATCATGATAAAATATTTTTTCCAACACGGAAGCTAGATTGTAAATCATACTGTGTACGAAAGAATGAACAGATTATAAATATAATAACTGAGCATTAAAGTAAAGCGTCCGAATAACCTACGACACACAAAAACAACATGGTGAATAGTTGGAAATGATAGGAGATCTGTCACCATTGTTCAAGAAAAAATCGCAAAGCATCCAAAGTATCTTTGAACTTGTCACAAGATGCCATAGTGTACTTGCATAAACATATATTTGGTGTAGATCCGCTTTACCTCTACTCCTATAAATAATGTGTACACCCCACTTTTATTTAACAAGGGAAAAGAAGAATATATATATATATATCATAAGCCCAATAACTTTGGGTATTCTGGTAATCCCGTACATTTCATCAAAAGATGTTTACATGACAGACAAAGGTGAGTGACTAGTAGCCTTACATCAAGTGCGGCCAACATGGCCGGCTAAAATTTAAAATATAGTGTTGATGTGGCCAACGTTGCCTTGAAATGGAGAAAAAGTGTACCATGCTATAGACATCCTAACCTTAAAAAGAGGCTACGATGACTTTGAAAATCGTTACGTAGCAAAAGACTGATAAACTCGAAGTAATTGGGGTGCTTGGAACCACCCCGCTTTGACCACCATGTCTTCATTATTTTGTAAGATTCTTCAAGATTTATCTCTCCCTTCTCGTCAGAATCGCCGACCTATCTCTTCTCTATGTCTTCTTGAGAAGTCTTCATGTTCATCCTTGGCCCAACTCCCATACGTGATGCCAGTTTCCTCAGTATCATATATGAAAATACCTTCTTTCAACCTGATTTTCCCATCCTCTCCTATCCAAAATTTACCATTCTTCTTGATAGGAAGTATCTTTAAGCATTGCTGAATTATATTTCCATTGAGATTTTCTAATAGATTTCAGTTCACTGTCTGAATAAAAGGTCTCTTCGTCATCAACATCAAACTCCTCTTCATTCATTCAAATTGAGCATAGAAAAACCTGTGTCCCATTCTTTGACAGACTTGGGAAGGTCATTGAACCAAGCATTCACAACTTTATCACACACCATTTCATAGTTAAGCTCCTTTGTGATTTGTTAAATATGTCTCCTTGGTCCCCTCAATCGGAAGAAACCAGATTAACTCGCATCACCCCAGTCCACAATCTCTTTGAAGTCCACCAACTTTTCCAAAGCTTGGTCTCCGATTTCTTCAGCTTCAGACCAAGGTTTTCCCAATCCCAATTTCCAAAGAAGAAAATGGTCTCCTCTCTTTAGCTTCATCCATCCCTCCTCCACTCAATGAAAGAGGACTATCTTTTGGAATTAAGCAACTGGATTGAGGCTTCTTTAAAGGGTTCTGTTCATGTAGTTGTTGTGGCTGAATTTGTGATACTTCTTCCTCCACATTTGATTGTAGATGCTTAGGATTGTGTTGCTGCTCCAAAGACGCGGATTTAGGTTCTACATCCGGTTGTTGTTGCTGCTGCAACAATTGCTGATTTTGCGGTTCAACCACAGATGGTTGCTTCATTTGCTGCGAGGAAGCCAAAAAACGTCGCATCCGTTGCTCCCCCAAAATAGAAGTATCCATCCGCTGCTGCTGTTGCATCTTTAATTCAAAGACTGCTGTAGAGGCTCAGTAGTCCCCACAATATGCTGCATTTGCTGCTGAACAAACACCTTGCAGCCATCAATGGCAGCATTTATTGACATCTCTGAACCTAATGCGCACACCTCTATCACATCTAGCAGACCCAGAAACCATCGCTTCACCTTTTCCCAGATGAGGTAGCAACCATGTTCCTCATTCAATGTGGAGTCTTTGCAGCTTCACCACAGAGCCTCAAATGGTGCCATCAGCAATCTCCACCACCCTAGAACCTCGCAGCAGCAATCCTACGCAAGTCCCAGGCATGAAATCACAGAACCCTCTCGTACAGAAGCTCCATGAACCTTGGCCCCACTCAATGCCTTGAAGAGCGCCTCAACACCAGAAGCGGCACCAGGAGCTCCAATCATTGTCCCAAGGGGCAATAACAAGCCCCCAGATCCTCCATAGACAGCACCAAGCTACTCGCAAACAAGAAGTCCTATTTGCCAAAATTCCTCGTTCCGGATCTAGGAAGCTCTAGAGCATGGATCGGAACAAAGAGGGCTCAATGAAGATTTTCACGAGCTTAACTAGGATCAAAAGGCTGGTCACCAATCAATCCTCGTAATCGGAACCTAAAGTGGTCGGCGTCGGGGCACTGGGGGAGTTGCCCCCCAAATCACCCTCAAAGTCGGCCCATGGGGTGGAGCGGGTATTCGGGTATTGAGCTCAGACATGCTAGATGATAGGGACGACCCATGAGCAGGGGGAACTGTGTGAGATCTGTGAACATAGGAATATAATAACAGAAAAGAACATAGGAATCATTAGCAAAGTTACCTAGTACAGTGCTAAAACAACTAACCAAGAAAAGAACTAGAGGATAACAAGTGTGCAAAAGAAAGGTAACGTGTAAATACAAACCACACTGTAACTAACCAGAAACATAGATCATTGATCCTTATCCTTGATTCAACCTAGTAGTCTCACACTTTACCATATGCCAATCCAACCCTACAGTTAACCGTATGCCAACTCAAACCATGAGTTTGTAACTAATCATATGAATATTTATAGTCTTGATAACCATCCAGACGCTTCTCCTATGGTTAAACCCACAACTCGTGGAACTCCGTGCTTAGGTCTAACACTCAGAATATCAATCAGCGTGTCCTACACCAACGGATATCTAAATGCCAACCATAAGTGAAAGAAGCGGAACATAGATAACCAACCATAACTACTTGGCACCATACATTTGAAACCGAGGTTGTACACCGTGCAAAGGAACACTTTTGCGCCAAGTAGCATGTCCCCCAACTAACGACCTGTTAGGATCGCGGTCATCTAAATTTCTACCCGAGCACCAAGGGTGCATGCCCCTCCCTTGGTGGCACTACTCCAAGCTACCCCATGCCACTACAAGTAAGACACCATGACATGAAACCGGAACTACAATGGGACACCTCAACTGCTAGTCCTAAGAGTCAAAAATCAGATCTGAAATGTATACATGATGCTCAATGCCCATCCTCATAGGACCTTGCCGAATCCATTAGTTTATTTATTTTACATTTAAGCTATATCAAATCCATTTCAATTGATTATCAATTTATTCATATAATCCAAGCATTTAACATATATATTAATGTTCCATAAGATCTACATGATTTTCAATATCAAATTCCATCAATTTTAAGGGCTAAATGAGTCCATAGTCCTAAAATGATCGATTATCCAACTTTAGTGATTGATCAAAAAGCTAAACATGATCGATCATTTTCAGCCAAAATAATCGATCAGCTTTAAGGGCATGATCGATCAGGCATGGTCGATCAATACAATGTGCATGATCGATCATACGATTCATACATGGGATAATAGCTGGAGCCACTCTGATGGCGTCCTGCGAACTCGCTCGGATCGATCATCCGATTATACTATTGTGTTCCTGCTAACATCCACGTCACAAAAACATACTTGGATCACGCATACTGGCCATGGATTGGCCGGAAAATACAAAAACACGATGGCAAGTTACTTGTCGCATCCAAAATCATGACAAATTACAATGAAAACCCTAACAATATGTAGATTATAACCCTCATAACTCCACGGTATAAAAACATCGTGAATCCAACAGCAAGAGGACGGTCGAAAATCATACATCCATGTCATTCCCTGAGACACTCCCTCGCTCGGAATGATTGTTTCGTGTCATTCTGTGTGTTTCTATACTCACGATGTGACTCCATACATCGATGCCTTCAAGACAGTGCCCTCAGATCTCCGACCTGCTGTCGAAAATCTCTCTGGTGGCAGAGCTCTAGAGAAGGAGGCGGAACTCCGACGAATGCAAGTGATCCGGTTAGCCGTACCACTTGGATGCAACCCTTTATATAGGCTTAAGCCTAAATGGATCGAGGTTAGGATCCGGGTTAGAAAGATATAAACCGATCGTATTTTTCCCGTAACTTCCTCGTACGAACTCTGATTTCAATGTTCTTGTGCTTGTAGGAAAAGTTTCGACGAGTACTACAAGATATAGTAGTCATTTTCTCATTTGGCCATTAGATCAGGTATGAAACTTAGAATTTGTGATGTCAAATACTTAAAGGTCTTACACCTAGTGGATAGGGGGAGGTTCAAGTTGCTTTAAATATTTGGCTAAATAATGTTCTTCTAGATCTAGAATTTCCTATGAATCTTTTATTTGTATTCAAAATTACTAAAGAGCTTAATTGTCGAGCCATTTTTGATCCAGAGCCTCTTATCTTTCAGGATATGCTGATGAACCAGGTGATTGGATGTGGCCATGACGAAGGAGATGTATATCACTTGACCAAGGTTTGAAATATCAATATCGATATCGTATCGGTCCACTCAAAAAAGAATATATCGGGAATATATCGACGATATCAGCGGAAATGTCGGAAATGGTTCAAAGCCATTTTTTTGTCGTTTTTCGCAAATTATGATCGCCGTAGTTATTAGCAAAATAAATAACTTACAAATACACATATATCACGCATATCGCTCATCAATATAGCCTATATCAGTCATATCAAACATGTCGTTAATACTGATTGTGATTGATAGATATTGGAAATGGACTTCATCCAAGATATTAGAACAGTAAATAACTTACAAATATAGATTTAGATCACACACTTAGCCCTTTTACAAAGCTAGGCTTGGTAAGTAGTGGAGTTAAAGCACAGAAAACAAATGAGACCTCAAGAGATTAAAAAGTGACTTTTGTGTTGCATCAAAGACCTAAGAGAGGTCCATATACCGGGGAGTTAGTGTGCATATGAGGATATATGAGAGGTATGATCTCTCAAAGGAATCATATAGGTTGATGCTTGATAAACCGAGAAACAACTCACTCGTAAGATATTTAGGTGTCATGTAGAATTCCATGCATGGCCATCTTGTTTATGAAATAAAACATGAATTCGAGATATGAATATATACTTTCAAAAAGTATATGATTAATATTATTGCTCAGTTATCAAATGAGAAGCAATTGATATGTCATGAAGAAGACAATCCAAATAGGGTGAACTTCGGGTACATGAAAGTCTTCCAATATGAAGGACGAAGGAATATTGGAATACTCTAGGATAAATCTATCTTAATAGATCATCTACCATGACACTTTCATTCCAATAGAATAATGAAACTATATGAATTTGAGTGACCCCACTTCTTGACTTAATGATATGAGAAATAATTAGATTAAATCTCATTTCATTCTATTCCAATTCCAAATTCAATGTCTAAATGTTGGAAAAGAGAAATAATAATTGAAACGGAGATGAAATCACTCCTTAAGCTCATTTCTAAGCTCCAAATGGTTTGGACAATGATTGGAAATGGAGTTCGAAGTTGAGTTCAACACTTCTATCATTTGTTGAGCGCATTAAGAGTGTAACGTGCTTCGGTGAGCTCCCATATAGTGTGAATTGTTTCATCTCAAACTCAAAGATAAAGTGTATTACATTTCTCTAAAAGTGGAATAAACCTTGAAATTGGATAGTTATCCAAATTTCAAGTCAATATACATTGATAGTATGATATCTCTAATATTATCTCCAAGTATCGGTGACTGTCACTCACAAGTCCTAATTTAATTAGGACTCATATTATGTGATGTCAAAATTGAGACAATAATTGTTATTGTCATAATTGAATTTCTACAAAGGTATTTTTGTGAATATGATACACAAATATTATTCATTAATTAATATGAATAACAATTCATAATAATTAATATTTTTATGAATCTAATTCATATAATTATTTAAAGGCACTTATGTGAATGTGATTTGCATTGAATTTATATGTAAATTGGATTACATATTTTCTTTGGGTTTATGACTAAGTTTCATAAGTTATGAGGGTCCTCTAATAAATTACCAATGATGGCAAACAGATTATCATGAAGATAATATAAACAACAACTTCAACAACAAATATGACAAGGTGGGCGTCCATGCTTGGATACGCAAGGGACGTCCACCATGAGACTCCTAATGAGATTAGGCTGAGGCTCTACTATTTTTTGCTTATTTATTGCTTTATTTTATATGGTAAATTGGTAATTAAAGGATATAAATCAAGTCCTTTTTTCGTGAAGGAAAAGAATTTAATCATTGCCTTTGATCTACCATCAAAATGTAGAGAGAGAGGATGTCTGCTATGAAGAGTAGGACTCTTCGTAGACATCCCCCCTCCAAAATAAGAGAAGGCTTAACCTCTGTCCAAGAGCATGCTTCATTCCAATAAAAATTTTACTGCCTTGAGAGTTGAGAAGAGAAGATTCTTGAGAGTTTGGAACTCTCATATACACATCTAACCTCATCTCCAACAAGACCCTACCAATCCACCAAGTTATCTTGCTCTTCTCTACATTAGTGTGGCCCCTTGAGAGAGAAGATCATCTCATTCTCTGTAATTCTCGTGCATGAAGGAGGGATCGATTTCGTGCGACAAAATTAAGAGTTGAGAGCATCTAGATAGCATCCTTGCGTGGACAACTTCAAGAAGAAGTCGACATCGAAGTTCGTGGGAAGATACATGAATCATCATCGTGGCAATGAGAGAAGCGTATGCAAATCGGGCTTGATTCGGGAGGTTTCTTTTCTTAGAAACTCACGCTTCAAGAGGTAACTATGAACTCTTTCTAATATTCATTAGAAATATATGAAATCATATTTGGAAATTATATCCTTAAGATTGTAGTTTCGCAATTCATAATTTTTGTTGTGTTGAATTCCTATAATGAACTCTCTTTATAAGTGCAAAATATTTGTTTTTTTCTATATTTCCGTGATGCTAAGTATTAAACTTCCTTCAAGAATCCACTTCAAGATCCCAATGAGATCGACCCATATTCAAATATCTGCATATGGATATTCCCTAGTATGAAGAAACAAACATTCGACATCAGATCCCCCATAGTCTACGACGTTACACCCCTACAGGTTTCGATAACAGAGAGACCCATTACAGAGACCACATCTCCAGTTATCCTCATCAGCATGGCATGCGAAGCACCGTCCTCAGCAGCAACCAACAAAGTATGTGTTGAGTCATTATGGTTCGTAGTGTCATGTATTCATCGTGTGAGTTCGTGTCTTCTTATTGTTTGTCCACACTGAACATGACACCATGATATTAGTCTCACATAATCTGTGAGTGTGACTTATATAGCCCCACAACCCTATACTTATTGAAAGATTACAATAGAATAACCTGCTCTTTAAGGCATTCTTCAATGGTTTCACCGTGCTCCTCACAGAGTAGGTTCCACGTAAAACCTTATGTATTATTCATTGTTTTCTTGCTTTTGATCTATTATTGCATACGCATTATGTTTTTCCACAGTATTCATGTTCCTAACTCGTATTCTGAAAATGTTGTGCTTACTACATTATTATGGAAGGGAGAAAGAATAGAATCGTATATTCATCATAGCCCTAGAGCTCTTACATAGAAGAAAAGCTTTATGGAGAAAGTACATAATGTGGATACGAGAAATATGAAATATAAAATAAACACTCCCCCTCAAGTTGGAGCATATATGTCTATCATGCTCAGCTTGAAAGAGCAATGATGAAAAGGAATTCTTTTTTTAAGCACCAAAAAAAGGGGGATACACTCAGCGGTGTTCACCCCAATATATTAAAAAATAAAAAGGATGTACAGAACAAAAGAAAAACTTTACAAAGAGGCAAAAAATCCTTCAACAAGGCAAAGGAAGGAGCAAGAATTACCCGCCTCCCCAATCCTCCACCAATCTTGCACCACGGATAAGCACGTTCTCCTTGTAAAATCGCTGGTTAGAGAAGATGGCCTCATTCCGCCCCAGCCATATCGACCACAGTCTCGCCACCGGAATTAACAAATCTCTTGCACCTCTACTCCTGTTAAGAAACAACGAGTCACAGAAAGCCACCACGTCGTTCGTTCTCACCCAATTCACAAGCGGATCGTCCCACACCCCCCTCACCGTGGGGCATTCGAAGAACAGGTGGTCAAGAGTTTCCTCCCCTAAATTGCACAACACGCAAAGGTTGGAAACATTCGGCAAGAACCTAGAGCATCGATCTCTCGTCAAAAGCCTCCTCCTGCGGAAGAGACATAAGAAGAAGCCAATGCGCAAAGGTAATTTTAGCTCCCAGAAAAAGCCGCAATCCCGAACTAGGAGGTCAGATCGCACGGGCGGCGCGAATGCCACTGCCCCATAGGCCTTACGTGTCGAGAATAAGCCGTCCCTCCAGACCCAATGGTCCCGCCCAGCGGAAGGTCCGTTAGCACCACCGAGGATGTCAAGCAGAGACATAAAGCCACCAAGCCTCTGCTCCGAGAAGTTCTCCCCGAATCGCGGGCACCAAGACCCATTCTCCTAACAAGAGGCAACAGACGCATCCTTATCATCAGCCAACGCAAACAACCTAGGGAACCGAACACTCAAGGGATCTCCACCCAGCCAATTGTCCTTCCAGAATAAGAATGATTCTCCATTCCCCAGCACCGGCTTGAAGCACGCCTGATACCTCACGAAGACCTCCTGCACACCACGCCAGAAAGGAGATCGAGCACCTACCAACCCCACCCTCTCCACCCCTGCCCTACCCACCCCATGGATCTCCCGCAACACTTCAATAAAGAAATTTCCACCCTGACCCCAAACCCTACTCACCCACTTGAGGAAGAAAGCGTCATTAACCATCTCCAGCCGCCTTACACCCAATCCCCCCTCGAGCTTCCCCCGGGTTACCTCTTCCCACGCCACAAGGTGGAAACCACCCCCCGATTCACCATTTTTCCCCACAGAAATCTACGCATACAAGCCTCCAACCTCCTACGAACCCCGACCGGCAACCGATGACTCGCCAAGAAGAACACCGGGATAGAGGAGAGAACAACCTTGAGAAGAACAAGCCTCCCACCCTTGGAGAGAAGCGTCGCACGCCACCCCGCCAGGCGCGCCTCCACCCTCTCGACCACCGGGATCCAATCCCTAGCTCTAGCCCTCCCAATAACCAACGGAAGACCAAGGTACACCAAAGGAAGCTCGCTCGGGGTAGACCCCAGGATCCGACCACACTCAAGCACCATCTCATCCGACATACGAAAGGGAATAACCTTAGACTTGGTCCCATTCATAAACAGCCCCGACATCTCGCTAAATAAATCAAGGGTCGCCGCCATACCAGCAACCTCCGGAGGGCCGCCCTCAATGAAGCAAATGGTATCATCAGCGAATTGAAGCAAGGGCACAGAGAGGCCCCCTTTGGAATAGCCCTTCATCAGTCCAGCCTCGATGATCCTATCAGCCATACGAGCCAGAACGTCCGCAGCCACGACAAAGAGGAGAGGGGCCAGGGGGCACCCCTGGCACAGTCCCCGCCTAGGCTGGATGAATCCCCCCTCCAAACCATCATTAACCAACACCGAAAAGGACACCGTGGTCACACAACGCCTCATCCAAGAAATCCATAGCTCAGGGAACCCCCGCCTCCTGAGAACCGACCATAAGAAGCTCCAATCAAGGCTATCATAAGCTTTGGGAAAATTAATCTTCCAAAGCACACCTTGCCTCCCCGAGTTTCTCCAATCGGCCACCATCTCCGAAGCCACCGCAATACAATCAGATATTTGCCTGCCCCGAATAAAAGCAGTCTGGATTGGAGAAACAATGGAATCAAGAACCTGAGCAAGCCTTCTAGCCAACACCTTAGCCACAATTAAGTATATGGCATTAGACATCGAGATGGGGGCGGAAGTCCCCAATATCCTCCGCCGCAGGCGACTTCGGAATCAGTAACAATATGACCCTGTTGATTCGATCGAATCCCGCATTCCCATTACAGAACTCGGAAACCATCTCAAAAACATCCTCGCCCACCACCTCCCAGAAATCACGATAGAAAGCAACAGAGAACCCGTCTGGCCCCGGGGATCCATCATCATTTAGCTCCCACACAACAGCCTTGGTTTCTTCCAAGGATATCGATCTAGTCAACATCGTGCAGTCCTCCTCCGAAACAGTAGGAGCCCCAAGCCCCAGCCACCTCCAAGTTCTCTGGGGGCGTCCCGCCATGAAGCCCCTGAAGTGCTCCACAATTGCACGCCCCATCTCTCTGTCCCCCTCAAACCTCGCTCCACCAATGGAGATAGACCGCAACATATTGTTACGCCTCCTACCACTAGCCACACGGTGAAAGAAAGCCGTGTTCGCGTCACCATCTTTGAGCCACTTCAATCTCGATCGTTGCCGCCGTTCAGTAGAACGTTTCTTGTCCTCCTCCATAACACGCTTCTGCGCACTTGACCGCACACAGAGCTCATCAGGCGTCAGCTCCCGATCGCTCTCCAACACATCGAGCTTCGCAATAACATCCCCCGCCTCATCCCTAACCGCCACCCTCGCCGACTTGGAATCCCTCTTGAACAGAGCCAGCCTCTTCCGCAAGGACACAAGTTTCTGACATAGCCTGGTAGCCGTCGAGCCCATAAAGCAAGATTGAGCCCAATGCTCCGAAACAACCTCCTTGAAGCACGCCTCCTGCAGCCAACACCTCTCGTATCTAAAATGGCCCCTTACCAAAGGGGCCTCGCCAGAGTCCCAAAGAATTGGCGAGTGGTCCGACAAGGATCTGGGTCTAAAAGAAACCAAGCAACAAGGGAACAATTCCATCATCCTCCCAGAAGCCAAAAAGCGATCAAGCCTAGAGCGGGAATTATTGTTCCTCCAGGTGTAAATAATATCCCTTGCCACCAGGCTTTCCAAAGCCAAAGAGTCCACAATCTCCGCAAAAGGGGGGAGCCCGGATCGCGGCCACCCCTCGACCTGAGTGATGAACCTCAGTTTCATCATCTTTATTTTCTATAATTAACCCCCTTGCTTAAAGTTTTGTCAATAAAACCCAGTTAATGTCCTGTAATTAACAGAGTCCTAAATAAATTAAAAATCACAAAAAAAAATGACAAAACAAAAATTCGTGGTATTTTTAGACTTAAAAATACCCTCAAATATATTTCGGGCCTTTGTTTGATTTCATCTCCAGTTTTGGCCAACATGAAACTTGTAGATCTCGTCAAGATCTACAACTTTCATGTTTTGAATTTTCTCAAATTCGACCATCTAGGCCTTCAAACGTCAACTGGAAGATCGAATAAATCTGATTGGGCCACGTGGCCCATTCTAGGGGCGCCACGTGGCCCGCTACCTCTTGTCTCATCCGCCATTACCCCTGGTCGTTGGATCTCGTTCCAAATCCAACGGACCTGTTGTGTCCACGTTCCGCTCTCTTCTCAACCGCTCGATTAGCTCCAGGCTCCCATCATCACCATCCACCAGCGCCCTTCCCATCGTGTGCCACGTGTCACCTTCTGGTCCTTCCGATCACACCTTCATCCGGCCATCTCAGCCGATTATTCCTCCCATACTCTCCACCCTCAGATCTTCTCCGCCTCTTGATCATAGCCATCCGTTCGCGCCGCTCCCTTGGCACGACACGTGGCTGCTCTGCAGCCCTTCGTTCGCATCGCCCAGGTCCCATCTACACCGTCCTTCCGCGCCTAAATGCCCGCCGTTGGATCTCCAGATCCAACGGCCAGCGGTCGTCGTCAACCTCCGGACCCCTCTTCCCCACGTTCTCCACCTCGCGTCAACCGTTCGCCCTTTCCTTTTTCTCCGTCACCTCAGTCGACTCCGCCCATCGCTAACCACCTCTCGGTCTTCCCCACTCTTCCCTCTCCCTCGCGCACTCCTCCAAGACCCACGTCTACCATTACCAGCTCCGCACTTCGCCTCTTAAATACACCACCCTCAACCTCCGATACTCTTGTCCATCAACCAAGGGGTTGAGGCCCAACCCTCCATCTCCTCCCTGTGACAGGGGGAGGAGCTCGGATTGAGCGACAACGACCTTCTTCCCCGATGAGACCCACCGCCGATCACGGCGGTGCTGCGGAGGCGCCAGCCCCGCTCGAGCTCCGAGGAGTAGCCGACCTCGACGTGCGACGACCCGAGCATCAGCATGATGCTCAGCCCAGGCCATCCTCTCCATCTCCGGCCAGGTAAGTCCTCTGATCTTCTCTTGTTTTTCTTTTTATTTTTTTTGCATGATTTTCGAAGCCTCTATGAATGCTACCCCGCTCCACTATCCACCCATTTAGCTTCGCCATCACTCCACCTTCCTCGCCGAATCTTCCGATCACCACCCTCCTCCGTCGCGACCCCTATCATCCCAGGCATTCTCCTCCGTCGGAGGCGGAGGAGAACACACCAAGGGCCCCACTTCTCCGCCCATTAGGCCCGTCACTCACCTCAGCTCGCACGCACACACGCCGCTAACCACTTTTGCAGGTTTACATCCGTCATTGGCCGGACTTCGGGCGGAGCTGATCCGCCTCCGGCGACCAAGTATCGATCGAGCTTCTCAGGTGCTCCCGCGTCTTCTCCGACCTCAGACCTTCATCGCCAGACCTTCAGCGATCTTCCACGAGCTTCACCGAGCACGGCGAGGCGCGGCGGAGCTCCAGGCCTTTCGCCGAAGCTCCAATCGCGCCACCAACCATCGAGGTGGAAGGAGAAGCCGCTACCGTTGGATCTCGCCCCACGGCGGAGATCCAACGGCCCTGGAGGAGCCACGTCGCCCGTCCCGGAGCGCGGAGGCTCGGTGGGACCGAGCCTCGCCCGAGTCAACCCCGAGCCACCACGTGGCCCGAGCCACCTGCTACGGCTACCTGAAGCAGCGCCGAACCTCGCCCCCCACTCGAGCCTGAGCTCACGTGCCACCCGCACATGGGTCTGGGCTTTTTGCATCGGCGCCCTCGCACCTTCCGCATATTACATCCAGGTCCTGACACCACGTGGCAGTCCCCGAGACCACTCCGAACCTCATTGCCACCAAGCCTGGAGGCTCGTGTACGCCGAGCCAGCCCGAAGCAGCAACGAGCCTCTGCCGAACCCGAGCCACCCTCCGAGCCTGGATGGCGCGTGCATAGCACGTGCCATCTGGGTAATTTACGCAGAAGCCCTGCCGACTTCTCCAAATTGCAAACGGGTCCAGATCACGTGCAACCCAGGCGCCCAGTGGGAATTTTGTACTTTGACCCTCGCGGGTTTTAGTATTTGCAAAAATATCCCTGTGCGTGAGGGTAATTTACAGGGAAGGCCCCTCTCCTTATTTTTTATTACATTTTAGTCCCTCTCAGGGACCAGTTTGAAATTTTATTTCATGTTTTCTTTCAGTTTTGCCCCTATTTTCTTTATTGTATATCTTGAGCCTCGTATGTCCGATTGAGGTGATTTCAGTTTCATTTTGAAGCTCTTTTCGTCATCTTTATTATGGCATGCTTAGAATTCCACTTTGACACTATGATCTGTAATGCTCTATTTAGTTAACTAACTGCCCTGATTTCCTTGTTTCTCATGCCTACTTGCTATATAAATGAAAATTGCTTCATTATTTGATTCTGATTGACTCGTATATTTTATGGCTTAAGTAATGATCATTTCGGGCATATTATTTGCATTGCATTTCCTAGCATTTATCTGCATTGATAAAAAATAAAAAAAATACATGTCTCTTTTTAATGCTTTGCCTTGTTGTGTCGTGTCTGCATTAATTTGACCTATATTGACTTTAACTCAACACTTAGTTAAATAGACTCAAATCCGATTAATACGAGAGAGGCTCGTGTCCCTGAGTTCGACCTTGGTTTCTTGCCAAGTAAAATAAATAACGACCATCGCATTCTTATTTGACATATATCAATGAGGTGGTCTCTTTGATGACCAAAATCGGCCCGACTACGATGATGATTCCGAGTGCTAAAAACACTCTCTTAAAGGACCGATTTTGCGGTTCATCAAATGGCGCCGTTGCCGGGGACACGGCTCATCTCTCATATTTTTTTTGGAATTTTGTTTGTTTAATTCAGTGTCATTTTTTTATAGGTCAATTTGTCAATTCATTGAGCATCGTAAAATTTTCTTCTTTATTGATCTCTAATCCTTGTATTCTGTGGCAGGGCCCTTGGTGTTCAAGGAGGCGAGAAGCCGATGCTTCCCGCTGCGAGGAGCCGCAGGAGCATGCTTGGAGCAAATAAGGAAGAAAGAAAAAAAATGTGTCTGGCATTTTATGTTTACATGACTTGTGATAATTTGTCTTTTACAGCGGTCTTCGATTGAAGACTCGTGAGTCTATTCGAACGAATATGGTTGTGTGGGGGTCGTCCCCACTAGAGTGTCGACCTAGGACTAGGCACGCGGCTCTCCGAGCTCATTTTATTTTTCATATTTTTATGTGCTTGATTGTAGGTAGGACACACTAAATGATAGACGTACATAATCTCGCATCACTTAGCTAAAATTAATGAAAATCAATCACCGCTAATAGATGCATGATTAGGTGCGGCTTTTTTCGACTTGCATACATGTTGGATTTGATTTTCAAAACAGCCCCAGTTTTCACGTGTTTTTGTCAAATCACTGCATGATTTTTCGCTTAGCCTAGATCGCGGTTTTTATCGAATACATGTTTTTCTCGGTTTCGTTTTCCTACCTTGATCACCTAGGTTAAATGGAAAAAGGGAATGAACGGTAGACGATGACTTCTTGATTTTGTGCTAACCATAAATTCAGTGATAATCTAAAATAAAATTGGGACTGTTAATTGCAAGTCAACCAAAAATGGAGTAAAATTCGGTTTTGGGAGAGCAATACCCTCGCTTACGCAATGATTTTTACTTCACATCTTTTCTTTGCGTAAAAATTAAACGTTTTATCACCAATAAAACCGACAAGATAATAAACCAACATTGTTTGGTTTCATGTGTGAGTTGGTGAAACTAAGGGTTGGCTTGCTTGATTGAGCCATGTTTGATGCGACACACACCCCAAAACCGACGTCACTCCATTTCATCTCCAAAGATTCAACCGCTCACTTGTAGATCCAGTCCTCTTCTTCGTTCACCTTGGTTCCCTCCCAACATCAATTCTCATCTTTATACTTAGGCTCATCTCAGCCTAAGTATAGGGGGGACCCGAGTCCCTGTGATTTCTCTACTTATCTTTTCTTGCCTTTATACTTAGGTTATTTCTAACCTAAGTATAGGGGGAGCCCCCTCTAAGTTCCCGTATATTCCTATATACTTAAATGGACCTATATGAGGACATAGCAAAGTTTACGGATAGGGGAGTATACCGTATGTACACTTTACTTACTTAGCTATAATCTGAAAATTTGAAAAATTTAAAACTTTTTGGCTAAGGTAAAATTCTTTGGACTAAGAGAGCTCAAATGATTTCACGGCTTTTTCATACTATGTTACACTATTTTCGATAAAAATATTTTTTGAGAATGATTTTAAAAATGAGATTTTCTTGTTTTGAAAAAAATCTTTTTGAAAATATTTTGAAAATCTTTCATTTGTGTGACATGGTTTTGAAAATCTTTTATCAAGGAAAGTTGAGTCTAACCTGTGTTTTAACTTTAAAAACTAAAATCCATAAAAATGTGCAAAATTCAAAAAAAATGTTCTTGAATGAAGGAGTTGGATTAAACCTTTACACTTACACTTTCACCCAGGATCTAAAATGTTCAAGGAAGCTTGATTTTTGAGGTCTTTGAGAATTTAGGTTAACCAGCCTTAGCCATCAGGGTCATAGACTTAATCATCCACATTCCCCTAGGTTTCTAGATTTGCATGCTATATTCCATGCTTAGTCTCAGACAAAAAGAATATGATTAACACATCACATGCACGACTGCTGTTTTTGATTGAGATGAGTTGATTTTTCACCTGAGGGATTGGGATGAGGAAGTCGAGTTTTGGATTTGATCTAATGATGCTCGAGGATGGGATAAAATCTTTGAAGGCTTCAGGAAACCTGAGTGTCAGCAATTTAGCCAGTATGAGAACTTGGTTCTTATACTAATCTCTTGATATTTACCTAAGTGCCTGGGTGTGATATAAATAAAAAAAATTGTTGATCAGTGTGCGCCAACTCTTGGTAAAACCAGTGGAGCTAGCCAAAAAAAATACTACAAAGCAATGAAATTTCAAAGAAAAGCTCTCATTCCACAAAGTTACATATCAAAGAGCTTCCACCAAAGGCGAGCGCTCCCAAACTTTTCAAAGTGTCCACTTGGACCACCGCTATTAGGACCAGGAGTCGGGCTTGCACCAAAAAAGGGCTCTGCATCGTAAATGCTACAAGTCTGGGTGTCGAAGGTACGATAGGTACTCAAAAGAGACACACCTCGGTGTACTCCCAGGAAAACAAGTGCAGACGGCTCCAACTTCTCTTGACGGACGCACTGATCAACACCAAAAAAATGTGATGCGTAAAAAGGCACTAGAGAGAATCCTTGTTCCAATGAGAGGGAGAGAAGAATTGACACAATCCATGCCCTCCATTTCTGGCCTGCCATCTACATTTTCTAAGTCTGACAACTAAAGAGACGGTGGACTGAATGCAAGATTTGATTTATTCCCTAGTGCTGAGGATTGGGTCCTTAGGAGATTTTCTCGGACCAAGATTTTGGGTGACGAATTGACTCTACTCTCAGAATTGCAGTCAACACTAAACTTCATATCCTTTAGCTTATATGTACATCAGAGAGAGTCTAGAGAAGTAGAGGAATTGGAAGCCTCTTGATTAAGGCTGGGTTGAACTCTAGAATTTTGGATCTCTAAAGTCGAGTCGAATTGATCAGATTGGATCCTGTATTCACATGCACAAGGGGGTTAATCCAACTTAGTCATTCTTTTTGATGCTCGAGGACGAGCATAGTTTAAGTATAGGGGGGTGATGAACCTCAGTTTCATCATCTTTATTTTCTATAATTAACCCCCTTGCTTAAAGTTTTGTCAATAAAACCCAGTTACTGTCCTGTAATTAACAGAGTCCTAAATAAATTAAAAATCACAAAAAAAATGACAAAACAAAAATTCGTGGTATTTTTAGACTTAAAAATACCCTCAAATATATTTCGGACCTTTGTTTGATTTCATCTCCAGTTTTGGCCAACATGAAACTTGTAGATCTCGTCAAGATCTACAACTTTCATGTTTTGAGTTTTCTCAAATTCGACTATCTAAGCCTTCAAACGTCAACTGGAAGATCGAATAAATCTGATTGGGCCACGTGGCCCATTCTGGGGGCGCCACGTGGCCCGCTACCTCTTGTCTCATCCGCCATTACCCCTGGTCGTTGGATCTCGTTCCAAATCCAACGGACCTGCTGTGTCCACGTTTCGCTCTCTTCTCAACCGCTCGATCAGCTCCAGCCTCCCATCATCACCATCCACCAGCGCCCTTCCCATCGTGCGCCACGTGTCACCTTCTGGTCCTTCCGATCGCACCTTCATCCGGCCATCTCAGCCGATTATTCCTCCCATACTCTCCACCCTCAGATCTTCTCCGCCTCTTGATCATAGCCATCCGTTCGCGCCGCTCCCTTGGCACGACACGTGGCTGCTCTGCAGCCCTTCGTTCGCATCGCCCAGGTCCCATCTACACCGTCCTTCCGCGCCTAAATGCCCGCCGTTGGATCTCCAGATCCAACGGCCAGCGGTCGTCGTCAACCTCCGGACCCCTCTTCCCCACGTTCTCCACCTCGCGTCAACCGTTCGCCCTTTCCTTTTTCTCCGTCACCTCAGTCGACTCCGCCCATCGCTAACCACCTCTCGGTCTTCCCCACTCTTCCCTCTCCCTCGCGCACTCCTCCAAGACCCACGTCTACCATTACCAGCTCCGCACTTCGCCTCTTAAATACACCACCCTCAACCTCCGATACTCTTGTCCATCAACCAAGGGGTTGAGGCCCAGCCCTCCATCTCCTCCCTGTGACAGGGGGAGGAGCTCGGATTGAGCGATAACGACCTTCTTCCCCGATGAGACCCACCGCCGATCACGGCGGTGCTGCGGAGGCGCCAGCCCCGCTCGAGCTCCGAGGAGTAGCCGACCTCGACGTGCGACTACCCGAGCATCAACATGATGCTCAGCCCAGGCAATCCTCTCCATCTCCGGCCAGGTAAGTCCTCTGATCTTCTCTTGTTTTTCTTTTTATTTTTTTTGCATGATTTTCGAAGCCTCTATGAATGCTACCCCGCTCCACTATCCACCCATTTAGCTTCGCCATCACTCCACCTTCCTCGCCGAATCTTCCGATCACCACCCTCCTCCGCCGCGACCCCTATCATCCCAGGCATTCTCCTCCGCCGGAGGCGGAGGAGAACACACCAAGGGCCCCACTTCTCCGCCCATTAGGCCCGTCACTCACCTCAGCTCGCACGCACACACGCCGCTAACCACTTTTGCAGGTTTACATCCGTCATTGGCCGGACTTCGGGCGGAGCTGAGTTCTAGAGCTCCGCCTCCGGCGACCAAGTATCGATCGAGCTTCTCAGGTGCTCCCGCGTCTTCTCCGACCTCAGACCTTCATCGCCAGACCTTCAGCGATCTTCCACGAGCTTCACCGAGCACGGCGAGGCGCGGCGGAGCTCCAGGCCTTTCGCCGGAGCTCCAATCGCGCCACCAGCCATCGAGGTGGAAGGAGAAGCCGCTACCGTTGGATCTCGCCCCACGGCGGAGATCCAACGGCCCTGGAGGAGCCACGTCGCCCGTCCCGGAGCGCGGAGGCTCGGTGGGACCGAGCCTCGCCCGAGTCAACCCCGAGCCACCACGTGGCCCGAGCCACCTGCTACGGCTACCCGAAGCAGCGCCGAACCTCGCCCCCCAACCGAGCCTGAGCTCACGTGCCACCCACACATGGGGTCTGGGCTTTTTGCATCGGCGCCCTCGCACCTTCCGCATATTACATCCAGGTCCTGACACCACGTGGCAGTCCCCGAGACCACTCCGAACCTCATTGCCACCAAGCCTGGAGGCTCGTGTACGCCGAGCCAGCCCGAAGCAGCAACGAGCCTCTGCCGAACCCGAGCCACCCTCTGAGCTTGGATGGCGCGTGCATAGCACGTGCCATCTGGGTAATTTACGCAGAAGCCCTGCCGACTTCTCCAAATTGCAAACGGGTCCAGATCACGTGCAGCCCAGGCGCTCTGTGGGAATTTTGTACTTTGACCCTCGCGGGTTTTAGTATTTGCAAAAATATCCCTGTGCGTGAGGGTAATTTACAGGGAAGGCCCCTCTCCTTATTTTTTATTACATTTTAATCCCTCCCAGGGACCAGTTTGAAATTTTATTTCATGTTTTCTTTCAGTTTTGCCCCTGTTTTCTTTATTGTATATCTTGAGCCTCGTATGTCCGATTGAGGTGATTTCAGTTTCATTTTGAAGCTCTTTTCGTCATCTTTATTATGGCATGCTTAGAATTCCACTTTGACACTATGATCTGTAATGCTCTATTTGGTTAACTAAGTGTCCTGATTTCCTTGTTTCTCATGCCTACTTGCTATATAAATGAAAATTGCTTCATTATTTGATTCCGATTGACTCGTATATTTTATGGCTTAAGTAATGATCATTTCGGGCATATTATTTGCATTGCATTTCCTAGCATTTATCTGCATTGATAAAAAATAAAAAAATGCATGTCTCTTTTTAATGATTTGCCTTGTTGTGTCGCGTCTGCATTAATTTGACCTATATTGACTTTAACTCAACACTTAGTTAAATAGACTCAAATCCGATTAATACGAGAGAGGCTCGTGTCCCTGAGTTCGACCTTGGTTTTCTTGCCAAGTAAAATAAATAACGACCATCGCATTCTTATTTGACATATATCAATGAGGTGGTCTCTTTGATGACCAAAATCGGCCCGACTACGATGATGATTCCGAGTGCTAAAAACACTCTCTTAAAGGACCGATTTTGCGGTTCATCACTGGGACGATCCGAAGAGTGGAGCGTAACGTTGAAATCACCCCCGATGATCCAAGGAAGCCCCCCAAAAGCACAGCTCGCATCACGCAAATCATCCCAACGCTCGCGCCTCTTAATGTGACAGCAAGGCCCGTAAATGCAGGAGAAGGCGAAAGGCGAGGCAGACGAGCCCCTCACCAGCACAACCGAGATCATATGCCTGCCCAGAAGGCACGAACTGAAAGAAAACGCCGCAGATCTCCACGCAATAAACAAGCCCCCCGCAACCCCATCCGCATCCAACGATCTAAACTCATCCACTGCACCCGCACCAAAGGATCCTCAAAGAGCATCGTCAATCCCCCTCAGCTTCGACTCCTAAATAAGAGCAATATCACATCCCCATTCAGTTAATCTGGAACCCAACGCCCTTCTCTTATCAGCCTCCCCAAGCACCCTCACATTCCAGGAAAGGACTTTCATTAAGACAAATGTCGACGCCCCCCAATAGGACAGAGACCTGCCGCCTCCGCCACAGCATCTCTCAAAGTTGCACAGGAGTGGAGTCGCGAGGACCCCGCCCTCGATCTGCTCCTCCTTTGATATCTTTTCCCCGACCGCTTGTCAGGAAGGCTCCCTAGATCGCCAGCAACGTCCACAACCAATTTAATCCCCGCAGAGCTCGGAGAGGCATCAAGAGACGAGCCACCATTGTCGAGCAACATAGGGGCCAAAAAAGACATGCTGCTCGCACCCACCACCTTGCTCGAGTCTCCACCTAAGAAATCAGGAGGAACCAAAAAAGGTTGATTGCAGTCAGAGCGGTGAATCACATCCAAGACAGAGCCAGCCTCGTCCGAGGGGGCACAGAAAGCCGAAGTCGGGTCCAAGACCGAGAACGCCACCAACCCGCGGGTTACTTCCGCACCAGACCAAGATCCGATATCCCTAAACCCGCAACCGTCGATCGCAGGGTGACCCGACAACTGACTCGAGTACCGAATACGAAGCGCACGATCCACCTTCCACTTACGAGAGCCGAAGAGTGAATCAATCTCGTGTACCACCCCCTCAGACAAACCATCCTTTATCGAAAAGTTGCACGATACCCGAGTGAAACCCCCGAAGGGGCACGGGCAACCCAACAAAGGGGGCGACGCTTCGGAGGAATCCCCATGCAGCGCCACCTATCCACCAGAAGTTGAGGCGACTTCACCAACCGACGGGATCTCCGTCCTCGCAGGCCCGACCACCGGAAGAAGCGCCTCCTTGCGGCGGCGCCGGAGGCTCCAAGAAAGACAGCTCCACCGGGAAGCGGAATCGACCAACCTTCAGCGACTCGAAGAAGACCTAGCCCAGAGCTTCGTCAAGGAGGCTCCTGCTACACTCCAACAGAACCCTTGTGATCCTCCAGTCCAAACCAGGCTTGAAACCATCTTCCACGACCGCCAGAACCTCAACCCAACGCCGAAGAGCCTTGGCCAGTCCAAGAATCTTCCGAGAGAGGAATGGAACCCCTCTCACCTCCACAACACAAACTTCAACATTCGAGCAAGCTCCATCTGAAAACCGCAAAGGTCTCCACAGGACTTCTTCAGTAGCATCATGCGAAATCAGCCTTTCCCGCTGCTCCGGGGAGAGGCCACGAACACAGCATCGGGATTCATTCAAGACAACGTCCCCAATGAAGAGAGGACCCAAGAACCCATGCAAGCGAGAAAATCGCTCCATGCAATCCCTTTACGCAAGCCAATCCCCATAACCGACCCGCCAAAACCGACACCCTTCACAACCTTCCCATGCAAGGCACCCTCGTCGGGCCTCTCCCTCCCATGCAGAACCCCATCAGAATGGTCGAACCCCCCAACCTCCCTCAACTTCACATGCCCAGCAGGCAACTGGGACCCAGCCACGACCTGCGCAAAAGATCGCATCCCCACCCCTACAACAGGTGCCGACCACAGCGACGCAGCTCCCCTCCCCTCCCTTCGGTTGGCCGGAAGATCTTTCTTGCGGTAGGAAGAGGCGCCCGTACCAAACCCGAACCAGCAGGAATCCCTTCTGTGACCAATTCTTCCACACCCAAAGCATCTCGCAGGGAGCCCGCAATCCGACACTACACGCCCTCGCTCGCCGCATCGAAAGCACCGCTTACCAGGTTTCCTGTGAGAAACAAGTACCCAATCTTCACGCCCACCTTCACGACCCTTTGCTCCGACGACAACCTCCGCGCTTCCCCGCTGCACCGCCTTACATTTGACAGCGGCCCAACCCGCACGACTACCTTCCGCCGCGCTAGCCGAGCTCTCCATTCGGAAACGATGAGACTCAGAACCTTCCCCCGCAGAATCCTTCGGTCTCCAAGCAGCCCTCGCAATCCTCGGCGCATTCGATGTCCTCCCACCAACACTTGCGGTCGTCCAGTCGCCCTCGGAAGCTTCACCGGTCGCGCTCGGTCTCCACCAGCGCTCCATCAAAGGCTGATGAAAAGGAATTCTACAAGGGCTTTGGTGAAGATATAGCAATTTGGTCGCCTGAAGCAATGTGAGAAGTGGATATAAGTCCTTTTTTATCAGATCTCGAGGGTAATGGCGATCTACCTCAATGTGCTTGGTTTTTTCATGGAAGGCTGGATTATTGGCTATGAATAATGCATCTTGATTATTGCATTGAAGATGCATGGGAAGAGGCACCTCAATAGTTAGGTCAGTCAGGATTAGATCTAACCCACATCAGTTCCGAACTCCCTTGTGCCATGGCTCTATACTCTGATTCAACACTAGATCTAGCCACAACTATATGTTTCTTATGTTCCATGAAACCAGTGAACTACCTATAAACACAGTGAAGCCTGATGTGGACTTCTTATCCTTGGAGCACCATGCACAATCTGCATCAACACATCTTGTAATTGTAAGAGACGTGTCTCTTCTGAACAAGATTCATGCGCCTGAAGAAGATATCAGATCTCATAATCAAGCTAAATGCATCCACATGAACCTGCTTGGGTTGCTCCATGAACTAACTGACTCTACTGACTACAAATGATATATCAGGCCAGGTGATCGTGACATATAACAGTTTCCCTACTAGCTCTCTATATCTTCTCTTGTCAACCTCCTTAAATCCTCATCATAGAGCTTAGTATTAGGATCCATTGGAGTAATGGTCGGCCTACATCCCGGCATGCTTGTCTCAGTTAGGAGATCAATAACATACTTCCTTTGTGTCATCACCATGCCACGCTGATTCCTTGCAAACTCTAGGCCAAGAAAGTAACGCAGCTTACCAAGGTCCTTGATCGCAAACTGTTGTCCAAGGAAATCCTTAACTGCTTGAATGCCCGCTCATCGCCTGTAACAATGATATCATCTACATAGACAAGTATAGAAACCGTATCTCTCTGGGATCTTTTAACAAAAAGAGAGTGATTTGCAGTAGTAGATCTGACAAACCTATGTTGTTCAATCAACTCTGACAGTTTTTGAAACCAAGCCCTCAGACTCTGCTTTAAGCCACAAATTGCCTTGTGAAGTCTACACACCATATGAGACTCCCCCTCAGCAGCAAACCCTGGAGGCTGCTGCATGTAGTCTTCTTCCTGCAAGTCACCATAAAAGAAGGCAATCTTGACATCTAACTAAAATAGAGGTCACTTACGTACCACAACGATAGAAATAAGAATCTTCGGTATAGAGTGACAAACGACAGGAGAAAACGCATCTCGATAATTCAACCCATACGTCTGGGTGAACCCACGAGCAATAAGTCTAGCTTTGTATCTATCAACCGTACCATCGGCACAATGCTTCACTGTAAACTCCCACTTGCTCCCAACAACAGATATACCAGGGGGAGCATGTACAATACTCCACGTGCCACGAGACTGTAATGCAACCATTTCTTCTTCCATAACTAGAAGCCACTGATTAACATGCAATGCCTCATGATATGACAGTGGAATCTCCACAGCAGACAAGCCTACAACAAACTTCTGAAACTTCTCTGAGAGTCGTGTAAGAGAAACATGAGAAGCAAGGGGATACATAGTACATGTACGCCTCTGCTTATGTAGGGCCATAGGTATGGCAAGATCCTCATCCTCCTCAGTAGTGAGACCTGAACATATAAAACCTCTTGCACATCCTGTTGTAAATGCAAATCACCAGTGCCATCAGTAGAAACCAAGTGCTCAGGACATACCTGGAGCATGTTTGATTATGAAGGCACATGAGCACGAGGTTGGCGCTGGTAAACCTGTGGAAAACAAAAGGGGTACGACAAGTGGAAGTGGCGGTGATGGAGGTGGAGAAGATGGTGAGGAAGGTGGTAGAGCCCGGAGTAGACAAAATCGGAGATAGAGGCATGTATACCTTTTCTCCATACTCCGAAGGAATCAACTTAACACTTGCAGGAGAGAAAAACATAATAGACTCGAAGGAAGTGACATCCGCACTAACAAAATACTTCCTACGAGCAGGATCAAAACAACGACATCCCTTTTGAGTCATGGAATACCCCACAAAGACACACTTGATAGATCTAGGAGAGACCTTGTCATGACCAGTGTAACATCCATATTCTAACAAACCCGAACTCGTCCGATTTTGGGTCCAATGAACCCAAAAACGTTGTCGGTCAATACCAAACAACCTAAAACGACCAATTGATCATGAATCAAAAGTCGTTCGGACGAAATCGACCAAAAATCGGTCCCTTCGTAATGCGCGCCGTGAAAAAGCCGCGACGCAAATTCGGAAACCACGCAATGAACCGAGACCGTCATTAGATCCGATTCGACGATACAAAACCAACAGAATCGACCGTTCGTAAATCGGAGGTCGTTTGATATTTTTAAATTACAAAATTTAATCTTAAACAAAACCGTATCTAAAAATTTCGGGTATTCAAACCCGATCAAAAGTATATCAATATTATACTCATATTGATCGTTGTTATGGGACGATCGAATTGATATATTGTGCGTCAAAATCTAAGGCTTGAGGTACACATACGATCCATTTTAAGTGTGATAATATATATATATTACATTTTGATAAATAGGAGCAGACGGTGGTTACTGTCTACTGTCTGTCGGTATAAAAAAAATTATTATTATTAATCTGATTTTTTTATAACACTTCCTCCAGTTGTCTCTCCAATTACCATTCCACTTGGACTCCTTCAAATCCAGGTGGCAATAGGCAAGGGACTCACCTCCCTTATTTATATCACCAAACCCCCTAATATAAACCCTCCCAACTCCAACGTGAAGCTCACCTTCCTACCCTTTTTCTTCTATATCTCAAATCCAACGACAAAGGCTTTCTCTCTTTCTCTTTTAATTCATCAATTCTGCTCAAAGATCTCTTGCGTTCTCAGCCGAAAAGAAAAGCCCGACCTTTTCTTCCCAGTGAAGTGGCTGCCTGCAGCTTGGAAATAGCTAATTCAACCACATCCTGGAGATACGACCTTCATTGGAAGCCCAGAATTCAGCCCCAAATTCCAAACTTTGGACAAATTTGTTGATGTTTTGATAGCAGCTAGTGGAGCTGTTGCTTCAGCATGGTAGTAGCTGCTGATATGGCCGATTGAAGGTACCAATCTGTTACAATTGCTTCCAAGAAGCCTCCTGCCGCATGCAAGCATCCTCTCTTCCAATCTGGAAGACTTAGGTACCTCCTTCCCCTCCCCCTTGCTGCCATGCATGCTCATTTCACTTGATATATGTACATCCCTCTCCTCCTTTTGCTGCCATGCATGTATCCTATTACTCATCTCTTCATATCATTTATTTGTTCAAACCCAAATTAGACAGCATATTATATGGGTGTATTGACCAAAAGATTGATCTTCAATTCCCCAGGGAAGCTAAATGTATTATACAAGACACCTTGGAAAATAGTTATGGTTAAGAGAACATGCTCTGCTACATAACCAAAACAAATAATTGCTTATATATAGTATGTCTTCTATGGATCCTTAACCTCTTATGTGTAACAACACAATGATCATGACATATTAATAATTTACATACAGTTGGGGAGAAATCATCTTTTGCAATACTTCTCATAGATTGCATGATGAGATGTTTATCCAGGTTTTCATTTACATCATTTTATTTTGTTAAGTAAAGGAGAACAGTGTTATTATTAGGCAGAGTTTATTGGGGAAATTTAACATAGGGATTGGACGAAAGTATGTGTCGGGAAAGTGGTTATTTTGAGAAGTTGAGATGACTATTGTAGATGGATGAAAGTAATGAAGGGTTGTAGGTTTAATGTTGATAGTAGGTGGAGGGCACATGGTTGATGATATCTGTTTATGTTCTGCCTTGTGCAAGAACCCATTAGACTCCAAATGGTGTGGAAATATTTTTTTTTGTGAAGTTTGACAACTTGGAGATGGTTACCATGGATGATTATGATATGCCAGGTTATTACCTTACCCAAGAGTAAAAAAAAATAGTACCATCTAATTGATTTCTATTATTCACATGAACTGAATAAACTGCAACTGATAAGTTGATTTATTAATATTCAGCAACTTCTGTGGTCACTGTACCATAGCATTAAATTTTGAAAGTTGCTACATATTATAATCTATTGTATCATCTTATTGAATGTTGGCTAATTTAAATTAAATTACAATGGAGAAGTTGATTCATTAATATCCGGTAAAATTTGTTAAACCGAAAGAAACTACATCTGTTAAGTTGAGTTGGACATTTTAAATGTTTTAAAAGGATAAAAATTATGGCATTGCCTCGTGTATTATTAATGACGGTGAGCATCACAGACACCGGTATTTAGAAGATACAGGAATTAAGTACAATTAAGATAACATTATGGGGAGACACGTAGTTTTATGGTCTAAGATAGAAATGTCATAACTTATGTTCAGACTCCGTCACTGGTTGTAAGGATATTGGGTGCATTGGGATATTGGCTTATACATATAAATTCTTATAAGATAAATCACCACTTACCTTCAAGTAGACTATAGATTGACTATGGATTGATTAAGTGGATTACTCTTGGAGTATTATTCCATGTCCGTTAAATTTGAAATAAATAGATCCATGAAGGTATTTATAATAGTATAATTTATTATGGATTCGATCTATTTACGATCTCACATTATATATTTTTGTGAAATTGTGATATACTTGTCATGAATCAGGCAAGCATCGATGTTCTATTTATGACTGACCTTTATAGTGCCGGTCATAGTGAACCTTACACTAGACCGTGCGAGGGCGCGGTGACCCTCACCTGGGCGGAGGAAAGGAAGCCCAGTTAGGGCAGCGGCCGCTTAATGCGCGGGTCTAGGATCCCAGTCCCTTTTCGGTTTTTACGCGAGCTCGCAGTGTTTTTACGCCTCGTCGGGATCCCGACTTTAGACCAGTTCCGTTGACCCTGTTTTAGGATACCCAGGCGGGGGATCCTGGTTTTTCAGTTTTACATACGAGCTCGGTTGCCCGTTACCGGTCGGGTTGTTTTCTAGAGTGACTTTTCCTGGGAAGTCCCTCTCACCCGTCTCAGTGGCGTAGTTTGGGAGTAGACCTATCCCTCTATTGGACCGTCCTTCCAATTAGGGGGCGAGACGGAAGAGCCCTTTTGTTGGCTTCTTCACCGCTTGAGTTTTTCTTTCGTCAACAGACTTGGCGATTCTACATCCAGATCATCCATATCTACATCTATATCTACATCATCGAGAGTTACATCAGAGAGAGAGAGTTACAGTCATGGTTTGGTGGAAATCACAATTAAAATTGAGATAATTAGAAGTGACTATAATCAGTTTTGAAATCCCCATAAAGATCACAGTTAAGTTAAGTAAATGGAAGTAACTATAGTCTAATTCGAAATCTAATTAAGCTAGTGGACGTGTTGGGAACTTAGTTAGGATGCATTATACAACACCGCATGCCTACGGAGGCACCCCAACCCTAAGACTTTTCCCAAGTCTTAGAGTCATAGTGTGAGGTGTCACAAGAACCAAGACCACAGACTATCCACTAGACTTAAGAATTTAATAAATCATTATATCTTCTCATTTCATCTTTCCCATCATCAAAATTCACAAATATGATCTCTAGGTAATATGAGAATAAAATATACGTACTTATGATCAATGAGTTACCGTAGACATATGCTTATGTGGGAAATGTGGGGATAAGGGTGATCATGAGATGTTCTTACTAAAAATTTGGAAACCTTTTACATTTGCAAGTAGAATTAAATTTTAAATTTGAGTTGCTCATGCCTCTCTACTTGCTTTCTTTTGTAAATAATAAATGCCTGTTATTTTTATATAAACTTATGGGAAGTACCAGCACCCGCTGACTCCTTTTCTTCCTTGCACGCTTGGCAGGCAAACAGCCTGCTATTCAGTAGCAGTTCAGTAGCTATACATGGTTCCAGGAAACAAGGTCTATACCAGACGGTATGTGATTTTTGTTACAGTTTTTAATTCAATTGATATTGTAAAAATGCTTCTTCTCTTCAGTCGGTTTTTTGGGATATACTGTATGTACTGTCAGACTTTGTACATGTGAAATATATAGAAGTTAATGAAATAAGAATTTGGTGTCAATTGTCTCTATTAACTCGTGGTCATGATTGCGGATGTGAATGTCAGATGAAATTATTTCATTCGCGAAAAATTTTCCTATTTTTCTGTCACTTAATGCGATCTCATGTATATGAATTGTTGCGAGATGCGCGTAAACGGGTACCCGGATCCTCGGGGGTTCACATTATTGGTATCAGAGCCGTGGTACCCCAATACGCACATTCGCAGTATTTCAATTCCGATCGCATTAAGTTCTCGGATAGCGGCAGACTTCCGACTTGTCGTGAGTCCAAAAAGGGAAATATGACATTCAAATTCAATCACCACAGATGTCACCATTTTCATTAATTTTCATATTATATCCCAAGAAGAGAAAAGCATATATTATATTATCTGCGAACCATCGATTTTATGACTAAAAGTGGTTCTCATGTAGAGTCATGTCATCCCGACCAGATCAGGAGATGACTAACCAACTATCACACATACCGACTACTCTTATCGACCATTCCATATTCTAATTGATTATGGTATGACGCATTCTTTTCTTGCTTCGAGGCTACTAGTTTCTTTAGGTAAAGTCGCAGAGACGCTCTCTTCTCCATATCACATTTGAAGGCCAGGTGGCCAGTTGTTTACCATTTCTCTGATAGTCAGGCACTTGCCGTACTGATTGGCGGTCACAAGATGATCGCAGATTATCTACTCTTACAGCTTGATGAGTTCGAATTAATTTTGGGCATGGACTGTTTATCAGCTCATCATGCACTTGTTGATTGTTTTAGGAAGACAGTTGTCTTCAAGATTCCAGATTTACCTGAGTTTACTTTTGAGGGCACTATACATGACTCCACCATGGAGTACATTTCAGTGTTGCGAGCCCAGCAACTTGTTGATCAAGGTTGCGATTCCTATCTTGCTTTTGTTCGGGAGGTGTCTGATCAGGAGCCGATGATACAGGACATCCGATTAGTCTCAGAATACCCTGACGTATTTCCTGATGAGCTACCAGGGCTACCTCCTGAGAGGGAGATCGAGTTCGAGATCACATTGTTGCCATATACGCAGCCGATCTCTATGGCACCATATCGCATGGCACCAGCCGAGTTGAGGGAGCTGAAGGTGCAGTTGCAGGAGTTGCTTGACTTGGGATTCGTGAGGCCGAGCACTTCACCTTGGGGTGCTCCGGTTCTATTTGTCAAGAAGAAGGATGGATCCATGAGACTATGCATTGATTACCGGCAGCTGAACAAGAGAACGGTGAAGAACCGTTATCCCTTGCCACGTATCGATGATTTGTTTGACCAGCTCCAGGGATCTTCGGTTTTCTCGAAGATCGATCTTCGCTCAGGTTACCATCAGCTGAGGATTCACGAGTCGGATATTCTGAAGACAGCCTTCAGGACTAGCTATGGACACTATGAGTTTGTGGTGATGCCGTTTGGACTCACCAATGCACCTGCGGCTTTCATGGATATGATGAACCGTATCTTCCGTCCATTCTTGGACAAGTTTGTAGTGGTGTTCATCGATGATGTGCTCATCTATTCACGGAATGAATGGGATCATGCGAATGATCTACTAATTGTTTTGGATACATTGAGGGAGCACAAGCTATATGCCAAGTTGAGCAAGTGTGAGTTCTGGTTATCCCATGTCTCATTTCTCGGGCATATCATTTCTGGAGCAGGCATTACAGTTGATCCTGCGAAGATAGATGCAGTTATGTCTTGGGAGCAGCCCAAGACAGTCACTCAGATTCGGAGCTTCCTCGGATTAGCGGGCTATTACAGACGCTTTGTCAGCGGATTTTCACGCATCGTCCGTCCATTGACACGATTGACGCAGAAGGGAGTTCCATTCATTTGGGACAATTCATGTGAGCAGGCCTTCCAGACACTGAAGGAGAGGTTGACTACAGCGCCTATTCTTGCTCTTCCTTCAGGCACTCAGGACTATGCAGTTTACACAGATGCATCTGGAGAAGGCTTAGGAGCAGTGTTGATGCAGAGAGGACAGGTGATTGCTTACGCATCACGACAGTTGAGACCGCACGAGCGGAACTACCCCACACATGACTTGGAGTTGGCGGCAGTTGTCTTCGCTTTGAAGATCTGGCGCCACTATCTATATGGGGTGAACTTCGAGATTTTCAAAGACCACAAGAGTCTGAAGTATATCTTTGATCAGAAGGAGCTGAACATGAGGCAGCGCAGATGGCTCGAGCTACTGAAGGATTCTGATTGCACGATCTCTTACCATCCCGGTAAGGGAAACGTAGTAGCCGATGCACTTAGCAGGAGAGCACATGCTGAGGGTACAGCGAACTGGCTATACACGTGGGATATGCTTGCATCTTTGACTGATTGACATCCTCAAGAGAAGCGCATCCATTTCTACTGTCGTGCCTCCGCGATTCAACAGTTTGTAGGATGTATCGTCGACGGCCAGAAGACAGATCCATGGATTCGAGATAGATACATGCGCACCGTCAAGGACAAAGTTGATGATTTTGTTGTAACAGAGTCTATTTTATGTAAGGTAGGACGGGTCATTGTACCCAATGACGAGCAGCTTCGCAGAGACATTCTCGATAAGGCACACAGTTCACGGTTATCTATCCATCCAGGCAGTACGAAGATGTACCGTGATCTGCGTCGATATTTCAGGTGGGATGGAATGAAGCGCGATGTGGCTCTACATGTTAGCAGATGCATGACCTGTCAAATGGTCAAGGCTGAGCACAGGAGACTGCCAGGATTATTGCAGTCTCTCCCCGTTCCCGAGTGGAAGTGAGAGAGCATTTCTATGGATTTTTGTCGCAGGTCTGCCGAAGACGCCAGGAGGCCATGATTCTATTTGGGTCGTTGTTGATAGGTTGACCAAGTCAGCCATTTCATACCTGTCATCACGACTTACACTCCATCCAGGTTGGCCAAGCTCTACGTGCAAAACATCATCAGACTACATAGTATACCACGAGAGGTGGTGTCTGACAGGGATTCGAGATTTACATCTCATTATTGGCATCAGTTCATGTTAGCACTACAAACAGAGCTGAAGATGAGTTCTGCATATCATCCACAGACTGACGGGCAGAGTGAGCGTACCATTCAGACGCTTGAGGATCTACTTCGCGTATGCACTTTGGAGTGCAAAGGGTCCTAGAAGGATCATCTGCCACTGGTTGAGTTCACGTACAACAACAGCTATCACTCCAGTATTGGCATGGCACCTTTCGAAGCCCTATACGAGCGGAGATGCCTCACACCTCTCAGTTCGCGTGAGGTAGGTGATCATGCTCTCTATTCCGTAGATATCCTGGAAGAGACCGCGAGAGCTGTTGATCTTGTGAGACGGAGGCTTCTGATGGCACAGAGCCGCCAGAAGAGCTATGCAGACCGTCGGAGAAGAGATTTGGAGTTTCAGGTGGGAGATTGGGTATTTCTTCGTGTATCTCCCATGAAGGGAATACAGAGTTTCGGTTTTCGTGGCAAACTAGTTCGCGATATGTATGTCCGTTTGAGATTCTTGCGAGAGTGGGGAAAGTGGCCTACCGAGTAGCCCTTCCTCCACATCTATCAGTGATTCACGATGTCTTCCATGTATCCAACCTGAGGAAGTATGTGCATGACCCTCGTCACGTCATCAGTTACGAGAATCTCGACGTATAGCCTGATCTGACTTATGAGGAGAAGCCAGTCCATATACTTGACCGTGCTGTGAAGAAGCTTCGCAGCAAGGAGATTCCATTGGTCAAGGTCTTGTGGCACCGACATGGCGTCGAGGAAGCGACATGGGAGACCGAAGCCGACATGCGGGTAAGATACCCGCAGCTTTTCTGATGTAATCATCAAAACAAGCTTTTGTAATTAGATACATGATAAATATATGGCTTGTTTTCTCTTTGAGGTTTTTATGGGTTTAAAACCCTTTGAGGTTTTTATGGCCACATGGAACCTAAATAAAACACCTAATGACCTTGACTCGAGTCTCGAGGACGAGACTCCCTTTGAGGTTTTTATATTTGTAACATCCATATTCTAACAAACCCGAACTCGTCCGATTTTGGGTCCAATGAACCCAAAAACGTTGTCGGTCAATACCAAACAACCTAAAACGACCAATTGATCATGAATCAAAAGTCGTTCGGACGAAATCGACCAAAAATTGGTCCCTTCGTATTGCGCGCCGTGAAAAAGCCGCGACGCAAATTCGGAAACCACGCAATGAACCGAGACCGTCATTAGATCCGATTCGACGATACAAAACCAACGGAATCGACCGTTCGTAAATCGGAGGTCGTTTGATATTTTTAAATTACAAAATTTAATCTTAAACAAAACCGTATCTAAAAATTTCGGGTATTCAAACCCGATCAAAAGTATATCAATATTATACTCATATTGATCGTTGTTATGGGACGATCGAATTGATATATTGTGCGTCAAAATCTAAGGCTTGAGGTACACATACGATCCATTTTAAGTGTGATAATATATATATATATATTACATTTTTGATAAATAGGAGCAGACGGTGGTTACTGTCTACTGTCTGTCGGTATAAAAAAAATTATTATTATTAATCTGATTTTTTTATAACACTTCCTCCAGTTGTCTCTCCAATTACCATTCCACTTGGACTCCTTCAAATCCAGGTGGCAATAGGCAAGGAACTCACCTCCCTTATTTATATCACCAAACCCCCTAATATAAACCCTCCCAACTCCAACGTGAAGCTCACCTTCCTACCCTTTTTCTTCTATATCTCAAATCCAACGACAAAGGCTTTCTCTCTTTCTCTTTTAATTCATCAATTCTGCTCAAAGATCTCTTGCGTTCTCAGCCGAAAAGAAAAGCCCGACCCTTTTCTTCCCAGTGAAGTGGCTGCCTGCAGCTTGGAAATAGCTAATTCAACCACATCCTGGAGATACGACCTTCATTGGAAGCCCAGAATTCAGCCCCAAATTCCAAACTTTGGACAAATTTGTTGATGTTTTGATAGCAGCTAGTGGAGCTGTTGCTTCAGCATGGTAGTAGCTGCTGATATGGCCGATTGAAGGTACCAATCTGTTACAATTGCTTCCAAGAAGCCTCCTGCCGCATGCAAGCATCCTCTCTTCCAATCTGGAAGACTTAGGTACCTCCTTCCCCTCCCCCTTGCTGCCATGCATGCTCATTTCACTTGATATATGTACATCCCTCTCCTCCTTTTGCTGCCATGCATGTATCCTATTACTCATCTCTTCATATCATTTATTTGTTCAAACCCAAATTAGACAGCATATTATATGGGTGTATTGACCAAAAGATTGATCTTCAATTCCCCAGGGAAGCTAAATGTATTATACAAGACACCTTGGAAAATAGTTATGGTTAAGAGAACATGCTCTGCTACATAACCAAAACAAATAATTGCTTATATATAGTATGTCTTCTATGGATCCTTAACCTCTTATGTGTAACAACACAATGATCATGACATATTAATAATTTACATACAGTTGGGGAGAAATCATCTTTTGCAATACTTCTCATAGATTGCATGATGAGATGTTTATCCAGGTTTTCATTTACATCATTTTATTTTGTTAAGTAAAGGAGAACAGTGTTATTATTAGGCAGAGTTTATTGGGGAAATTTAACATAGGGATTGGACGAAAGTATGTGTCGGGAAAGTGGTTATTTTGAGAAGTTGAGATGACTATTGTAGATGGATGAAAGTAATGAAGGGTTGTAGGTTTAATGTTGATAGTAGGTGGAGGGCACATGGTTGATGATATCTGTTTATGTTCTGCCTTGTGCAAGAACCCATTAGACTCCAAATGGTGTGGAAATATTTTTTTTTGTGAAGTTTGACAACTTGGAGATGGTTACCATGGATGATTATGATATGCCAGGTTATTACCTTACCCAAGAGTAAAAAAAAAATAGTACCATCTAATTGATTTCAATTATTCACATGAACTGAATAAACTGCAACTGATAAGTTGATTTATTAATATTCAGCAACTTCTGTGGTCACTGTACCATAGCATTAAATTTTGAAAGTTGCTACATATTATAATCTATTGTATCATCTTATTGAATGTTGGCTAATTTAAATTAAATTACAACGGAGAAGTTGATTCATTAATATCCGGTAAAATTTGTTAAACCGAAAGAAACTACATCTGTTAAGTTGAGTTGGACATTTTAAATGTTTTAAAAGGATAAAAATTATGGCATTGCCTCGTGTATTATTAATGACGGTGAGCATCACAGACATCGGTATTTAGAAGATACAGGAATTAAGTACAATTAAGATAACATTATGGGGAGACACGTAGTTTTATGGTCTAAGATAGAAATGTCATAACTTATGTTCAGACTCCGTCACTGGTTGTAAGGATATTGGGTGCATTGGGATATTGGCTTATACATATAAATTCTTATAAGATAAATCACCACTTACCTTCAAGTAGACTATAGATTGACTATGGATTGATTAAGTGGATTACTCTTGGAGTATTATTCCATGTCCGTTAAATTTGAAATAAATAGATCCATGAAGGTATTTATAATAGTATAATTTATTATGGATTCGATCTATTTACGATCTCACATTATATATTTTTGTGAAATTGTGATATACTTGTCATGAATCAGGCAAGCATCAATGTTCTATTTATGACTAACCTTTATAGTGCCGGTCATAGTGAACCTTACACTAGACCGTGCGAGGGCGCGGTGACCCTCACCTGGGCGGAGGAAAGGAAGCCCAGTTAGGGCAGCGGCCGCTTAATGCGCGGGTCTAGGATCCCAGTCCCTTTTCGGTTTTTACGCGAGCTCGCAGTGTTTTTACGCCTCGTTGGGATCCCGACTTTAGACCAGTTCCGTTGACCCTGTTTTAGGATACCCAGGCGGGGGATCCTGGTTTTTCAGTTTTACGTACGAGCTCGGTTGCCCGTTACCGGTCAGGCTGTTTTCTAGAGTGACTTTTTCCGGGAAGTCTCTCTCACCCGTCTCAGTGGCGTAGTTTGGGAGTAGACCTATCCCTCTATTGGACCGTCCTTCCAATTAGGGGGCGAGACGGAAGAGCCCTTTTGTTGGCTTCTTCACCGCTTGAGTTTTTCTTTCGTCAACAGACTTGGCGATTCTACATCCAGATCATCCATATCTACATCTATATCTACATCATCGAGAGTTACATCAGAGAGAGAGAGAGAGTTTCATGGTTTGGTGGAAATCACAATTAAAATTGAGATAATTAGAAGTGACTATAATCAGTTTTGAAATCCCCATAAAGATCACAGTTAAGTTAAGTAAAGGGAAGTAACTATAGTCTAATTCGAAATCTAATTAAGCTAGTGGACGTGTTGGGAACTTAGTTAGGATGCATTATACAACACCGCATGCCTACGGAGGCACCCCAACCCTAAGACTTTTCCCAAGTCTTAGAGTCATAGTGTGAGGTGTCACAAGAACCAAGAACACAGACTATCCACTAGACTTAAGAATTTAATAAATCATTATATCTTCTCATTTCATCTTTCCCATCATCAAAATTCACAAATATGATCTCTAGGTAATATGAGAATAAAATATACGTACTTATGATCAATGAGTTACCGTAGACATATGCTTATGTGGGAAATGTGGGGATAAGGGCTGATCATGAGATGTTCTTACTAAAAATTTGGAAACCTTTTACATTTGCAAGTAGAATTAAATTTTAAATTTGAGTTGCTCGTGCCTCTCTACTTGCTTTCTTTTGTAAATAATAAATGCCTGTTATTTTTATATAAACTTATGGGAAGTACCATCACCCGCTGACTCCTTTTCTTCCTTGCACGCTTGGCAGGCAAACAGCCTGCTATTCAGTAGCAGTTCAGTAGCTATACATGGTTCCAGGAAACAAGGTCTATACCAGACGGTATGTGATTTTTGTTACAGTTTTTAATTCAATTGATATTGTAAAAATGCTTCTTCTCTTCAGTCAGATTTTTGGGATATACTGTATGTACTGTCAGACTTTGTACATGTGAAATATATGGAAGTTAATGAAATAAGAATTTGGTGCCAATTGTCTCTATTAACTCGTGGTCATGATTGTGGATGTGAATGTCAGATGAAATTATTTCATTCGCGAAAAATTTCCCTGTTTTTCTGTCACTTAATGCGATCTCATGTATATGAATTATTGCGAGATGCGCGTAAACGGGTACCCGGATCTTCGGGGGTTCACAACCAGGGGACGTATGATGAACAAAGGCAATTGACCCAAATACATGTGGGAGGAGGAAAGATCCTTCTCGGGAAACGCAAACGAGAATGGGATTTTCTCTCCCAACACAGACGAGGGCATATGATTCACCAGGTAGCAAGTAGTTAGAATCGCATCTCCCCAGAATGAATGAGGAGCACGACTCTAGATCAAGAGGGTCTTGGTAACATCCAAAAGGTCGATTAGAAAAAGAGCACGATACCATTATTTTTCATTATATTATGGTTAGAGAGAGGTATTAATAAATATGGACGTGATATAAATACATTTTTTTCAAAATTTAAAAATAATCCGTGTTACTTTTAGAACCTAAACATCTAATTATGCTGCTTATTGTCTTTTTTATCAACAATCCATGTACCGTCTTTATTGGGTCTGCATGCAAATGTTGATAAGATTAAAAGGAATGCCTTTCGATTTGATACTATTGTTTTGCAAACAAATTAATGTAAACTAAGACGAGTATCTTTAGCATTGCTTCAAGAGTTGTTTTATTCTATATTAATTCAGATCATATTAAAATTATTCATTCAATTGGACCACACTTATTCATAATTCAGTTCGGTTGTAGTCACTTTTGTAGATATTTTTTATTTTTAAATTAAAAATTAGGAAACTATGTAGATTCACATATACCCTGCATATTCTCCCACATACTGCTTAATCTCTATTCAGTCACATGTCCGAACGCATAAGCATACCGCTTTCCTGAACCCTGCATGAAAAAGTGACGCTTAACGTGTGTTTGTCAACACATGGCCCCATCACATGATCCAAAGGAAAATCTTTATCCGGATAGGTGTTCACGTGGTTTGTCCTTACAATCTGCCTCCACAATATCAGGATCAAAAACATTAGATTTTGACAAGGAAACATTTTTTTGATTGAAAATATCTCATTTACCCAATTGCAATTTGATCGCATGCCATCAACGGGGCACAACATCAGGCAAGAACTCCGACATGAGGATAAACTTCTCCAGCCTCATGTATGAAATGAAGCATGGAATGTAGGTTACCAAGTCCCATTTACCCAAGCCTCGTAATATCGATCCACGGATCATCAACCAATGCAAAAAGTCGTGGGAAGCATTCAACAAGCACCCAACCCTTTCGACCAATCAAGCCAAAACCAAAGTCGCTCTCATCCTCTTCTACGGGCTTAAAAAAGGTGTAATCTCGTAAAAACAGAATACACAACCTTTTAAACAGCAGAAGGCAGTCTTACTCTCCTATGCTACATTCAAATAAGTGAAACCTCATAGATCTTATGTAGAAGAAAGCACAAAGGACCCTCTCCCAAACCTTAAAAATCTAACCACCCATTTAGTGAGAAATGCCTTGTTCACCAAAACCCCTAAAACCCCCTCTAACAATGGATTGAGTCACCATAATCTACTCCATCAATGAGGTACATGCCTTTTAACCAGAGTTGGACCAAAAGAACTTCCTCATGATAGTCTCAAGACGCTTCCGGAAACCATCAGAATAATCCTTGAGGATAGGAAAATATAAGAATAGCAAATAACACAGAATGAAGGAGCACCGGTCTCCTACCCCTTGACAGCAAGACGCCTTCAAGATAGCTAGCTTCCACTCAAGCATCTCAATCAGCAATAACCAATCTACTAGATGAATCCTACCAGTCACTAAAGGTACCCTCATGTGTTTGACAGGTAAAGTTGCTCACGGAGTAGCCATCATCGCAATATACTTCTCAACCATCTTCACCAAAAGCATGAAGGGGACAAAAGTGAACTCGTACCGGCTCACCCGAATGCCTGAAAAGTCATCAAAATATCCATTACCACAAATAGCAAGCACGCCCTTCTGATTTTCCCCTCAACAATGAAAATGGTGTCAGCAGCATATTACAACAGGGAAGAGATATCTCCTCCCTTCTAAATCCATCAAAATAAGTTCCCCTTAACCGCATGGTTCATCGCATCGATGCTATCCACCACAATCACAAGGAGGAGATTAACCAAAGGATAGCCTTGTTGAATCCCCTTTTGGGAGTAAAAGAAGTCAATCGTGCAATCCACAACTCAGGAAACTTCTTCGTTATAAAGATGCCAAAATGAACCTCTAGTCCACATAGTCATTTTTTCCTTTCACTTATTCACAGCTCAGGGTTTACTCGTTCCAATACAGAACACTCAAGTGTGTGTGTGTGTGTCCCACAATATAAATGAAACAATTGCTACCCTTACTTGTGTTGATGACACCATTGTTATTGGTGATGCAATAGGGGAACAAGGATTCCCTCCATCTTAACCCATCAAAAGTGAATCGCATAGTTCATCATGATCGGTAGTATATGCCATAATCACAAAGAGAAGAGGAGTCAAAGGACAACCCTGTCAAATCCTCCTTTCGGATTGAAATAGATGCCCTTGTTTACATAGATGACACCACTGTCACAAATGATGATCTATAAGACATCGAGAAGACTAAGATCTTTCTAGGATCATTGTTTGATATCAAGAACATAATCCATATTCAAAAGTTCCTTGACATGGAGTTTGCCAGAGGTGACAGGGTTCTCATTATGAGTCAAAGGAATTTTGTTATTGATCTCCTTGAGGTTGGTATGATGAGCTGCAGACCTTGTTCTATCTATAGATCCTAATCTGAAGCTATACCAAAAGCAATGTTGCAGAAGTAAGTAATCAGTACTCGGTCGACAGGGTCACAGACTAAGGATTAATTGACACTCAGGAGAATAATCAAATTTAGTCGAATAGTAGACGGTTTAGAATTTTTTATTATTTTAAATATACAAATCAATTTTTAATACATACACTCTCATATATATTCATATATTTAACAATTTCATATTTATAAAAGCTAAAATAAAAAGCAATTATAGCAAAAGAAGAAAAAATGAAGCAAGTTAAGAATAAAATGTTTGCTACATAGCAAGAGCTAATGTTCAAAAAATTCTGACCATATATAGCAAGAGCTGCATAGCAAACAAACTAGATGTACCACATTTAACATAATAAACACAAAGCTAACCTTATATAAACTAACCAAAATGCAAATTAACAAGAATCTCAAGTTTTCACTCCTAAAAAACCATAACAAGTTTCTTCATTATGGAAATAGGGTAGAGCAACTTAGCAAACATCGGTGGTGGTGCATTCAACCCAGGTAGAAGTATAATATACAAAAAATCCAAAAGCAACAAAAAAAAGCATAACCAAGTTGCCGATGGATACAGGTGGAGAAGAGAGTTGCAAGTCGATGGCAAGGAATGCGCGTCAGAGGAGATGTTGACTCGTCGCTGGCGATGCGAAGGAGGGGTGGCGATGCAAAGGAGCTTAGGAACCATGAGGTAGAGCAACTAGGCGGAGAGCTCGGATTCCAAAAGATTCCGCGAGATGGGTTTGCGGGAGTGAGGGATATTGTCGAACAGCAGCCTCGAATCCCTCCCAATCTGGTTCTCAGATCCGAGTTTTTTCGTTCAAAAGTTTTATGTAAAAGTTAACATATTAGTCAGTCGACTAGGATGCAAGGGAGTTGATATCTAAAGATATAGAGAGCTCGTTGTAAAGCTATTTATGTGACTACTACTAGGCCTGATATTTCTTTTGACGTGAGTTGCATTAACTAATTTATGGCTCAGTCTAAATAGGTTCATATGGATGTTGTCATGACGATCTTGAGACATTTGAAGACTTCATTATGGAATGGCAAGTTTTTAGGAAAAGGTGTTCACTTGTCCTCTCTAGTTTCAATAATGACAACTATACATGTTGCCCAATGGATAGAAAAATCCGTCATAGATTTTACAGTGCATATTGGAGATTCCTGAATTATGTGGAAGAGCACTTGTCCTCTACTATTCATGTTTCCTTGCAAGAACAAATAACAATCTTTACTAAAGCACTCTCCAAAGGTCATTTTCAAGGTGTTTATTTAATTTAAGCATGACGGATATCTATGCTCCAGACTGATAGGAGTTATAATTGCCTCAGTGGTTCTCATTCTTTACTTTTATAAGGAACCTTTTGGGTGTAACCCTAGCCCTAGCACCCCATTGTATAAAAAGGCCTAGGGTACCCTCTTTTATTAAGAAAAATCATTCCTCTCTTTCTTCATAAGTTTAAATGGAAGAAACAACTTGACATGGCCAAAGAAAAATTCTATAATCTATCTTTCGTAAAAGGTCACCACTTGGCAAAGTAAGTAAGCAAGTACAAGTTTTTTTATGGAAATGGAAGGGGATGACTAAGCAAGTTCAAGCTATGTCTCAAGTAAGGGTTGCACATATTTTCTTATAGGGAAAATTTTTGATAATATGGTATGGCCTGCAAAGCGCCCAGCAAATATTGAAAAGTGTTAAGAAACAGGAAGCAGAAGCGAAAACATGGAAAAAGAATAAACATCAAAGAAGAACAGCGGGATTTAACGTGGAACCCTACTCCGTGAGGAGCAGGATGAAATCACGGGAGAAGCCCTCAAAGGGGCGTGTTATGCATTGCACTTTCTCAATGGATACAGGAGGTCTGGGGCTCCTTATATAGCCTTCCCAGAGCCTCCAAGTCCCACCACTGGACGATTTGGGACTAAACACTGGATGGGGTAAATGGATCTTCTCCAGGATCCATTTACCCTGCTACAACTCAATATGCACACATAACAAATACTCCAACACTCCCCCTCAAGCTGGAGCATGCAATGCTCAGCTTGGACAAACAGAAAGAAACTCAACTCAACGCTACAAGACACTACGGACAATATCAATCCAACGCGCACAACTGCTGCTGTCGAGGACGTTGCTTCTCATGCCGTGCAGGTGAGGAGGACGAACGGGCTGGAGTGTGGGTCTGCTAAATCTCCTCGTCGGAGAGCATACGCTCTGAACTGCTCTTGTCAGAGTCGCTGCAACTGGAAATGAGTTTCCTCGTCGGAGTACTCCGGCCCGTCACAATAATGTGGATAACTGCTCCATCTCTGAAAAGGGCCTAACTGAAAAGGAGTCGTGGTTGTGCAATCCTCGTCGGAGTCCACGGTCGCTGGAGAATGGAGTCTGAAACATCGCCTCGTCGGAGAACTGGGTCTCTCCCATCTGACTCATAGAATGGTGCACTGCTCTGGTGTACCTATGATACCACATGAAAACCCTTGCCAACATGGCATAGGGAATGGTCCTCTACTCTGGAGTCCCTATGGCTCACATGAAAACTCTGCCCTACAAAACAAGAAAAGATGGGGACCTCTGAACTGATGGCATACATGTGCTCATCTGAAAAGACCGCAAACTCGTGCGTGTCTGAAAATAATCTCTCTCTGGAGAACTCAAAAAATGGGCCTCTCAACCATGGAGTGCCACGAACTTGGACTCTGACCAATCTGTCGAGTATGAATCTATGCATCAAACTGGGACTTGGAATCTGAACTTCGAGTCTAGAATTGCGCATGAAAAATCTGAATTTGAACTGTAGAGTCTGGAAATCTGACTTGGTTTATAATCTGGAGTCTGAAAAATCTGGATCTGACTCGGACCTGTGACTCTACACATATACTCCCCCTTTCTCCCATACTGGTCGGAATGAAGACATCGACAGTTGGGAGAAGACAAGATAAATGGGGAAAACAAAACATGAAACTTGCGGTTTTTCATTTTTTTTAAAGCCGTCACATTTTTTGTTTAAAACCTTTTTTTTGAACCAACACTCGACCCACCTTTGGGCCCAAAATATGCAACATCCCCCCTCCTTTTTTTTCCTTCCCCTTTTTTTTTAAAATCAGGGCACGACCCACACGCTTACAAACAAAAACATTTTTTTTAAATGGCGCAAGGGGCTAGGGTTCCCATCAAATCGCAGCCCCCTCCCTCGATGGGGTTTTCTGCAATCACTGCCGCCTATGGGCTCTGCCTCTGCCAGTCTGGGAGCAGCGCCGCTTGGAGAAGCGAAGCTCGGCTGGGGGATCGTGCGGGTTTGCGGGATGGAGGGAGGAGCACCTCGCGCGGGGGATCTGGCACGAGGAGCCGCAGGGAGCTTCGCGCACATGAAGTCGATGGGGCCTCTGCTTTGGCGCATCTGCGTTGCTGCGTGCTTGGGGGAGATCGCAGGTGGCCTGCGGGTCCTGGAGCTTGCCGCCTTCTTGGGAGATTGAAGATGCTGCCTGGGTGTTGCCGGTGGGGCACCGCCAGGAGCGATGCGGTGCCCTAGAGGGCTTGACTGGGAGGTTCGATATGCGCCTGTAGCGGGTGCACCGCCTGTAGCGGGTACGGCGCCTGTACAGTCCTGGCGTGATGGAGATAGGGCTCTACCTGAGATGCACGCCTGCGTGAAGTGCACACGTGGGGTTGCGCGCTATTTTGGAGCATCGGCTGAGGCACACAAGGGGTCTGATGCTCCGTTGTGGGAGGTTGTGTGAGATGGGGGTTGCCGTCGAGGATTCGAGAACCGTTAGGGTGAAGGATATGGTAAGATCCTCAAGCGCATCACGGAAGCGTGAGTATCGTATCGAATACGATGAAGAACGACTAGTCGCACTAGTTGTTCTATGCAGCGGAAATTAAAATTTTTTCATGCGACGAAACCACATGATCCAAGAACACTTCTCGGATCGTTTCGTCTAAACCACAAACAAGTAGTAGAATTACCTCTTGAAGCGTGGTTGCGATCGAGTCTCTAAACGAAGAGACCTCCTGTCTCAAGTCCGATCCGACGGAGGAGACGCTTGCGAGCGCGGGGATGAATCGCGTGTTTCTCGCAATCCATGTTGATGATCCAAGCGGCGGATCTCCTGATCTCGACACACGAGATCCGACGTCTTCTTCACGAGCGAGACGCACCGAAGGAGATGGAGATCCACAAGCAAACGATCGGCCAGCATAACGACGATGCAGGCTGCAGCGGCGATGGAGACTCCCTCTAGGGCATCCATGGTGGACGGCCATGAGAGAGGAAGAGAGACGGCTGATGTGTAGAGAGAGAGACTTATGTTCTCTTGTGTGTAAAGAAGAGCAATGGGGCGCCTCTCCTTTTATAATATTTTGGGATCCATGGATCTCAATCCATGGGCAACACAAATCCAATAGCTCTCACTGATTGTGTTTCTTTTAATGGCTAAGATTTGTGTTGGTAAAAACTAACAACAATTAATTTAATTTAGATTAAATCTATACTGATAAATCAATATAAATCAATCCCAAATTAAATAAATCAAGCATGGAGATTATGGAATGAAGATTGCCTCCTTCCATAATATTGGATTTGGTGGCAATCTCATGTAAACTCATGAGATTACATTATTCCATGGAAATCTCCAAGATTTTCAACAACACTTGTTGTAAATTATTCTACAAAAATAATTGATAATTATTTTATGAATATTGCAATCTTGCCATTGGAAAATTGTGAATCATATTCACAACCCAAAATAAAATGTGAATTATATTTTCAATTAATTGTCCAATGTGAATCCAATTCACATCAACATTTAACTAACAAATGTAAATTACAAATAGCTCTCTCTTATATATTATAAATCACATTTATAATATATATGACTAATATGGATATTGCTATCCACATTATTCATATCCATGATAATTAAATCACATTTAATCATCTTGGATCTCTATTCTCGTGTGCCCAAATAATGTGAATCGCATTCATATTATTCACATCTTTGATAATAAAATCTCATTTAATTATCTAAGATAACTCTCTATATAATATGAATCAAATTCATATTACTCATGATAATTAAATCACATTTAATTATCTATTTTCTTAATGCTCGGATACTTTCCTGAACTCTTTCAAGGATAATGCGCTTTCTCCACGAATAATTGGAGATAAGGACAGGGCGATTGTATTGCTCCACGTATAGTGACTTGGATATTGAGATCATATCTCAAATCCAGATCGCAAGCCTCCCATAGATGCTTGATTAAATCAAGACCGCAAATCTAATCTTCTCATCGCATCTGAATCACATTCAGATCAATGTCCAACAATTGGACCAAGATCAGATTACTTCTTTACTGAGAGGAGTCATTAAAATCCAGACCCGTTTCATCACTCCCTAGGAATGGAAGCGTCATGGTTATACAATCGTTTATCATCACATCATCCTCAGGTATTCCCAATACATGTACATCCTGCATACTGGAAGTCACAGAATAAACCCGAAGTATTAGATCAACTTTACACTGTCTACTTCAGGGTTCTATCAGTAAGTTTCTCATTCGATCATTGGGAGTCGGTATCGATCATACACTTTCCAAAAGCGTATATCATACCTAGGTCTTGATCATATACTTTCTAAAAGTATATATCAAACCTACAAATTCAGTCAAGCTTCCAAAGCGAGACGACCGTGCACACGAAATTTGATTCTTCCCAATATCTCATGAGTGAGCTCATGCCTTCCGGTTCAATAAATGAACCTGTATGATCCCTTTGAGAGATCGTATTACTCATATGCCCTTATATGCACACCAGCGTGCCGGTGTATAGACCTTGGTTAGGTCATCAATGTATTGGTCTGCCAAATGTACATACTCAGACATATAGTAACACATCTGTCTCCGGTCAGAGGATGCGTACATGTATCGTGACAGCATACGATATAGGACTTTGGTTATCTCGATCTCGTTAAGTCAACTCTTTGACCTAACTAATCTGACACCTCTGAATCTCTATTCCTATGCAGAGGACCTGCATCAAGAGGTCGGTCGGATATCAGCCTAATTGAGAAAGGATTGACATCTCCTATTCAGGCTGGAAATCATCTCTTAACAATCATTTGACGGAGCTTGATGAGTCCTCAATCTAACTCTTTAGATATTCATCCAAGCACCAGCCTCTATGATTCAATAGTTGAATCAACAGTTGTATGATCATCAAGATGGCCATGGTACATAACCCTAATTGTACTAAGGGACCTATTACGCAAATTATTCATTCTTCATTTCAGATGGGGAATGATATTCACAATAACATTTATTGTATAATGGCTCGTCGTGGGCTCGCATGTCCAACATAGGGCTCGCGCCTGCAGCGTGGAGAAATGGGCACCATGAAGAAATCGCCGGAGCGCCTGTGGCTGCGCGGCGCCAAGGTAGCCTTCTCCCCGCAGGACTGGGGATATTAGGGCTTCTGCTGGAAGAGCACAGCGTTGCGATGGTGCGTGATGTGTTTTAGATCGTCCCACTTCTTTCCAGGACGAGGATTGCCATGGAGTGACCTGTTCCGCACCGCCGCACGGTGCTAGATGATGCTGTAACCCCAGGGTTTTAGAAAAACCCTCAACCATGAACAGATCTCCGCCTGGAGATCGATCTGAATGAAGGCGGAGATTTCCAGAACATATCTCGAACAATAACAAATCTAAAAGAATGAATCTCGAATCGAATTTTTTTTTTGAAATCCTCGAGAAACGAACCCGCTCTGATACCATGTTAAGAAATAGGAAGCGGAAGCGAAAACATGGAAAAAGAATAAACATCAAAGAAGAACAGCGGGATTTAACGTGGGACCCTACTCCGTGAGGAGCATGCATTGCAATTTCTCAATGGATACAGGAGGTCTGGGGCTCCTTATATAGCCTTCCCAGAACCTCCAAGTCCCACCACTGGATGATGTGGGACTAAACACTGGATGGGGTAAATAGATCTTCTCCAGGATCCATTTACCCTACTACAGCTCAATAGGCGCACATAACAAATACTGCAACAAAAAGATCAGTTTCTAATTTCGAAGAACAGAATAATACCAAAAAATTTTCTTGTAATGCTTCTCTCGCCAGCTATAGCATCCAGAAACAACTTATGGGCAGCATCTGAAGTTACTAAACTCAGATCGGAGAAACCCAGATTCGTCCTTAACATCTGAACTGTAGAAAAGTTAGTCTTTAAGAGAAAATAAATAAAACAGATTTGAAAACAAAATGTTATTAGTAATTCAGGAGAAATTGACGAAACCGCATACTATATGGCACCTTCTCTTCTATCCCTATATTAAGTAGGTGGTCCAGCCAAGCTTTCCAGCTTATCATATCAATTCGAGACAGAAGTCTGCACATGGAATGCAGAAATTATGAAGAAAGACATGCAAAAAATGAATGGAGCAGCTCGGAAATGACAGGAGACAAAATTATTCAACAATAATTATCACCTTTCTGGCGAAAATTCAAATTTCTTTCCATTAGGAGAGTTACTCGCATCCAAAAATCCTGATAGCTTACTTGGAACTACGCCGGACTCTCCAACAGCTTTAATTCGGAATCTTTTTCATCAGGAACTGTTCATTTTCCTCATTACCCAGTAGATATTTGACAGCATACCTTGAATGTAGATAAAATCTGGATCTTCAGTACTGATGTCATCGAAAGCGGAGTCCATGGAGCCAGCAATCAGCATCGATGGAGCTATCTTGTGCCTAGCATTTCTGAAATGGACAAAAGCATTATCAGGAGTTAAAAAATGGAAGAAAACTGGAATATAAGATGGTAGTCTTCTTCCAATCAGTCCAAGTTTGTTTCCGGACACTTCCTTTTCCTTTAGTGATTTCAGATAATGACCTTTATTTTCCTTATTTAAGAGATGGAATCTTGAGAATGGAAATATTTCCCTGCTTCACACCACAAACATACTTCAACAACGACAAAACATTCTCCCCACATTAAGTAGGGTTTGCTACATGGATTCTTTGCCTCCATTCAGATCTAATTTGGTTCATTCTTAGACTTAGATTTTAAGTAATCAAGATCAGTTCGGATAGTCTCATTTCAACAATTCTCGGCCCTCCTCGCTCTATCTTAGCCGGCTCAATGTCCCAAATCTCACATCTTCTAACTAGCGCATCACCAAACCTCCTTTGCAAATGGTGAAACTACCTTAAGTGGTTCTCTCTCATCTTATCTACAATCTGGGCTACACCTTTCTAATCACATCGCCCCCAAATCCGATTTTTATATAGGACCACACATCAATCTTAGCACTTCCATTTTAGCTATTGTCATTTTATGCACATGTCTGCGGTCTACCAGTCAATATTCAGATCCATAAAGCATAACATGTCTCACGGCTACTTTGTAATACATAACTTTGATTTTCAAAGGAAATTTCTTATCACATAGAATAACAGAGGTTTCTTTCCACTTTTGTCAACCTGCATTTATTCTATGACTAATATCTCTATCAATTTCCCCATCATGTTGAAAAATAAATACCAAGTATCTGAAAAAATCTTTCTACTGAATCTTATCTTCTCCAATCTACATCTCTATTCCTTCATCATTGCTTCCATCAAATGTGCACTCCATATATTCAATTTTAGCCCTACTTATACGAAATCCTTTAGTCTCAAAGGCATATCTCCAAACCTCAAGCTTGCGTTTACTCCATCTCTAGTCTCATCAAACAAAATATCATCAGCAAACAACATACACTAAGTATATCATCTTGAATGTAACTAGCCAACTAGTCCAAAATCAAAGTAAAAACGAAAGGGCTCAAAGTTGAACCTTGATGCAAACTGATGTTGATGTCAAAATAGTTGGTTTTCCCATATTGGATCCTCACACAAGTAGAAGCCCCATCATACATATCCTTTATAAGGTTAATGTACACGACAGGAACCTGTCTCTTCGCCAAAACTCTTCATAAGGTCTCATATGGAACTGTCAAAAACCTCCTCCAAATCAATAAAAATCATGTGGCAGTTCTTTCTTTTAGCTCTATAAATCGCCATTGTTCTCAATAAGTGGACAGCTTCAATAGTTCAGCAAACCTACCATGAATCCGAATTGATTTTCTATTACAATAGGAACTTGCTTCAGTGTTCTTTCGATGACATGTTCCCAAATTTTCATAGTATGACTCATCAGTTTAATACCTTTATAATTCAAACAACTTTAAATGTCTCCTTTACTCTTGTAAATAGGCATCACGATGCTTTTCCTCCACTATTCAGGCTTTTTCTTGCTTCGTCGAATAATATTGAATAAACTTGTGAGCCAACTCAAGTCACGTTCACCTAGAACCCACCAAGCTTATATAGGAATGTCATCAGGTCCTGCACATTTCCCAAGTTCCATAACCTTCAAAGCATCCTCTATATCCTTCCTTCATATTCATTTATGGCATGCACAATTCGTGTAATTTTCTCTACTAGCTAAATCTCCCAAAGTGATCTCTTTATTCTTATGCTCAATGAAAAGCTTATGGAAGTACAGCTTCCATCTAGTTTTTATATATTTCTGCATAACAAGTGAATGCTATTCCTTATCCTTAATACATCTGACTTGAGTAAGATCTTAGGGTTTTTTTCAAAAAAATCCCAAACAAAATATTTCATGTTTTCCTACTTAGGAGTGTAGCTTGGATTCCCTCTTGTACTCTGAGTTTTTCTAATCGATTGGTCATTATAAGAAGCTAATTATAAGCATAGACATGAGTTATCACGAGTGCCATACAAATTTGGATCCAGATCATCCTCGACCAGCTCCAGTGTAATTTACAGATAACATCAACAAAAAGTGACATGTAAATCAAATCAAAAAGTACTAATTACCTCTCAAGCAAAACATTTGCTTTGACAAGCCATCTTGCATATTCCCTTCTCGTGCACATCTCATCGGGTTGAGCATCACCTCTAATGACCTGCATAAACAGAAGTTTATTCATATCATCAGTACATCAAAGAAGCATATTGATGACTACTACCTACTAGGCTACCATGTAACGTCATCGTCAATACGAATAAAAAAGAGGTGGAACCATTTTTCTATCATTACTAAAATCAAAATGGAAATCTCACAATAATTTTCATTATATCATATCTATTAGCTCTGATGGCATAAGGTTCTTCCATCCTATGAAACAGTCCCAAGTCCAAAAAAGGAAGAAGGTTAGGTCGGATAGGGACATCATATACAACAATAAAGGATAATTGTAGAGATATTTCCATGTTTCTATGTACCTCTTCAGTTATTTTGTTTCTTTACGTCCATCTTATGTATTTTACCCAAAGGTCTCTACTCTATATAAGATAGCCTAGCGTTCATGGAATAAAACAGCTCTTCTATTTTTCCCAACATGGTATCAGAGCCACGGTCCTAGATAGGTGCTCCGTACCCTAACCCTAACCCCTCCACCTCCCACTGTCGTCTCTCCCACCTTCCAAGACGTCGCTGGCCCCAGCCCTCTACGCCTCCAGCCTTCGCCACCGCAGTCCAGCGGCACCGTCGCCCGCTGTAGCCCTAGCAGCCCCGTTGCCATACCTCCTCCTCGGTCAACATCCTTTGTATCCACCGACTACCCCTCTTCCACCTCATCGCAGAGTTTCGGCTAGGCTAATGGATTTGAGTGCATAAGCCTACATATGCATTCAAATCCATGCATGTTTGTGTAGACACTCATTCAATGGTCTACATAACTCTAGTAATCTTCCAGCGGCAATATATCAGAAAGCAAGGTTAATGTGCCCGCCACAGGTGATTTTCGAGGTCCAGTGACTATTGCCAAGACGGAGGGGATGAATTATGAGATATGCAGTTCATGAGCATCATGAAGTTGAATGGTAAGAAGCATATTCTTACTGAGGAGGAACCGGTGGAAAAGACGAGAGTGAACGCCTCGTGGGAGGCGGCTGATGCATAGGCCAAAGTCTGGCTTTCAAGAATATGGAATGTGAAAATGAAAGTTGTGTTTCCTTTAACCCTATAGCTCTCTCATATAGGAGAAACACTCAAAGGGTAAATTATATAAACAAGATTGGAGAAATAGACAATATAAATAAAGACGACAAAATATAAGAATCTTAACACTCCCCCTCAAGCTGGAGCATATATATCTATCATGCTCAGCTTGGAACAGTAACAGTGAAATGGACCTCTCGCAAGAGCTTTGCTAACATGTCTGCAATCTGATCACCTGAAGCAACATGAGACGTGGAAATAAGCCGCTTTTGGATCAAATCACGAGTGTAGTGACAGTCTACTTCAATGTGCTTTGTTCTCTCATGAAATGCTAGATTATTTGCTATGAATAGGGTTGCTTGATTATCACATTTGAGACGCATCGGAAAAGGCACCATAATAGTTAGGTCGGTCAAGACAAACTTGACCCACATCATTTCTGTGCTCCCTTGGGTCATGGCCCTATATTTTAATTCAACGCTAGATCGAGCAACAACTGTTTGTTTCTTACTCTACCATGAAACCAATGAGCTACCAACAAACACAATGAAGCCTGAAGTGGACACCCTGTCCTCGGGACACCGAGCATAATCTACATCTGCACATCCAGTAACTGTGAGAGACGTATCTCTTCTAAAAAGAAGACATGCGCCTGGAGATGAATTCAGATATCTCAAGATCATGCAAACTGCATCCATGTGTGCTTGTCTGAGTTGCTCCATAAACTGGTTGACTCTGCTCACAACGAATGATATATCAGGCATGGTAATAGTAATATATAACTTCCCTACCAGCTCTATGTATCGTCTCTTGTCCACCTCCTCAGAGTCATAATCATAGACCCTAGCATTGGGATCCATCGGTGTAGTAGTTGGTCTACATCTTGTCATGCATGTCTCGGATAGAAGGTCAGTAACATACTTCCTTTGCGTTATATCCATACACTGTTGATTTCGTGCAAACTCCAAGCCAAGGATATAACGAAGCGAGCCAAAGTCCTTGGTAACAAACTGTTGTCCAAGGAAATCCTTAGTTACTTGAATGACATGTTCATCGCTGCTAGTGACAACAATGTTATCAACATAAACCAAAACAACTACGATACCTCTCTGATTTCTCTTAACAAAAAGAGAATGATCTGCAATGGATCTGACAAACCCCTTCAGTTCAATCAACTTAGAGAGCTTCTGAAACCAAGCCCTCGGACTCTGCTTAAGGTCATATATAGCCTTATGAAGACGGTACACCATATTGGACTCCCCCTCAGCAGCAAACCCAGGTGGTTGCTACATGTAAACTTCCTCCTGCATATCTCCATACAAGAAAGCATTCTTGACATCTAATTGGAAGAGTGGTCAATCATGAACCATAGCAACATCAATAAGAATCCACAGTGTAGAGTGACGTGCAATGGGAGAAAAAGTGTCTTGATAATCCACCCCATAGGTTTGAGTGAACCCACGAGCAACCAATCTGGCCTTGTATCTATCCATTATACCATCAACCCGATGCTTCACAGTAAACATCCACTTGCTGCCAACAACAAATGCACCTGGGGGAGCATGGACAACACTCCACGTACCTCGAGACTGTAAAGCAATCATCTCCTCCTCCATGATCAGCCACCACTGACTGCTCTGCAATGCCTCCTGATATGATCGTGGTATCTCCACGACAGACAATCCCACAACAAACCTCTGAAAATCCCTGCAAAGACACTCCAAGGAAACATGAGAAGCAATAGGATGCATAGTATATGCATGTTTCTTCTGCCATAGAGCAATAGTGTAACATCCGGGTTCCAATTAAACCTGAATCCAACCCAAATAGGGTCCGATTAACCCAATAAAGTTATTGGTCAATGCTAAACAACCCAAATCGATCAATTGATCGTGAATCAAAAGTCGTTCGGGTGAAATCGACTAAAAAACGGACACATCGTAATGCGTGCCCGAAAAATAAATTCAAAAATCGCAAAATAAACCGAGACCGTCATTAGATCTGATCGACGAAACAAGACCAACGAAATCGACCGTACGTCAATCGGAGGCCGTTTGATATTTTTAAATCACAAAATTTAAACCCAAACCCAAATCGCATCTCGAAATTTCAGGTATTCAAAAACCGATCAGAAGTATATCAATATTATACTCATATTGATCGTCATTCAGAGACGATCAAAACGAGATATTTCGCATCAAAATCTGAGGCTCGAGGTGCATATACGGTCAACTTTAAGTTTGTCAAGTAAAGAGAGTTTTAAAAAATATATATATATAAATTTAATAAATTAATTCCTTTTGTTGTATCACAGCCGGCTCGGTTAAAAAAAATAAAATAAAATGATTATTTTTCTGCTTTAAACACAGACACTGCTGTCTGCTTCCAGGCTGTCCATTTGACCTCCTTTTTCTCACTTGTCACCCTTTAAATCCCTCTTCTCTTCTATATATAGAGCCAAGAAGATTCATTCCATCTCCTTCATTCTTCTTATAAACTTAGCCGTGAGAAGAAACCCCTCTCTTCTCCTTTCTCCAAATATTCCTAACGAAGGACTGTTGTTTCCTTTTTTTTCTTCTGCTCCAACTGTTGCCCAGAAATTACTGAAATCCTCCAGTGTCTACTGTCGATTGAACACCTGCCATTGGTGCATGCAGTAGCAGCCCTTACTGCTACTAATTGAAGGTCTAACATCATCCATATCAAGTCCAAATAGGTACAATCCTAATCCCCTCTATTGTTGCCATGCAAGAGAAATTCTTTCTCTAGATAATGCCATTCTTGCCTCCATAACCTATATAAAACTATGCATGTGAACTTCTCAATTTAGTGTCATTGTTGCCTCTATAGTATATATATAAAGCTAAACAAAAGATCTGGATATGAAATTGATATATATATCTATCAAATGAGGCCTTGTACTCCGATTCCAGTTTCATACTTTTAAAAGGGGCAAGAAAATTATTCCATTCACAACAGGCACCCTAAGAGATTACAAACAAAACCTTTTTATAACAAGATTCTCACCATTAACAGACTTATTTAGGATAAATAAATTTTTTTAACTAAGGGATGATAGTGAGTCACGCATATAAGTTATTCATCTGAGAAAATATTTTGTATTCTGTTTCCATATATTCTAATTTATATATATAAGATACAAGGGGTATAATTGATGATCCAACCAAATAATTAAAGGACTTAGACTTCCTGATCACTCACTGGTTCTATCACAACAACAACAACAAAGCCTTTTCCCACAATTAAGTAGGCTCGGCTACATGGATTCTTCGCCTCCATTCAGATCTATCTTGGGCCAATCCCGGGCTTATATCAACAAAACTAAGATCCCTTCGTATGGTCTCTTTCCAACACTTGGGCCGTTCTCGCCCTCTCTTAGTCGGCTCAACATCCCAACACTCGCATCTCCTAACTGGTGCATCCGTTGATCTTCTTTGCAAATGTCCAAACCATCTTAAGCGGTTTTCTCGCATCTTATCCTTGATCGAAGCTACGCCAACTTTCTTTCTGATTGCATCATTTCGAATCCGATCTTTACGTGTGTGTCCACACATCCACCTTAGCATTTTCATTTCTGCTACACTCATTCTCTGCACATGTCTATGGTTCACAGGCCAACATTCAGATCCATAAAGCATAGCAGGTCTCACGGCTGCTTTATAAAACTTTCCTTTAATCTTTAAAGGAATTTTCTTATCACAGAGAACAGCAGAGGCTCCTCTCCACTTTAGCCAACCTGCATTTATTCTATTAGTAACATCTCCATCAATTTCCCCATCATGTTGTAGAATAGATCCCAGATATCTAAAGGAATCTCTCTTCTGAATGTTATCGCACCAATCTTCACCTCGATTCCTTCACCATTGCTTCCATCAAAGGTGCACTCCATATATTCCATCTTTGCCCTACTTATACGAAATCCTTTAGTCTCCAACTCATGTCTCCAGACCTCAAGCTTCTCATTTACTCCATCTCTAGTCTTGTCAATTAACACAATATCATCAGCAAATAACATAAACCAAGGTAACTCATCATGAATGTGATTGGTCAACTCATCCATAATCAAAGTAAAAAGAAATGGACTCAAAGCAAAACCTTGATGTAAACCAATGTTGATGTCAAAATATCTAGTCTTCCCAGACGGGGTCCTTACACAAGATAAAGCCCTATCATACATGTCCTTTATGAGGTTAATGTATAGGACAGGTATTTGTCTCTTCTCCAACACTCTCCACAATATCTCTCGTGGGACAGAATCATAAGCCTTCTCCAAATCACTGGTTCTATACAGAATAAATAAATATTTCAAATGAATTCAACATATTATGTTGGTGCTTACTGCTTAATGAGGTCATTGTTTATGACGTTAATATGAGATGCATTGGAGGGTTCTTTGGATTACTATTGACACTGTTTATATCTTAATTCCATTTAGATGGTTTGGATGAGTCCAGATTGTATGGAAAATATCTCGCTGGCCACATCTGTGTATCAGAATTTCACACAAAGGCCCCATAATAAAAGAAACGAATTAAACATGGCATTATCAAAAAAATCTGTTTTACTTTAATGATGCCTCCTAATTGTTACCATACTTGGTATCTTGGTGTTCAGGATGAGTACCTTATGGTTGCATTCATATTTTTCTCATCTGGTTGAATGCTATGTAAGTCTGGGGCACTGACCATTCCATGTTTTTATGAGAATTATGCTCGATAGACAAATTTTAAATGGTCATTAGGATTATTTACGAAGGGACTGTTTTATTTTTATTTGTTCATATATATTTTGAAATTATATATATGCCTTACCATTCATGGAATCCACAAAGATGGCCCTGGCAATGTATACAGTTTGAATGGTATCCTTGCCATTGTATACGTCTTTGCACCACCTGAAGATTTGGGATATATTGCATCAGGTTTAAACTTAGAATTAGATCCAAGGAATAAATTCTAATCTCGTGATCTTATTGATGAAAGCGAAATATAAAGATTAAATATTAATAATCTTATCATGTAAAATCAACAAATGAAATTCTAAGATCATTAGGAATAGAGACCCTCAATCAATTGACCTTGAGTATAACATGCTATTTATATATATATATATATATTATTAAAGATAGGTAGGGACAAAAAGGCCTAGATTTTTAAAGACAACCACAGTAGAGATCGAGAAATGGAGTAGACCAATAAGTGAAATTGTTGATGATTTAGTAATATCAATAAGATCTATTGAACAAAGAGGCTTTGATCTGTTCAATCAACCACAAAAAGAATTGGAAATAAAGTAGCCAAGCAAGGAAAAATCTTGGAGATCAAAGAGGATGGATAATAAATGATGCTGGTCACGGTGACCCTTGCACCTGACCATGCGAGGGCGCAGTGATCCTCAACTGGACAGGCGATAGGAAGCCCAGTTTGGGCAGCGGCCGCTAAGTGCGCAGGTCTAGGATCACAGTCCTTCAGTTTTATGCGAGCTCGCAGTGTTTTTACGCCTCGCTGGGATCCCCACTTTTGACCAATCCGTTGACCCTTTGTTTTAGGACACCCAGGCGAGGGATCCTCGGTTTTAGTTTTCGTACGAGTTCCTTTGCTCGTTACCGGTCGGGATGGGTTTTAGAGTGACTTTTCCGGAGAGTCTCTCTCACCCGTCTTTGGAGCGTAGTTTTGGAGTAGACCTTTCCTTCTATTGGACCGCACTTCCAATTAGAGGGCGAGACGGAAGAGCCTTTTGTATGCTACCTCACCGCTTGAGTTTTGTTTTCTTTCGCCAGCAGACTTGGTGATACTACATCCAAATCATCCATGTCTACATCTAAGTCATCTAGAGTTACATTTGAGACAGTTGCAGTTGAGGTTTGGAGGAGTTACAATCAAAGTTGACTTGGTTGGAAGTGACTATAATAAAAATTTATTCGAAATCCCTATAAGTTAGTGGACGTGTTGGAACTTAGTTAGGATGCATTATACAACACCGCATGCCGACGGAGGCACCCCAACCCTAAGGCATTCCCCACGTCTTAGAGTCATACTGTGAGGTTGCACATTGATCAAGACCATAGACTATCCACTAGACTTAAGAATTAAATAAATCATTAAACATTTCCAATCTCGCATTTCCCATCGTCAAAATCCACAAACATGATATCTGAACAAAATGAGATAATATACATACACACATACATTTATGAACAATCAATTACAATATAAATATGTTGTATATGAGAAATGTTGGGATAATGGGTGATCATGGGAAGTGCTTACAAGCAATTTGAAAACCTTTTTACATACGCAAGTAGAAATAAATTTTAGTTGTTCATGCTTTTCTACTTGCTTTCTTTTGAACATATTAAATGCCTGTTTATTTTTTTAAGTTTTTGGGAGGGTATCAACGCCCGCTGACGCCTCTTCTTCCTAATATGTTTTGGCAGGCAAAGAGCCTGCAGCACTGTAGTAGTTGTTGATGACTTGTGGTGACTGTGTATATACCAGACAGTACGTTTCTTTTGTTTCAGTTTTTGGTTCAATTTATGATGTAATATACTTCCTTACTCTTCAGTCATATATTTTGGGATCTACATTTACATTGTAATACATTCTTTTCTTACATGTAATATTATATGGATGGATGAATGTTGGTGGCACTTCTTCTTCTTATCTCTATAGTTTATTTATTTGAATGTGAATGTCATGCCAAAAATGCACAAAATTTCCCCACATTTTCCATAGCTTGTGCGATCTCTAGCGAATATAATGCCGCGAAAGTGTTTTTAACGGGTACCCAGATCTGAGGGGGTTCACAAATAGGTACATCTAGATCCTCATTCGCAAAAGGAGTATCCTCCAAGATAGCCTGCACCTCAAGTTGCATATGCAAATCACTAGTGCCATTAGAAGAACTCATATGCTTAGAACATACCTTAGGCGTGTTGGATGATGGAGGAGGCACATGAGCACGGGGTCAACGTTGGTAAACCTGAGGGTAGAAAGTAGGTGGTGGTAGAGGTGGTGGTGGCGGAGATGGAGTAGAATGCGGTAGCAATGATGGTATAGTGGAGATCGGAGGTAGAGGCATATAGACCTCCTCTCCATCCTTTGAAGGAATGAGCTTGTCACCTGTGGGAGAGAAATACATAATGGACTCAAAGAAAGTGACATATACACTAACGTAGTACCTTCGCCGAACAGGATCGAAGCAACGATGTCCTTTTTAGGTCTTGGAATACCCAACAAACACACATTTGACAGCTCTTTGAGAGAGCTTGTCAAGATCAAGAGACATTTGATGAACAAAAGCCACTAAACCGAACACACGAGGCGTAAGTGAGAAAAGATCTGTCTCGGAAAATGCAATCAAGAACGGGATCTTCTACCACAAGACCAAAGAGGGCATAAGATTTATCAGATAACAGGCAGTATGTAGAGATATAGTTGTTTACGTTATTTAGTTTATGTTCTCACACTGTTTCTTAATTTCCTGCACTTATGATTATCTTGTGCAATTTATCCATAAGCTGCTCTCCTATATAAGAGAGCCTAGGGTTCACAGCATAAAACACAACTCTTATTTTTCTCCAAAATGGTATCAGAACGACGATCCTAGACCGGAACTCTCAATCCGAAACCCTAACCCTAAACCTACCAGCCGCCCTTTCCTTCTCTCCCCGTGTGTTGCCGCGGTGACCAGTAGCATCGTCTCTCCAGCAACCCTAGTTGTGTCGCCGCCCCAGCGGTATCCCAGCGACGTCGTCACCCAACGGCGTCATCGCCCCAGGTGCGCTGCTGCACCAGTAGCACGCACCGAACCATCTCACGGTGCATGCTGCTCCTGCACAGAGCCTTTATCTACGTACGTGATCCTTACGCATGCTTGGCTACGCGCGTGTGTCATGCCCCTCGCGGGGCGTGATCCTACTTTCGTGCTTGTGCATGATCTCCTTGCGTGTGGTTCCTGTCTATGCTCCTTTTCTAAAAAACCCAACATCGAGGTCTCCACCTGGGTGATGAATTTGAGTGCATAAGTCTACATATGCATTTAAATCCGCATATGATTGTGTAGACATTGATTATTTGGTCTACAAAGTTCCAGTTCTCTATATCCGGCAACATGTCAGAAAGCAAAATCGATGTACCAGTTGCAAGCACCTTCAGAGATCCAGCGCCAATCATCAAAATGGACGGGACAAACTATGAACTGTGGGCTATGCAATTCATGAGCATGATGAAGTCTATCGGTAAGAAACACATCCTTACCGAGGAGGAGCCGGCTGAGAAGACTGGAGGAAATGTCTCATGGGAGGAGAATGATGCATATGCCAAGGTTTGGCTTTCAGGCGCATTGGCAATAGAAATCGCCAATGATATATTCCATCAGCTCACTGTCAAGATAATGTGGGATATTCTTCCTACCACTTATTCTCAAGCAAAGAACGAGACCAAGATCCTATAGCTCCAGCATGATATTTTTACTATCAAGCAGAATGGACGGCCACTTCACTCGCTTTATACATCGCTGCGTGGGATGTTGGAGAAGCTCTATGGGTTCGTTTGGTTGCAGGGTTGGACAGGGTTGGACTGGGCAGGGGTACCCCTGTGAATAGTAAACTGTGAGGAGGAGAACCCTGTTTGGTTGCAGGGCCAACCCGGGTTGGATCAAGCCAACCCTGCCCAACCCTGCAACCAAACGAGCCCTATAGCTTCATGCCTCTCACATCTACTCCCGAACAGCAGAAGGCGTATAGGAATGCTACCATGGTTGATGTATTCCTGGTAGCCCTAGATCCAGAGTATGAGGCGGCCCGCTCTCAGATTTTGGCTGACTCCACTATTCCTCCTATAGAGGAAGCCTTCCGTAGACTCAGCAGAATTATTGTCCCATCCTCTACTGGTAGTCAGACGTCCTCAGCAACGGCAGCTTCCAGAGATCAAGGTGGATCTTCTCAGTTTCGTGGTCGCAGACCTAGGGGGAGAGGAGATCGCATTTGTCAGCCATATACTTTCTGCCATCGTCCGGGACATACAGAGGATACATGCTACTCTAAGCATGGATTTCCTGCATCTGCTCGAGTGGCTAAACAGATTGAGCCCCCAGCTACTTCTTCTCTAGATCAACGGTTTGAGGATCTTATAGCCCTTTTGAAGGGCAATATACCTTTTCCGGTCATGTGGCATCCTCGTCAATCCTGAAGAGTCATTCAAATGTAGCTGCTTCAACCTCTTCCGGTACCTCAGGTAGCACTTATGCATTTACTAGCAGTAGTGGACATGATACTACTGAATGGATTATGGACTCTGGTTGTGCTGAGATAGGGGTCAACTCACGGCATACAGACAGGTTCCCCCAGGACGAGCTGTGGTTATTGCAGATGGGACGCATTCCCCAATTACTGGACAGGGAGAGATTAGCTTGACACCATTTATGCATCTACAAAATGTGTTGCATGCACTGTATTTCTCTATGAATTTATTGTCTATTAGTCAGATTACGAAGGACTTACATTGCCGTGCTGTGTTTGAACCATCCTCTCTTTTTTTTCAGGACATCCTTACGGGCAAGGTGATTGGTTGTGGCCGTGAGCAGGGCGGTCTCTATCACCTCATCCGAACTCCCTATGTCAGACTCTCCTCTCTATCTGTTAGACGTGTCTCATCATTTACTTGGCATCTACGCTTTGGTCATCTCCCGCTCCAGAAATTGTGTCGTGTTCTACCTCAAATCCCGCCTCATGCGTCCTTTCAATGTGAGACATGTCAGTTGGGAAAGCATCATCGCTCTGCCTTTCCCAGTCGTCAGAGTCGGAGCAGTAGCTCTAATTTTGAGATGTTTCACATAGATATTTGGGGTCCCAGTCGTGTTCCTGATCACCAGTGGCATAGGTTTTATCTAGTCGTTGTGGATGATTTCCCATGTTTGTCTTGGGTGTTCTTATTAAAGAATAAATCTGAAGCTGGAGATGTTATCGAAATTTCCTTACCAAAATCAAAAATATTTTTTCTGCTTCTGTGAAAATTGTGCGAACTGATAATGCATTGGAGTTTTGTACCAATAATCTCTCCAGTTATTTTTCATCCAAGGAAAGTATCCATCAAACAACATGTGCCTATACTTCTCAACAAAATGGTATTGCAGAAAGGAAGCATCATCATTTGCTTGATGTCACTAGGACACTTCTCATTCAGAGTCGTGGTCCTCATTCTTTTTGGGGTGATGTTCTAACGGCATACTATCTTATTAATCGCATGCCCTCATCAGTCCTGGGTGAGAAAATTCCTTTCTCTCTTGTTTTTCATGAAAAGAAATTGTTCTCATTCACTCTTTGTGTGTTTCGATCTATCGCCTTTGTCCACCAACTCTCTCCAGGTATTGACAAGCTCTCCCCTCGTGCGGTCAAGTGTGTCTTCATAGGGTACTCCAGGATACAGAAGGGATATAGGTGTTATGATCCATTGCGCAAGAAGTATTACGTTAGTGCCGATGTCACCTTTTTCGAGTCCGTGATGTATTTTTCTCCTACAGGCGATCGGTTGATGCCTTCACACAATGATGATAGCATATATATGTCACCACCACCCCCTTCCCCACCTTCACTTCCTATAACTGTCCCAATTCGACCATTACCACGCCATTATACCCGCCGACCTGCTTCTGCTCGTGGTCACCGCTCGTCATCTAGCACGAATGAGGTATATTCTAATAATACATGTTCTAGTGATGGGTCTAATAGTCTACCTAAGCAGGAATCTTTACAGGACACAGAGATAGAGGCTGCGGATTTGGACATACCTATTGCACTTCGGAAGCAGAAGCGTAGTTGTGCGTTATATCCTATAGATTCCATGGTCTCCTTTGATCGTTTGACTGGCGATTTCAGGAACTTTGCAGTTGCATTATCAGCTGTGGCAATTCCACGAAATTATCAAGAGGCTCTGGAGGAAAGTCGATGGCGTTTGTCTGTGAAAGAAGAGATGGATTCTCTTCAGTCGAGAGGCACTTGGAGCCTTGTTCCTGTTCCTACAAGAGTGTCTCCAGTAAGTTGTACATGGGTGTTTACAGTTAAGCATAATGCAGATGGTAGCATCGACAGATACAAAGCGCGCCTAATTGCACGAGGGTTTACTCAGACATACGGGGTAGACTATCTTGATACCTTTTCACCTGTTGCTCGTCATTCCACCTTACGGATTCTTCTCTCTGTTGCTGTCATTCAAGATTAACCGTTGTTTCAGTTAGATGTTAAAAACGCATTTTTGTATGGTGACCTTCAAGAGGAAGTCTGCATGCAACTATCGCCTGGTTTTGCTGCTGAGGGGGAGTGTTTACAGGTATGTAGACTTCATAAGGCGATCTATGGACTTAAACAGAGTCCTAAATCTTGGTTCCAGAAGTTATCAGACTTATTTGAGAAATATGGGTACAAACGTTCGAATGCAGATCATTCCCTTTTCAGACATCAAAGGGGGAGTATTATGTCAGGAAGACAATGCTTTGTGGAGATGGCGCGGAGAAATTTTCATCGCAAAATATCTACGCCTGTAACTTTGTGATCTCCTGGACTGCGAGGAGATGAACTCGATGGCCCCAAAATTTGGGGTTTCTTCGGAAACCCTAAAATCTCTCGAAATGAACCTTAGAACAGAAATAGATAAATAATCTTCAAAATGAACAATGAATCTACTCCTTCAATCTTCATAAAACTAGGGTTCCAAACAAGGACCCTCGAACTGAATCTCGATTCTCAAAATGAATACAATAAAATCCTCAAAAATCGAACCCGCTCTGATACCATGTTAGAGAATAAACATGCGGAAGCGAACACGGAAAAAGGATAAAGAACACGAAGAACAGCGGGATTTAACATGGAACCCTACTCCGTGAGGAGCTGGATGAAACCACAGGAGAAGCCCTCAAAGGGGCATGTTATGCATTGCTTTTTCTCAATGGACTACAGGGGTGTGGGGCTCTATATATAGCACCCACGGAGTCTCCACATCCCACAGTTGGTAGATGTGGTACTAAACCTTGGATTGGGTAAATGGATCTTCTCCAGGATCCATTTACTCTCTACAACTCATATGGCGCATATAACGAATACTCCAACAATCCTTATATCGCACAAATGGATCATATTGGGCACATAGTGAATGGCATTGAGATGAGATATTTGATTCCAAAAACGTACATAATGATTAATGACTAATAAGACAAGTTTTCCTTTGTATAAAGATTTATCTATTGAGAAAATAAATGAAAAAATGTAAATTAATACAATATTATAATAGAGATTACCTAGAACCAAGAGTTCCATGGAGGATCTAAATCGGCCACCTGCCTTGTTGTCTCTCATAGAGGATCGCAGACTCAATGAACTCGTTGTAGTTTCCCATGTCATGTACGAGTACATGGCTTTGTAATCCATGTCATACTGCTGGTATTGATGGTCATCGATCCCTATGAGTATCCTGAGACGAGGATAAACAGCACTAGATCCAGTATCGCGGGGGGCATAACAAGGTTGCAAAGTACTGGTTTGAGATTCTCGAGATAACAACGGAGTAAGAGATCTCTGTGGAAGAGAAGGCACGGGCGTGTACTCGGGGAAGAATTCAAAAGTGTCGCCACCAAAGAAGCTACCATGGCTCTGCTCGGGATGAATACATTGATAGTTTCACCATTGTAGCTGTTATATCATCCAACCCATTGTACAGTCTGTACCTATATGATGGAGATGTATACCCTGAGGAGGAGGAGGAGGTCCTGGAGGAGAAGCATGAAAGAATTCCAAGAAGACGCCAAATGATCTCACATCATGTGATGATCCATGTTCGCTCAGGAGTCTTGGTGTTCCTCCACGGTATGGGATTTTTATATCCATGCAGCTCAACGAACCTACAGGTGATATCAAGTCATCCATATAGTTGTCCGTAGGACGATGGCCAAGTCCATAAGTATCGTAATCCATAAGTCATGGACTCAGACTTGGGACAAACTGTCCATGTGCGTTTCCATGTCGCTCCATGTATTCTCGCCCAACCTCAAATCGTGTATCATCATGTTGACCATGACCACCCCCTCCTAACCCTGACCCCCTGACTATGTTTCCACATCACTAGATTCACCAAGACCGCCAATAGCATAATCATTATCATCATCATCACTTCTATTGTCATCCTTTGATTTGGATTTGGATTGGATTTCAAACCAATGGAGAGAATGTCATCAACAATCACATCAAGTTCCACCCCTCCAAGAGGGTCCGTGATTTACCTGGAACTGACCATGTAGTCACTAACATATGCTCCCATTTGTTGGATTATATTCTGATTTGGTGTGCCTCCCTGTTGATCAAGTATTAGAGCACTATTGGAATCCATCCACCCCTGCAGAAAATCTTCATCAGCATAATCATCGTACATCTTGAAAATGTATGTAAAATCAATAGGTTTGTGTAGTCGCCTTTACCGTGCCCCTCTCTTCTATGTCTAGAATATGAGATCCAACTCTATTCTTCCATAACTTAGCTTGATTTCACAACATAACTCAAAAATCCCAAATTAGTTCCCCAAATAGCTCACTAAATAATTCAAATCTTACCCAAAAATAAGATATGCATTACCAAACAACTACGAACAAAAGCACTGACAAATTTCACAATTTCAACAAAGAAATCGGAGAAGATCTAGATGTTATCTCAAGGAAGGTAACCGTGAGCTTTGAAGAAGAGTTTGGATGAAGAATGGGGCGAAATGGGAGACCTGGAGCGATATGGACTCGATATCGGTGCAAACTGCAAATCCACATTGGCATATTCCTCCTATCAATGATCTATCGTCGACATGCGATATATTGACGAAATTCGATGAATAGATATAGGCTTGATATCGATATCCTCTAGCCATTGATACTGATATATCAGTGATATACCGCCCATATATCACGATATTGCCTACTATGACCTAATGAATGGAGGAGAAGCATAGTTGCACCTCTTTATAGGAATAATGAAACATTCAAAATTGTTCGAATTACAGAGGTATCAAACTGATGAGTCACATTAAAAAAAAGTGTGAGTGTGTGATTGAAAGAAGGTCGAGGCAAGTTTCCAAAGTAACCAAAAACATATTCAGATTCATGTTAAGTCGCTCAGTTATCGAAGCTATCCATTTGCTAAGGCGAATAATGGAGATTTATAAAGCTAAAAGGAAGAACCTCCATATATTTTTATCGATTTGAAGAAGGTTTATGTTACATTCACACGAGAGATTCGATGGAGAGTTTTAGAGAAGAGACAAGTACATGTCCTATACATTAACTTTATAAAGGATATGTATGAAATGGGGCTTCATCTTGTATAAGGATCTATTCTGGGAAGGCAGATTATTTTTACATCATCATCGCTCTGCACAAAGGTTCAACTTTGAGTCAATTCCTTTTTACTTTGACTATGGATGAATTGACTAATCACATTCAAGATGAGATACATTTTCGTATGTTGTTCGCCAATGATATTGTGTTGATTGATGAGACTAGAGATGGACTAAGTGTGAAGCTTGAGGTTAGAGACGAACTAAATGTGAATCTTGAGGTTCAGAAGCATGCCTTGTAGACTAAAGGATTTCATATAAGTAGGGATAAGACCATAGCCTTAGATTTCACCAAAATTTCATCGAAATTCGGTCAAAATTTTGTTTCAGTAAATTGTTAAAATCGATAAACCATAGCATTTCCTCTTCCCATATTTTGTCGAAATTTCGGTCAATTTCTATCCATTTCGGTTGAATTTCGATTGAACAACAGAAAAAGAGGAATCTATACACATTTCACCAAAACTCGTCCTCTTATCCTCTTAGACCACTCTTTCATTTAATTTTTACCACTTTGGGGTACCTTTTAAGGTCTATATATTGATGCATTACATTGCTATCATTTCATATCACAAGATACTAGAAATTTTCTCATTTCCCAAACACTCTCTCTTACTAATTCTCTATACTTCAAGGTGTATGTGTGCTTGTACAAGTGCTAGGCTATTAGCAACCTCCATGTCTTGTGACTATAAGTACTCACCTACTGTTAGGTTGGTTATAGATTGTGCTTGTGAACGCTACGCAGTTTCTTAGTGTTAATTGATTTGTTTGCAACTCGTATAGCTTATATCTTAAGATCACAAGCTCTATAATACATCTATATGACATACATGTTAGAAAGATTTATATGTTTGTGCATGTAAATGTGTCTAATTTTATTACTAATTTAAATATTCTTTTAAGATCAAAGTATTTTGATTAGATACAAGTTATAAGATATCATTCTGATCATCAATTTCTTATATAAGGTATCGTTATGCTCGTCCACTTTGTTCTTATATGTTTTTCTCTATTACTAGTGCGTGTCACTATTCTATTCATGTTCACGAGGTGAAACTAATGGATTCTAATTCTGGTTCCAAATCTACTTTTGGCTTTGTTAGAGTATTTGGTTGTGCGTCCATTGAGTAGTAGCAGGGTAAATGGATCCTGGAGAAGATCCATTTACCCCATCCATGCGTTTAGTCCCACATCGTCTAGTGGTGGGACTTCGTGGCTCTGGAGAGGCTATATAAGGAGCCCCAGACCTCCTGTACTCATTGAGAAAGTCAATAGATAAACACCCTATTTGAGGGCTTCTCCCGTGGTTTCATTCCGCTCCTCACGGAGTAGGGTTCCACGTTGAATCTTGTTCTTCCTGTTTATGTTTCTTTATTCTCTGATTCTGATTCCGCTTTCTATTTTATAACATGGTATCAGAGCAGGTTCGATTCTCGAGGCTTTGTTCTTAATTTTTGGTTCGAGATTTGATTATCAAGATGCTTGATTCTTGAAGATTAATTTTCTTTTCGAATTTCTGGAGTTTGTTCAAGGAGTTCTAGGGTTTCTGTGAAACCCTAATCTATATTCCAGCCCAGAAGTAAGCGTGCATCTCCAAGCGGGCGCCAGCAGCAATGCAGTCATTCCGAGGGCGGCAAGACCTAGCCGCACTCAAGGCAGCCCTTCTCTCCAGCCCCTAACACCTCCATTCTCGTCGTTGGCGGAGCCACCATCCACGCCGCACATCTCCAGGCACGCAGGCGACTCCGCACCCAGGCAGGTGCTAGAAGGTGGCATGGTGCGCTAGGGTTCCCATGAACCCCTGGCGGCGGCGCACCCACAACCTCAAGTCACACAGGCAGCGCATATCCCCTCCTCATCTCCAGATCTCCAATTCGACAGCGCTCATCCTTCATTGCGACATCTCCTTCATCGCGGCGAGGCCTAGCCGCACCGTCCAAGCACGCGAGACCCCCCTTTCGTCCCAGACGCACCATCCAAGCGATGCCCTTCAGCGCACCCTCCTTCGAAGGCGGCGCAACATTAGCAACTCTGGCCCGCACGCGTAGAATTCCAGGTGCGGGACACCTTCCTCGCGACGTGCCCCCCCCCCCAACCGAAGCCCTCTGCGGAGCCTCCCGCCGCTCCATCATCTTCTTGCGCGATACTCCAGCCACAGGGATCGCCCCGTGCCCAGCGAGTGAGTCGGCAGCGGCATTACGAAGGGGTTCCCAACACGGGAACCCTAAAGGGTAGCGGGTCCCTTGTATTTAAAAAAAAATGAATTGCTTGTAAAGGCTCAAGTGAGCCGAAGTTATTCCAAAAGAGAGAGAGAGAGACAGAAGAAGGGGGGGTCCTTTGGGCCGTAAGTATTAAAAAAAGGTGATGGGCCAAGTAGGCCGAGATCTGTTTTAAAAAAAAAGAAAAGAAAACCTAAAAAAAGGAGGGAGATTTTTTTCAAAAAAAAGGAAGGAAAATGAGAAAAGGTGCGTACAATAGGAAAAAGCCGTACGCATATGGGTAAAAAAAAGAGGAGTTTTCTTTGAAAGAGTCGCATACAACGAAAATCCGTATGTAATTTTCAAAAAAATTGTTTAAAAAAATGTGACGGCTTAAAAAAATTATGATGAAAAGCCGCAAGTTTCATGTTTGATTTTTCCCCTAATTTTATCTTGTCTTCTCCCAACTGTCAATGACATTTTCCGACAAGTATGGGAGAAAGGGGGAGTATGGTGTAGAGTCACAAGTCTATTCTCCAGTTCCAGATATTTCAGATTCTCCATATTCAGATTATCCAGTCTCCAGACCAGTTCAGAATTTCAGACTCTACAGATGATCAGATTTTGTCAGACTCGACAATGGATCCCGAGTCCTCAGTTTTTAGACACGCATATGTTTGCGGTCATTTGCATATGAGCATATGTTGCCATCATTTGTTCGTGGTCCCCGTCATTATTCTTGTTTTGTCGGTCAGAGTTTTCATGTGAGCTATAGAGACTCCAGAGTAGAGGACCATTCCCTACGCCATGTGGGCAAGGGTTTTCAAGTGGTATCATAGGTACATCGGAGCAATGCACCATTCTCTGAGCCAGATGGGAGAGACCCAGTTCTCCGAAGAGGAGACTATTTTCAGACTCCATTCTCCAGCGACTGTGGACTCCGACGAGGATTGCACAGCCACGACCTTTTCAGTTCGGCCCTTTTCAGAGATGGAGTAGTTGTCCACATTATTGTGGCGGGCCAGAGTACTCCGACGAGGAGACTCATTTTTAGTTGCAGCGACTCTGACAGGCGCAGTTCAGAGCACATGCTCTCCGACGAGGAGATTCAGCAGACTCACACTCCAGCCCGTTCGTCCTCCTCACCTGCACGGCAAGAGAAGCAACGTTCTCGACTGCAGCAATGTGCGCGTTGGGTTGATATTGTCCGTAGTGTCTTGTAGCGTTGAGTTGAGTTTCTTTCTGTTTGTCCAAGCTGAGCATTGCATGCTCCAACTTGAGGGGGAGTGTTAGAGTATTTGGTTGTGCGTCTATTGAGTTGTAGCAGGGTAAATGGATCCTGGAGAAGATCTATTTACCCCATCCATGTGTTTAGTCCCACATCGTCTAGTGATGGGACTTGAAGGCTCTGGAGAGACTATATAAGGAGCCCCAGACCTCCTTTACTCATTGAGAAAGTCAATAGACAAACACACCCTATTTGAGGGCTTCTCCCGTGGTTTCATCCCGCTCCTCACGGAGTAGGGTTCCACGTTAAATCTTGTTCTTCATGTTTATGTTTCTTTATTCTCTGATTCTGATTCCGCTTTCTATTTTATAACAGGCTTTAAGCAGCATACTATGACTGTTGCAGAGATGGATGGAAATTTAAGATAACATATCATGCTAACATCTTATTATTAGCAAAATAATTGTGTATTGCAGCTCGTTTATTAATTAAACAATATTGAAAATCAAAATTTTAGAACAAAATTGAGTTTTCAGGTAATTTCCTCGACTTTTGCCCATTTCACCAAAATTTCACTAAAATTCCACCGAATTTCTCTTTCTAGTATCACTAAAATGAAACAAAATCTGGCATTTAAGGTATGGGATAAGAATGAATATATATAGACGAGCTTCTACTATTTTATGTGATAAGAAAAATCCTATGAAAATCAAAGGAAAGTTTTACATAACAGTCGTGAGACATGCTATGATCCTGCATATGTCCCGCATACTGCTCTAGCAACTCCAATTTTTCATTCTCCTCATTCAGGTCCTTAATTTCGTAGCTCTATCTTTTCCTTCATTCAATTGTAAGAATATGGCATATATTTGTATACAATTACAATGCATTATACCATTATGTATATGCAATGTTTTATGTTTTTCTCATGTATTGCTTTCACGAGTATATACAATGTATCATCGAATATTTTTATGCATGTCGATTGAGGTTTTGCTCATGTAGTTCATATACGTGTATTGAAGTTTTGTTATTACATATCAAATATGTGAAGTTTTTATGGTAAATGTTTTTTGTGATTAAATATATGGCTATTAAAAGCATATACACAGCCACCTAACATGAACCATTTTTCTTAGATCTTCTTTAACTCCACTTGGATACATATATTCAGTGGTAACGTTATTCATAGATATTTATTTATTTTTAAATTAAAAATTAGAAAACCGCGTAGAACTGCATATGCCCACGCATACTGCTTATTCAATATTCGGTGACCTTTCCGAACGCATACGCATACCGCTTTCCTGAAGCTTGGAAGCAATCAAAAGGAAAGTGGGTGTATAGCTCTGATCATGGATAAGGTGCGAGAAAACTACTTAAGATGCCTTACCCATTTGCAAAGGAGGTCAGTTGATGCACCAGTTAGGAGAAGCGAGTGTTGGGAAGTTGAGGCAGCAAAGAGAGGGCGAGGAATGCCCAAGAAGTTTTGGAATGAGACTATCTAAAGGGATCTTAGTTTTTTGGATCTAAGCCGGAGAATGACCAAACATATATCTGAATGAAGGCAATGAATCTATGTAGTTGACCCTACTTAATGTGGGAAAAGACTTTAATGTTGTTGTTGTGAAGGAATCAAGGGAAAGATTGGAGATGTTAACATTCTGAAGAAAGATTCTTTTAGATAATTGGGAATTATTTTGCAATATGATGGGGAGATCGATAGAGATGTTACTCAGAATAAATTCAGGTTGTCTAAAGTGGAGATGAGCCTCTGCTATTTTATGTGATAGGAAAATTCCTTTGAAAATCAAAGGAAAGTATTACAAAGCAACAGTGGGATATGCTATACTCTATGGATCTAAATGTTTGCATGTGAAAGATAGAAATGTATTGAGAATGACAGTAGCAGAAATGAAAATGTTAAATAGATGTGTGATCAGACACGAAAAGATCGGATTAAGAATGCTAGGATTAATGGGAAAGTTGGTACCGCTACAATAGATAAGATGGGAGAAAAACGCTTAAGATGATTTGACCAATTGCAAATGAGGTCAATCGATGCACTAGTTAGAAGATGCGAGATTTGGGATGTCGAGCCAGCTAAGAGAGGGAGAGGAAAGCCCAAAAAGTGTTGGAATGAGACTATAATTATTTGGATCAAAGCTCGAAATGGCCCAAGATAGATCTGAATAGAGGCAAAGAATCCATGTAGCCGACCCTACTTCATGTACGAAAAGGCTTTGTTGTTGGTGGTGTTTTTGTATATCACTATCAAGTCAAAATTATGAAATGTGTACTTATATTCTCTCTGAGAATAAAAAATGAATTCTCTTGGTGCACTAGCATGTCTCCCATTAAACACCTCAGGAAGTGTATGGCTTCAATTATAGACATAGAGGTGTGAATCAAGTTGGTTCTTCAATACCATCAAGACTTGTATATCTTCCTTTCGGATTTTTTTGTCATGAATCAAATTTTCTACACCAGGGTGCCCCTTTTATTTAATAAAATTTGGACCAAGTTTACCCATCGAGGTGAATTGTTACATTAAAAATAAAGAGAATCGACCTCTTTCATTTGCACTCCACAACAATATATGACTCATCAATTTGACACATCCTTTTATCTACACCCCACAACTTCAATATATGACTCATCAATGTGATACTCTACAGTACTATCCAAAAGTATGTAACAAAATACGAGAATATTCAGATTCGGTCACCAAAATACAACTGTAAAAATATTATATCAAAAAGAAAATAAAGCATGATGGGGACCACATCTAGCAAACGAACATTTAAGTGTTTGAGAATATGTAGAGATTCTAGCTGTGTCGAGTCAGCTGCAACTGGGTTTATCTTCTGTCTGATTTCTCCAGTTGAGAATTCATTTGCTTGGTATGGGATATTATCTCTAGCGACGGAATTGGTTTTCAACTCCACTGCACCCACTTCAACTACAACTCTGTTATCATTGCTAAAACTGTGAGTGGGTTCTGCCAATCTTAATCTTTCACTGAGAAAGTGCAGTGGTGGAAGAAATTCAAGTTGAAACCCTGAAAGAAAAAGTATTCATATAAGATTTAGATAGACAGTCTGATGTTTACACTGCAACACAAATCAAAAGAGACATGGAAAAACATACGTCAAACGACATATATTAGAAAGTCAGACGTTTATTCCTTCCTAGAGAACACAAATCAAGATAGAGAAGTACGAAAAAAATATTCGAATGATAAAAACTATAAAGTTGGGTATTCATATCCTCTCAAAAGAAAAACTATCAAATAAGAATTATGGGTGCCGCTGTTATTAGCATTTCTATTATTTCCAATGTCATTTTTTCTCCATGGATTCTCTTTCTGTGTAGATCTGAATGGAGGAAAAGAATCCATGTAGCCGACCCTATTTAATATGAGAGAAGGGTTAGTTGTTGTTGACTCTTTTTCTATGTGTAACCCTTCGGAGATTGTAATGTAATTGCCACCTATTGGGTCGTACACGCTATATAAAAACCATATCCAAGGAATAAAACCCATTCTATTGCTCATTTTTAGCGACGGTCTTAGAATGGAACTCATATCCAATTTTCCCACCGCCACCACCAGCCATGGCCTCAAATTTCGGCAAAATTGGTCGAACTTCTGTCGAGTTTCGATAGCCTATCGAAATTCAACCGAAATGACCGAAATATGGGGGCTCTAGTACAAGAAAAGGCTGAAATGATCGAAATTTCCGTCGAATTTCGATCGAAATTCGACTTAAATTCTGTTTCAATCTGTCATCGAAATGGTGCCCGAAACCGACATTTAAGGCCTTACCACCAGCATGTCCATCTCCAGCATTACCTAGCCTCAAGCGAGCCTTCTCTCCTCATTGTCGACCCTACAGGAAGCTCTCATCATCATGCCGTTCCCCATGTGCCCAGCGATAGGTAAGGTTAAGCATCGAGTAGGGGCAGCCCGACGCGACTCAATGTACAGCCCGGTAACCCGACCCATGCTCGAGCCAGAACTTATAATGGGCGAGCCTAGGGGAGACACAATACTCGAATGAGGGGTTCAGAGCGGGAACGGGAGCAAAGAGGGAGTTAGGGGATAATATCCATCGGAAGATAACAGCGGGGCTACGTTTCTGGCGACGAGTGGGAGAAGTGGCCCCATGCTATCGCAAAATCAAAGACAATGATTGGACCGTAGTTTCTCATCGCAAGGTGGGCAGAAGATGCTTTCTTTATGGCAATGTAGGCCACCTCACCACGTCTTGTTTACAGCGGTAGCGATGTTTTGGGTTTCGAAGCTTCAGGCACATCCGACAGATTTTCCTTCCAGGGAGATGAATTCGAAGAGAGTGGTCAGTGCTAAACGGCGGGAAGGCGTTGACGCATAAGCAACGCAGGGCGGAGAGGCGGTTGTTGAAGGTGTGTCGTTCGCAAATGTGGTGTCCGGAGAGGCGGGCGGGACTCTGCGATCGGGGTTGCTGATCGGAGCATGGAAGGAGTCCTTAACCATCTCCTCGATCTGGGCTGGGATTTTGTTGATGTTGGAAGGAATTTACTGATATTGTGTCGTTGGGGATCAGAAAGTGTTGAATTCGAGGGTTATCGTAGGTTCAGGTGGGCTCCTTTTGAATCCGAGAGGAGACAACGATATCGCTTGGAGATGTCCGCAATTTGCAGATGGTAGTGAAGCCTCTTTCGACAAGAGGGTGGTACATTTGAGGGGTGTCCCCTTTCTATCCAGAACTGTGGAGAGCCTTGGCCTAGCTCTCAGGGAGATAGGTGTGGTACTGAAGATCCTATCAGATGGATGCGCGCCGGGAGCAGATCCAGATGCCACCCTGGTCCTGATGGAATGTTGAGCTGGGTTGCTAGAGACGGCACCGATGAAGCCAGGTGGTGTCGCTTAATGTGTGTCGTGTCATTTTCCCGATAGTTGTGCGTTTCTTATCGCTGCCACCGCAGGTGGCAGTGGGAGGGTCCTCAGAGGAGAACACAATCGTCGCGATGACATGTACTCCCAAAGAGACGGTAAAAGGTCCGCTAGTTGAGGAGAAATCTCGGGGCGCGTCAATCTCCTTTTCTCTTCAAACACCGCTTTTGTTGGGAAGCGTAACACACGAGACTACTTTTGGCAAGGAAAGGCTTTTCGATTCGGTGCCCGTTGAAGTCTTCGTTTCTTCGGGTCGAATCGAACAGGTGATCGGCATGATCCATAGCAACCCTCCTTTAAGCGGAGCTCCGATTTTCGATTTGAGGTACTCCTCTATGTTGATCGCGGGTTTGAATTCGACCCAGCTTGAAGTGGATCCGGTCGAAGTCCCTTCGTTGAACCGACCTGACTTGTTTTTCACTTGGGGTATTCCGTCGATTGTGCTGGAAAGTTTGCATCCTTTTGCGGGCACTGGGAGGTGCTATGAGTCGAGGAAGAGAATGTGTACGATGATCTTGGGTGGAGTTGCGGGGAGTCATCCCCCTCCATTTGTTCGTATGCGCCTTCGGAGCCATTCGCTTCAGGGCGACCGGTGCCTAACCTTGAATTCCTTTTTATTGGGCACGGGTGTTGCGGAGCCTGACTTGGCTAATGATGTGGGAGTGTCAAACTCGGCTGACAAGCAAGTGGTCGAAGATCGTTCCTCTATCCCTGGTGTTGAGAGGGGAGTGTCCAAGAGGTACAAGCGAAGGAGAAAACAAAAGACATTGCGTGGGGAGGGGACGGTTATGTCTGAGCGAAAGGTGCGGGTGGCCTCATTTGCTGGTGCAGTGAGCACAGTGGGCGCACAAATCATTGCCAAATGATGATTTTAACTTGGAATGTTAGAGGTCTGGGTGACCTAGTGAAGAGAAGGGCCTTGGGAACTATATTTGTGGAATGGGAGTGTGATGTCGTTATGCTATAGGAAACAAAGCTTGATTCTTGCAGTGTGGAGGTCTGGAAATCTTTTGGCGGGAACACTATGACTAAGTTTCCGATAGTTGATTTTGATGGGAGTGCAGGTGGTCTTTGTGTGGCGTAGAAGGATTCTATGTTTCAGTTAAAAGCGGAAGTCAAGGGTTCTCATGTCCTTATTGTACTTCTGGAAAATTCCAGCACAGCGGCCCATGTTGCTCTCTCGTGTCTGTATAGACCTTGCTCGCCAGCTCTGTGGCAGACTTTGTGGGAAGAGTTAAGGGCGACAAGGAACGCCTTTCCTGGATGTGCGTGGCTCGTGGATGGGGATTTCAACGTGACTCTGCTACTCTGAACGTCCCCGCCTGCGAGGAGGACAAGATCCTCGTTCTACTGATTTTGCCGATCTTATTGATGAATTGGAGATGGAGATCTTTGACGTCGCGGACTCTAAATATACCTGGCGAAACTCTGGCTCGCGTTCTTGTATTGATCGATTTCTGGCTTCCTCGAAGCTTCTTCAAGCTTTCCCTCTATCCTTCGCCTCTTCAAGACCATGTACTCGATCGGATCATTCACTCATGCTGTGGGTTTCTGGCTGTCACTCGTTGGGGAGGGGTTTCTTTAGATTTGAATGTTCTTGGCTCCTTGAGGACTCTTTTAGAGAGTTGGTGTGCTCCCATTGGACGTCCGTTGTGATGTCTCGTTTGGTTGCGATGAGGTTCTCGGAGAAACTGATTTCTTTGCGCCAGAGGCTGTGCTTGTTTAAAAAAGAGATCAGGGAGGCCAGAAAGGCAAGGAGGCAATCTGTGGAACAAGAGGTTCAAAGACTTGATTTGATCGAAGATGATCGTGTGTTGGACATTGAAGAATCAGGTCTGAGGCTTGCCGCTCAGAGAACGATTATAGAAGAAGACCACAAACATGTGACGCAATGGAAGCAGAGAGCTCGAATTGCTTGGCTGAAGGAGGGTGATGCGAACACAACTTTTTTCCACAAGGTTGCCAGTGGTAAACATCGAATTAATTCAATCAGATATATGGTGGTTGGTGATAGCTAAATTGAGGGGGACAGAGAGTTGTTGAATGCGATTGCAGATCACTTTCTTGATTTCTTGAGGGTTGCGTCCAGGCCTTGGAGGTGGAGTGGTCTTGGGGAGACACAGATGCCGAAGATGCACGTGAATAGTTTGATCTTGCTTGTTTTGTTGGAGGAGATTAAGGCGGCAGATTGGAGCTTGAATGCGAATGATGCGTCGGGTCCGGATGGCTTCTCTATTCTCTTCTACAAGGAGTTCTGGGATTTGGTGAGTGCTGAGATTATGGAGGTTGTGGAGGATTTTTACCATTGCAATGCGAAATTCAAAAGGATTAACAAGGCATTATTATTTCTTCTTCCGAAGAGAGAGGTGGCGGAAAGGATTGAAGACTATAGACCCATTGATCTCTTTAATGGCATTTACCTTATAATTGTGAAAGTATTCTTAAAGCGCCTTAATAGGGCTCTTGACCATATTGTTTCTCCATTCTAGTCGACTTTCATCCCTAGGAGGCAAATAGCGAACAGTTTGATGGCAGCAGCGGAGATCATCTCTGACTAGAAACGTAACAGCAAGCGGGCTATACTCTGGAAAGTTGACTTTGCTAAGGCGTACAACATGTTGGATTGGCGGTTTCTGCGGTCGGCTCTGTGCAGGAGAGGTTTTCAGGACATATGGATATCTTGGATGAAGCAATGCATCACCACGTCATCTTTCTTTGTGCTGGTTAATGGTCATCCTGAGTGTGGTTTTTTTCAGCCTCGGAGAGGGGTTAAGCAGGGTTACCCTCTTGTGCCCTTGCTCTTTATCCCAGCAGCTGATGTTCTGGCGTGTATGGTCGAGTGGGTTCAAAGTAGTGGCCTGATCGTAGGCCACGGCTATGGGGAAATGCGTATTCCCATGCTTCAGTATGCGGAAGACACTATCCTTTTTGTAAAGGGTGGTAGGGATGAGGCAGCTGCCATAGCCATCGCGTTGGAAATATTTGGAGAGATATCGGGTCCGAGTTGAATCATAACAAATCCACTGTGGTTACGTTTGGGACGGCAGAGGATGCGGCCCTTGCTTGTAGTTCGGAGTTGGCTAGGGGGCTCGGCACCCTTCCTATTCGATACCTCAGGCTCCCTCTCTCGGTTAGCAGGCACAAGTTGTCGGATTAGCTTCCGGTGGTGGAAAAGATGGAGTGGAAGTTGACTGGTTGGAAGGCTTCTCTTCTATCGAGGGGAGGTCGTCTGGTGCTGCTAAAGGCAGTTCTATGCAGCATACCAGTGTTCTTATGTTCGTCCCGCCTCCTACCGGTGGGTGTTAGGAAACCTTTGAAGCGTATGATGCGTAAGTTCCTTTGGAGCAGAACCAGTCATGAGCGACAGGGTATGCATTTGGTGGATTGGAAGACCATCACGGTGCCTAAGAAGAATGGTGGCCTTGGAATTTAGGGTTTGGAGTCTTTCAATGAGGCCCTTTTGATTAAGTGGGTGGGCAGAATTTTGGGCATGGATGAAAGCACTTGTTGTAAGCTAATTCGGCGCATTTATGGAGTCTCTTCGGGGGGATGGTTTACTAAGGCAGGGGCCCAATCAGTCCACTTTTTGATGCAGTGCGAAACCAAAATATAGGGCCGCATATTTATTTAATTTTATCCGTTAATTTTATTTACGTTTATTTGAGTCGTCGTATTTTTAATTAAATAAACGGGATCGCCTATGATCTCAATTAGTTAGAGATTTGAATTTCAAATTAGTCGGTTAGTCGGTTAGAGTCAATTTAGGATAATTAGTTCAATTTGATTTCTATTTTTGTAATCTCATCCCTCCTATATAAAGGGATGATGGGCTATTGTTATAATCAGTTCAGTGATTTATAAAATTGAGATTTATTCTCTATCTCCTCTCCCTTTTTCTCCCCCTCACGTGATCTTCATGTTTCTCCTCTCCATCCCCTCGTATTCCCGACGAGTTCTTTTCTCAACCCCTCCATTTCTTCTTCCACCGAGAATCCCACCATTCAAATTTATTCCCCGCCATCGTCGAATTATCGATTTGCATCAATTGGTATCAGAGCATGTCCTACAGATCGTCCTCACGATCTGACGATCCGTCCAGACATGCGCGCCAACACGCGACGAAACACCATCATTCGTCGAAATGGAAACGACGAGTCGAAGAAGCTTACAAACAATGCGTGATTTCCGGTCCAAATGTCAAGAATTCGAGTCCAAATGTCAAGAAATGATAGCTAATTTCAAGGCTATGTGCGCCGCCAAATCAACGGCTCCAACGACACCAATCACCGAAGCCGTTATCCAGAGCTTTGACGAAGAAAACCTCGCTGGGGAAGAAGATTCGATCGCAGTCCAGGCCATTCCCGAAGAAAAAAACGGCGAACTACTTGTTGATCAGGTATTTTCCGACCTGCAAGCGTCAATTCCTGCTCCATCTTCGACCGTGGAAGCTGTGGTCCAGACCCACGATGAAGATAATCACGAAAAGATCGCCGTCAACACCGACCTGCTTGCTGTCCAGGTGATTCCCGACCCAAAAATCCCGAAAAAATCGCTCTACAGCCCGCCCGCCACCCTCTCACGAACCCCCCATGCCCCACCCCCACCTCCGCCACCCCCCGGCACCAACCCCGCGCAACCAGGCCCACCCGCTGCCCTCCTACACCCTCCAGCGATACCCACTGTCATTCCCGCACCTCTTCCCTGACTCCAGCGGCGTCTCCTGCCACCCCCATGCCTCCTGCGGATCCCCTCGACCCCGCCCCACATCCAACTACCTTTCCCACCCATCGCTCCACCACCCTCCACCTCCCAAACCCACCGAGCCCCCTCCTCCCTTCCGTTGTCAACTTCCCCTCCCATCCCCTTCCTTCCGCCGACTCCAGCCCACCCTCCCGCAGCCCTAACACCGTCGCCCCTCTCCCCTTCGCCCCTAACGTCATCCACCCCACCCTCCCCTCCTCTCGTACCACCAACCCTCCCCGCCCTTTTCTCCGGCACCTCCACCGACCCCTCCCGCCCCTTCCTGTGCCACCGCCACTTTTGTTCCCCAAACCCAACCCCGTCGACCACGTCGCCACCTTCCCCCTCTCCATCCTGCGCCGTCAAAAGCCCACCGCAAAACTCCATCGATGTGGCCCTTGCGTCACCACATGCCGCCACTACTGGGAACCATGTGCAACCATCCTCACGTGATCGCGCGCTGCCACCATCGTGCACTCACGTACCACCAAAGCTACTGGAACCCTAACCCTAGAGTTCCGCACCGTCCACGGCAATGGAAGGAAGAACGAGGTCCACGATGGCCTCCTGATTTATCTCCAGCGGAAGGCCTATCCCATAAAACTAGGAATTTGAATTGGTTCCGCGAAAATTGCAGTGAAGACCCTTTTCCCAAAAGTTTTTATCAAAGGGGTCACTTGGAGGATATATTATGCTATGGAATCCTTATAAGTAAAGGGGTAGAACATTTGCAGACATACCCCTCAATGGAGAAAAATTATAACGTAACATGGAAAAGGAGCGAAAATTGGTATATTCGATCCACGAGCCATGTGGAAATTCTCCACCAACAGCTGGAGATCCAGCAATTCGTCGGGAGACGAATTTTTTCAAGCGGAGGAGAGTTGATGCAGCGCGAAACCAAAATATAGGGCCGCATATTTATTTAATTTTATCCGTTAATTTTATTTACGTTTATTTGAGTCGTCGTATTTTTAATTAAATAAACGAGATCGCTTGTGATCTCAATTAGTTAGAGATTTGAATTTCAAATTAGTCGGTTAGTCGGTTAGAGTCAATTTAGGATAATTAGTTCAATTTGAATTTGATTTCTATTTATGTAATCTCATCCCTCCTATATAAAGGGATGATGGGGGGCTATTGTTATAATCAGTTCAGTGATTTATAAAATTGAGATTTATTCTCTATCTCCTCTCCCTTCTCCTCCCCCTCACGTGATCTTCACGTTTCTCCTCTCCATCCCCTCGTATTCCCGACGAGTTCTTTTCTCAACCCCTCCATTTCTTCTTCCACCGAGAATCCCACCATTCAAATTTATTCCCTGCCATCGCCGAATTATCGATTTGCATCACTTTTTGGCAGGGGATTTTGAAGATCTTGCCTCGTTTTAGTGAACTCTTCAGACCGGTGGTTGGGGATGGTGCTTCCATTGGCTTCTGGACAGATGATTAGACTGGAGACGGTACACTTGTTGGTCGTTTTCCTCGTTTAGCTGCCTTAGCCACGAATTCTGATGCAGGTGTTGGGGATTGCTGGATAAATGGAAATTGGATGCCGACGTTCAGGACCTCCTTCTCTGACCAATTCCTTGAGGAGTTCTTTCGCTTGTTGGATTCGTTAGGGCAGGCTGACAGGCCCTCCTCTGACCCGAATCACTAGATGTGGAAGGATGGGACTTTTACCGTTAGTAAGGCCTATGGGACTATATGTAGACCATCGCTCGCGCTGTCGGATGATGTTGTCCAGGATTGTAATTTCATCAGGTCGATTGATCTTCTGGAGAGGATTGGATTCAAGTGGTTGTTTCGCAGGAAGCGCATCATGATGAGGGACTGTTGTGCTAAGATTTTCTCGATGGTGTCGGATAATTGTCCTTTGTGTGGGAATGTCATTGAGTAGTTGGATCACCTCTTCTTTCGTTGCTCATTTTCCTCGCCAATCTGGGGTGAAGCTGGGGTGGAATGGCTCCGCACCCTCTCTTTTGAGACCTTCTAGGCTTCTATGTTGCGGGCACGAAATAGACAATGGAGAGAGATTCTGACTCCCGAGGCAATCCTGTGGGACACTTGGCCGGCTCGTAATGATGTTCTTTTTTCTGGCCATCGATTCTATATTGAGAATGTTAGCATCCACTACAAGCTCTTGATTGATTCGTGGCTTTTGTAAGTTATAACTTGTAACTAATTATTTTCTAATAATACTGGGGTGGGCACCTATGCATGATTCCCTCCTTTTTTGGTCTCAAAAAAAATAATGGGCGAGCCTAGGCCTTGAAGGTGGCCAATTTCAGATATCAAGACGGGCTCAGACTTCACTTAGCCCAACCTAAAACATGGTTGCCCAGCACATATAGCGACTTGAGTCGTGGCCCATATTTGACCCTTCTCGACCCTACCCTCAACATCTGCCCTTGCCTCATGCCCCCCCCCCCCCAACTGACCCGATGGGATCTTAACCATGACCCCCCACCCACCCTACCGTTCCTCGAGGAGTACTGTCTGTGGCCATCGTTGACCCCTCACTCCCTTAGCCCTCTCTTCTGCTCGATGATTCCACCCGACCCCCCAACCTCAACCACCTCCTTCCGCCACGATGCCATCCCCAACCCCTAGAAGCCCTCTTCCATAGTCTGTAACTTGCAGCATGCATCGCCTCTTCTATTTTTCCCCTGATTTTCTTGTAAGGATATGCATATAGATTCGACCTGTTGGGAAAATAAACTTGCATAGCATTGAAGAGACCCCAGGGCTCTCTTATATAGGAGAAAAGCTCTAGTTTGGTTACATACGAGGCACATGAAGGAAATATAAATAAGAAATAAATATAAAAAGATACAGATATCTCAACACTCCCCCTCAAGCTGGAGCATATATGTCTATCATGCTCATCTTGGAACGTCTCTGAAATGAACCTCTAACCATGACTTTGGTGAATATATCAACAGTTTGATCTCCAGTAGAAACACGGGAGGTGGTTATGAGACTCTTCTAGAACATGTCTCTGGTATAGTGGCAATCCACCTCTATATGCTTGGTCCGTACATGGATTGTCGGATTATTGGCAAAACAGAGATGCTCGATAGTCGCATAAAACCTGCATGGGAAGAGGTACCTCATCAGCAAGATCAGTCTTGACTAATCTAACCCGCATCATCTTTGTGCTCCCTTAAACCATGGCTCTGTACTCGGACTCTGCACTAGATCTAGCAACCAATTTTGTTTCTTGCTTTTCCATGACACAAGTGAGTTCCCAACAAAAATAGCAAAGCCAGTAGTAGACCTCTTGTCTCTAGGGCATCCGGTATAATCTGCATCTGCACAAGTTGTCACCTCAAGAGAAGCACCTCTGTTGAATAGAAGACCAGTACCAATTGAAGTCTTCAAATATCTCAAAATCATATAAACAACATCCATAGGAACCTTCCTGGGATGCTCTATAAACTAGCCTACCTTGCTTACAGCAACGGATGTGTATGGCCAGGTGATAGTAGCATAAAGGAGCTTCCCAACAAGCTCCATGTATCTCCTCTTATCTACCTCCTCAATGTCATCATCCTATAATCTCATGCTCGAATCCATAAGGGTAGTAGAAGGCTTGCACCCTGTCATCCAGGTCTCAACTCAAGTAGAAGATAAGTCATAAACTTCCTCTGTGTCACCACAAGACTGCTTTGGTTCCTGGCAAACTCTAATCCAAGGAAGTAACGAAGACTACCAAGATCCTTAGTCACAAACTGCTGACCAAGGAATTCCTTGGTAGCTTGAATGCCATGTTCATCATCACATGTGATAATAATATCATCGACATAAACCAGAATGGCAATTGTACTTCTCTGTATCTTCTGTACAAAAAATGAATGATCCGCAGTGGACCGCGCAAATCCATGGTGTTCTATCAACTTTGAGCATCTGGTACTAAGCTCTTGAACAGTCGTAAATCGCCTTGTGAAGCCTACACACCTTCTGGGACCCCCCCCTCTAACCAGCAAACTCTGGTGCATGCTGCATATATACCTTCTCCTGTAGATCTCCATATAGAAACACATTCTTCACATCAAGTTGGTAAAAGAGGCTAGTCCCGAGTCACGGCAATTGATAGAAGAATGTGCAATGTTGAATGTCTGACCACTGGGGAGAAGGTATCTTGAGGAGCATGACTCTGAATGAGAAATGTCCTTGTAACATTAAGCAAATGGCGATGCTTCCTTTCTGTAATACCATTTTGTTGTGAAGTGTAGGCACATGATGTTTGATGAATAATTCCCTTGGTTGAAAAATAACTGGAGAGATAATGAGTACAAAATTCCAAGGCATTATCAGTTCTAGCAATTTTGACTGAGGCATAAAAGACATTTTGTATTTCGGTCAAGAAATTTTTGATAACATCTCCAGCTTCATATTTATTCTTTAACAAAAAGACCCAAGGCAGACGAGAGACATTATCAACAGCGACTAGATAAAATCTGTGCCCCTGGTGATCAGGAAAACGACTGGGACCCCAAATATCTATATGAAACAACTTGAAAATGGAGATACTGCTATGACTCTGACGACTGGGAAAGGTAGAGCGGTGATGTTTTCCCAATTGGCATGCCTCACATTGGAAGGACGCATGAGGCGAGATCTAAGGCAGAACATGACATAGTTTCTGGAGTGGGAGATAACCAAAGCGCAGGTGCCACGTAAATGGTGAGACGGATCGAGCAGAAAGAGAGGAGATTCCAGCATAGGGAGTTCGAACTAGGCAATACAGACCGCCCTGCTTACGGACACACCCAATCACTTTACCCATAAGGATGTCCTGAAAAACAAGAGAAGATGGGTCAAAAATGGCACGACAATATAAATCCTTTGTAATCTGACTAATGGACAACAAATTCATTGAGAAGTCAGGTGCATGTAACACATTCTATAGATGCATAGAGGGTGTCAAACTAATCTCCCCTTGTCCAATAATTGGGGAATGAGTCCCATCTGCAATGATCGCAGTTCGTCCTGAAGGAACCTGTCTGTAGGTTGTAAGTTGACCCTTATCGTCACATAAATGATATGTGGTGCTGGAGTCCATAATCCATTCTATAGCATCAAATCTACCACTACTAGTGACTGCATAAGTACTACCTGAGGTACTGGAAGAGTTGAAGCAGCTATATCTGAATGACTCCCAGGGCCCGATGGAGATGACACGGAACCAAAAGAAGCTATAATGCCCCTCAATCGTGCTACCAGATCCTCAAAACGTTGATCCGAAGAAGAGGCAGTCGGAGGCTCAATCTGCTCAGCTACTCGAACATATGCAGGAAATCTATGCTTGGAGTAGCATGTATCCTCTGTATGTCCAGGACGACGGCAAAAATTACATGGTTGACGAACTTGACCTCCTCTGCCGCGAGGTCCTCGTCCACGAGACTGAGAAGAGCCTCATCGACCTCGGGAAGCTGCCATCGCCCAAGATGTCGGAGATGCTGTAGACGATGGAACAGTGATCCGACTAAGCCTGCGAAAGGCTTCCTCCATGGGAGGATTAGTAGAATCGATCAGAACCTAGGAACGGGCCGCCTCATATTCAGGATCTAGCGCTGCCAGGAGCGCACCCACAATAGTGGCATTCCTATAGGTATTCTGTTGCTCAGGGGTAGATGTAAGAGGCATGAAGCTATAGAGCTTCTCGAACATTCTACGCAAAGATGTATATAACGAGTGGAGAGGTCGTCCATTCTGCTTGATTGTGAAGATGGAGTTGTAGAATCTTCGTATCATTCTTTGCCTGTGAATAGGTAGCAGCAAGAATATCCCACATTGCTTTTGCAGTCGACTGATGGAGAATATCATTAGCAATCTCAATTGCTAACGTGCTTGATAGCCAAACTTTGGCATATGCATCATCCACCTTATGAGGCGTTAACCCCGGTCTTCTCAACAGGCTCTTCCTCGGTAAGAATGTGTTTCTTACCGGTAGATTTCATCATACTCATGAATTGCATAGCCCACGGTTCATAGTTTGACTCATCCATCTTCACAATAGGCGCGGGACCTTTAAAGGCGCATGTGGAGGGAATATCGGCCTTGCTTTCTGACATAACGATAATAGAAGACTAGGGTTGTACACTGGATAGGCTTTTGTCTACACTGACATTCACGAGTTCGGTTGCATGTGTAGACTCAAGCAACCAAACCCATAAAGGAGGTTCGACAAGAACCTACGTAATGGTGAGGCCTAGAGAAGCCTTGGCGTCACGCACGGGAACCAAGGCGGTAAAGGCCTCGCCGAGGGAGGACCTAGGCGGTACGGAAGCCGAGGCACGGCCCTGGGTGCAGCACGGAAGCTGAGGCACGGAAGCCTAGGCGAGGCTTAGCACGGGATGCTACACGGGGAGCCGCGGCACGGGGAGGTGCTGCCCAGGGCGAGGCGCAGCGCGGGAAGGCGTGACGAGGTGAGGTGCGGCGCGAGGAGGAGGGGTGGCGCAGGGAGGAGGGGCTTGCAGTAGGGATAAGGATTAGGGCTTCGGTACAGGAGCTCCGATCTAAGACCGCCGCTCTGATACCATGTTGGGAAAATACAAAGAGTTGTTTATTCCGTGAACCCTAGGCTCTCATATAGGAGAGTGGCCTATGGGTAAATTACATAAGATATTCATAAGTACAGAGAATTAGGAAATAGTACGGAAACAGAAAATAACTATTGTCAAGAAATATATCTCTACAACTACACCAGACCAGATATTTCCTTTATTGTGAGAAAAGTTAGCCAGTTTATGGAGCAGTCAAGACAGACACATATGGATGTTGTTCACATGATCCTGAAGTATCTAAAGTCCTCTCAAGGTACTAGATTGCTCTTTACCATAGGAACATCCCTTGCTAACATGGCATGTGCAGATGCAGACTATGCAGGATGCCGCAAGCACAGAAAAATCTAACTTCATATTTGCAGTGTTCACAGGGAGCTCTTTGATTTCATGGCAGAGCAAGAAGCAGACTGTGGTTACCAGATCTAGTGTAGAGACAAAATATAGAGCCATGGCATAAGGGAGCACAGAGATGATGTAGGTCATATCTGTTCTGACAAACTCATCTATTGATGCACCACTTCCCATGCATCTACAATGCGAATGAGACAACCAAGATGCTCTTTTCGTTGTCAACAACCATGCCTTCCATGATAGGACCAAAAATATTGAGGTAGATTGTCATAATACATGTAACATGATTCAGAAGGGCTTTATCTCTACTTCCCGCGTTAGCTTAGGGGAACAGAAAACAGATGTTTTCAACAAGGCTCTATCTAGATGGTCAGTTCAGAGGCGTTGTTCCAAGCTTAGCATGATTGATTGATTGACTTCTATGTTGCATCATAAGGAGTGTTGAGAGTTGTTTATCTTTCTCCTATTCCATGTATTTTCTTTTCTTTTTGCCTTTATTATGTAATTTTTCCAACAGAATTTCTCCTCCCAATATAAGAGAATCCTAAGGCCTCATGAATAATCGAGACATAATTTTTCATGAATAATCAAGACATAATTTTATCTCCACAATGTTAATGTTACCATCTTTGAGTCAGTTGTGTATTTTTCTCCTACAAGTGGCAGGATAACTCCGTCTGAATATGGAGAGGAGGTCTACATGCATCATCCACACGGGTTCACTGTTGAGGGGGAGTATTGGAAGGTTTGAAGACTTCGTAAGGTTATCTATGGTCTTAAGCAAAGCATGATTCCAGAGTAAGGAGACGAAACTCAAGATCTTTTCTATGATTATAAGAAGAGGCCAAATTCCATGGATGATCTATTTTCATCTCAAAAGAAGGTGAAATTTGATTCTTACAGCTCTGTCGATAACCTTATAACATTGCTAGAAGGCAAAATATTTTATAACCCATCAACCAAGAATTTTCTTACCATCATGTCCACCCATTTCTTAGCCGGAAGAAGTTCCCAAGGCCTTTCTCATATATACATAATCGACATGGGCACATCCACATGTTTAGTCCCACATCGTTTGTGAGTGGGAATTGGCCTTACTATGGGGTCATATAAGAAGCACCACACCACATGTAACAATTGAGAGAGAAAGCAATATACAAATCGATCTTTGAGAGGCCTACTCATGTGGTTTCATCCCACTTCTTATGGAGTATGGTTCTACATTATACCCGGTGTTCTTCCAATATTTTATATTTATTAATCTTTGATTACGCTTCTGTACTCTCATTTTCTACAAGGTATAAGAGCGAGTTCGATTCTAGGATTTGATTTCCGATTATATTCTTCAAGATAACTACCGGTTATTCCGAATTATGTTCTTTATTTATTCATGTTCGACAATGTTTGGAAAGTTGTCCTATGCAGCCGCATATGCAGAGTCGATCCACCTACCGCATCGAACATGCCAAACTAGCTCGATATGAGGGTTGTGGGGTATACACGGTCGAGTAAACCGCATATGCGGTCGCATATGTATTATACTTTGAACTCGGTTAGCTGAAGCAACCGCTTCAAGGAATAGCAGCAGGGTATATGATTACTCGGATCCATTTAGGGACCCAATTAACCGGTTGATTAGGGCATTGTCTCGCATGAAACCCGCTCCCTCAACTTGATGAAAAACCCTTGCACAAACCCCGAACCTGACAAAAAACTCTTGGAGCTTTGATCCACCACATCGCCTACGACCCTCCTCCAATCCTCCTCACTATGGTCTCCTATTCCAATTCTCCTCGTGTTGTCGTATCACGTCGGCTCTCCTCCTCCGTGCACTTTGCCTCTATGCCAGATCAGTGCACCAGCTCTCATCCTCCTTGGGTGTCGCCCCTACTTCATATCAGTGCACTGCTTCTTCTCCACTTGGTCATCTACGCCCATCACAGAAGTTTTTCATCTACATGTGTAATCGTGCAAGACGTGCAGGTACTAGGTTAGGTATCATTACATTTTTAAAGCCATTGCAAGTTAATATCTTTTTATTGGAATAAATTGCATGGTTTAAGTTTCTTCTTTCTAGATAGTTTAATAAGATTGTTTTTTCAGAGGAAGGAGGGTGCAGTCTCAAGTTGGGACCCACAACAATATTTTTAGGATAGCAGCAAAAATACAACCAAAAGTTCAAGAAGAATACAATAACTGGGACTTTGGGACTTCGATATTATGCACAGTCCCAAGGATTTCTAAGAGCCCTGAAGTGACCAGAACATTCTCCGGATGGAATATTGTCCCTGAAATATTGTCTCATCCCTAGTACACCAAATTGACCAGAAGAGAGCAAAGGCCATGGAAGCGTCCTCTTGGGAACTACCACACGAGAGCAAAGGCCATGGAAGCGTCCTCTTGGGAACTACCACACGTTGATCTGATGGAGGTCCAAAACGATGAGTTATCCGCATACTGAAGCCACTGGATGTTTGCCCCTTCCCATACTGTCGACGATGTCCTGCATATGAAGAAGAGGTGGTTTAAATCTTCTTGTTCCAATATGCACCTATCGCGCAACGCCTCCCCAGTGTGCAACAGCTTGTCTTTGTGAACTTTGGATAACAACAGACCACGCCTCACTAACCAGATGAAAACTTTGATCCGCATCTGAATTTTGCTAGCCCAAATAAGCCTTTTTAACCAAGACATAAAACTTTTTAACATGTTTACTTGAATATATTTTTTGTATAGATTTTGTTTTTGAATGTATCATTTCCAAGCATATATTTTTTGTTCTAGTTTCGCATCATGCTATTGTTAAATAAAATTTTATTTTGCATATATTTTTTAAATGCAATTGTTTAAATGTATACGAATGATTTATTGGATTTCACCGGATAGATTGGATTTAGATCAAATAAAATTGTATTATATTTGTATCACGCCAATATTAGATTTGCATCATGCCACTGTTAAATAAAATTTTAGGCCGCATACGTATTTCTTCCTTGTTATATTTTTTTTAACATAAATTCTAATGTTTGAATTTATTATTGTATTTTTAAATTATTTTTAAAAAAAAATTATAGAAATCGAATAATCCGTGTATACTTCCACATGCTCGCTTACTCGCTTTAAAGCGCCTGACCAAACGAATACCGTGTCTTGACTTTCTGAACCTTGATGTTCGATAATATGTTCAATGTTCAAGAAATTTTAGGGTTCATGAAACCCTAATTATGCAAGTCAACATCGCCGCATTTGATTGTGATATTTAAGTTTTGAAGATCCAGTAGACTCAAGAAATTCTATGGTTCGGGGAACCCTAAATTTCCAGGCTAGATATGCACACACAATCTCCCAAGCAAGTGTGCACTCTTTGGATCTAGAGCATGCAACTCATATCCTCATGTGTGCATCCTCCCAGCCTTAAATAACATTCGAAGAAGAAGAAGAGAGGTTGCACTTGCTCATGCAAACAGCCCTCGACTATGATGGGGATGGCCAATCCGAAGCTATGCTTCCTACAAATCAGAAAGTGTCGCTTTCTTGTTCTCTTCTTGAAAAACAAGCAGTGAATCGAAATGGGTTCTACTCCATGTGCAAGCATCATATGGAAGCATTAGTTTGCAAAGAAGATGAGGTCAAGGATGCAAGTGCGACTCCCATGGTACTCACACAATGGTGGAATCCCCAGTCGAACCTCCTCGTGGAGCAGCCTCCATCTATGGTAATCGTCGACAACATCTTCAGGGGGTGTTGCTCTCCCTTATGCACGCAACCTCCAACCACCACAGTGGCACCCCATCACCGATGTGATGCCTCCAAGAAGGCCCTCGAACACCAGAAAGAGATTACCAAGGACTTATTGTCCTCAACTTCTCCCAAAGCAGCAACTTGTGTGTACTTCCAAAATCACAAGCAGTAGTTCCATTGGGACCGTACAGATGAGAGACAGCGTTCCCACGATCGAAATCCTAAATAGTCCAAGTTTTTAATATGAGTCGATCCTATTTTTATTTCTTTGAATTTTGCAAAGCCAAAAATGGCCAACTTGGTTAGGCTTTAAAGAGAAAGAGTTATGGGCACAAATTTGAATCATGGCTGAAAAAAAGAAGGGGTGTGGCTACTTCAACTCCAGGCCCAATTAGGATGTTTGTTAAAAAAAGGGGGAGGATGTTGGACCCAAGGGGAGGCTCTCCTGTAACAATGATGTTGTCAACATGGATCAATATAACAACGATACCTCTCTGAGTCCTCTAAATAAACAGTAAGTGATATGCAGTCGATCCCGTGAAGTATTGCTGCTCAATCAAGTATGAGAGCTTCAGGACAATGCTCTAGGACTCTGCTAAGGTCATAGATATCCTTAGGAAGTTTGCAAACCGTCTGACACTCCCCCTTAGAAGCAATCCCGGGTAGTTGTTGCGTGTAAACTTTCTCCTGCAGATCACCATATAAAAATGCATTCTTCACATCAAGATGGGATGAGGACCGCTGCAATTGATAGATAGATCCGAAGAGTAGAATGCATTGCCAAAGGAAAGAATGTGTCATGTAGTCCAACCCATAAGTTTGGGTGAACCCACGAGCCACAAACCTAGCCATGTAACGACCAACGCTGCCATCTACATAGTGTTTCGCTGTAAACACCCATTTGCATTCAACCGCATAAGCCCATGGAGGGTAAGTATCAAAGCTCCAAGTTCCACGTGATTGTAGCGCAACCATCTCATCCTCCATGGTAAGGTCCCACTGGCAGTCTTACATAGCCTCGTGATGTGTCCATTGTCGGAAATGCGAGCCCACGGCGAGCCATTATGCAATAAATGTTATTGCATATATTATTCCCTGATCTGAAATGAAGAATGAATAATTTGCATAATAGGTCCCTTAGTACAATTAGGGTTATGTACCATGGCCATCTTAATAATCATACAGCTGTTGATTCAACTATTGAATCATAGAAGCTGGTGCTTGGATGAATCTCTAAAGAGTTAGATTGAGGACTCATCAAGCACTGTCAAATGATTGTTAAGAGATGATCTCCATCCTGAGTAGGAGATGGCAATCCTTATCTCTTTAGGCTGATATCTGACCGACCTCTTGATGCAGGTCCTCTGCATAGGAATAGAGATTCGGAGGTATCAGATTAGTTAGGTCAAAGAGTTGACTTAACGAGATCGAGATAACCAAAGTCCTATATCGTATGCTGTCACGATACAGGCACACATCCTCTGACCAGAGACAGATAAGTTACTGTATGTCCAAGTATGTACATTTGGCAGACCAATAGGTTGATGACCTAACCAAGGTCTATACACCGGCGCGCTGGTGTACATATAAGGGCATATAAGTAATACGATCTCTCAAAGGGATCATACAGGTTCAGTTACTGAACCGGAAGACATGAGCTCACTCATGAGATATTGGGAAGAATCGAATTCCATGCGCATGGTCGTCTCGCTTTGGAAGCTTGACTGAATTTGTAGGTTTGATATATACTTTTGGAAAGTATATGATCAAGACCTGGGTATGATATATGCTTTTGAAAAAAATATGATCGATACCGACTCCCAATGATCGAATGAGAAACTTACTGATAAAACCATGAAGAAGACAGTGTAAAGTTGATCTAATACTTCGGGTTTATTCTGAGTCTTCCAGTATGCAGGATGTACAGGTATTGGGAATATCTGAGGGTGATGTGATCATAAACGATTGTATAACCATGACGCTTCCATTCCTAGGGAGTGATGAAACGGGTCTGGATTTTAGTGACTCCACTCGGTAGAGAAGTAAGCTGATCTTAGTCCAAATGTTGGACATTGATCTGAATGTGATTCAGATGCAATGAGAAGATTAGATTTGCGGTCTTGATTTAATCAAGCATCTATGGGAGGCCCGCGATCTGGATTTGAGATACGATCTCAATATCCATGTCACTATACGTGGAACAATACAATCGCCATGTCCTTATCTCCAAGTATCTGCGGAGAGATTGCATTATTCTTGAAGGGTTCGAGAATAATTCCATAAGATCTAAGCAATGAAGAAATGATTATTAAATGTGATTTAATCCTATTGATGTATGAAGAAATTGTCCAATGTAATTAAATGTGATTTAATTATTATGGATAAGAATAATGTGGATAGAAATATCCAATTATTCATAATATATTATAAATGTGATTTATAATGTATTAGAGAGAGTTAATTATAATTTATATGTGTTGATTAATTATTATGTGTATTGGATACACATTGTGTAATTAATTGACAATGTAAATAATATGTTGTTTTGGGTTGTGAATATGATTCACAATTTTTCAATGGCAAGATTGCAATATTCTCAAATATAATTGTGAATTATTTTTGAAGAATAAAACCCAACAAAAGTTGTTGGAAATAAATAAAGAGATTTCCATGTAGATATGCAATCTCATGACATGTCATGAGATTGCTCTCCTCATGGAAAGCTTGGGCGGCACCCAATTCCAAATAGGAATGGGTGGCCGGCCGTCTATATGGAATGTACATGGAGATGTAATCTCCATGTATATTCTCTCCTTATTTATTTGGTGTTAATTTGGATTAATTTGTATTTGATTTTGTCAAATATATTTTGATCTAAATTTTTTGGTTTTACCAACAACAATCTTAGCCATTGGATTGACATAAATCAATCTCATCCATTGATTGTATGTCACATGGATTGAGATCCATGGATCCCAAAACCCTATAAATAGAGAGGCATACCATGCTCTCTCTATATATATATAAACATGTAATTTTGGAGCTCTCTCTCTCTCTCTTTCTTCATACACGACAGCCCTCTCTCCCTTTAATTTTGGTGGTCGTCCACCATACCCTAGAGGAGAGAATCGTTGACGCTCTCGCCACCGCGCCGCCGCTTCGACGTTCTTAGGTTGTCCGTCTTCTTGGAGTGCTGCACTCACGAAGGAGACGTTTGATCTCGTGCAACGAGATCAGGAGCAACTACGCTTGGATCAACTTCTTGGATTGCGAGGACAATGCGGTTCATCCCCGCGCTCGCAAGCGGTCTCACCGACGATCGGACTTGAGACAGGAGGTCTCTTCTCTTAGAGACTTGATCGACCACGCTTCAAGAGGTATTGCATTATACTTGTTGTGGTTATAGATGAAACGATCTGAGAATGGTTCTCGAATCATGTGGTTTCATCGAATAAAAAATTTTAAATTCCGCTGCACCAAACAACTAGTGCGACTAGTCGTTCTTCGTCGTATCCGATACGACGATCACGCTTCCGTGATGCGCTTGAGGATAATTCCATATCCTTCAAGCCCATGGGATCTCTACATCTGATAAATCCATGATAAACCTCCTGAAATCCTCTGAAAGACATCTGAAATAAACTTGAGCGACGAGAGATACGTAGCACAAGTACGTCTCTACTTCCTAAATGCAATGGACACATCGAGTTCATGTGTACTATTTATGGCATGTAAAGAAGCCTTCAAGGAGGCACCCGCTCATCCTAAAAAGTAATATGTTGCATAAACAAATCATTAGTGCCAGCAGTACTCAGGAGTCAGGAAATACATGTTGCATCCTGGATGATGGAGAAGGCCCATGAGCAGTGGGTACAGAAAGTGACCTGCGAATGTGAAAGTGTGGTAAAAATTGAGCCAAAGTACCATGAGGTGAAGACAAAGGAGCAACCACAGTAGTAAGTGGTGGTCGTGATGGTTGTGGTGGTGGTGGAGCCGTGGTGGTGTAGGAGGTATGTAGACCTCCTCTCCAAAGTCTGACCGAGTCAACTTGTGACCTGTAGGAATAAATTATATGACTGACTCAAAGAATGTGACATCAGCACTGACGTAGTACTTTCGCCTAATAGGATCAAAGTACCAGTACCCCTTCTGGATTCATGAGTAGTCCATACATTATAATCTCATATTGAAGATGAAGAATGTAGGAGAGGGGATAATATGCAAGAGTACATAGGCCACATTGATCTTGCCTACATCTTCAAGAACCAAGTGAAGAAGATAAAGTCATCTTACAGAAATCGTTGCAAACTAATGGTTATTGTGATTGATAAAAAAGGATGAATGCCAAACACATAAATTCTCTCGCGGTTGGAGGCAGATGTCAAAGATTTTCATAGTCACGTTAGGTCGATATCAAAACCATTGCTGGAGGATTGGGAAGTGGAGATGGTGAGGGCTCCACAAAATCCAAATTAAAATAAAAATTGGATTAAAGAGATAATGACGATGATGATGCAATTTAAGAAGCTTTTGACGAAATGACATGTTCCAATGAAAAACATACTAGTGTATGGATGCATATTTTAAGAAGGGCTACAAGTAGGATAAAAATGTATTAAGCCAACACACCAACCTATTTTGGGCTTCAATTTGAGTATGTACCAAGGTGGCATACCCCTCAAGTTAAATGAGGCAAGCATAATATTTTGTGAAGTAGGAACATTTTTAGGAAAAGGAGGGTGTGACGTCGAGGAGATGTCTACATGTAAAATACTATATATTTATACTTTTGTAAGAAAAATGCAAATACCAAAAAGTCTTTAAACTTTTTGCATGCCTTATCACCTTTTCCATGTACATTCTCTTATCTAGGAATATGGATCTATTCTGCACAAACCAAATCTTTCAAGTGGTATCAGAGCCTTAGGTCGACGGTTTTGAATATGATTCGAAAACCGAGGACGACTTGGGTTCGTTAAGGTCGCAAAAGTTTTTATCGCATTTGATTTCGCAGATCTATTTAGTAAATAATTTCGGCTATGATTAAAATGTTTAAGCACGAATTATTTGGATTTTGTTCCCCATTAAATAAGGAAACCATAGGATCTGAGTTTGCGTAAATCGGATTTCGTATGCTCTAGATATGGTTGTTTTAATGAACATGTATGCACTGTTGCGGGAACTGCAGATCTTAACATGATTAAAGAGTTAATTACTGTTTAGATCCGCCTCGAAATGCGTGAAACATCACTTGGCTTCTGTCCTAAATCAAGTTAGCAATCTTTGAAAATTGAGTTTGTCTAATTTGGATTTAAATTGATTGAGATATGTTAATTTTAGTGAGTAGGGGTCACTACTGAAATTACAGTCCTAATCTAGAACCAAGTGATTGTCAATTAGTGAAATTAATTGTTAATTTCGTGAAATAATCATGAAAAATATTTGTGAAATATTGGAAGATGATTATTTACATAATTGACTTGGCATCAACCAATTAATTGATTGGATTTGATCTAAATCTTAATTGGAAACACAATCATCAAACTTGATGCTTGAATAGTGATTGTCATTTAATCAATTAGTGTAATTAAATTGTTTAATTTCCTAGAATAATTGTGCATAAATATTTGTGAAATATTTGACGATAATTATTCCCTAAATGACATTACCTTAACCAATAATTGATTACATGTGATCTAGATCACTAATTGATTACATGATCTACATGATCAACATTCCAACAAACATGTTGCTTGAATAGGACTTGGGATTTGTTTAGCAAATCTCATTATAATGTTAATCAAAAAAAAGTTTTGATTATTATTATATGGTATAATTTCGGTTGTAGAACCGATGATCATCTCAAGTACAAAGTGATTTATTTTGCATTATCCTTTCTCGAGGTGGATATGGTGTCTAGTCGGAAAGCATTGGGGTTGCGGGTTGCAACGTATGTGGTCCGTCCCACTCTCGTCGGTACTGGCCATGACAGCGGGTAGGATTAGTATAATGCTTAAAAAATCATGATGTATTTCTAATTATTAAAATTCGAAATAATACGTATTTGAGATAATACCATAATTCAAGTAACAATAAAATGTTTGTTGGATATTAATTGGATCATTAATTTAATATGATTAGATTGATTGGAATCCGATTAAAATTAAAACACTCTATTATGAATAGAGATGTTATTTCCCTTGAAAGAATTAATCATAATGAATATGATTCATAGTGATTAATTAGAATTTGAATATGATATGGAGGATCACATAAGTGACATCCATGGTCTCCCGTCAAGGCGAAGGGTTCCGTCGTCAGGGATTGTATATTGAAGACGCATGCCCGAAGTGACAGCTCCTGTATGCAAGCGCATCTGGATCGGGCTCTTTGCTTCTCGAAAGAGTAAGGCCGTATACGTAGTAACCCCAACATCGGATCCTCATATTATTGGGGCGATATTGGATTGCGTATAGCGAGTACTATTCCTGTTGACGGTTGGTTCAATTAACAACGGGTCAACATCGCCTTAGGGGTGGTGGGCCCGGGTGTTAAAGACCGAATTGGGAATGCAAGTTCGACTTGCAAGGCGGAATGTGTTCCCGCTTCTTTTTATCCGAGTTGTTGTAGATTCTCATATTATTGGGATGTAACAAAGATAAGGAAGGAGATCCCAGATCTTGTTGAGATATAATGGTAAGTATATCTCTTACATTGAAAGTGATTAAGGGAATGAACTTTCAGTATTGACAAGACAAGATAACTTTGATATAAAAATTCCTAAATCAAAGTAAAATATAAATATATATATATATATTTATGAAAATTTCTTATTTCAGATAATCCTTCGTTAAAACCCACTTAATGTTATACTCAATAATAACCAGTAAAATATCATGGATTGGACTCATGATCCAGATATTGTACTTGCAATTGAACACATAATGTATGTGGTTGCAATGTGCAAGTTTCCTCATAACAATGAGGAATGACAATTAAATAGATAATAGGACTACAACCCTAGGGTTTGTATGTCTCTATAGTCTTGGTATCATCAAATGTACTTTGGAAGTGACATGTTGATGATAATCATAATTGTCATATAATCCTTATAAAAATCAATGAAGATATTCTGGCATACATATGTACTCTTTCACATTTAATCATGAGTGACATGGTTCTCTACATCATGTAGAATGGTAGCTCTACAAGAGATGATGTATTCAATTTTTTTTTTGAGTACCTGCCTGAACCTATGTTTTAAGAGTTTAGATGGATGTAGATACGATGAGTGTCATCGTTCTACTGTCTATACTCTTGTCATTCATGGAGCTTCATAATATTCATATTGTATGAATTTAATGAAGCATGTATAAATGTTGAATTGCTCTTACATTGAATTCTTTTGAATTTAACATAAGAGATCCTTAGTCTTAAGCAATCATTGTTTATAGATAAAGGGAGAGCAGTGGAAGCATGGGTTGGACCCAAGAAAGAAGGAAAGTCAAAGAGTTGACTGGACTTCTGTGACTTTCATATGACATCCAAAGAGTTGGATGAATGCCAATACTGCGACAAGTTGATGTGTTGATAGTACGACTATTAAGTCTGTCTAGAATCCTTAGAGAAGGACTCGGATGGAGCATCAGAATAATCTACATAAATCATTGATATTGACTTACTGAATAAGATAAAGTCTAATAATTGTATCTCAATCTTCTAACAACAATTGCAATGGGTTGCATATGTTTTAGAAGACTGGAAAAATTTGATCTTAAGGTTTATAATTATCCAGATGAACATTGATGCAATTGTTGCAACAATTTCCATTGGATCACTATATTTCATAATTTCAGTGGGAGAGCCCTTAGTCTTAGAGAATGTCTCTATGACCTAGACATTAGAATACACTCATTGTTTGTTTCTAAATGTTGGAAATAAACATGAATTCTGGAATGGACCTATCATAAAAAGTTATGATGAAGATATTTCAGAAAGTAATCTAAAATCTAGTGGACTCCATTAAATTAGAAAATTAATGAATGGTTCATTAACATTTCTAAATACTGAAATTAAACCTCCAGATCAATAGGAGGATGAAGATCATTTGACAATGATCTAGCATCAAGCCTTGGACATTTGTCTATTGATTTGATCGATAGACTAGTAAGAGATGAAACTTTAGAATGTCTAAAATTTCAAAAACTTACGTACTTATGAATATTGTATTCAAAAAAATGTCCAATACACCCTTCTTTGGGAAAGGTGTAAGATGTCAAGGTATTCAGGATCTCATACATATTGATGTATGCGGATCATCTATATCATAGTAAACATTATGGATATGTGATATCTGTTGATGATTGTGTATGATATGAGATTTCTTCTCTTCACCTAAAGAAACCTTTGGAATGTTCAAAGATTTCATAATTTTGGTTTGGAACCAAAGTCTGAAGGAAGATGGAAATGAATTTGGTCTAATCTAGGTAATCAGTACCTATTAGATGAATTCATAATATACCTTATGGAGAAAGGAATATCATTCCTATCTCACTCCTCCTAATGACCCCATAAACTCAATAGAGTTGTAAGGAGATACAATTGGATCATGTGTGACATGATTCAATCAATGATGAAAATTTAGCATAAATTCCTCTTAGTATCCAGGTATATATGTAGTAGAGACTACATATAATTCCATGCAAGTAAGCTGGAATCGAGAGTGCTGCTTCATTAGGAAAATAAAGGATGGTATTGGATACCTACTTTATGACCTTGAGATTCTTAAAATATCTCATCTCTGATAATGTGATTCTTAGAGGTTAAGACTCTTGAGAATCAAGATGAAAATGAAGTGTAGGAACTCATTTAATCTTGAGAAGATAATGAGGCTCCTGAAATTGGAAACTAAAAGGACAATTGAAGATGAAACACTAATACCTCTTCAAATGAGTTTGAGGATGGATTCCATGTGTCAGAGAAATCTGACAATGATCGAACTTCATGTGATGAAGCTTCTGAAGATCATAGCATGGATAGATGGATGTTAGCAATAAAAGTCTAATGTAGACTTCATATACAAGTGTTGTATATGGACCCTTGAGGATCCACCTATATGGGTAAGACCTGTAAAGGTGTAAATGGATCTTCAAGAGAAAGGGAACCTGATGAGAAGGTAGAGATCTTCAAAGCATGGTTCGTAGCCATGAGCTACACACTGGAAGAAAAGACATTGCTTGCAATGAGACTTGCACTTCGGTGACCATGCTTAAAATCATCAGAATATTGCTAACCTTAGCTACACAACTTGACTATTGCATCTTTAAGATGTAAGTCAAGATTGTATTCCTCTATGAATACCTCTTTGAGGATATTCACATGAAGTAGCCCCAGGGCTTCATGATTGAGGAAAGCAAGGTGTGCAAGCTAAGGAATCCATCTGTGGACTCAAATAAGCTTCTTGAAGTTGGACCATAAGATTTGATGAAATTATAATGTTTATAATTTCAGATAGAATCTTGATGAGCCATGTGAAGCTTAGTGAGAGTGCCTTTATGTTCATCGTGCTAAATGTAGATGATATCCTAATCATTGAAAATGATATAAGGATAATAATAAGTGTTTTATTATCTGGTTGTTCCATAACTTGAGATATGATCTCATGGATACCTCTTAGATCTTAGTTCTGAAGTTGTTCAGTAGCAAAGAGAAGAGGGTATTGGGACTGTCACATTAATAGTACACCTTCGACATATTCCATTTTATGGAAAATTCCAAGAAAGACTTCCTTCCCTTAAGATATGGTACTGACGTATCTAAAGGGACAACACCTCAAAGAGTTGAGGAAGTGAATGCTAGAACTACTTGCCCTTGGGCATTAGTTCTGAGAAGCCTGGTGTGTACTGGATGTGTACAAAAGCCAGATAGATGTCATGCAGTGGGAGTAGTAAACTGTTACTAATCCTACTATGGAAATAAAACACTTGGTTGCAGTAATAACAAAATCTTCATAGATGAGAAGATTTTTGAGATATTGATCTCAAAGTCTTATCTTCAAAGCTTAAGACTTTATAGATAGTGATCTAAAAGGTCTTAACTGTAGATACCTTAGGAGATAGTGATCTCCAGGAATAAGGTTATTCTGATAAGGATTGTGGAAATACTGGTTATGATAATTGTTAAGTTATAGTGTCAAGGACACTGTAGCAAACAAGATTGAGTATTGGTTGCATGAGATGCAACATTCGCATTAGATGCAAGCGCTGTTACTGGGGATATGCAAGTGCCGTAAAAGGACTTGGCGTAGTCTCGCAGGAACAGAGTGACTGATCAGCTTACCTAGCTATTTTCTAAATAGCCTATGATTGTCACATGAGTGCGGGTTTAAATGATTAGTCCATTAATGGCTCTTTGGGCTAGTGGGAGATTGTTGGAAATGTGAGCCCACGGCGAGCCATTATGCAATAAATGTTATTGCATATATCATTCTCTGATCTGAAATGAAGAATGAATAATTTGCATAATAGATCCCTTAGTACAATTAGGGTTATTTACCATGGTCATCTTAATAATCATACAGCTGTTGATTCAACTATTGAATCATAGAGGCTGGTGCTTGGATGAATATCTAAAGAGTTAGATTGAGGACTCATCAAGCACCGTCAAATGATTGTTAAGAGATGATCTCCATCCTGAGTAGGAGATGGCAATCCTTATCTCTTTAGGCTGATATCTGACCGACCTCTTGATGCAGGTCCTCTGCATAGGAATAGAGATTCGGAGGTGTCAGATTAGTTAGGTCAAAGAGTTGACTTAACGAGATCGAGATAACCAAAGTCCTATATCGTATGCTGTCACGATACAGGCACACATCCTCTGACCAGAGACAAATGTGTTACTATATGTCCAAGTATGTACATTTGGCAGACCAATAGGTTGATGACCTAACCAAGGTCTATACACCGGCGCGCTGGTGTACATATAAGGGCATATAAGTAATACGATCTCTCAAAGGGATCATACAGGTTCAGTTACTGAACCGGAAGACATGAGCTCACTCATGAGATATTGGGAAGAATCAAATTCCATGCGCATGGTCGTCTCGCTTTGGAAGCTTGACTGAATTTGTAGGTTTGATATATACTTTTGGAAAGTATATGATCAAGACCTAGGTATGATATATGCTTTTGAAAAGTATATGATCGATACCGACTCCCAATGATCAAATGAGAAACTTACTGATAAAACCATGAAGAAGACAGTGTAAAGTTGATCTAATACTTCGGGTTTATTCTGAGTCTTCCAGTATGCAGGATGTACAGGTATTAGGAATACCTGAGGGTGATGTGATCATAAACGATTGTATAACCATGACGCTTCCATTCCTAGGGAGTGATGAAACGGGTTTGAAATAACCATGACGCTTCCATTCCTAGGGAGTGATGAAACGGGTTTGAATTTTAGTGACTCCTCTCGGTAGAGAAGTAATCTGATCTTAGTCCAAATGTTGGACATTAATCTGAATGTGATTCAGATGCAATGAGAAGATTAGATTTGCGGTCTTGATTTAATCAAGCATCTATGGGAGGCCCGTGATCTGGATTTGAGATACGATCTCAATATCCATGTCACTATACGTGGAACAATACAATCGCCCTGTCCTTATCTCCAAGTATATGCGGAGAGATTGCATTATTCTTGAAGGGTTCGAGAATAATTCCATAAGATCTAAGCAATGAAGAAATGATGATTAAATGTGATTTAATCCTATTGATGTATGAAGAAATTGTCCAATGTAATTAAATGTGATTTAATTATTATGAATAAGAATAATGTGGATAAAAATATCCAATTATTCATAATATATTATAAATGTGATTTATAATGTATTAGAGAGAGTTAATTATAATTTATATGTGTTGATTAATTATTATGTGTATTGGATACACATTGTGTAATTAATTGACAATGTAAATAATATGTTGTTTTCGGTTGTGAATATGATTCACAATTTTTCAGTGGCAAGATTGCAATATTCTCAAATATAATTGTGAATTATTTTTGAAGAATAAAACCCAACAAAAGTTGTTGGAAATAAATAAAGAGATTTCCATGTAGATATGCAATCTCATGACATGTCATGAGATTGCTCTCCTCATGGAAAGCTTGGGCGGCACCCAATTCCAAATAGGAATGGGTGGCCGGCCGTCTATATGGAATGTACATGGAGATGTAATCTCCATGTATATTCTCTCCTTATTTATTTGGTGTTAATTTGGATTAATTTGTATTTGATTTTGTCAAATATATTTTGATCTAAATTTTTTGGTTTTACCAACAACAATCTTAGCCATTGGATTGACATAAATCAATCTCATCCATTGATTGTATGTCACATGGATTGAGATCCATGGATCCTAAAACCCTTAAATAGAGAGGCATACCATGCTCTCTCTATATATATAAACATGTAATTTTGGAGCTCTCTCTCTCTCTTTCTTCATACACGACAGCCCTCTCTCCCTTTAATTTTGGTGGCCGTCCACCATACCCTAGAGGAGAGAATCGTCGACGCTCGCGCCACCGCGTCGCCGCTTCAACGTTCTTCGATTCTCCGTTTTCTTGGAGTGCTGCACTCACGAAGGAGACGTTCGATCTCGTGCGACGAGATCAGGAGCAACTACGCTTGGATCAACTTCTTGGATTGCGAGGACAGCGCGGTTCATCCCCGCGCTCGCAAGCGGTCTCACCGACGATCGGACTTGAGACAGGAGGTCTCTTCTCTTAGAGACTTGATCGACCACGCTTCAAGAGGTATTGCATTATACTTGTTGTGGTTATAGATGAAACGATCTGAGAATGGTTCTCGGATCATGTGGTTTCATCGAATAAAAAAATTTAAATTCCGCTGCACCGAACAACTAGTGCGACTAGTCGTTCTTCGTCGTATCCGATACGACGATCACGCTTCCGTGATGCGCTTGAGGATAATTCCATATCCTTCAAGCCCATGGGATCTCTACATCTGATAAATCCATGATAAACCTCCTGAAATCCTCTGAAAGACATCTGAAATAAACTTGAGAGACGAGAGATACGTAGCACAAGTACGTCTCTACTTCCTAAATGCAATGGACACATCGAGTTCATGTGTACTATTTATGGCATGTAAAGTAGCCTTCAAGGAGGCACCCGCTCATCCTAAAAAGTAACATGTTGCATAAACAAATCATTAGTGCCAGCAGTACTCAGGAGTCAGGACATACATGTTGCATCCTGGATGATGGAGAAGGCCCATGAGCAGTGGGTACAGAAAGTGACCTGCGAATGTGAAAGTGTGGTAAAAATTGAGCCAAAGTACCATGAGGTGAAGACAAAGGAGCAACCACAATAGTAAGTGGTGGTCGTGATGGTTGTGGTGGTGGTGGAGCCGTGGTGGTGTAGGAGGTATGTAGACCTCCTCTCCAAAGTCTGACCGAGTCAACTTGTGACCTGTAGAAATAAATTATATGACTGACTCAAAGAATGTGACATCAGCACTGACGTAGTACTTTCGCCTAATTGATCAAAGTACCAGTTCCCTTCTGGATTCAGGAGTAGTCCATACATTATAATCTCATATTGAAGATGAAGCATGTAGGAGAGGGGATAATATGCAAGAGTACATAGGCCACATTGATCTTGCCTACATCTTCAAGAACCAAGTGAAGAAGATAAAGTCATCTTACAGAAATCGTTGCAAACTAATGGTTATTGTGCTTGATGAAAAAGGATGAATGCCAAACACAAATTCTCTCGCGGTTGGAGGCAGATGTCAAAGATTTTCATAGTCACATTAGGTCGATATCAAAACCATTGCTGGAGGATTGGGAAGTGGAGATGGTGAGGGCTCCACAAAATCCAAATTAAAATAAAAATTGGGTTAAAGAGATAATGACGATGATGATGCAATTTAAGAAGCTTTTGACGAAATGGCATGTTCCAATGAAAAACATACTAGTGTATGGATGCATATTTTAAGAAGGGCTACAAGTAGGATAAAAATGTATTAAGCCAACACACCAACCTATTTTGGGCTTCAATTTGAGTATGTACCAAGGTGGCATACCCCTCAAGTTAAATGAGGCAAGCATAATATTTTGTGAAGTAGGAACATTTTTAGGAAAAGGAGGGTGTGACGTCGAGGAGATGTCTACATGTAAAATTCTATATATTTATACTTTTGTAAGAAAAATGCAAATACCAAAAAGTCTTTAAACTTTTTGCATGCCTTATCACCTTTTCCATGTACATTCTCTTATCTAGGAATATGGATCTATTCAGCACAAACCATATGGACCATGAATTTGCCACCACCCAAACCTTGACAGGGCTACTCTTGCTCCCCAAAACATCGAGCGACTCATAGAAGGCACCCCAATCAAAACAAGACACTTACTCCACGTGTGAGGCCACCCACATCTCCCGTGCAACCAAGCAGCAAAATAAAAGGTGTCGAACATTCTCCTCAGCCACAAAACAATGTCGGCACGTGATGTCACTGTCAGTTCCATGGAAAAGTAGCTTGTTGGTTGTAGAAACATTATTGATGACGTAAGATTACTCGGTCATGTAAATGTAGCTTATAAAACTCTATGGAACCATCCAACTAAGCAATTGGAGAGATATAATTTTACATGTTTCCTATAGCATCATGGATCTCGGCCTTCACTATTCAATCATTTGCCGTGTCTAGAACCAAGCGTTTGAGGACCTCAATCCTTTCAAGAGTCGTCTCGATGGAAATCTGACCGGAGTGGCTGTAGACTCCAACTTCATAGATTTTCTTTGTGGAGGAGATCTACTCAATAGAGGCGGCAGCCGGCAGGTCCTCCATGGAGTTCAGATCTCCTCTAACAATTCTCGTGGTAATTGATATGTTATTACAATGAGACAGATGAAGGAGGAGAGTAATTGCATCGTTAATTTGAACGCTTCCCCTTCCCATATCAGCTTATTATTTATAAATCATGCCAGCAGCAGTATTTCAGCCAAAAGTGAATTATAAATTGCCAACTAACCCTTCCTAATAACCTAGCCTGTTGTTAATATCGGTACACAAGCAAACTATTATCGATTATCCTAAGAAATCTCACTTAACTGTAGATTAAGAGTTGGAATTCAGAGCACACCTAAGCTGTACTCCAGAAACTCAGTATTATACATCGTCACCAATCACAGGTAAAGCCTGGAAAGATCTATTGGGGGAGGAAAATTCATACGTGCGGCAACAAGAAAATGTAATTGGGGTATATCGAAGAAAATTTTTCTTATTGTAACAAACCCGCCTCCGCCTCTTAAGAGGTGGCTTTGTTATGGTCCATAGCTGTCTCTTCAAAAGGTGGCTTTGCCTCCACGACCACCAAAACTCCACCTCACGTGCAGCAGTTCCAGCGGGCCCTTGGAGGTGGAGCTCTGTGTACCAAATCAAAGCCGTGGCTTTGTTACAGTAAATAACAAAATAAAATATCATCTACCATATACGTCCAGTTACATTTTCCGGTTACCGCATGTAGAAACTCTCCTCAAGATGTTCCCTCGTATAAGAGGAAGCAGACCTCATCTACAAGAGCCACCAATCACAAGTACATTCTAGGAAAATCCAGCGAATGATGTTCCATAACGATAAGAAGAAGCGGACCTCGTCGAGAGGACTTAAGCAGCAACGTACACTGTTAAGGGGACAAACTGAGATGCATTATGAGAGGCCCAAGGGTTCCTTATATAGGAGAAGAACCCATTGGATAAATTACACGAAGAGGAAAAGATAAATAGAGAATTACAAAAGATAATAATAAAAATAGTAACTATCTCAACACTTCCCCTCAAACTGGAGCGTAGATATCAATAAGATTCAGCTTGGAATGACATCTTTGATAAGGTCCTCTCGCTAGAGCCTTTGTAAGTATATCTGTTGTCTGGTCTCCAGAGCCGACATGTGTAGTAGTGATAATACCCTTCTGTACCATGTCACGAGTGTAGTGACAATCCACCTCTATGTACTTAGTTCTTTCATGAAAGATTGGGTTATTTGCAATGAAGAGAGCGGCTTGATTATCACATTGGAGGTGCATGGGAAGAGGAACTTCTATAGTCAAGTCAGTAAGAACGGATATGACCCATATCATCTCTGTACTAGCATTGATCTAGCAACCACAGTCTGCTTCTTACTCTTCCATGAAATAAGAGAATTTCCTATGAACACGGCAAATCCAGATGTAGACTTTCTATCCTTTGGACACCCAACATAATCTGCATCTGCGCATGCTGTCAGTAATAGAGATGTGCCTCTGCTGAAAAGAAGTCCAGTACCATGTGAAGTCTTCAAGTATCTCAGAATCATATGGATTGCATCCATATGTGCATATCTGGGTCGCTCCATAAACCGACTCACTTTGCTCACGACAAACACTATGTAGGGCCTCGTAATAGATAAATATAGTAGCTTGCCAACAAGCTCTCTGTATCTCCTCTTATCGACCTCCTCAGTATCATCATCATAGAACTTCATGCTTGGGTCAAGCGAAGTAGTGGCGGGTCTGCAATCTGTCATGCATGTTAAGAAGATCTATAACATACTTTCTTTAGGTCATTACAAGACCCCGTTGGTTTCTGGCAAACTCTATTCCAAGGAAGTAGTGTAAATGTCCAAGGTCGTTGGTCACAAACTGCTGACCTAGGAAGTCCTTGGCACCCTGAATATCCTGCTCGTCATCCCCTGTAATAATAATGTCATCAACATAAACAAGAATGATTATAGTACCTCTTTGGGTCTTCTGTATGAATAATGAGTGATCAATAGTTGATCTCACAAACCCTTGTTGCTTTATCAAGTTCGAGAGCTTTTGGAACCATGCTCTTGGACTCTGCTTGAGACCATAGATAGCCTTGTGTAACATGCAAACTTTCTGACACTCCCCCTCAGCAGCAAACCCAGGTGACTTCTGCATGTAGACCTCCTCCTGTAGGTCGCCATAGAGGAATGCATTCTTCACATCAAGCTGATGGAGAGGCCAATCTCGTGTCATGGCAACAGCAAGGAGAATACATAGAGTAGAATGTCTGGCAGTAGGGAAGAAAGTATCCTGATAGTCCACCCCATATATCTGGGTGAACCCTCGTGCCACAAGTCTCGCCTTATAGCGATCCACGCTGCCATTCGCGCGGTGTTTCACAGTGAATACCCATTTGCATCCCACAACTGATGTAATAACGGGAGCAGAACAAGACCCTACGTACCACGTGACTGTAGCGCAACCATCTCCTCCTCCATGGCTATCCTCCAATGACTATCTTTGAGAGCCTCCTGATAAGTCTGTGGTATATGCACGGTTGATAGTGCTAGCGTAAATTTCCTGAAATCCTCTGACAACCTGCTCAAAAAACTCTGGGCTGCAAGGGGGTAAGTAGCACATGCCCTTTTCTGCTTTCGCAGAGCAATTGGCACGTCAAGATCATCTGTCAAATCATGGGCCTGTACATTTCCCTCTTGAGAGGGTACTTACTCTTCCTATCTAGAATCTCGGTGTACAGTCAATTCAGTAGTGTCATCAGTAGAAACAATATGCTCATTACATACCTGACGCGTGTTGGATGATGGGCAAGGCTTGTGAGCAAGGCGAACAGAGTGAGATCTGCGAGGAAAAACATGAAGCAAGAACTGAACCAACGGATGAGGTGGAGGAGGTTGTGGAGGTGGTGGAAGAGGAGTAGGTGAAGATGAAGGACCAACTGTAGGAGGTGGTGGCATGTATATTTCATTATCAGAGTCAGATGGAATAAGTCTGTCACCTGTAGGAGAAAAATACATGACCGACTCAAAGAAAGTAACGTTAGCACCAACAAAATATTTCTGGCTTAGTGGATCAAAACAGCGAGACCCCTTTTGGGTAGAGAATAACCAACAAACGCACACTTGACAGCTCTAGGAGAGAGCTTGTCACACCCTGAAGAGATATCATGAACAAAGGCAACAGATCCAAACACACGAGGCGTAAGAGAGAAGAGATCCTTCTCGGGAAACACAGTCGTGTAAGGAATCTTTTCTCCTAACACGGACGAGGGCATACGATTTATCAAAGAACAAGCAGCAAGGACAGCATCACCCCGGTAAGCATGAAGAGCACGGCTCTGTATCATCAATGTTCTAGTTACATCAAGTAAGTAACGGTGTCCGCGCTCGACAACACCGTTTTGTTGGGAAGTGTAGACACATGAGGTCCGGTGAACAATGACATGGGATCTAAGGAACTCAGAAAGATGTAAGGTGCAAAATTCCATGGCATTATCAGAACGGAGATACTTGACTTTGGTAGAAAAAATATTCTTTATTTCATTAATAAAATACTTGGTAACGGATCCAGCCTCAGACTTATTTTTTAATAAGAAAACCCAAGAAAGTCTAGAAATCAGCGACAACTACGAGATAAAAGCAGAGTCCTTGGAGATCAGGAACACGACTAGGACCCCAAATGTCTAAATGAAGGAGCTCAAATAGATGAGAACTGCTCTGACTCTGACGAGATGGAAAAGAGGAACAGTGATGCTTCCCAAGTTGACATGCCTCACACTGAAAAGAGGATCTCGTAGAAATCTGAGGGAGAACATGACATAGCTTCTGCAGAGGAAGATGTCCAAACCTAGGTGCCATAGATAAGGAGAGACAGGTTCAGTAGGTATAATGGAAACACTAGCATGAGGGGGTTGGACCAATCTGTAGAGTCCCCGTTGTTCACGGCCACATCTAATCACCTTGCCCGTGAATATGTCCTGAAACACAAGAGATGAAGGGTCAAAGATGGCACGACAATGCAGATCCTTAGTGATCTGACTAACAAAAAGTAAATTCATCTGAAAAGCAGGAGCATATAAAACATTCTTTAGGCACATGGACGATGTCAACTGCACCTCCCCATGTCCTGTAACCATGGAAGGAAATATCGACGATATATCGGCGATATATCGTTGATATACCGATATAGACATGGGACCGATATGGGCATCGATATGGCAATATATCTCGATTTCCAGGCATTTTCTTCACAAAGGCTCGTCAATATGGGCGATATTTCGGCGATATATCGACGATATATCGTCGAAATATCATATCGATACGATATCGATATCGATACGGCCTTCCATGCCTGTAACAGGTAAGTGGTCGCCATTAGCAATGACGACCCATCTGTTAGGTGGTATAGCCCTGTAGGACTTCAGTTGAGTTTTGTCCCCGCACAAGTGATGAGAAGCACCAGAGTCTATAATCCATTCTGTCATGTCTGCATCCGTACTAACAGTAAAAGCATAGGTGATACCTGAAGAGCTCAAAGAGGCTCTGGCTACTGCAGTGGTGTATGTGGTAGTGTCAGCACTAGGATTCATGATCTCTCGAATACGAGAGACAATATCATCCAGGCGAGGATCGGCATGTGGAGTTGAGTCTCTGAGGACACAATCTGCTCTGTTGCTTGATCAGAAACAGGATATCCATGCTTCTGATAGTATGTATCCTCTGCATGTCCAGGCTTGCGACAGTAGGTGCATGGACCACGTTAGTGTCCCCCGCCTCTTCCTCGAGGTGTGCGTCCTCTGAACTGGGTCGCCCCACCTCGACCACGAGAAGCGGTCATTGCTGAGGAGTGTGAAGACGTGGTTGTCGAAGGGATGATGAGCCGACTGAGATGGCTATAGGCCTCCTCTATAGGGGGAATGGTTGCTCCAGTAAGAAGATGAGTACATATAGCATCATATTCTGTGTCAAGTCCAGCCGTGAAAACTCCAACCTTCGTGGAGTTCCTATATGTCTTCTGTTGCTCAATAGACGTCATAATAGGCATGTAGCTATGAAGCTTTTCAAACATGCCACGCAGCGAAGAGTAGTAAACATGTAAGGGACGGCCATTCCGCTTGGTGTTGTAGATATCAAACAGTAGCTGAAGAATCTTGGCATCATTCTTCGCCTGAGCATAGGTGGATGCCAAAGTATCCCACATTGCCTTCGCAGTTGGCTGAGTTAGAATATCATTGGCTGTCTCTGTAGAAAGAGTCCTACACAGCCAAACGAGTACATACGCGTCATCTTGCTTCCAAGAAGCATTTGCTCCGATCTTGTCCGCTGGCTCTGGATCTGTCAGGATGTGCTCCTTATTGTTCCACTGCGTGAGGGTGAGAAACTGCATGGACCACAACTCATAGTTGGTCCCATCCATCTTAACAATGGGAGACGGGCCCTTGAAGGCTCCAGACGAGAAGATGTCACCATTGTTGTCTTACATGATGTGAAATAGTCAAATAACGGAATTCGACCGGAGAGTAGACCGATATAATGGAGTCTACATAATCATACGAAGGATTGATTGTACGTGTAGACTCATACAACCATCCTTGCTAATCCTTGTCGTTTGCTAGGGTCGGAAAAAATGTGAGAGGCTAGGATGCGAGGATCAGGACACGCACAGGATTGTGAGTCGCGGCTTCGGTAGGCTAGGGTGCACGATCCTGGATGCAAGACTTCAAGATCCTTCTCACATGCAGATGCTAGGTCACGCACAGATGCTTGGACTTGCAGAAGGACGTCCTGCTACAGGATCTTCTCGCGCAGGTGCAAGGACCTGGAGGCGCGAGACGCGAAGGCCAGGGCGCAAGGTGTTGTTCGCCCGGATGCGCAGGCACCTGGGCCGTGCGGGGCCGCCGAGGTCGCACGGGGCGCAGGGACGCAGGGCACCACGCATGTTGCGCAGAGGCGTAGGTCACCGTGCGAGGAGCGCAGGGCACGGGGGCCACGCGCAGGGCGAGGGGCGCAGGTGGCTAGTAGGTAGGGTTTAGGGTTAGGGATAAATACGTGGCTCTGATATCATGTTAAGGGGACAAACTGAGATGCATTATAAGAGGCTCAAGGGTTCCTTTATATAGAAGAAAAAGTCATTGGGTAAATTACAGAAAGAGGAAAAGATAAATGGAGAATTCCAAAAGATAGTACTAAAAATAGTAACTATCTCAACATACACTATCGTCAAAACTTATTTCCTTTTACATCGCCAATCCTAAAAAGACACAGCAAATCCCACTTGACTCCATGCATCTAAGATCTAGTTGAAGAACTAATTTCAAAACCTTTTTGTCTTTGAACGGGCGGAAACTTTGCAACAGCATTGCACCTAAAATGCAAATGTGCGCAAAACGTCACCTCTTTTTGAGAAATGGAGGAAGGAAACAGACGCCACAAAGGCCGCGAGCAAAGCACCAAAGCCAGAAGCAGCAATCAGAAACTTGGGAACAGCCACTGCTCATAAGAAGAAGATTGCAGAAAGTGAGTGAGAGAAGACAGATTGCTAACTAAAAATTCAGAAGCAACTTGCTTGCAAGAGGATTGAAGGAAACAGACGGACATTCTGCTCTAGGTCCCCGGAGGTGAGCAAGGTACCACCCACCAAAGCAGTCGTCGGGGATGATCGGAGACCAAGAAGATGCGACCGCCGCCGCTGAATCCGAAGGGGAGGCAAGCAATCGCGCAGAGGCCCATCTGCAAAGCCGACAGGGAGAGGGAGGAACGAATCGGAAGGATTTCGTGTGGTGGCCAGATGTAGCGGTAAGGAGAAGCCCGCAATGGGAGTAGTAGGAGGAGGAAGATATCATCAGCTGTTGTCCAGTGATCACTTCTTTGGGGGTGAGGATGGGGAGATTGCTGCCCCTCAACGCACGGCGCCGCACCGTACTCTATTGCACTGGAAAGGAAGATCGGGCAGAGGTTGGTTATGGGATTTCACGGCTCCGGAATTTTGATGCAGCCGGCTGCCGCCAAACGTCATCGTTTTGGCTTTTTTTTCATTTCCGTAGGCTTTTTACGTGTGACCCGCTGAAGGTGGGCATAGATATATCATACAAGTTTGATATATCTACGAGGATGTCGAGAGGAAATGAAAGAGGAAAAAATGATTTGTCGAAAAAAGTTTTTATATCTTTTTCATAACAAATAAGCATGTATCGTGTAAATAAAAAAGGTACAATGTAAATTATTTTTCTTACAGTCTCTTCTTTGATTTTGAGTGTACTGATCTTACAATCACTCAATCTCCTTTAGATTCCCTCCTCTTATCTCATCCAAGGCAGTGCTCCGGCGGAGGTCATTTGCATAAACAAAGCAAATCAGAGGTGGAATGTGTCAGGTTCGGTGGGGATGACGGACTGAATCTAAACTTCCTCATATCTAATGATCTAAGGTTCATTGTTGTACTTGGGAAGGTTGTGAAGAAGCATAGTGAGTCGAGAGAGGTGATGAGATGATCTGATCGGGTTAAAAATAGAAGATGACCTTCGATTTGCCTGATCGAAGGATGATCGAAGATCCACATAACTAGGAGAAATTCAGGTAAAATGTGATGAAATTAAATGCAGAACTAATAGAAATTAGACCTACGATATCCTAGGTGGAGATGGGAGAGTCTCTGCCTCGATATGGCCGCGTCAGATAAGAGAGATTAAGTCTATCGCAGCAGCTCCGACGGCGTGTGGGATCGTGTTCTTCGGCCAAATTCAAGCTCTCTCAGTCAAGGGACGCCTTCGTTGTCACCTCAGGCGTGCTTCATGAACGGGCAAAAATAAGGCAAAAATGTATCAGAAAGTGAAGGTAGACGGAGCATCTTATTTATGGAGCCGGAGGATGCGTTAAATTCAAAATAAAATTGGGCGTACAATGTGAGGTGGGGTAGTGAAAAGATAATTGGGAATGAGGTTCGGTTATTCTGGGAATCAAATGGACGGGAATTAGGAGATAAGGATGAAGGGATCATATGTGATAAATCGGGGAAAATACTAAAGCCATTAATCGGGTAAAAGCCATGAGATGGATCGCTTGACGCGGGTCAACAGACCCGGGTCAACCCATCAGAAGCTGATCGAATTAAGACAACAAATACGGGACAAAAAGATTATGATAAATATAAAATAAATAATAATGAATTTAAATTAAAAAAACTGAGATAAAAGATGGTTGTAGATTAATAACTTAACTTTTGATGATTCTTAATAATTTAAATAAGTTAACTAAATAGGTTAAAATAAATATAAACCTTTATTCATAGGTAAAGAATACCTGTACACACAACATACCAAATTTTATTTATTTATTCTTACAAATAAATACATTATTTTATATTTTTTATCTATTTACATAATAATTAGGGTTTAAACATATTTTTTTCTATTTTTTCAGCATAATTTAGCGAGTTATGTACAATATATGTACAATGTACATATAGTATAAGTATAATGATTTTATTTTTAAATATTTTAATTTTATTGTTTTGTGTTTGTATTTTATATAAATAATATGAAATATGTAAAATAACTATAAAAATACAATACATGCAAAAAATGTGAAGAAAAAATAGATAAAATATATGTACAATACACATAGGAGCAATAACACTCTAAAAATGACTTACACGTCTTAACTTCAATTCTTATGAAACCACCTTTGTTTTAAAGCTTGTTTATTTCTGAACACAATGAAAGTGAGGTTGGTTTATTTTTGAATTTGTATGGAGCAGATATAGGTCTTTCAATTATGGTTTTACGACTTTTTTCGGAGTGTTGTCCCTTTTATTATGTACACAATTTTTTGCAATTATTTTTATCATTTAAGTACAATTTTACGTAAAAGTTCAAAGAATAAAACATTTTTATTTCAATTTGTTTCAATGATAATAAAGTAGTGGAATACGTACACGATATGAACATTGATGAATTTGTACGAATGAGATTTGATTTTCTGGATTTTTTTAGATTAATGACTTTATCTCCTCCTACTTTATTCCTCGTTGATTGATTCGAGTCTTGACATGTCCTTAGTATTAGGATCAACATGCATTTGTTACATATATACAATCTTCTATTCACTTTTTCCTTTGAATTCTTTATTTATTTTATCTGGATCAAAATGTGATAAATATATACTACTTATAGGTGATATTCGATTGTTAATAGGTGAGAATTAATGTTATTTACAAGTGTTCTGCATGGGATTTTAGGCCAAAATAAATGAATAAAGATGATGAAATGGAGATCCATCATCCCCCCTATAATTTACCTTTGTTAGTCCCTTAGCAAACTCTTAATTGAAGAACAAGTGAATAAAAAGAAAAAAAGAGAGGGAACTTGGAAAAATTTTAATTTTTAAACTCATCTTCATAAAATCAAAGTATTGAGCTCAGTCAGACCTTTAGGTTATTAGTTTGGCAGAACCTTATTGGGAATAGGATTTAATACATAACAACTTTTAAGTTCCATAAGTCTCTATTTAGTTCGCCTCGATGGTCAGGATATAACAAGTATTCATACTAAAATTCTGATGACTGTGAATCTTACTTGTATTATGAATGTGAAATAAAGTGACAACATATGAAATGACAAAGAAACAACCTTCTCTCGCAAGGTGACCCTAATTCCCCAGTCTAGCTATTCTTTCTCGAGGAGCGGGGTATTTCCTTTAAAGCTCATGTATATGTTGTTTCCACAATCAAAAGGGGAGAAGATAGAAGAATAGGAAAAGAAGTGGAGTGTGAAGTGTAGTCATGTGTCCTTGTGAAGATGACTAACGTAGCCATGTATCCACTAAAATATGTTGGTTCTCTGAAGCATGAGCCATTGTGGTCATGTATGTATATTTGGTGCATGGCTTCTTTTTGGTAGAAAATAATGTTGCAATGAATAGATCTTTTGTGCCATGACAGATATAGAATCTTTTTTCCCACCCATGTTTCAGGATCTTAGAGAATATTGTGCCAGCAGATCATCCCTCGTCCGAAGCATTATTTCAACCCACATCATAATGTCTTTAGATGTCCATTCCACTAGACTAGTGTTAGATCTCACAATATTGTTTTACCCTTTTATATTTTCTTTATGTACCTCTCATGTAATTAACCATGGACTTTTTATTATACAATAGAGTCATAAGGTCTCATCTAATGCATGTTAATATTTTCTCCTAACATGGTATGAGAGCAACAGTCCTAGACCGAGGTTCCCATATCGCACCTACCCTAACCATACACGCCTACTCCTTTCCCCACATCGTTGACAACGATGCCCTCCCCTCCCACTACCGTTGTGGGTTCCCTCCCCTCCCGCTGCCGCAGTGGTAGGTTCCCTCCCCTCCCGTCACCCGGGTATGCCGAATTCCATCCTCGTTGTCGCCGCAGGTACTCCCTGCAGGAAGCCTAGAGTCGCTCAGCTGCTCATGGCAGTCACCGGATCTCTCCCTTGCCCCCCCCCCCCAACTACATCACATGGCCTACATTGGTTGGCATGACCGAATTGCAGACCGCTGAAGTTTGATTTTGGTCGGATTTCATGGTGTTTCATATATAAACAACCTCTTCCGACTCTAGACCACAACGAGAAGTTGTGAGGATGGTTCTACGAGTCTACATATACAACCAATCCTCCCTATGATTGTGTAGCCTCACCCAGATCAATTTACTCCTCGGTTTGTTCTGGGTTTCGATGTTCTTATTATAGTGTCAGAGAACAAGGGTAACGTCTTCTCATTGTTATGTGTCTTCAAGGTCCCGACTCCCATCGTGAAGATGGATGGGACCAACTATGAGTTGAGGTCCAAGAAGTTTCATACCCTTATGCAGTGCCATAAACAAGGAGTGCATTCTGATATATTCAGAGCTGGCTTACAAAGATCGAGGCTAATGCTTCTTGGAAGCTAGATGATGCTTATGCTCGCATTTGGTTCTCTGGTACACTTATCATGGCGATTGCAAATGATACAGTCAATCAACCCACAATAAAGGTTATGTGGGACATCTTGGCAGACACCTACGGGCAAGAAAAGAATGAGAGAAAGATACTTCTAAGCAGCAACATGCATATTGGAATGCCACTATGACAGGAGTCTTCCTGTCATCTCTTGACATGGAGTATGATGCAACACGTACTCAACTTCTGACTGGATAGATGATCCCGTAAATGCAAGAGATAGACAAGAGATTGAGTAGGATCACAACCTCATCTGTTACTACAACTAATACTCCTCTGATATGACAATCTCTCGTGGTAGAGGGGGACTTCACAATTTCGCGGATGCGGACCTCGTAGTCGAGGAGGAGGACGTCGATGTGGTACATGTTCACATTGGCACCGTCTTAGTCAATCTAAGGAGACATGCGATTAGAAGCATGGATATCCTGCGTCTACTCGTGTTGTTGAGCAGATCGAGCCTACTTCTGCCCCTTCTCATGATGCACGATTTGGTGAGATATGATGAGCACTCCTACCACTTCAGTTGTAGGTTCTCTAGATGTAGCTGCTAATGCCAGAGCTTCATATACTTCATAAGTATTGCTTATGCGCTTACCAGTTGTAGCATCTCCGATTTGACTTTAGATGGATTGTGGATTTTGGAGCATCACATCATAAGTGTGGCCATCGGGCACAGTTCCGTTCTTACAGGTCTATCCCGCCTGGTAGATCCATGGTGATTACTAATGGGGTCCATCTACCCACTCTCGGTCAAAGGGATATTATTTTAGCTCATTCTAGGCATCTACAAAATGTTTTACAAGCTCCATATTTTCAGTGTTTTGTCTATTAGTCAAATTCCAAAATATCTACATTGTCGGGCCATATTTAATCTATCTTCTCTTGTGTTTCATGACATAGTCACGGGCAGGGTGGTTGGATGTGGCCATGAGTAGAGATGACAACCACAATTTATATAATCATTTGTTTTTTTCCTTATTCCAAATTTCATGTTATTTGCATGCATATTATGCTCTACATAAATTGATTTTGTGATCGAAGTAATTGAATCTTATTGAATCAACCAATAAGTATTTTTTAGGAAATCAGAATGTTCTAGACCCCTATTATATAGAGCTATCTAGGACAAACTGATCTCTAGAAAGTACTCAGATTTTATTGTAATTAAAATTCACTTAATATATATAACTCTATTTGCACTAATAAATTCTTTGAGATTTCGTTAGCATAAAAAATGTCAAAATTTTCATAGCAGCGTAATTTTTCATGTATTCACGTTATGGCTAAGTTTCATTGAGACTGGACCTATTTTGATCGAAAAATCATGAACCGACCCTTGGACTTAGCCTTAATTGCATTCCCATGTAATTTGCATATAAAAATAAAAAGCTCTCTTGAAACCTCATATATAAACGATCTGACAATTGACCTAAGGAGACAGTTGTCTCCATGAGTTTGACCTTGGGCATGTTCGAGTAAGAAAAATACATTTGCATTGAATTAATTAAATATCATTAAATTGTTTTAAAACATATTAATTTTACCGCCACACACTTATCATGAATTAAATAACGTGTATAGTTGCTTTCTGGAGGTCAATGGTGATGCGATAACTCCTTGATCATATTGGATCAGTGATGGGTAATGATTCTTGAACCAATTATATATGGGGTTGTTCGTCTTGATTGTATTGTTCTGGTGGGGCTATCTTTCACTGAATGATATGGAAGTGACCAATGATGGACCTCAACCGTCCACCATGGTTCCTCCTTTCTTCTAAATTCAACTTCAAGGCACAGGAAGGATGGTGTTGCTCTCAATTCTTGTTAATATATTCTCCTAACATGGTATGAGAGCAACAATCCTAGACCGAGGTTCCCTAATCGCACCTACCCTAACCATACACGCCTACTCCTTTCCCCACATCGCTGACAACACTGCCCTCCCCTCCCGCTGCCATTGTGGGTTCCCTCCCCTCCCGTTGCCGTAGTGGCAGGTTCCCTCCCCTCCCGTCACCCGGGGATGCCGAATTCCATCCTCGTTGTCGCCGCAGGTACTCCCTGCAGGAAGCCTAGCGTCGCTCAGCTGCCCATGGCAGTCACCGGATCTCTCCCTTGCCCCCCCCCACTACATCACATGACCCACATTGGTTGACATGACCGAATTGCAGACCGCTAAAGTTTGATTTTGGTCGGATTTCATGGTTTTTCATATATAAACAACCTCTTCCGACTCTAGACCACAACGAGAAGTTGTGAGGATGGTTCTACGAGTCTACATATACAACCAATCCTCCATATGATTGTGTAGCCTCACTCAGATCAATTTACTCCTCGGTTTGTTCTGGGTTTCGATGTTCTTATTATAGTGTCAGATAACAAGGATAACGTCTTCTCATTGTTAGGTGTCTTCAAGGTCCCGGCTCCCATCGTGAAGATGGATGGGACCAAGTATGAGTTGAGGTCTAAGAAGTTTCATACCCTTATGCAGTGCCATAAACAAGGAGCGCATTCTGATCGATTCAGAGCTGGCTTACAAGATCGAGGCTAATGCTTCTTGGAAGCTAAATGATGCTTATGCTCGCATTTGGTTCTCTAGTACACTTATCATGGAGATTGCGAATGATACAGTCAATCAACCCACAATAGAGGTTATGTGGGACATCTTGGCATACACCTACGAGCAAGAAAAGAATGAAAGAAAGATTCTTCTAAGAAGCAACATGCATATTGGAATGCCACTATGACAGGAGTCTTCCTATCATCTCTTGACATGGAGTACGATGCAACGCGTACCCAACTTCTGACTGGATAGATGATCCCTTCAATGCAGGAGGTCGACAAGAGATTGAGTAGGATCACTACCTCATCTGCTACTACAACTCATACTCCCTCTGATATTACAATCTCTCGTGGTAGAGGGGGGACTTCACAATTTCGTGGATGCGGACCTCGTAGTCGAGGAGGAGGACGTCGATGTGGCCCATGTTCACATTGACACCGTCCTAGTCAATCTAAGGAGACATACGATTAGAAGCATGGATATCCTGCGTCTACTCGTGTTGTTGAGCAGACAGAGCCTACTTATGCCCCTTCTCATGATGCGCGATTTGATGATATTGTTTCCAGATTACAAGATATGATGAGCACTTCTACCACTTCAGGTGTAGGTTCTCTAGATGTAGCTACTAATACCAGAGCTTCATCTACTTCATCAAGTATTGCTTACACGCTTACCCATTGTAGCATCTCCGATTTGACTAGATGGATTGTGGATTTTGGAGCATCACATCATAAGTGTGGCCATCAGGCACAGTTCCGTTCTTACATGTCTATCTCGCCTGGTAGATCCATGGTGATTACTAATGGGGTCCATCTACCCACTCTCGGTCAAGGGGATATTGTTCTAGCTCATTCTAGGCATCTACAAAATGTTTTACAAGCTCCATATTTTCAGTTGGATCTTTTGTCTATTAGTCAAATTCCAAAATATCTACATTGTCGGGCCATATTTAATCTATCTTCTCTTGTGTTTCATGACATACTCACGGGCGTGATGGTTGGATGTGGCCATGAGTAGAGATGACAACCACAATTTATATAATCATTTGTTTTTTCCTTATTCCAAATTTCATGTTATTTGCATGCATATTATGCTCTACATAAATTGATTTTGTGATCGAAGTAATTGAATTTTATTCAATCAACCAGTAAGTATTTTTTAGGAAATCAGAGTGTTCTAGACCCCTATTATATAGAGCTATCCAGGACAAACTGGTCTCTAGAAATTACTCAGGTTTTATTTTAATTAAAATTCATTTAATATATATAAACTCTATTTGCATTAATAATTTCTTTGAGATTTCGTTAGCACAAAAAATGTCAAAAATTCACAGTAGCATAACTTTTCATGCATTCACATTATGGCTACGTTTCATTGAGATTGGACCTACTTTGATCGAAAAAGTATGAACCGACCCTTGGACTTAACCTTAATTGTATTCTCATGGAATTTGCGTATAAAAATAAAAAGCTCTCTTGAAACCTCATATATAAACGATCTGACAATTGACCTAAGGAGACAGTTGTCTCCATGAGTTTGACCTTGGGCTTGTTCTAGTAAGAAAAATACATTTGCATTGAATTAATTAAATGTCATTAAATTGTTTTAAAAAATATTAATTTTACCGACACGCTCTTATCATGAATTAAATAACGCATATAGTTGCTTTCTGGAGGTCAATGGTGATGCGATAACTCCTTGATCATATTGGATCAGTGATGGATAATGATTCTTGAACCAACTATCTATGGGGTTGTTCGTCTTGATTGTATGGTTCTTGTGGGGCTATCTTTCACTGAATGATATGGAAGTGACCAATGATGGACCTCAACCGTCCACCAAGGTTCCTCCTTTCTTCTAAATTCAACTTCAAGGCACATGAAGGATGGTGTTGCTCTCAATGATTTCATGAAATTGGATATGTGTCTTCATTGTATTATCAGAGGATTTGTTGATATGTATATGAGGTCATGGTGGTGGAGATGGATTCAGTTTCAAGGGTGGGGGGTATCGAGGGAAATAACATAGGACTGGGGAGTAGATAAGAAAGTACAAAGAAGATAGAAATGAAACAAGAAAGAAGTGAGGGAAAAGGAGGGAGAATCTCACTCGGAAGGGGTCATTTGGGATGTCGAGCACGGTGTAGCTGCTATGGCTGCTAAACGGATCCAAGCTTGCAGGTGGCTCGGAGAAGCTCAATGGGATTTGTTGCTCTCAATGGCATACTTTAGCAGTGTGCCGGATCAAACCATAGCAAGATAGAGTCACCTTCACCTTCAAGCTCCAAGGCAATGTAGAACAAGAGAGTATAGGAACTAGACACTTTGAGTTCCTTTTTGGATGAGTGTTGAGTAAGATTTGACCTTGAGTAGTTTAAGAAACTCGAAGCCCGGTTGATGAGTCTTGTTATCAATTTCATAGTCATTAATTCAACCAAAATTCCTCCAAATAAGTGTTTGCTAAGAGACTACCAAAGTTTAAGCACATGTGCTGTTGAATTTATTATTCGTTAACTTGATACGATAATTTTATCACGAGTCCCTGAACACAGCTCTCAACAAATACCCCTAAAATAATAAATTAACAAAATAATGGTCGTAACAAGAATTGACCAATAATGCATACTTATCTTATAAATAAGTTCATAAACTAGCTCATAATAATAACTATGAAAAATAAGAACCTGAATTTGTAAACATACATGTGTAACACAACCTGAACTTCATTGATTTTTAATCAAAACCATGTTGACTCAAATTGACAATGAAATCAACTCCTTTGGATATATATCACAGACCTACAAATGCTAAAAAAATACTAACTAAAATAAAAGTGAAATAATATCAAACCTGAGTTTAGAGATAAAAAAGTCACAACCTATAGTCATTTATGAATTAATGTACATTCAATTCACTGCAAATCAATACCGAATTTAAAAAAAATTGGAGTTCATATGTGAAACTTGGGTTTAATGATCGATTTGTAGATTTTATATTTTTACAAACTTTTAAATTATTATCTTTGTACATAATTTGCCCCTTTTTATTTTATTTACTTTTTATAGTTATTTGGTTTGTGTTTTAATAGACTACATAAACATTAGAATACAAAAGAAACTAAAACAGGAGAAAAAGGCGTGTTGTAACTTTGTATATTTTGTGTGTGTGTGTGTGTGTTCCCCTTCGTTTATTTTGATTTACCTTTTTGTTATTTATTGAAGAACAACAAAATGAGATTACTAATTTAGTTTGTCTATGGTATTTTATTATATCTTTTTTTGTATACATTTTTTATTAAAAACCAACAAAAACAAATAGGAAAGTGTGGAAATTATTTTTCTTTCTTTTAGGTACCTTAAAAAACATTATCTTGGATATAATTTTATATTTTGAGTTTGTTGTCTTCATGAAATTCATATAAATGTCTGAGATATAAAATTTTCATGTTTATGACTTTTTTATTTGATGCATTTCTTTATTTACTGTGAATTTTCTTTTTCTTTTTTCATGCTCGATCAACATCTTATCAAGTCAACGCCATGGTGGCATTTTCCCATTTATTGATACGATCCACCTCATCACTCCCATCAACTTTTGCTGACCACTGGGACAAAAGCGTGTCCTTTACATTCATGGCCAACCCGATCTCACCACCTAAGCATCGAGCCCCATTTTCCACCCACACTCTGCATTACTCTCATCCCCACCTCCGTCAACTGTCCCTCTCCGTAACCATTGTTCCTTCCCCTATTTGGTCTCCAACCTCTTATGCCGACTACCTAAATCGAAAATCGACTTTAGTATCTGACATTCTCCCTCAAGCCTTGTCCCCGTGACTCCCACACCTCCAATAATCAACTCCCGTACAATCAAAGACCTCGTGCTCCAACTTTCATCCTCATCCACCCATATATATATATATATATATATATATATATATATATATATATATATATATATAGAGAGAGAGAGAGAGAGAGAGAGAGAGAGAAAGGGTCCAGCTCGCTCCTCCCCACCGACGATAGCGCAAAGTAGCCAAGTTGACTACTCCCATGGGGCAGCACCATTTTACCCATATGTATATGTATATGTATGTATGTATGTATGTATGGAAGAGTGATCCTATGAGAGCAAAAAGTTGTGAGAGCATGAGAGGGATGATTCTGGACCACATGATTCATCCAGGAGAGAGAAGACTAGGAGAGAGAAAACATAATCATGTGGCTCAGAATCATTCATCTCATGTTCTCACAATTTTTTGCTCTCATAGGATCATTCCTCTGTATGTATGTATATATGTATATGTATATGTATATAGAGGAGTGATCCTATGAGAGCAAAAATTAGTGAGAGAATGAGAGGGGATATTCTGGACCACATGATTCTGTTTTCTCTCTCCTAATCTTCTCTCTCCTGGTGAATCATGTGGTACAGAATCACCCTCTCATGTTCTCACAATTTTTTGCTCTCATAGAATCACTCCTATATATATATATATATATATATGTATGTATGTATGTATGTATGTATATGGGTTCAATGGGGTTGCCTCCTTGGGGCAGCCAACATGACTGTCCCATCCTATTTTCGATATATTTTTTTGAAAATATTACCATATATATATTCATCTATATATCCCTCCTATATGTCATTTAAATTTCGTCAGAAATAAATACTTCTATATCCTCCATCTAAAACAGGTTGATTACAACAATCTTTAAACCGTTAAATTTACGTGTTCTAGATGAAGGACATATGAGTCTCTATTTCTTACAAAATTTGAATGACATATATGAGAATATACATGGTGATATTTTTCAAAAAAAATTATGAAAAAATGGGGCGGTAGGGGGGCAGCTTCATTTTTTCCTGTGTGTATATGTGTGTGTAGAAAGAGAGTGCCCTTCCAATGAAGTGCACCGTTCCTTGCACTAAGAAAAGCCAGACATAAGGACCTTAAGATGGAGATCAGTTCACTGAGATTAAAACCACCAATAAATCACTAAGGGTGGTATTGCAACTAATTACTTTCCTAAAAATAAGAAAACAAAAGAGTATTTGAAATTAAAAAAAGGCACTTTACCAAAATATCCACCATTCACAAATAAAATTTCCAAAAATGATCGTGTTAATTTGAATTAATAAATTAATGTAATCTGGATTTGAAATATCATCTCACTGTATACGACATGCCTAAAAGATATCAAAAAAATGACTATATTCAAAAGAACACATTCCTTTTAAACTTAATAGGTCGTTTCGATTAATTTAAATTACTTAAATTTACATAATGAATTAGTATGATACAAATCTATGATGGAGGATTACAAAACCTCCGCATCAATACATGCAAATCATGATAAATATTTTACAAATTTTTACAGTCAAATACAAATTAAGTTAGATGATTACTACATGTGGTGAAATTCACACAATCTCTAAAGTAGTTTTCTAGGAATATTGATGTAAATATAATAAGGGGAATATTGTTTTACATATGTTGAAGAAATGTATTGTTAATAACTGCAGTTAATTTTACATTTTGATTGCGTTTTATAGAAAACAGATACAAAAAATAGACTATATTGAAAAGAACATATGTCTTTTGAACTTAACAGGTCGTTTCAGTTAATTTAAACTGTTTAAATTTACAAAAAATTAGTATGATACAAATCTATCATGGAGGATTACAAAACCTCTACATTAGTACATGTAAATCATGATAAATATTTTACAATTTTTTACCGCCAATATAAGTTATGTTATACGATTACTAAATATGGTGAAATCGACACAATCTCTAAAGTATTTTTTTAGAAACGTTGATGAAATATAATTAGCGGAATACCTTTTTATATATATGCTAATGAAACATATCGTTAATAACTGCATTTAATTTTACATTTTTATTGTGTATTATACAAAAAATGTTTTATAACTACACAATTTAATATTGAATATGAAATTCTTTTTAAGGATTACGTATATTTATGTATATGTTTTACATTTTATCACTAAATTATCCAAACATGATTTAATGATTACAAATTAGATATCATAAGTGAAATAAAATTACAATGTTAACATGTATTAGCATAGTTAATTTATGACATATATACATAATAATAAAAAAACTAATTTCTTATAAATTTTTTGAATTTGAATACACGTCCATTCTTCAAACTTGATTGTTTTTTATTAAGAAATTAATTTAGAATAAGAAATGTTTGATGTTAAAAATAAAATATGAATTTGAAGAAAATTAAATAAAGTTATATCGTTCAATATGAAAAATTACTTAGATTGCATTAGGGAAATTTATTCAAAAATAATATGAAATAGCATTGCAACTAAAATGATACATTATTGTGTTATTTAATGAAATCAATATATATTATATGCAGGAAAAAATAATAAAATAAAATATACTACTAGAGAACTTCTTGAAAGTACAAAAATTATTTACTATGTTAAAATACAGAAGTTAATATTATAAGTACAATATATAATAAAATGATCTATAATACTTTAAATTATTTATCAATTGAAAAATTATAAGAGGGAGATAAAAAAACAAACGTGGAGATGTGAAAATGCTAGAACACTTTTCATTCAATAATGAAGAAAAAATTTGAAATTTGGGATGATGGATTTGGCATTTAGTATGGATTGTTATACTGAGTGTACAATCGATGTTTCAGCCAAGGTCCTAGTCTAAGAGGCTAGTTTAGGGACTCAATCCTCAACTCTAGTTTTAGAACCAAGGCTCAACTTAATCCATCATCTCTTCATTTGTCAAAATAAAAAATGTGCGAATAAAAGGCCAATGTTGGAATGAAGTAGGATTGTATCTTTTTATTATTTCCACTCAATAGACAAGGATCACTCAGGTTCTATAAACACAAATCGGTGCCTTTTCTTTGGTACATTCGGCACCGTACCTAAACCTTGTACATTTATGAATTATGATACATAGCCTTTTTGCTTGCTTTCCTATATATTATTTGATGGCCTATAACAGTGAGGAGAAACGATATTGTGGCCTACTTCCTTTTGTTCCAAATAGACACTCTCCACTTCGTTTAGCTCTTTTTGGTGATAATTTCTAGTGATTTTGAGATTTTTTTTAATAGACAAAAGGGGGTATCTATAGCTCCTCCTCTCTTATTAAGTTGGCATATATTGTCCATGAATTCAATGTTTTAGTCACACACATGCACCTAGGACAAAGTCAAATTAGTACAAGAAACCTTGTCCCCATATAGGCTTAGCGCCGACATCCAGGTTTCAAAATTTGATACTAAAATCCTTCCCATCCTTGGTAATTATAAGATACGGTCTCAGTTTAAACTCCCAAGTCCCAGGTCCTTAGGTAAAGCATTGACTTATCACTAAGTACAAGCAAATTGTGTAAGTGGTGTGTTGTGGCGGTGTGTTGTTCGTATAATGTTTACGCACAAAGATTTTAGACGCAATAGAGTACATGTATCTTCAATTCAAGCACTTTTAGTAGTTTAAGCTAAAGACCCCGATGACTAAGAGTGATTGAGATCGAAGTTGAGAGTTCTCCGAATCAAGAAACATGATGTATAACGAGTCTCGTATACATGTACAAATGTTGGGATTAAAATCTTGTTTATGGGATTTTTTGTTTTTTTACAGTTGACCTTATGGTTCGCGCGCATACCTTGTCAGACTATCGAAGGCTAGTAGAGAAGCCAAGTTCAATCGAAAGACGAATCCTAGGTCCCTCTATCTAGAAAGCATATTCTAGTTTTAAAATCATTTTTGACATTTATTTGTAATTTTGCAAAATTTTTTTTATTTTTTTAAAAAGTTATACCCCAATCTTACAACATTTAGTTTACAAAAAAATAGTAGTATTTACAAGTAAGAAAAATAAATTTATATTTTCATAGATTCTACACGTTTACCTGTTTTTACAAGTCTTAAGCCACATCCTAGTATTTTATTGAGTATTATATATATATAAAAGACGTGAAAGCACGAGTTATGATTAAAGCATATATACAATATATATGGGACCTTTCTATACATGGTTACGTTATGTTCTTAGAGCATGGAGAGAAAGGAAAATATAACTCGTACTAAGACTTAGGTGGTGCAAAGAAAGGAATAAATATAAATTGATCGGCCCCTTATACTCAGGCTTTAGTAAGCTTCAGTATAGAAGTAAGCAATAATGAGACGATCAAGGGCAATGGACGAATAAAGAATAGAAGTGAGATATACACAACGAGCATCTAACCCCCTGTACATAGCATCTAGTTAGCCTAAATAGCCTAAATATTCAAGGACATCAATAACCAACTACAACATTTAATAATAAAGAATAGAAGTGGGATTTACAAGCATGGTGGCTAATCGGCAATAACCAACTATCCCATTTTAGAAAAATATTCAAGGCATCAATCAAGGACATCCAATCATAGACTTATCGACAAGATGTTTACACACATACTTGGAACAAATAAACAAGTCATTCAATGCACATTATAGTAGTGTTAATTCACCTTCAAGTTCAAGCCATAAGTTGCCAAGCATGTGTGATGATTCTGTATCAATTTAGTTCAGTATATTTAATGTAGTTTTTTCTCCCGATAAGGAGCCCGAGAGCATGGGAAATTATTGAATCGATTATAAGTTTGTAGCGTAAAGCATACGTATCTAAGCATCGATCAAGCGAATTGATAAAAGGCGTTCAAGGGTATTATATCTTAAAATATATTGTATTTATGAGGGAAGTTTGGTTCATACGCATTACACCTGCTATGATCATATTATGGTAGACAAACAAATACTCATTCATAACATGAGATGATTTTTAATTTAATATATAAGAAATGGGATATATCATTCGAAACGATCAAAAGCATTCAAGAATATTTTATTTAATAACATATTGTATTCATGAGGGAAGTCTCGTTCACACATATTCTACATGACACGATCATACTATGATAGAAAATCAACGTTGTTTCGAAGCATGTGATGAATTTTTAATTATCATGTAATAAATGTGATGTATCATATATCTAGGACCGCATGCATAATATATGAATAAACCAACATTTAACACAAGCATGTCTGAGGGTAGTCTTCGAGTGCAATGTCCTAGGACTAGGGTTGTGCATGGTTTATGGGTTAGACGGGTACCCGATCCGACCCGTGCGGGTCGACCCTAAACCCATGGATATCTTACAAACCATTATGGGTCGGGTACCCGACCCTATTTGATCCAGGACATACGGAGTTCCGACCCTATGATTCATGGATACCCACGGATCGATCTATTTCCTTACCCCTCCAACTCGGACAATGTCCATGGATTGATGAATCTCATTGCTCCTCCAACACGGTCGTTATCCACGGGTTTGGCAATCTTGTTTCGCCAACTTCTAAGGTGGAGCATTTGGCTCAACCCGACCCAAATCGATAAAGTCCAACCCCGGCCCATCATTTTTTTTCCGAGTTGTGGTCCAGATTGAGGCCCACATAATTTTGATATTTGAGAGTTCAGATCCGGCTCGAGGCCCATAGGTTCGGTCGGGGCTTGGATCGGTCTCGACCCATCTCTAAGCATGCTAATCATTTGCAAGTTGCATGAACCAGATCACAGTATATGCTTGAATTAAAATTCTTCCATTTTGATCGTGTAATCCACAACAAGACAATCTCATCCATCAGAAGCTTATTCTTTTTAAAATATCGACATAAATTCCTTCGGCTTTTTTTATATTTTCTTTTCTCCACGTCTCGGACCAACTCGAGATTTCTGCGGGTTCGAGTTGTGTCCAACCCAAATGTCTTATTTTAAAACAAATGAGGCATGTGTCTGACCCAAATAGACATCGGGTTCGGGTTGGGTCAAGGTTGGGTTGGGGGTAGTCCAGTCCAATGCTCCACCTTACCGGCTTTTGAAATCGTATGTGATTGAGATCATTACTTGGAATCAAGATAACAAAAATGTACGAATCAAGATTGAGATCGTTGAATGACTTCAAGAGAAGAAGCTTCTAGATGTTTGGAATTTTAATCGAAATAAAAGATTTATTATTTTTTTATGCGAAAGAATAATAAGGAAATTAAAAACTATATCGAATGTCATATGCTGAAATATACATCCATTTAAACCTTCTAGATGTATGTCATCAATGAGATGAATTAAAAAAAACTCCAACATAATTTGAATAAACGTCAAGTTCGCAAGGTTTAGCAATTGGACCATGGCCTCAAATTTCGTCAAAATTCGACAGAATTTTGATTTTGACAAGTGCTAAAATTCTACCGAAATGGCTGATATGTTAACTAGATGGGTGGTCAATAAAAGAAATGCTCACATAAATGACAAAAATTTTGATCGAGCTTCGGCTGAAATTTCATTTGGGTCAGGCTTTTCTACTGTGATGTAAATCGATAATTTGAATCATGTGGTATTCCAAATAGACCAGACTTTGATTTGATCCATCAATAGAGCAACGGGTATTTATTTATCAAGTACTGAACAATTGAAATACAGAGATAAATGTATTATAATTGCTTTGAAAAGCAGAAGCATAGATCAAAGTCAGATTCCTCTCCTTTTAGAATTTATGTCCGTCGTGATTTTTTGGACCAAAGGATGTGTGAATATATAAGCATTGTCAGTACATGATACATTTATCTTAGATTTATGAGCATTGATTTGAGCTTAAAAGTTTCTATGTTAGACTCTTTCGCATTTCAATCATGTCACATAGTGATGCGTTTTAATGATCTGTCGGTACCCGCGGGTAAAAGAGACTCATTCATATAATTCGGGTATCTGTTAGTACGGTTACCCATTAGAGTGGGTCGGATCGATCCGTCAACCAACTAATAATGGATCGGAGAGGATCATGCTTGAACGGATCGGTACCCGTACCATGCACACCCCTGCCTAGGACCCATCAACTTTATGGGCCTATTTTTACATGTATTTAGCCTTTATTTTAGAAAAAAATAGTGTATGTCCTAATGATGTCTTGTAAAATCAAATATTCAATAAAACACCTCACAGACTAATGAGCTCTCGTGTAGTCGATTTTTCGATGAAACAACTCATTGGGAAATGAGTCCTTATTGAATCGATTTTTCGATGAAACAACTCATAAAAAGTGAGCCCTTATAGAATCAATTTTTCAGTGAATAACTCAATGCCAAAGTCCAAAATTTAATAGATTTATATGAGAGCACATTGTTCATCAGATTTTTTTATAAGGACTCATTTATTTCTTTCACTCAAAGCTCAAGAAATGTAAGGGACGACACTGAGCACAAATAGTATTATATACAAGATCATCCACAAATTAGTGGGATACAATCCCTATCACTGGAACATGAATAAGATCAAGAATATCTAACTTCAATCATTTGTCAGCTCAGCGACAAGCTAGTCACATGGCTAATCGATTAGTTGGGTTGACGGTCACTTGCAAATGTGTAAGTGAACTACTCCCTTACTTTTAACATATAAGTATATTTAAATAATATTTAGGAAGCATACAATGATACGGAAATATGTATGTGAGGTTTCCAACACATGGATCCATACAATTTAAGAGTTTCTTTAATAAAAAAGAATATAAATCATCAGTTTGGGTTTCAGGAGATCATCGACCGCTTCATTGATTCAGAAGTCGAATGATTACTTCAAGAAGGATCACATGCGACTCTACTGTAACACCCCCAACTCCCGAGGTACGGGAATAGCGTGCAATATCGGTATTACACACTCGTGTGGTTCGGTGGCCACACTATGAAGTTATGGAGGACTTCACCTTAGCTCGTGGACGGCTAAGGATGGGGTTTACTGCACGAAGGTCGAAGACCGCGGGTTCCCCTTGGTACAGTACAAGTGTTCGACGGCATTTGATGGAGCTCGAGCTGCAACATCCTACGTAGGAGTATGGGGTCCACTGATGACGTGGCATGATGGCATGTCGTGCTGATGAGGCAGACGACATGGCATGCTGACGGAGCGGGTGACATGGCGTCGGTTGCAAAAGTCGAAGGGATGCAAGATGAAGAGTCATGTGCACAAAGAGTCACCTCGGAAGACGAAGGGTTTCCGTAGAAGACGAAGAGTCATGGCTATTCATTGTACATGTAATAATGGTGTCCCTTCGCATACCCCCGGTTTGTCTATATAAGGAGGGGTAGAGCTCACTTGTAGACATCACACTCGGAGTGAGTCTCTTGCAATACAAAAGGGTTTTGTGCCAATAGCTCTTGTGTCCATGTGCTTGAGTGCTTGTGTTCGAGCAACTCTAGCGGCGTGGTTATTTGGTGTGCTGGTGTACATCATACATGCAAGGGGAAAGCTGGTTAGCTTACGAGAAGCTAACGCTGCACAAGTTAGTCTCAAAAATTAAAGTTTGAGATTTACCTCTGTGACAACTGGTATCAGAGCGAGGAATGTCGCCCAACATCAGAGATCGCCTTGTTTCCTTGGAGGGAATCGTGATGGAGATCCAGTCTCAGCTGGGTACTCATGCCCAATGCTTAGCTCATCTGGAGGATGATGCAGGCGTGGTGTCAGATGTTGTTGGCGATAGCCAGCGCTCAGTCGACGTGATGAAGGCACTCGAGGAGAAGCTAGAGGAGCTCGAGTCCTTGGTGCAAGATCTACATGGGGAACTCTCTATCGTCAAGAGGGCGATCGCGGACGGGGGCGGATCTAGCGAGTCTCGAAGGCCGAAGGTCCCAGAGCCCAAGTATTTTTCAGGTACGCGGAGTGCCAAAGACTTGGAGAATTTCTTGTGGGACATGGAGGTGTACTTTAAAGCTGTCAAGACTTCTGAGGCGGAGAAGGTATCCTTGGCGGTGATGTACCTGTCCGACCATGCGAAGCTATGGTGGAGGAGTCGTGCATCCGATGGATGACCAGACATCTCGTCTTGGGATAAGTTGGTGAAGGAACTGAAGGAGCAGTTCCTACCACCAACACTGCTTGGGTAGCGAGGGAGGCGCTCCGAAGGCTAAAGCAAATGGGAACCATACGGGAGTACGTGAAGCAGTTTTCATCACTGCTGCTGGATATCAAAGGTATGTCTGAAGAAGACAAACTTTTCAATTTTATGGTGGGTCTTCAGAACTGGGCTCACGCGGAGCTCAGGAGGCAAGGGGTGAAGGACCTCCAGACGGCCATCACTGCTGCGGATGCGTTGGTCGACTATAAAGTCCAACCCACCACTGAGAAGAAGGACATCGAGAAGCCAAAGAGCAAACCCAAGGAAAAGATCAAGGGAAAGTTTAAGAAGTTCGGCAAGGCTGAAACTTCAAGGGAGGGTGCGGAATCCTCCAAGAAGGCCGAGCAACCCAAGGGGAAGGACTGCTTTATCTGTGATGGGCTACATCGGGCGCGGGAGTGTCCGAAGGGAGAGAAGATGAACTCCATGACCATGGAGGAGAACTCAGACGAAGAGGCGTGCATGACGAACCTCAAGTTGCTGCGCAATGTTCGTTTGTGTCCGCTGAAGTCGGGCAAAGAGGCGAAAGTGGAGGTGGAGCGCGAGGATGCAGAGTTGGTGTACCTCAATGTCGTGGTACATAAGAAGACCCTTTCAACCATGATCGATACTGGAGCGACACACAACTTCATCTCCAGCAAAGAGTTCGGGAGCTTGGGAGTTCCCTTGGAGAAGAGCCAGTGCCGCGTGAAGCTTGCCAACTCCGAGTCTCTACAGATCGAAGGTATGGCAAACTGCACTGTCCAGCTGGGTGAATGGCAGGGAAAGTACGCTTCCTCGTGGTACCTCTTGATGACTTCCAAGTCATTTTGTGAGTCGAGTTCTTGAAGAAGGCGAAGGCGTCTGTAACGCCTTATCTGGGAGGCGTCTTCTTCGCGGCTGCAAATAGCCCCTGCTTCATCAGGGCTATGAAGAAGAAAGGGCAGACTGGAGCCATGTCTGCAATGCAAGTCTGCAACGGGCTGAAGAAAGGGGAGACGACGTATCTTGCTACGATACGCGTCGAGGAAAATGGCGAGGAGACACAGTCATGCCCCAAGGCAGTAAAGAAAATGTTGGGCGAGTTCAAGGATGTGATGCCGAAGGAGCTGCCTAAGGAGCTTCCATCGAAGCGAGATGTGGATCACGCTATCGAGCTACTGCCAGGTACGGTGCCCCCTGCACTTGCACCCTATAAAATGCCCCCCTGTACATTTGGAGGAGTTACGGAGACAACTCAAGGAGCTGATGGATGCTGGTCTAATGCGTCCAAGCAAAGCACCATATGGAGCACCGATGCTATTCCAGAAGAAGAAAGACGGGAGTATGCGGATGTGCGTGAACTATCGCGCGCTGAACAAGGAGACAGTGAAGAACAAGTACCTCATCCCCAACATGGAAGACATGTTTGATCGCTTGGGCCAGGCCAAGTACTTCTCAAAGATGGATATCAGGTCAGGATACTACCAGGTCCGCATCAAGGAGGGAGACGAGGCAAAGACAACGTGTGTGACGCGTTATGGATCTTTCGAGTTCCTTGTAATGCCGTTCGGGATTACTAATGCCCCGGCAACGTTTCTGTACGCTTATGAATGATTTCTTCCACGAGTATATCGACTCGTTTACTGTAGTGTACTTGGATGACATAGTAGTGTACAGCAGGACCTTGGGTATGTCAAGCATCTGCGGATGGTGCTTGAGAAGCTGAGGCATAATCGGTTATAGTTGAAGCCGGAGAATTACGCCTTTGGTCAGGAGACCATCTCTTTTCTTGGGCATATCGTGGGCGGAGGCAACATACGCATGGAGCCAAGAAAGACACAGACGATTGAAGAGTGAACAATCCCCACAAAGGCGACAGAGCTACGATCCCTCCTCGGATTGGTGAACTACTACAGTAAGTTCATCAAGGGATACTCCAAGAAGGCGGCACCCCTAACGGATCTGATTCTGAAGGATCAGCCTTGGAAATGGACGCGTGAATGCCAGGAGGCATTCCAGAAGCTGAAGAGGGAGGTGGTGGAAGAACCTATTCTGCGACTTCCAGACTTCGAGAAGCCGTTCGAAGTCCACACCGACGCGTCTGATTATGCACTTGGTGGTGTACAAGTGCAAGATGGGCACCCCGTGGCGTATGAGAGCCGTAAACTGAATCCAGCGGAGAGAAGGTACTCCGTGCACGAGAAGGAGATGACAGCAGTGGTCCACTGTCTGAGGACATGGCGCCACTATCTTCTCGGATTAAAGTTCGTAGTGCAGACGGACAACGTGGCAACAAGCTGCTTTGCCACACAGAAGAAGCTAACTCCCAAGCAGGCGCGATGACAAGACTTTCTTACCGAATTCGACTTCGATCTTCGCTACAGGCCTGGACGGACCAGGTAGCAGACTTTCTATCGAGGAAGAGCGAACCGAAAGAGCCAAAGATTGCGGTGATTGCATCAATCACCTGCGTATCTGGAGACATGCTGGAGCGCATACGAGAGCAGACAAAGGAGGATCCGATCACTTCACGCTTGGTGCAACGCGTGAACGATGGCGAAGTTCGGAGATTCTGGATAGAGGAAGGTGTCCTCTACGCAAAGGGCAGGAGACCCTATGTCCCCTCGAGTGGTGGCTTGAGGAAAATGTTGCTGAAGGAAGCACATGACGCACAGTGGGCTGGTCATCCAGGAGCAGAGCGCACACTGGCACTCCTCTCCTCAAGCTACTCCTGGCCGAAGATGGAGTAAGACGTTGATGTCTATGTGCGTACTTGTCTTGTGTGACAACAAGACAAGATAGAGAGAAAGAAGACGGCAGGACTGCTGGAGCCCCTGCCTATTCCTTCACGTCCGTGGGAGAGCGTCTCCATGGACTTCATCACTGGGTTCCCGAAGGTGGATGGGAATAATGCGGTGATGGTGGTAGTTGATCGCTTCTCCAAATATGCGATCTTCGTACCGGCACCCCAGGAGTGCACGACAGAGACCACATCGAAGCTGTTCTTACAGAACGTGGTGAAGCACTGGGGCATATCATTGGACATTGTGAGTGATCGTAATGCACGGTTCACAGGTCGGTTCTGGACGACATTATTTGAGATGCTGGGATCTGATCTCAAATTCTCTACCAACAATCACCCGCAGACGGATGGTCAGACGGAGCGGATCAATGCCTTGCTGGAAGAATACCTTAGGCACTATGTGACGACCAATCAGCAAAATTGGGTGAGTTTATTGGACACTGCCCAATTTCGCTACAACCTTCAGCAGACCTCCACCACAGGACAGAGTCCATTCGAGATTTTAATGGGTAGGCAACCCGTGACACCGCACGAAGTGGCTAAGCATAATAGCTAAGGACGGTGTCCTGCTGCACATCGCTTTGCATTGGAGAGACATGGTCGGTGGGAGGAAGCGAAGGATGCATTGGCTCATGCCCAACGCAGGATGAAGAAGGCGGCTGACAAGAGCCGTAGGCCGATCGAGTTCCAGGTTGGAGGAAAGTGCTGCTGAAACTTACTCCCCAGTTTTGAAAGAAAATCCTGAGGAAGACGGCGCACAAAGGGTTAATTTCTCGGTACGATGGGCCATTTGAGATAGTTCGACGCATGGGACCGCTCGCCTATCAACTACATCTTCCAGAGAGACTGAAGCTGCATCCCTTGTTCCACGTCAGCTTCCTGAAGGAGTACCATGAGGACACCGAAGATAACACCAGGAGGTCATCGAAACGTGCCCCTCCTAACGTCCGGGTTCAACACACGATGGTTGCTGAGAAGATTCTTGACAGGCGCGTGGAGGGTCAGAGCAAGAAGAACCGGAGGATCTTCTTCCTTGTAAAATGGAAGGGACTCCCAAAGGAGGATGCAAGCTGGAAATGTGATACAACCCTGTGGTAGTTCGAGGACCTCGTCGAGGACTTCTTGAAGACGCAGGATCAGTCGCGGACGCTTGATGGATCAGGTGGGGGAGGCATGTAACACCCCCAACTCCCGAGGTACGGGAATAGCGTGCAATATCGGTATTGCACGCTCATGTGGTTCGGTTGCCACACTATGAAGTTCTGGAGGACTTCACCTTAGCTCGCAGACGGCTAAGGATGGGGTTTACCGCACGAAGGTCGAAGACCGCGGGTTCCCCTTGGCACAATACAAGTGTTCGGCGGCACTTGATGGAGCTCGAGCTGCAACATCCTACGTAGGAACGTGGGGCCAACTGATGACGTGGCATGATGACATGGTGTGCTGATGAGGCAGACGACATGGCATGCTGACGGAGCGGGTGACATGGCGTCGGTTGCAAGAGCCGAAGGGATGTAAGATGAAGAGCCACGTGCACGAAGAGTCACCTTGGAAGACGAAGGGTCTCCGTAGAAGACGAAGAGTCATGGCTATTCATTGTACATGTAATAATGGTGTCCCTTCGCATACCATCGGTTTGTCTATATAAGGAGGGGTAGAGCTCATTTGTAGACATCACACTCAGAGTGAGTCTCTTGCAATACAAAAGGGTTTTGTGCCAATAGCTCTTGTGTCCTTGTGCTTGAGTGCTTGTGTTCGAGTAACTCTAGCGGCGTGGTTATTCGGTGTGCTGGTGTACATCATACACGCAAGGGGAAGGCTGGTTAGCTTGCGAGAAGCTAACGCCGCACATGTTAGTCTCAAAAATTAGAGTTTGAGATTTACCCCTGTGACACCTACCATAGTGTGGTTGACTCCATTTTAATATCAGTCGTGCCCCATGATTTATTAGAAAAATTGAAAGACAAATAAGAGGTAGTTATGGCTCTCAATAACTCCAAAAATCCCTTCAAAACGAGAGGAGTGATTTCTATACAAAGATGTAAAGTACGGAGAAGTTGCACACTAAATCCCGCATTATTATTTTTTTACAGCAAAATTGCACGTATTCTCTTATCCTAGTTTATCTTTCAAAAAAGCCTCTCGAATTGGTTACCTGTGCATCGTGCCTTAATTTTTCCCCCAAAAATGTTTTCTACTACGCCTTTAACTTTCACCTATGTGGGCAAATTTCACTTTAAACCTTTATTCACGAAAAGCAATTTAGGTCTACTACAGCCTTGATTGGTTGACATACATGTTCAATTAAATTATTCGTTTCCAATGATTATGATTAAGGCTGCAACATCAAGTTCACATTTATATGACATTTAGTTGACTCGATTGCTTGCCATCTTAGTTTATGTTCGATTTTAAATTGCTTTTTACTAGTTGATGTAATTGGATTCGAGTAATCTAGTTCGGATTCAAATAGCAGATTAAGAAAACTACAACTCACTTAACAATGATTGAATATGTTGAATCTTTTTGAATGCAAGCAGGATATCGTTTACAAGATAAAGGGACTTTATCCTAAATTAAAACATCTCATTATAAGTAATAATATGACTATTACAACATTTTACGACTTTTTATCCCAAAAATAAATTATCTCATTATAAGTAATAATACGATGATTACAACATTTTTTAACACTTCACTGTCTACAATATTTAGTCTTTTTTATCCCTAAAATCGATCGTATAAGAACTAATGGTGCGTTTAGTTGGGGGTTACTCCCATCTTTGGGAGGCTATCCAAAATTCAAAACCACAACCCTCTTGTAGGTCCACTAAAGTCAACTCTATCTCTTATTTAATACACCAAATAACTTATTTCTCTCATTTATTTCAATAAAAAATAATACACTATAATATATTATCATCTAAAAATTATAAAATACTCAACTTCTTTTTATTTCTTCAAATCCCAATACAATCAAATTACAACAACTACTCACCTTTTCAAACTTCAATGCATTCACATCACAACAAACCCTCTTAACCCCAAACTCTCCATATAAACACCAAAATATAAAAATATATTATCCATATCGGCATATCTAGATAACCTTGTATACAAACGTAACTCAAAAGATAACTCTTTTTTATCTTGGGTAAATTACAATTTGGGGTCCCCATCTATGTATCCGATCTTAGAATGAGTCCCGATCTTTAAATTGTAACGATTCAGGTCCCAGGACCATTTAGGAAATGAAATTTTTGAGGTTCATGGCGAATATGCCCTTGTAGGGAAGGGAATGAGGGTTGGGTTCCAACTTTTTAATAAGGACATACTCGTCATTAACCCTAAAAAGTTCCTTACATTAATGGTCCTGGGACTCGAATCGTTACAATTTAAAGTTGGAGACCTGTTTTGGGATCGGACCCATAGATAGATGGTGACCCAAATTGTAATTTACCCTTTCATCTTTTATCCTCTAAATATGCATTAGTTCGAGGGCAAATATTAAATTTGGATGTAAAATTTAGACAAATTTCAAACGACCCCCTAGGAAGTTTTTGACGCGGATAGCCAGATTGGCTTAGTCCATCACCGCGGACGGACTAAATCTTAAGCGACGGCGTATCTCCACCCCATCATCGGATACCCCTCCCTCCTGCCAAAACTCCATGCGGAGGCGTGTGCTGCTGCTGCTAAAGCCCTTCGACGTCTACCCGCCGAGGGACCTCCCCTCTAATTCTCGCCGCGCCGTCAACCCTAAGGTCTTAACATCTAGTACCGTTTCCATCCCCATTCTCCAGCCCACCTGTTGTTTTCTTTCCCTATTATATCTTAAAGCAATGCTTCTACTGTTGTCGTCACAAAAAACATCGCATTTGTTGCTGATGCTCTTACTGATTTCCCTTCGTGCAGAAACGATCCCCTTCTGTCTTGAACAATGATTGAGGAACCTGTGTTTCTTCTATGGGCGTGTATAGTTATTCTGAAAGACGGAGATAGTGATGGTCGCTCGGTTATCGTTTTTATTTTAGCAACATAGAAAGCAAAAGGCCTGTTCAGTTCATCGTCTGGGTTAAGGGCATCATTCCTATGATACTGTGAAAAACACTGTCGGTTGCCAAGAGGGTCCACTTCGCCGTCAATATTTTCAGGGATTTTTACCCGGTAGACCCTGTAATCTTTGTCAATTACCTCCACGACCTTTGAAACATCATAATTCCTCTCTCGACCCCGTAAATTTGCTAACTCTTATCCTATAAACCCTGTGGTTAACTTCCATCCATTTACCCGTTAAAAGTAACTGGATTTCATTACATTCTTTTAAGTTATGCCTGATTTATTTATCGAATTTACATTAATTGCCACTCTCTTTCAACCCTCCTCCTTTTAATACCACCCAGAACCCACCACCTCCTCGAACTCCATCGTCCCCGCCCTCCTCCCCGACCTCTGATCTCGACCGTCTCGTTCCCGACCTCTGGCCTCGCTCTTCACCTGCAGGTCCTCTCTGCGACACCCTCCATCTCCTGACGTCCGACCTCGTGTTTGCCCTCTATCCCTTGATTCCGTCACAGCAACACAAGGGCAGCTGTCCCCCCCACCACCCACCCCACTCCCGCGGCTCCCTTGCTCCCCTCCGGCGCTCGAAGCACCCCCTGCGGTCTTCCCCGCCGCTCGAAGCCACGGGCCCGCTCCCCCGCCGCCCGCGACTCTCCTGCCGCACGAAGCCCTCCTGCAACTCACCCCCACCCCCCGGTTCCCCTACACCCCCCGGAGCTCGAAGCACCCCCCCACCCCTGCCGGGCCTGCAGCCGCTCGAAAGCCCTGCGGCTCCCCTTCTTCCCCTAGCCCTTCTGCAACCCCCCAGATCCCCTGCACCCCCGGAGCTCAAAAGCACCCCCCCTTGCCGGGCCTCCCCGAACCCCTGCCGCCGGTCGAAAGCCCCCGCGGCTTTTCTTCTTCCTCGCTCGCTCCCCCGCCCCCTGCGGCTCCCCTGCCGCACGAAGCCCCGCACCCAACCCAACTCCCCCATGAGGTCTTCCCTGCCACTCGAAGCCACATGCCCACTCCCCCGCACCCCGCGACTCCCCTGCCGCACGAAGCACCTCCCCCCGGGCCTCTCCACACCTCTGCCGCCGCTCTGTGAAGCCCTCAGGATCCGGGTACCCGTTTACGCGCAATTCGCAAGATATCATTCACAATTATATCGCACAAGTTGTGAAAATACTGGGAAAATTTTTTTCGCGACTATGACATTCATTCTCAACACATGACCACAAGTAAAAGAGACAGACATCACCAAAATTTCTTTTCATTAATATTCATATCCATTTACAACATGTACAAGCATATTCCATGTTACAACATATATCCCAAAATGTGACAAAAGAGATAGCATTTACATCATCATCTGAACAAAAACTAAGACAAAGTAAATCATACCGTCGGGTGTACACTATATCTCCTGGAAGCATGTATATACTGAGCGGCTACTAAACTGCAGGCTGTTTGCCTGCCACACACAATAGGAAGAAAAGGCGTCAGCGGTTGCTGGTACCTCCCAAAAACTTATATAAAATTAACGGGCATTTATTATTTACAAAAGAAACAAGCAGAAAGGCGAGAGCAACTCAAATTAAGATTTAATTCTACTTGCAAATGAAAACGGTTTTTCAGGTTACTTGTAAGCATCTCAAATGTTCGTAATGCATTTCTAATAACTTTCCCCTGAACCCGGCATTTCCCATATGTAACCTTATTTCGATAGCAGTTGTGTAATCATGAGTGTGTGAGGGGGAAATGCATATATCATTTTCCTTAGAGATCATGTTGGTTAGTGAAAGAATGGAAAAGTTGAGATTGTAGAGATCTATTAATTTATTTAAATTCTTGGGTAGAGAGAATGGTCTTTTGATCTTAACTTCTCAATTCCTCAATCTTCAATGTTTCAGATATAACTTCAGATGTTGTAGATGTAGATATGGATGATCTAGATATAGAATCGCCAGTCTGTTGGCGAAGTAACTCAAGCGGTGAAGAAGCCTGCAAATGGCTCTTCCGTCTCGCCCTCTAATTGGAAGCGCGGTCCAATAGAGGGATAGGTCTACTCCCCAACTACGCCACTGAGACGGGTGAGAGAGACTCCCTAGAAAAGTCGCTCTAGAAAAACAGCCCGACTAGTACGGGCAGACGAGCTCGTACGAAAAACTGAAAAACCAGGATCCCCCGCCTGGGTATCCTAAAACAGGGTCAGCGGAACCGGTCTAAAGTCGGGATCCCAACGAGGCGTAAAAACACTGCGAGCTCGCGTAAAAACCGTGTAAAAGACTGGGATCCTAGACCCGCGCACTTGGCGGCCGCTGCCCTAACTGGGCTTCCTATTCTCCCGCCCAGTTGAGGGTCACCGCGCCCTCGCACGGTCAGGTGTAAGGGTCATCATGACCGGCATTAATTGTCCATTATTTTGATTCACAAGTATAGAAATATTGAGAGGTGGTGAATGCCATATATTAAGCACATCGATGACCTGATTTCTGAAACAGATAATGGATAATGATCTCAATATCCAAAGAATGAGTTGATGATAAGCTAAGTGTATAGTACCCGAAAAAAAAAATCCCACCCAAATCTAAAAGGCTTTAATGAATGGGAGAGACCAATCATGGAATATTGCTTCTTGCATCAATTATAATTTTTCCATAACATAACGTTGTTCTTGAGAATGACAAGGATCATACCTACTTTGGGTTATTAAAGAAAACAGGCCTTTGATAATATATTAGTCAACCCCTGTGCTGAACAGAGCAGACAACTATTCCAACTACACTAATTATAAAAGTTCTGTTGTTAGATAGGGTTATGAGTGGATTTGCAAATTACCTATATTTACTAAATCAATTGCCTTTATATCAATAATCCAGGAACTCAGAAAAATACTTGATTTTATTATTAGAATTTATATTAATTATATACTTAGTTTCATTATTAATTCTATAAGAATTTCTAATATAAACCAACCACTAATAATAATTTATTCTTTAATTGTAATATAATCAAAACCACAATCGGAGTATTTCCTCACAACTCACAAAATCATTATACAGTAACATTTTCAATAAATCTACACAGTGCATTCACAGTTGTATTTTATATAACATCAACATGAACGTCATAAACAGAAATATGTAATGAAAATCTATAAGCTTATACGAGAAAACCAATACTCTCCTTATGCCGTTGGAAGCACATATGCAATTTCTGGTCATAACCTCTATATTGAAAGGTATGTTACATATATCTTATGGTACCCTTATAACTACTTGTATAAGCAGGAGAAAGAAACAGTCCATCACTCTCCCTATATTTTTTTTTTGTAAATTATTTACACTAAGGAAGTCCCTACCATATTATTATTATACATGTATATATATATATATATTTATTTACTCAGTCTACACAGTCTTCATATTAGTATAAACTGGATTGGACTTAAATCTATGAATTTTAGATGTGGCTTATATCCTCCAACTGGTTATGCTATCTCTCTCTCTCTCTTTTTTTTTTTTAAACAGCCATATTTCCCATTATAAAAGATCTAGGCTTAGATAATAAATTTCTTTTTTTTTTTAACAAAATGGTTATATATGAAACTAAGTTCATGTAGTGATTATACTTACTTCTTGGAACTATTATTTCCAGGATTTAAAGAGCTTGAACCAGGCATGCATTAAAAGAAATATGAAATTTCACATGCACCTATTATGGTCACAAAACTTGTCGTCCCATGAAATTTATTGAATTAGAATGCTCAACCTCCAATCACATGGTCTTACATAGGTTGTTTCTAAGATCATAAGCAAATTTTCTTTGGACAAAATTCAGATTTATGAAAAAGGAAATAAAAGAGCAGCACAATGGGGCTTGATTTCTACATGCATGGCTTGTACACAGTTAGGGCAGCAAGAGGAGAGGAGGGAAATGTATGTGCAAGGCAGCAAGGAGGAATGGAGAGGAAGAGTACCTGGATTTTCAGATTCTGTGAAGAGGGCTTTTGATTTTGATATGCAGCAGTTCTCGGCCTTCTTGCAAAGAGAAGCAGCAGTCAAGTATGGGAGAACCGGTGTTCCTATCGGCTAGAATTTGGGAGAAAAAGGATAGAATGGAGGGGTTTATATAGTTACGAAGAGAGATCCAAGGGATTTACAAGTGGAGGGTTTTTAAGTGCCATTTGGAGGCTAAGAAAGAGAAGGGAAAGAAAAAAAAACGGCTGGAAATGGGCTTTTAACAGCAACAGTGTTACTGAAAAATACATTTGTTTTATATTTTTTTTTTTTTAAAAAAACTCTTCATTTATCACACTTAAAAATCTACCGTACGCACACCTCGGACATCCGTTTTCGACGCGAAGTATCTTGATTTGATCGTCTCGGGATGACGATCAATTTGAGTACAATATTGGTATACTTTCGGTTGGGTTTTGAACCCCCGAAATTTTCGGATACGGTTTTTGTTTAAGATTAAATTTTGTGATTTAATAATATCAAACGACCTCCGATTGACGAACGGTCGATTCCGTTGGTTTCGTATCGTCGAATCGGATCTCATGATGGTCTCGGTTCGTTGTGCGGTTTCCGAATTTGCGTCGCGGCTTTTCACGGCACGAATTACGAAGTGACCGATTTTTGGCCGATTTCGTCCGAACGACTTTTGATTCATGATCAACTGGTCGTTTTAGGTTGTTTAGTATTGACCGACAATGTTTTTGGGTTCATTAGACCCAAAATCGGACGACTTCAGGTTTGATTGGAAACCGGATGCTACAAATATAAAAACCTCAAAGGGAGTCTCGTCCTCGAGACTCGAGTTAAGGCTATTCAGTGACTTGTTTAAATTCCATATGTCCATAAAAACCTCAAAGGGTTTTGAACCCATAAAAACCCCAAAGAGAAAACAAGCCATATATTTATAATGTATCTAATTACAAAAGCTTGTTTTGATGATTACATCAGAATAGCTGCGGGTATCGTGCCCGCATGTCGGCTTCAGTCTCCCATGTCGCTTCCTTGACGCCGTGTCGGTGCCACAAAACCTTGACCAATGAAATCTCTTTGCTGCGAAGCTTCTTCTCAGCGCGGTCAAGTATCTGGACTGGCTTCTCCTCATAAGTCAGGTCCGGCTCTACATCGAGATTCTCGTAACTGATAATGTGTCGAGGGTCGTGGACATACTTCCTCAGATTGGATATGTGGAAGACATCATGAATAGCAGAAAGATGTGGAGGAAGAGCTACTCGGTAAGCAACCTTCCCCACTCTAGCCAGAATCTCGAACGGTCCAACATATCGCGGCGCCAACTTGCCACGAACACCGAATCTCTGCACTCCCTTCATGGGAGATACTCGCAAAAATACCCAATCTCCAACCTATAATTTATAGGAATATAATTATTATAAGATTAGGTTGAACACATATATATCATAATTGAGTGGATGAGGAGAAAATAATTAGATTACCTGAAACTCTAAGTCTCTCCTCCGACGGTCTGCATAGCTCTTCTGGCGGCTTTGTGCCGTCAACAGCCTCCGTCTCACAAGATCAACAGTTCTCGCAGTCTCCTCCAAGAGATCTACGGAATATAAAGCATGATCGCCTACCTCACGCCAACTGAGAGGTGTGAGGCATCTCCGCCCGTATAGGGCTTCGAATGGTGCCATGCCAATACTGGAGTGATAGCTGTTGTTGTACGTGAATTCCACCAAGGGCAAATGGTCCTTCCAGGACCCTTTCCACTCCAAAGTGCATGCGCGAAGTAGATCCTCAAGCGTCTGAATGGTACGCTCACTCTGCCCCTGTCTGCGGATGATAAGCAGAACTCATCTTCAGCTCTGTCTGTAGTGCTGACATGACTGATGCCAATAATGAGATGTAAATCTCGAATCCCTGTCAGACACCACCTCTCGTGGTATACCATGCAGCCTGATAATGTTCTGCACATAGAGCTTGGCCAATCTGGATGGAGTGTAAAGTCGTGTTGACAGGTATAAAATGCGCTGACTTTGTCAACCTATCAACAACGACCCAAATCGAATCATGGCCACCCGGTGTCTTCGGCAATCCCGTGACAAAATCCATAGAAATGCTCTCCCACTTCCACTCGGGAATGGGGAGAGATTGCAGTAATCCTGGCGGTCTCCTGTGCTCAGCGTTGACCATCTGACAGGTCATGCATCTGCTGACATGTAGCGCCACATCGCGCTTCATTCCATCCCACCAAAAATGTCGACGCAGATCACGGTACATCATCGTGCTACCTGGGTGGATAGATAACCGTGAACTGTGTGCCTCATCAAGTATGTCTCTGCGGAGCTGCTCATCATTGGGTACAACGACCCGTCCATGCCTTCCATAAAATAGACTCCATCACAACAAAGTCGTCAAATTCGTCCTTGACGGCGCGCATGTATCTATCTTGGATCCAAGGATCTGTCTTCTGTCCATCTACAATACGATCCCAAAGACTGCTGTATCGTGGAGGCACGGCGGTAGAAATGGATGCGCTCTCCTGAGGATGCCAATCGGTCAAAGCTGCAAGCGTATCCCACCGTGTATAGCCAGTTCGCCGTACCATCAGCATGCGCTCTCCTGCTAAGTGCATCAGCTACCACGTTTTCCTTACCGGGATGGTAAGAGATCGTGCAATCATAATCCTTCAGAGCTCGAGCCATCTACGCTGTCTCATATTCAACTCCTTCTGATCAAAGATGTACTTTAGGCTCTTATGATCTGTAAAAATCTCGAAGTTCACCCCATATAGATAGTGGCGCCAGATCTTCAAGGCGAAGACAACTGCCGCCAACTCTAAGTCATGCGTGGGGTAGTTCCGCTCGTGCGGTCTCAACTGCCGTGATGCGTAAGCAATCACCTGTCCTCTTTGCATCAGTACTGCTCCTAGACCTTCCCCAGATGCATCTGTATAGACTGCATAGTCCTGAGTACCTGAAGGAAGAGCAAGAATAGGCGCTGTAGTCAATCTCTCCTTCAGGGTCTGGAAGGCCTGCTCACATGAATCGTCCCAAATGAATGGAACTCCCTTCTGTGTCAATCGTGTCAATGGACGGACGATGCGTGAAAATCCGCTGACGAAGCGTCTGTAATAACCTGCTAGTCCGAGGAAGCTCCGAATCTGAGTGACTGTCTTGGGCTGCTCCCAAGACATAACTGCATCTATCTTTGCAGGATCAACCGCGATACCTGCTCCAGAAATGATGTGCCCCAAAAATGAGACCTGGGATAACCAGAACTCACACTTGCTCAACTTGGCATATAGCTTGTGCTCTCGTAATGTGTCTAAGACGATCCGCAGATTATTAGCATGATCCTCTTCATTCGTGAATAGATGAGCACATCATCGATGAACACCACTACAAACCTGTCCAAGTATGGACGGAAGATACGGTTCATCATATCCATGAAAGCCGCAGGTGCATTGGTGAGCCAAACGGCATCACCACAAACTCGTAGTGTCCATAGCGAGTCCTGAAGGGCTGTCTTCGGAATATCCGACTCGCGAATCCTCAGCTGATGGTAGCCTGAGCGAAGATCGATCTTCGAGAAAACCGAAGATCCTGGAGCTGGTCAAACAAATCATCGATGCCGCGGCAAAGGATAACGGTTTTTCACCGTTCTCTTTGTTCAGCTGCCTGTAATCGATGCATAGTCTCATGGATCCATCCTTCTTCTTGACAATAGAACCGGAGCACCCCAAGGTGACGTGCTCGGCCTTACGAATCCATGTCAAGCAACTCCTGCAACTGCACCTTCAGCTCCTCAACTCGGCTGGTGCCATGGGCGAATATGGTGCCATCGAGATCGGCTGGGCATCTGGCAACAATGTGATCTCGAACTCAATCTCCCTCTCAGGAGGTAGCCCTGGTAGCTCATTTAGGAAATACGTCAGGTATTCTGAGACTACTCGGATGTCCTGTATCATCGGCTCCTGATCAGACACCTCTCGAACAAAAGCAAGGTAAGAATCGCAACCCTGATCAACAAGTCGCTGGGCTCGCAATACTGAAATGTACTCCATGGTGGAGTCATGTGTAGTACCCTCAAACGTGAACTCGGGGTAGATCTGGAATCCTGAAGACAACCGTCTTCCTAAAGCAATCAACCAGTGCATGATGAGTAGATAGCCAATCCATGCCTAAAATCAAGTCGAACTCATCTAGCTGTAGGAGTAGACAGTCTGCAGTCATCTCGTAACCGCCAATCAGTACGGGCAAGTGCCTGACTATCAGAGATATGACAAATAACTGGCCACCTGGCCCTCGGATGTGATATGGAGACGATAGCGTCTCTGCAACTCTATCTAAAGAAACAAGCAACCTCGAAGCAAGGAAAGAGTGTGTCGCGCCGGAATCAAATAAAACATGGAAAGGTCGGCCCAAGACTGAGACCATACCTTTCACTACAGTAGCGCTGAACGTGCCCTGCTCCTCAGTGACTGCGTGTAACTGCCCCTGCCTGGCTGATGCAGCACTAGATCCTGCCACACTCTGCGTCTGTCTCGGCTGCTGTCGCCTAAAATTGGAGTTCCTGCCACGGAAACTCCCTGAACGCTGTGTCTGAGGCTGTGGCAGTGAAGGCTGTGGCTGAGGCTCGCCAGAAGCCTGTGGGCACTGTGCTCGTTAATGTCCCCACTCGTGACATCGGTAGCACCGGACTGGTCGAGTAGAGGGAGTAGCTGTGTCCGTGCTCCGAGCTGGTCCCTGCAGGTGGTCTATCTGCTCGCTGCGACCCAGATGGTCGAGTGAACTCTGTACCTCGTCCGGCAAGTGCTCCTCCTAGAGTAGTCGATGGAGAAGCAGCCATGCCAGAGAATGTCGAACCTGTAGGTCGGAACCGTCTGGCTGACCTCTGCTGCTGAACGGTCGACGTATCGGCCCAAAATATCGCCGCGGTCTAGGCGGTGCTCCAGACGAGCTCCCGTAACGTCTCCCTCTGATGTCCTCGAACTTCTCGCAGCATCGGTAGCCTCGGAGATAGAAGTGATATGCAGTCCTGCCAGCTTCTCCTGCACCTCCTCTCGCATGCCGCCAATGAACTTCTCCAGATTCTCCTCTGGAAATGCGCCAGCTGCTCCGTGGTGGTCGTGACAGCTCTGTGTATCTGATAAAGTAATCCCGGGCTGTCATCTGCCCCTGACGAAGCTCTGCAAACAGTCGGCGCTGGGACTCCCTCCACTTCGCAGAAAAGAAGTGGGCTCTGAACTTTGTCACAAAATCGTTCCAAGTAGGCTCTCGGCCTAAACTCGGACACTACGCCCATCCACCATCGCTCGGCGAAGTCTATCAGTGAGTACTCTACGAAAGAATAGCCACGTGTTTCGTGGCGCATTAATCGCCCTGAGCACTTTCATTACTCTCATCAGCCACTGCTCAGCGTCATCTGGTGGACCTGTGCCCTCGAACAAGGGTATGTTGGCCCGCTGATAAGAAGTGAAGACTGACTGGTGCCTGTGAATGGCTGCAAACTCGTGTGCATCCTCGTCAGCAAAGTCAACAGGGTCCTGCTCCCTGTCTAAGTCTGCATCCTCCTCAGCTCCATGCTCTGGAATGGCCTCTAGGTGGATCATCAGGATGAGGCTGCTCCACCTCAACGGACTGGTGCTGGTCCTGCCGTATCCCATCCTGAGATGGATGGTACGTGAAATCTGACAGATCCTCAAATCTCATCTCTATGTCCGTCTGCCTGTCAGCAATCTCGGTTTGCTGGGCCAATATCTGCTCCTGCTGGCCCTCTCATAGCAGCCTGCTGCTGCTGTAAGTCTGTGAGTGCGCTCAGTATGCGTGCCAGCTGATCAGAAGTATCCTGACCTGGTCGAGATGCCATGGCTCTGCATGAGAACCATAATTAGTCATAAGGATGCCCTAGACAGTTATAAATGCTTTTCTCTTCTTGGGATATGAGATGAAAATTAATGAAATTGGTGACATCTGTGGTTATTGAATATGAATGTCATATTTCCCTTCTTGAACTCACGACAAGTCGGTAGACTGTCGCTATTCGAGATCTTAATGCGATCGGAATTGTATATCGCGAATGTGCGTATCGGGGTACCACTGCTCTGATACCAACTGTGAAGCCCTCAGGATGCGGGTACCCGTTTTACGCGCAATTCGCAAGATATCATTCACAATTATATCGCACAAGTTGTGAAAATACTGGGAAAATTTTTTCGCGACTATGACATTCATTCTCAACACATGACCACAAGTAAAAGAGACAGACATCACCAAAATTTCTTTTCATTATTATCATATCCATTTACAACATGTACAAGCATATTCCATGTTACAACATATATCCCAAAATGTGACAAAAGAGATAGCATTTACATCATCATCTGAACAAAAACTAAGACAAAGTAAATCATACCGTCGGGTGTACTATATCTCCTGGAAGCATGTATATACTGAGCGGCTACTAACTGCAGGCTGTTTGCCTGCCACACACAATAAGGAAGAAAGGCGTCAGCGGTGCTGGTACCTCCAAAAACTTATATAAAATTAACGGGCATTTATTATTTACAAAAGAAACAAGCAGAAAGGCGAGAGCAACTCAAATTAAGATTTAATTCTACTTGTCAAATGAAAACGGTTTTTCAGGTTACTTGTAAGCATCTCAAATGTTCGTAATGCATTTCTAATAACTTTCCCCTGAACCCGGCATTTCCCATATGTAACCTTATTTCGATAGCAGTTGTGTAATCATGAGTGTGTGAGGGGGAAATGCATATATCATTTTCCTAGAGATCATGTTGGTTAGTGAAAGAATGGAAAAGTTGAGATTGTAGAGATCTATTAATTTATTTAAATTCTTGGGTAGAGGAAATGGTCTTTTGATCTTAACTTCTCAATTCCTCAATCTTCAATGTTTTCAGATATAACTTCAGATGTTGTAGATGTAGATATGGGATGATCTAGATATAGAATCGCCAGTCTGTTGGCGAAGTAACTCAAGCGGTGAAGAAGCCTGCAAATGGCTCTTCCGTCTCGCCCTCTATTGGAAGCGCGGTCCAATAGAGGATAGGTCTACTCCCCAACTACGCCACTGAGACGGGTGAGAGAGACTCCCTAGAAAAGTCGCTCTAGAAAAACAGCCCGACTAGTACGGGCAGACGAGCTCGTACGAAAAACTGAAAAACCAGGATCCCCCGCCTGGGGTATCCTAAACAGGGTCAGCGAACCGTTCTAAAGTCGGGATCCACGAGGCGTAAAACACTGCGAGGCTCGCGTAAAACCGTGTAAAGACTGGGATCCTAGACCCGCGCACTTGGCCGGCCGCTGCCCCTAACTGGGCTTCCTATCTCCCGCCCAGTTTGAGGGTCACCGCGCCCTCCGCACGGTCAGGTGTAAGGGTCATCATGACCGGCATTAATTGTCCATTATTTTGATTCACAAGTATAGAAATATTGAGAGGTGGTGAATGCCATATATTAAGCACATCGATGACCTGATTTCTGAAACAGATAATGGATAATGATCTCAATATCCAAAGAATGAGTTGATGATAAGCTTAGTGTATAGGTACCCGAAAAAAAAAAATCCCACCCAAATCA